>JAYKQN010000019.1:16462500-17097500 GCA_036785175.1 Eupleurogrammus muticus
AGTCAAGCAAAAGCAAGAACTCAGCCCCACTGAATGCCTTTGAACTTTACTGCACCCCTAATGCCACCATGACCTCTGACCCCTATTACAGGTAATAAAGTTTACTGCAGTCCAAACCAAGCCGTGCACCGGGGGGGACTGCTCACTCACTCGCTCACTAGCTCACTCGCTCACTCCCCTTGCTCACTCACTAGCTCACTCCCCTCGTTCCCCAAAACCGCCACAAATGGGGACAACTTAGAGGTGGGAGGGGGGTTTAAAAAGAGCAAGGGGGAGGTAAAAACAGGCCTGGAGCCAAAAAGCCAAACAACGGTCACCCAAAAAGAAAAAAGAGAAGAGAGCATAGTTCTCTTTCTGTTCTGGTTGAGCCAGGGAGGAAGGGCTTGAATGTTTTTTTTCCCCTGGTTGGCAACGGTGGAGGAAGGGGTTAAGAAGCAAACTTTACTGAGAACACGGCCAGCATTGTTTACAGGCTAAGAAAATAAATCCACTCATCAACTCATTTTAAGCCAAATGGTCCCATCTTTTAATTAATAAGGAGTTTCTTCACCCCCTCTGAGTCATGTCAGAGGTTGCGGTTAACACTGAAAATGTTTTGGTGCATAATATTAACGCTCAATAATGACAGTGAGGGTGGGAAAAGCCTCTGGGAGGTTTTGGACACTCCAGGATGGGGGGCTCAGGGTGCATGGGCTGTTGGACGGGTTTGAATACAGTGACTATAAGGGAATTACCTGCACGGTTTGACTGGTCGATCATGGGCTGGACTATTCTCCTCCTCGCATTGATGAACCTGGGGAGGAGGAAGAGAAGGAGAAGGAGGAGGAGCAGGAGGGGGGGGACAAAGACATAAAAAACACAGTCAATGTATTACTCAAAGCAAGATTAGGCAAAAACCGCTGACTAAGACCTTGAAACGCCTGTCACACAGCATGAAAAACACAAAAAATTGCCAAACCAGCACCTTACCACGCTAACCAGGGTGGCGATATGGAGAAAGCCCCCCCCAAGCAACCCTGAGCCCCGGTAAAGCCCCCTGGGGGAACCAAAAAGTCACATCCTAAGAACCCTAACAACCGAGGCAAACAGCCGAAGCGGTTGTCTTTCAGAACGCCAAAACTCCGTGACTTGTACAAACTTGCAGTGCCTCAGCGTACACACACACACACTCACGTCGGCCCCGAACACTGGGGTCTTTGTGGGGTGAGGCTTAGACAGGATTTTCTCTTCCCCGCCTGTCTGAAACATGTCGACCGATCTCGCCGCATCGGAGGAGACATTCCACCTCGCGGCGTGTTGCGTTTGCTGACTGGTTAACGCGCGTGTGGGAAGTGTTGCTGACGGAAACGTGTCGCGCTGCTACCAGCGAGAGCCATTGTTTTGGGTGATATTCCGTTAAGACAGGTGATCGTGTGTTACTCTGTGACAGCGTGAGCTTTTTTTAGTGCCAGCGTGTGTATGTGTGTTTTCACAGGAGCAGGATTTGGTACATATAGCCAATCCCTTCACCCCGCAACCTCTAATAAAAGGACTATTTATTGTGCACACACACGCACCGTTACTCATATTTAAATCAAACATTCTCAATCACACACACAAACACACACACTCTTTCTCCCTCTACTAGGCCCATTCAGACACATTCACGCTCTCGCACACTCACACACAAGTGGTGCTCTGGCCTCGCTCAGCCTAACCTCTTGTGAAGTGACCCTTTGACCTGTAATGACCCCAAGGAGAGAGGGCTCTTGGGGGCTTCTGACTTGATTTATGTGTTCCTGCTGTTGCCCCGCCGGACCCTTCTATTTCATCGCTAAAAGGGGAGCATTAGCTAAACTTTACGGAAACAATAGTCCCACCGCACGTTTGAAGCTGGGAAAGGAAAAGGAGGGAAGGAGGAGGGAGAGAGGTGAAAAACAAAAGGACACTCGCCTGTGCATCTGTCTGACCCCTAATTAGTGAATGGAACCCTCTTGTTTTATATCTCTTTATGGTCCCACTTCTATGTCCTGATTCACCTTCTGAAGGCAGAGCTGCAGTCCGATTGGAGAGAGATAGCGAGGAAGACAGGGGAGGAAAGATTAGAAGCTTCATTTTTTTCCCCCAGCATTGTTTTTCTTCAAATGCTCTGTTGTATCTCGTAAGCCGCTTTAGGAAAATTAGGTATTTTGGACAGGGGTGCGAGTGTGGCTTTCTCTCAGGCGAAACAATCCGAGGAAAAGAGACAGAAAAAAAAAGCGACCGACGAAGGTCTTGTCAGCCTTTTTTATTTCGAGCTCGAGGCTTTCGCAACTTCGTTCTGTATTTGTTACAATAAAGTATGGGGAATTGGAATTTTTTTTGGGGGGGAGAGAGCGAGAGACATAAAGAGCAAGGGAGGAATGCAAGAATGCACTGACATGGCAGAGCACCATCAAATGAGGGAACGTCTGGAGTTTTATCACCAACACCCCCTCCCTTCCTCCCTCCCTCGCTCCCTCGCTACCCTGTTTTGCTGGGGGAGATATGGGAGGAGGACAGAGAGAGAGGGGGAGAGAGGGCAAGGAGTGCTGAGGAGGCCTGAGCATTCCTTTAACTCTTCTCCGCTCCTCTCCAGGCCCTTTACAGAAGGTCAACTCCAGGCCAACGCTGACTAACAGTTGACCTCTGCTTCTCTTCACCTCCTTCCCTTCATCTCCTCTGTTAATGTCTCTGTGCAACTGTTCTTCCTCTCTCACCCTCTCTCTCTCTCTCTTGCTTTTATTTCTGTCCTGTGAAACTTTGAACCTCCATCAAAAAAAATACACTGATGCAACACAGGAGGCTGTTTTGGCAATAGGTGTGCAGTGGAAGTCAGACGTTTGTTCCTGCTGCAGGGGGGCTGACGTTAAAATGTGGCCCCAGTGCTTATTTAGTCTAAAGACTTGAAAGAGTGTGTATCAATGAAGTAATAGCCTAATTACCACTGCTACTGCTACTGCTACTACGAATACTAGCAGAAAAAACGAAACTATTGTGCCTCCCTCTCTGTATCTGTTTCCTTCTCCTTTCTGCTCCCTCCTTATCATTCCTTCCCTGTATGGTGGAAAGTGGCCGTCCACCTCCCAGCACAGAACTGACACTCTTAACCCTGCGCGCCCAAACCCCATCCTCCTCCACCTCCTCGCAGAAACTCTCACCGGTTTCCTGTCCCAGTCATCCCCATATCTGAGGCCAGATGCACCATGGGGGCTGGAACAAAGGATAAAATGCCTCTCTCATAATAGCGGCCTGGGGAACAGAGCAGTGGCGAGCGGGAGAGAGAGAGAACAGGAGGGAAAGAGGAGTGAGAGAGTGGGAGAGGGGAAAAAAAGGCAAGGGCTCTGGTCTGTAAACCAGACACTTTTGCTGTGACCGTTAATAAGCTGACAGTGAGAAAGACTGCGAGAGAGAGGGAATCAAGGAAGAGGAAACAAGAAAGGGAGGAGACAGAAAGAAAATAAAGGCAGAAAGGGAGTGAAGAGAAAAGCGGAGCTCCTCTATTAGGGGGAGTAAGGCTTCACCTTTGCACGACCCCTGGGTGCTATAGGGCCAGTGTTTATGGCCTGTTCATTCCCCTGCCTCCCATCACAACACAATGAGCTGCACTATTCAGCTCCGCTCAGTGCAACAATAGCGGGGCTATTTTGGCGTAACACACCACTGGTGGTACGCCTGAAGTTGGGCAAAAAAACACTGAAAGACAAGAGGGAGGCAGAAAAAAAGGGTCTCAAAATAAAAAAAATTCGCTTTGTGCAGGTCAGGGAGTACAACACAGAGTGAACACCGCTGGGGGTAAGAGTTTGATTCCCACACATGCTCAACATATGGACACACAGCGGATCAAAAAACATGTCCACCATATGTTATTTCAGAACTGAAGGCTCTTAAAAAAAAAAAAATCAGATAAGGGGACTGGGTAAATTTTGTTGTTTGTCGATTTGTCTCCAATCTATTTCTCCTCCAGAGATAGCTAATGTCTGGATTAATCCTCACGCGCCTCTTCCTCCTTCTCTGGAAAGAGTGGAACTGATCGCGACGGCATCTGCCAAGCCCTTGCTCCTATTCTCATTACATCCCAGATTCACGCACGCACACTCGCACACACACATGGAGACACAACGCGTGGAGCCGAGGCAGCCGTACACAGGTGTACATGGAGCGCACGTGAAATGCCCAATTAAAAGCAAGAAATTGTCTTTTTCATCAGCTGCCTTTGTTGCGTGACCAATTAGGGGATAATTTAATAACTAGCGCTGAAAAGATGCAGATTGGATATACAAAAGGTTACTATCCGAGCTCGTTGAATTAAATTCATGTGGAGTTCTCGATTTTCTGTGCCACACATACTCACACACACACACACACACACACGTGCGCACACACACATCTCCTGAGCCAACTACCAATATTGTATTAGTAATATGAGACACACTGAAACACGCAAACATACACATACCATAGACTGTAGGTACACACACACACACATGTCCTCTGCACACACTAGTAATATTACATTAGTAATCTGAGAGAACATGCACACTAAGTGAGCAGGCCTGTGCACACCTCACAGCTCTGCACAACTGGATATTCCAGCATCACACACTCACAAGCACACACACACACACACACACACACACACACACTTCAGGATCCGGGGCAGAGTGTTTCAGCATATGCCGACAGAGGTTTACATGCATATTCAAATCTAAGAGCCGCTTAAAATAACTGTTTAACCACACACTCTTCCTGGCTGCCAATCAATATGATTTAAAAGCACTGAAAAGAAAGCAAGCTCTGACGGGTAGAATCATGTAGCTTATCATCAGGTTGTCACTGCACGGCTTGCATTGATTGTCTGCTGCTCAACCACAATTAACGCCTAGCCCATATATCCTTCATTCTCACTGGCACACACACACACACACACACACACACACACACACACACACACACACACACACACACACACACATTCATGCAAAACCATTCTGTTATTTTATCTTTAGTTTTATTTTTGTACAGAACTTTTTTTTTCCTCTTAAATAAATCTCATTTCTTTAAAAGTGAAGCAAAAAAAAAGTTGCACTCGCTCATATACAAGCCATAAATCAAAGCTAACACAGACACTATTCCCACTATCTCCATTCTTATGGCACACCTTGTATCCCTGAAGAACTTTATTATCCTCACATCTCCATCTTCTTAAGTAATTAGTTATTTTATTATAGAGCTCATATATTCTCTGATGTGCAGCTGGGGGTGGCGGTGCGTTAGTGCACATGTACCTGCATATATATGTATGTGAGGGCTCTATATGTGGGTGTGTGATGGAATTATGGTTATGAGCTTCTCCTTGTTCTCCTGAATTGACGAGTTAACTCATAAATCACCTCCTTCTGCTTTTTTCCTACATCCCTCTTCTTCTTTTTTTCTCTCCTCTGCTACAGACGTGCGCACAAATCCACAATCGGTTGAGCGAGGGGCAGTCACTCGAACTGGCTGCTGAGCAAATGCCAACATATATTTCCCATTTAAACTAAAGGGTTTTTGCATTATTTATCTTTTAGCCGGCATTGTAGAAACTATTTACCAACTGCTCAAACATTAAACACCAAATTGAAAAAGCACAGTTTTGGAAACCTCTGTGAATCAAGTCGACTTGTGACCCCTCATTTCAGGTTATTGCCTCAGAATGATTTGTAAACAGCCAAAGAATCACTTAGTTCGATGAAAATGAGAAGAGAAAAATATATTTCTCCCTCTTATTTATTTAATTTTCTTGTGAAAACCCTTAGCTTGGGAACCGATGATTTCAGGGAAGGTTGGAGCTGCAGAATGTGCAAAGGCTGCGACTATGTAATACTGGTTTGGCCCTCCGTTCAGCACGCAGATTTCAACATGTAAAAACACGTACGTGCGTACACACACAGATAAACTCCAGCGACGTGCTGAGCACATGCCAACATGCAGCATCGTGCACTGTTTCCCCTGAAGCTGCTAAGACCAATCAAATGACTACAAACGGCCTCATACTGCGTTGTACCTGGAGCCGTGACACTTGTGACACACATGAACATACACAGATTTTCACACATGCAGACACATCAGAACTATGTGACACATACACACATACACATACGACGGGTCAGGTTGAACTGAGGTCGTGTAAGAGTGAGGCTCTACATCATCAATACATAGGACTTCTCACAGGTCTACATATCCAAATGCATGCATAGTTATGTACACACACACACACACACACACACTCACACACACACTGACACACATCCCACTACATGCAGGGCTGCTGATCCAGCTCCTAATAACATGAGGTGGATTAGTTGGATCCACAGCCTCATATAGAGGGAAACATAAGAAAACAGTGTGAAATTTAAAAGGAGCTTTAGACTGAGAGCAGCCATGGGGTCACTTAATCCCCATTACCGCACACACATAAAACACACACACACACACACACACACACACCCTGTTGCTCCACTATGCAAGAGCCCAGTGTCCATTAAGAGAGCCATGAATCTACCACTAAAGCTGGTTTTACAGAGTGGAGCGACAGGCTGGGTAGCTGCCCGCACACACACACACACACACACACACACACACACGCACACACACACAGACACATGCACAAGCACATGCCGTGCACATGCACATGCACATGCAGATACATACATGCACGCACGCATGCACACCACACACAGACACATACAGACACACAGACACACATGCACGTATGCATGAACCTGAACAAGGGCGTGTAAAGGAGAGCATTTTTATGTATTTTTTTTTTTTTTGTGTGTATCAGTGTGTCCATGACGACCAGGTGCTTCTCAAGAGTTACAGAAAGGGAATGTTGGCCCAGTTGAAAAAAACATACATGAACTCATTTGCTCTGACTGGGCAGGCTTTGCAACATTCGCTGACTTCTAAATAGGACTTGCCAAAAGGCAAAATATAAACAGAGGGAGGTGAGAAAGGGGGAGGAGGAAGAGGGGGAGGGGGGGAAAACATTAGTTGAGAACACAGTAGAAGAGGAAAATAAAAAAGAGAGATGAACTGAAAGAAAAAGAAATAAATACAGAGAATCAGAAGGAATGTGAGGGGTATGTTGCCGTCACATGGAGAACACTGCCACCGTCTTATCTTGCTCCTGCTTCTCTTCACATACACACACACACACACACACTCAGAGAGCCTTGGACTCCGTTTGCCAGTCATCCATCAATGCCAGAAAGAAAGTATGGCTGGAAGCCTGACTTTTACCCAGTAACAACACAGCTGTCCTGTGCTGCCTACTCCACAAACACCACATTGGACAGAGCCTGTGTCATTTAGCCTTTGGGGCTTCGATCGAAATGTATGTGTCTGTGTGTGTGTACGAAAAGGCGGCTGTGTGTTGCTCTGTGTGTCTTTCAGCAGTGCTCGCCTTGTGTGTGTGTATGTGTGTTTGAGTGTGTGTGTGTGTGTGTGTGTGTATTCACTGTGCTGACTATTTAGATTATTTTTTTGCATATATACGAATTGGGTGTAAATACATACAGCGTGTGTGTTTTCTGTCTAGCAAATTAAAACAGAAAATTTGTTGCCAAAAAGTAAAAAAAAAAAAAATCTCAGTTTGCACACACACACACACACACACACACAGATGACCACAGTGTCACACAGAGCCAGTATTGCTGACAGGGCTCGCAGTCGCAAACACACAGCGGTTGACCTAAATCCCCCCATATTGCCCGTGTCATATCCTGTCTCTGTGCGTGTCACTTCCCCCCACTGGCTCAAAGCGGCCATCGCTACAGGGTTCCCTCAGACTGCCCAGAAACCAGCAGAGGCGGCCCTCGCCACCTACAGCCAGCGAATGCTGCAGTAAAGGAGAGGAGAATATCTGACTCAGGAAGCACAATCTGTTTCTTTTTTTCCCCATGGATTTACAGACTGATATTAAAATATATAAGCTTGTTCTTTTTTTAAAGATTAGTATATCCATAGATATGAGTATACACTCATATAAACCAAAATAGATGCTCAGGCTTTTCAGAACAAATATGTCTGGGTCAGTGCCAGCAGAAACAGTCTGTTAGCTTCATCTACAAAATCCTCATAAAAACATTATGTTGATCGCATGGAATCAGTGTCTGTTGTACAGTAGGCGTCCTGTTTTTTCCCCTAGATGTTGGTGCGGGGGGAACACGGGGTGCGAGGACAGTGAAGGCCTGGTGGTGGTGGGGGCCACGGCGGGCGTGTGTGCCCCAACAAACACAGGCCGGCCAGGGCATTCATGTTCTGTCGCTTTTTCATCACCCCCCACCACCACCACCACCACCATTCCCCTCTCTCTCCTACTACAAAAGGAGGTTGGAAATTGAAGGCAGAAAGAGAAGAAGAGGGAATAAAGAGAGAGAGAGAGAGAGAGAGAGAGAGAGAGAGAGAGAGAGAGAGAGTGAGATAGTGAAGAGAAATGCAGGTTTAGCCTTAGGCGGCGTGCTGTGATGTAAGCGAAATAGAGAGAAAGAGAGGGAGGGGGAGGAGAGGTGGTGCTCAGTTCACTGTGTCTTTGCATGGACACCTATATGTACACACACAGACACACGCAAACACACACACCTACACACACACACACACACACACACACAGAGTGCTACGCATTTCTGTTGACATAATACAGTAAAGACGACATTGTGTCTGCACAGGTCGAAGATTCCTGTCAAAAAAAAAAAACTATTTGGTAGCGACGCACTTCGGATGAAGAAAATATTGTTCTTGAAATTATTCTCACATTTTTGACTCTACGCTGCCGAAGTGCGAGGGGGTGAGGTCATAACCATTGTGAAGTGTGTTATTGTCCGTAATGTCAGGGAGTTTCAGGCTGAAGCATCTTGACAGTGCTGCAGTCAGCTTCAGGGCACGACCTGAAACTGGGCCTGCTAATTCCAAAAACACACACACACACACACCTCAGACTTCTTTCAGTGAACAAGTTCCAGCATCTCTGAATGCTAGAACTTGAATCAACAAACTGAATGCATTTCACTCAACCGGTTTGTCTTTCTCTCATATTTTTTTAAGAGAACAGTTAAATACATAGAAATTATTTACAACTTTCAGCAGTTTAATAGCAATTAAATCTAAGTAGCGTTTTCAGTATTTTTCTACTTTCTATTGTGTAGTTTAGGAATTACAAACTACATATTATGATTATCTAACATTTTCATTATAATATATATTTGAAAATTTTCATATCTAATATAGCACAAGGCTACAGCTCAGTGTTGCAAAGTAACTAAATACATTTACTCAAGTATTGTACTATTGTGAGGTACTTGCACTTTACTTGAGTATTTCAGTGTTATGCTATTTTGTACTCTTGGCAATTGGAAGAGAAATATTGTACTTTATGCTTCACTACATTTGTCTGAATCTTTATTTACTTTTCAGAAGTAGACATAAAACAATATGAGCTTGTAAATTATGTTGCGTCGTTCAAGATTAAAACGCCAGTTCTGATAATTTCAAATGAAATCAGTGTGGTTGTGTTTCCTCATAATGTTTGAGATGCCAATGAGTTGTCAGTTCTTCTGAACTTCATCCCAAAAACCTAAGGCAAGAGAAAATTCCACTTTCCAAATTGTCACAAAAATGCACAGTTCATGCAGAGCTTTGTTTTTGCTTCTCTAGTAAGTCAATGATCTTCTGTCACTCAATCAAATGACAAAAAAATGGTTCTTATGCAGTAATTCATCATTATATTAATACTATACTCTAGTAAACATATTTAACTTAGTGTATAGTCTGATTTTCTGCAAAACAAATACCTTTACATTTGCTAAATAACATTTGCTTTCAGTAAATTTAGGTAATAGTAGTGCTTATAGTACTTGGTCTTGCTATTTATTACCTGATTAAAATCATAGAAAAACATGATGAATTTCCCACAATTTGCAGCATTTTCCTGATTCCATCTCAACAATCACTCCTTATCCTCTCCTTAAACCATAAGCAACATTCAACATCCGACAGCTCCGTCAGACCCAAACACAAAAGTCGTAAAAAAAAAAAAGCTACTAGTTTAACCATGTTTTATGAAAACCTGTCGAACTAGCTGTGAAAGCAAAAGAGGAGTGAACACATGAGTCTGGTCAGAGATGCCCCGGGAGTTTGGGTTTGGTAGACTCTTACAGATTGTCAGGGAAGTGACTTTCCAGTTTGGTGTCTAACCAGGCTGTTTGTTCGAGACCTCTGGAAAAATCCAAAAGAAAAAAGGAAAAGTTTTAAAGAATTCGGTTCTGATTTGGTTTTGATATGCAGATTCATCAAACCATCCATGTTAAATAAGGAGAAAACCCACAGTCGCTATATTTATATTCCCATGCTAATTTCTCTCCCTCCCCTCCTTTGATAAGGAGGTGTGTGCCTCCCCTTTCCTTCCTAAGACGCCTCAACCTCTGTCCACTCCTTCTTAAATACTACTTCTCTCTCTCTCCCTCTCTCCCTCTCCCTGTCTATGCTTTTAAGATGTTCGTAAAAGGAGGTCTTATTGACAAAACAATCACTCGGCAGGGCTTAAACACTGCCTTTAAAGGGGCATTATTAAATTGAAGGCAGGAAGGGGAGGGGCAGCCAACAAGGGGAAACCTGATGACCTCGCCATCGATTTTTACATCACCGGAGCGTTAGGAGAACTTAGCAGAGAGATACTGACTATAACCGCAGAAGGAGAAAGCCGGGAGGGAAAGGAAGACTTTTTATATGTTACGCTTGAAGCTTTTAGCTTTTAGCTTTTAGCTTTTTGGCCCTCTGCTCAAATTCAATGTGGTTTACAATGTGTGAGCAGGTTAGGGTTAGGGTTACCGATAGACCTGAACCTGGGACAAACTGATCCCGCCACCACTTCCCCAGTCTGCATATTTATTCTACAGCTGTTTATTTTCGATGTCAGATGCTATAACGGCCACCGTGCAGAAAATATCCCCCATGAATTCGAAATGTTTCGCCCCCTTGGTCCCTCGTAAACTTGCTAGTAGTGGTTGGGTTTTCCACACGAAAGGCTCTGTTCACAATAGAAAATGTGTTTCTCTTTTTTGTTTGACACAAATCCATAATGAGGTGTTGACGATTAAACAGCATGAGTCTTGATCACTCGGCGTCTCCGGCACATGGTCAGTGTTTTCCTGTGTATTTAATGCATTACTCAGAATTTTGTTTATGTGTTCTACAATATGTTTAAATGTACATGAAACCACCAGACACTATAGTAGACCCTTTTTTTCTCACAGCCTACAGCAAAGTTGCCTGTGTAAGTGTGTGTATGTGTGTGTGTGTGTGTGTATGCATGTCGTACACGCTGTGTAAATATCTATATCTTGTCCAGGAAGTTGACGTTGCATTATGTGTACAAACCAGCATATTTTGTTACAGCTGCTACGTAGGATTGTGTCCTATTTGCATTTGGCCGTGTAAAGTTTTACTGCATGATCTTGCTTTATAAACACACCACATGCATTATCTCTCTCTCTCTCTCTCTCTCTCTCTCTCTCTCTCTCTCTCACACACACACACACTAACACACACACACACAGTTACTTTCTCCATTCAAATTGAGATTCCCTGGTGCAGCGTACTTCTGCCAATAATTCATGAGTGATCTGCGCCCCTTGCCGGCCTTTAGCATTTTTATTTAATCTGCTGAGCCCTACTGCGTGCTTGCTCATCAATAATACACACCAACATGTGTGTTAACACGTCTATGGTGTGCGTGTGTGTGGGTGTGTGTGTGAGGGAAAGAGAGTGATTGAACGATGCAGAACAATGAAGAAAAGCACGTTGCATGAGTGTATAAAGTATAATGTACACTTTGAAAAAGGAAAGTGTGTGTTCATAATACTATGCACTGAGACATGTGAGTTTTAAACTGTGTGTTTTATTAGCCAATTGTTCATGTGTTTGATTATGTTGGGACACTGACCCACAGTTTGTCTGTGACTATCCAACATAAATCCATCACTCCCACTCAGTGTTTTATACTTTCTGAAGTCTTTCAGCCTGATTTAACTGATTTGATATAATCTGTGTATACATGTGTCTGTATGTGTGTGTGTGTGTGTGCGTGTGTGTGTGTGTGTGTGTGTGCGTGTGTGTGTGTGTGTGTGTGTGTGTGTGTGTGATGCAGAGTATTTAGTCATGTTGTGTTTGTGTTTGCATGAGTGTGTCTTCTTCGACAGCGCTGACAAAAAGAATCACAGCTCGGGAAATTTACTTCACCAAATCAGCGGGTCAGGAGGTAACATCACCAGGGGTTGCTATGGAGACACCCAATGACAGGGCTTCCTAACCAGCACAACAACATGCCTGCGAAATGGCAGTTCCCATAACATAACCTCTCTCTCTCTCCAATTGTCTCTTTTTCTCATTCTTTCCTGTCATCTTCTCTTTATCTCTTCACAATCTCTAGCTCCTCTGCTTCTACTTCTATTCATTTCTTTGTCTTTATCTCTGGCACTTGGTGATCTCCTTTTACTGTATTGTTTCCCTTCTCGTTCAATCTTTCCATGCTCAAATGTACTGTTCGCTCGCTCGGAGAACCGTGCATGGAAATACGCCTGTGGACAAGTGTGTGTGTGCACACACACACACACACACACACAAACACACACACACTTGAATACAACAAAATGTGAGGGGGCAGCAGGATCCCAGCATGCAGGGTTTAACAGCTAATACCCCTTAGATTAACCACCCCCGGTTCCCCTCTCTCTCTCTCTCTCTCTCTCTCTCTCTCTCTCACACACACACACCACATCTTCCACAAACCGAGATTAACCTCCCACAATTTACACAGTGTGTGGTGGTCTTGCACAAATATATACATGCACACCTTCAGGGTGTGTTGCTATTCCCCCACCAATAAAAATAACAAGCAAAATGAGAGCACACGGTCAGCCTTAAGTGACCAAGCTACTATTCATGTGACACACACACACACACACACACACACTTTTGGTTTTATCTCAGCAGCAAGAACTGATCCCCATTGGATTTCAGGGGAGGGGGTCATGTGACTTGATAACCTCTACAGGATTCCCTCTGGTCAGAACGCCTTTTTTTCCGTGTGTGTGTTGGTGTGTGTATGTGTGTGTGTTGTGTCCCGATATAAAATTAATTCTCCATAGACTGATACACCATACCCTAATCTAACGTCTGTCTCTGAGGTCCTGGATTGAACAATGGCTGGGAATAATGTTAACATTATTAGATGACTGGTAATGGGGATTTATCATGTCTCATCTCTTTCTCTCCCACTCTCCTTATCTTATCCTCTCTTTTCTCTTCATCTATTTTTCACTCCTCTCGGGTCTTCAGCTCTTCCCTCTCCTCCTGCTGTCTTCGCCTTCCCCGCAGTCTCCGCTTTCATGCCTGTACCTAGCAACTGACTGATATATTGGAGGATTATTTGAAGGGCTGCTCAGATCAAACATCCTGTGCCCAGGCCCTGCGTCAGTTACCGACTCCAGCCCCTTTAATTAGACATGGCTAATAACACTAAGCATGTGCTGATAGCCATCTCTCTGATAAGACTAGCCGCACAAGGACACAGGGCCCCTTTCTTCCCTTTTTACAGTGCAACCTAAGGTTAAAATGGCTAGTTAGCCACCTTATTTTATGAGCCCGGTATGTTATGCTTTTGCCCAATTAACAGGCTAGTTGGCTCTTAAAGGGTGTTAATTTGCAAAAGGCGGGTTACCAATAAGCCAAGCTCCTTTGCTAAATGCATCATGAATGAGTGCTAAATAATATTCTACACAAGGAGGTTTGAATGGTATCATGATCCAGAGCTGTAATGCTGGAACAAAAGAGCTGCTGCAGGATAGTGATGTGATATGTAACTGTATGGGTTTTTTACTTTTTTTCTTTTGTAAAAGTTTTTTTGTGAATGCTTCAGCTAGGACTAGAACCCAGGTCTGTTGTTAATGAGGCAAGCACAGTACTCTCTACACCACTACAGAAAACCTGGGGGACCTTAAGTTTTAATGATAATAATACAATAATGATGTTTTGACTATCCTTCCAAAATATTTCACAAAGAAAGAATTAACACCACCATACCATGCACAGATTATATCTGAAAGTTGATGTTGATCTGACAAACAGTCAGAGAGATATGAGGAGAACAGATTGACAGAGACTTTATAGATAGATATAAAGATATATGTCAGTGGACCCCCATCAAAATGATTTTAATAGAAGCTGCTGTGATAATAGCACAAAGCACCTTTGTTTGTTTCTTTTTTCTCATTCAGAGTCGTGTAGGTTTCCAGCCCTTTCAAATATAACTTGAAATATGAATCTATCATTGTTATTTGTAGAAATAACCGTCTCTCTGAAAAAGGTAAACAGAGCTAGCATCAAAGATAAGTTTCATAAAGACGGTATAAATCTTGAATGAGATGTTCACTAGCTGATTAAAACAAATGTGAAAATAATGATAGGAAAGCCACAAACCTCAAAATAAGTCAGTCAAAGTAAAAACCCTATAATTAGTCTCAGAGCTACCACTTTTCCAGTAATCATTCTTGTATAACTTGTGCATGTTGGATGATTTTATTGGATGTTTTTCAGATTTAGAGTTTGACTCTTAATTAACATGGATGCTCATGTTTGGGCTGAGTTAGGCTGTTGGTTTGGAAAATCACTTCAGGCTATATCCCTTTAGCAACACATCCCTTATAATTAAACGACCACACGAGTCGATTGTACCACACTCCCCACGACAGCCGATACTGCGCTTTCTAATAAATTTACAATTCACTGTTAAAAAAGTAATGATGTTTTATGGTGTGACAACGCCATGGTTAAGTTCTGGTTGATGCTACGGAAAAATTGTGGTTTGGGTCAAACTCACTTGAAATGTGGCATGGGTTAAATTTAGACAAACCTTTTTCGTCATGAAAACAATAAACATCGCAACAATTGTATTTTTTTTTCTTAAACTGCCGAGAGTAGTCCACTTACTTTTTTCTCATGAGGACTAGATGAATTGATCTAGGAGAGGATGATTCAATAAGTGGTGCATGTGTATGCGTGTGTGCATGAGTGTGAGGAAAAAAAAGAGGCATTAATTCCAATCATTAAGAACTAGGATCGCCTGAGGGAGCAAACCCCTGAAATCGACTGCATGTAAACTCTGAAATGGCTTACCAGTTGTTCACTTGTAGGATGGTAAGGCCCGTGTCTTGTGCCAGCTGTTTCTTCTGTTCTTCTGACGGGTAAGGATGCTGCAGAAAAGAAAGACAACATGTCTGAAAAAAAAGAAGACTGACCCTAAATTGTTTAATGAAGCTTCTTGTTTGGAAAAAAAGAGGAGTGGGGGGGGGTTGATTCGCACAGTTTTCACACACACACACACACACAGAACCATACCACGTAATAAGAGGTATAAAATAAGTTGTGCAGCGATGTTCATTGGTGCGTAGGTGTCAGTATGTGGTGTGTGTGTGTGTGTGTGTGCGTATACTGTAAGTAAGTGTGAGTATGCACACGCCAACGTGCTTTTCTCCCCCGATCATTAATGGAATATGAAATCTTGTAATTAATGGCAGCCAAAAAGGCAAGCCAATTAGAAAGATAAGTGAAGTGGAGAACCAGCTCTGGTAATTAGGCAGCCTCTTACACAAATCTATTCACGTCGGCGGCCCCCCTCTCACCCCGCCGCATATGTAATCAGAGAACGGGGAGTATATAATGTTGACCTGATGGAATACAGACAGCACAATGTAGAATCTCTCATCTTTTATTGCTTTCGGTTGCTTTTTATACTTTTTATACTGCGGTTGATACAATAACACGATTCTCCCATGTTTGCCACTTTGCTGGAACCACTCGAGCCGTTTAGCTGTAGGCTGAAGTACAGGAGGCCGTGTGGGTCTTCAGCTTTTCACTACCAGTTTAGAACAGGAGCACAGATTTCGCCCAAAATCACACTTTGCTACTTCATAAAGTCTTTTGATTCTTTTAAATCTTGAATAATAAATCTACACTGCAACTGACATTTTAATAGTGAGAAAATATATGTTTTCGGTGCATTTAATTCGTTATTGAGTAGAAATATCTTATTATACTGGCAGATACTTTTGCTTATTAGTTTAATTTTCTTTAAGAAAAAAGCAAAAAGACCAAATTGACATATATCAGAACAAAAAAAATAAAATAGCTAAATTATCTATAATAAGATAATATTACGAATAATAATTGTACCAAAATTAAGATATGTTCAATTGTTAAAATTTCAGTTTTTGCAGATTTCATCGGAAAGATAAACAAAATGAAGTTCCTTCAATGTAAATACATTTTAGAGATTATTCCACTTTCATTTACTTTTTATTCAATCTTGTCTCAACTCTCAATATCTTTTAATGGAGTGTCACTATTTGATGCCAGAATCTGTCACTTTCAGAGGAAATTGTTAAACAAGATGTTTTGTGCTGCTGCAGGAGACCCTAATATTATCTTTTGTTTATTTGATGACTCATAAATATGAATGCATGACAAACATCTGTTCAGCTGCTGGAAAGACAACCCAAACTGACCCAGTCTTTAAATAAAACTACTACCCCCCCTTGACAAGCCAGATGAGAACAGTTAAAGTCAAGCCACCTGTTTAAATATATAGAATGAATAAATTGGATAAATGTGAACTTGGGGACTGTGTTGATTTATATTAGGGGGGGGGGGGGGTATCACAGTTGCACAGGGCCTTGTTCGCACAGGACAATGTGCTGTTCATGACGGAGACAAGACATGAACTGTGCTGAACACCATAGACAGGCCGTAAAAGAGGAGGAGATGGAGGAAAAGACGAGGGAGGAGACGGGGAGCGAGGAGGAAAATAGATTCCTGAAGGGACAGTGCCAACTGGAGAAATATGTTGATTCCAAAATAGTCAGTAAGTAAGTATACATTTAGATAATGAGAAGCAGGCACAAGGAGGATCAAATGTGCTGAATGATCTGCAAAAGTGTTAATATTTCAATCATTTTTCCAACCTAAGGTGAAAATTGTGTATGGGTCAGTGATAAATCATGTTTGGCAAGATGAAATAGTCAAAACTTTTTGAAATACAATACAGGTTTGAAAGGCCAGGTTCCTCAAAATGTACATGTTGTGTTTGTCTTGGTTTCTTGTCATTTAAAAGTCAGTTTCTTTTACAAAAATCATGATTTTGTGTGTGTGTGTTTTTAATACATAAAGTCAAAAGGTGTTACTGAAAAAGAATGTTAATTTTTAATATTTAATCTAGCTAGAATATAAAACTAGTTGATAGCACATGTTCTTAATTTTTCAAAAACTTTTTAAGATCAAGTTTTTATGGTATGGTCACCACATGACAGTTTTGGCACCGTCCCTAATATTACAGTGAAATGAACAAATGATGTTAGAAAATTTGCTAGAGATAAATTGGTCATTTAAAAGAGTAAATGTCAGAAACAAATTATAATCAGGGAACTTTTACTTTCTTAAAAATAGAAGAAAAAAAACTTTCATCTCTCTTTGTCATATAAAACTCACAAATCCTCAACATATCCTGTTATGGCACACAGTAGGCGCTAAACATGCGACTCGTGTGTAATGTACTTTACTGTATGTCTAACAAGAACACACACCCTTAATAGTCAATCAGACATGCAAAATCAGTGTGGCGCCAGCATTTTCATTTTTTCATTACAGTTTTTTCAGTGCATAATGAAGTTGATTGTGTTTAAGGCCAGGACGAGCCGGCAGAGAGAAGGAGAGGAGACAGGCTTTTTCCCAGCCCAGCCTCGTTCATGTGATTGGTTGCGGGGGAACGGGAACACAAGGAGGCTGATTTCATGCGCTAAGTTATAATTGCATTGTTGCCTCTGGCAAAATTTGTGTCCACTCCATTTTTATGTGCCCATATGTGTGTGTGTGTGTGTGTGTGTGTGTGTGTGACTCTGCATGTGTGTCTGCGAGTGCATACATAACTGTGTGTCCATTCATGTACTGTGTGTGTGTGTGTGTGTGTGTGTGCATGTTGTAGACTGATCAGATATCAGAATTAAAATAGCTTAACATCTGGGTGCAACTTGCCCACCCGCATGTGAACACTTTCTGTTCTTGAGGGCTTGTGTCATCTGATGTCATGACGCATGTTGCATTTCACACACACACATACACACACACACACACACACACCCACACACCCACACAAACAAACACACACACTCGCAAACTACTGATAAACTAAAGCTTATCATGTGAGTTACATGTCTTTTTTTTCCCTAACAAACAACGATGATTGAAGAACAACTAATGTGTCCATTCTACGTGACGTGGTCCTGTGGAAATAGGATTGCCTGCCTCGTGATATCGGGGGGCCGCGGCTACGCCAGGGGCCACGGTGCAGCACAAATACACCCTGTTTCAATGCTTCCCTCCCTCCAGCTTCCCAGCAATCACACACACACACAGATATACACAACTTATCACACACACACACACACAAACACATCTCAGATGGTAGCATTGGGAGAAAAATGTGCATGCTGGTATGACTGTACTGAGACACACATCTAGCCAGTGGAGGAAGATAACAGTTCTAACAGTCTAATATGTAATAATTTAACGCATTCTGCTAAATTGTGACTGCAGGAAATATGGTATATGATTTTACATTGTGATACTACTAGTTTGGCTTAAGTAAAGGTCTCCACTGCCCCCGATTACAACCTTTAAAAAGTGCTACCCAAGTTTTCACATACAAAAATTGCGCCTACGTAATAGAAGAGTTACCAGGAAGAGATTGCCAGAAAAGCCAGTACATCAAAACTGTTTTCGTCCTCCTTTTTTTTTCTAAACCCCCAAATTAGCTCCTATCTGTCAAAACACTGTGATTTAGCTTCTTGCTCAGCAACAAGTCGCCCAGTTTTAATACTGTCTGTGAATGATTCTGGTGTCTTAATGGCCTTTGGCTGGGATTCAGCGGACTGAGAGAGAGAGAGAGAGAGAGAGAGAGAGAGAGAGAGAGAAAGAGAGAAAAGCCTTTAGTGAGAAAAGCAATAACATGTTCCTTAAAAGAGCAGATGGAAAGTTTCTGCGCATCCTTCCCTCCCTTCCCTCTTCCCTCCGCCTATCTTAATGATATGTCTTCTCCAAATATACAACTCCTTTCATGAGAATTTCCACCCTGCTCGCTGCTCTCTGCCGAGCATGTGGGTGCCAGGAGGGGCGAGTGTGTTTTCGCTTCTCTCTCTCCCCTCCGTGTGTGTCTTATCAATCCAAGTGTGTGTGTGTGTGTGTGTGTGTGTGTGTGGTGTGTGTGTGTGTGTGTGTGTGTGTGTGTGTGTGTGTGTATTAGCAAGTTCATCTGTGCGTGGACATGAGACCGTTTGTGTGTGTGCCTGTGTGTGATTCTTCTCATTTGAGCCACTGATCGTGCTGGGCTTCGTAAATTCACCCTTGCATTAGTGTGTGTGTGTGTGTGTGTGTGCGTGTGTGAGTAGCAGAGCATCAGTAATGTCCCCTCCCTGTCTGACCGTCTTCCTCATTAACCCCTCCGACAAGAGCAAGAGGGGGATAGATGGAGGGATGGAAGGGGGGAGAAGGAAGAAGGAGGCAGGGGAGGAGACGTGGAAATGGATATCTGGAGCCCCAGGGGTTCAACAAAGAGATAAGAGCATAAATATTCTGCAAGACCCCTTTTACTCCCTCTGTCCCAGACCTAACCCAGTGGAAAGCTATTCCAGGCAGTGCGCTGCAACACAATGTGTATTAAAGATGGAATAAAAAAACAGTTATTCAGATTATCGTTAACATATTACTAATACTCTTGTAAAACAACAAAAACAACCCAAAAACACCCATAATGAAGTTTTATAAGGCTTAGATGTAGAATACGCTCCTTGTGTGAGTACGATATTAAGGCCCTTGCTTTTTGTTTTGACCTACCAACCTCACAAAGGGTTGGGATTTTATATTTATGCTTGAGAAACCTGAAACTGGAGGTGGCTCACATTATAGCAGCAGCTATGCGCCCAGTGCGTTGCTCAAGGTCACTTTTTTGTCAGGACACATGGCCAATTGTTCAGAGTGAACCTTTGACCTTTTACAGAACAAACTGTCCCATACTAAAAATAGTGATCCCTTTTGAACAAGCAATAACTCACCAAACATTTTTATAGACATGGAAAGAACCAACTTTCCTAAGGGTCATAACTCCCTGATTCTTATTTTTGAAATTGTTACACTGCATAAAGCCTCACCTTAGTCTCCTGGTAGCAATAAAAACAGAAAGAAGATGAAAGAATGAGAGCCTGAGTCACTCTTTGGTCAGGGATGCTCCAGTTCACCGCGATGGGAGGGCTATTTCAGACATTTCTTTTATCTCGCCGCCTTCTCCCTCCCCTTCATCCTGCCTCCTCAGCAAAACGAGATCTCTTTCCTTTCCCCCTCCATCTCTCCAGCCAGCTGTCACTCCTCTGTTCCTTTTTCATTTTTTAAAGGTCCCATATCTACACTTTTGGGTTTTTTTTAATTTGAAGTTGTGATATCCCTAACAGTATATATTTGTGGTTTTGAGTAGCAGAAATCATCTCAATAAAGTTTTACATGTGCTCCCAAGATTCTCTCTGGAGCTCCAGAAAGAACGGGTCATTCCGTGCCTGGTATTAATATTAATGAGCCTCTCTGAGCTGCTGGTCGTAATGCCTGTGGATGGGGGGGCGGGCAGTGACTGGATAGCTGTGACATCACATCTACACGGAAGTCCTAACAGCTCCTAAAAAATGGGAGTCACACAGAATTTCCTAATGAAAAAGGCAATTTAAATCTTGATTTTTCTATGTTATGGTAACTTTAATTTTACCTTTAATTTAATCTAAAAGCATTTCAGTCAAATGAACATATCAATTTTACATAACTTAATTTAACATGTACAATACATTTTTTTAATGAAACCCTGCATTTTACCATCACATCTCCATCTTCACGTGTGTGATCCATCCCCAGTAACTGATTCCGTGCAGTCCACTCCATGCCCGCCCCCATCCTCAGCCATTAGTCTTATGGTGTTATCTTTGCATATATTTCTATTTAAAGGCTGTATGCATCCCATTAAAAAAGCCCCAACGCGCCACATTACCTTCATAAAACAGCAATCATGGAATGAAAGAGGAAATCATATGCCGTCACAGTCATGTGACGCTCCTCAAAAAAAGAGGCCATGATACTGCACAATCTGTGAATAACAGACATGGGTCAGTGGTGTTGTGGAGTTATCTGACTTTTTTGACAGTGGTTGGGATCCGCCACAAGCCAACAAGATGCCAGAAATGTTATCGAAACTCAATAACATGCAACAGTTTTTATTTAGAATTAACAGGATACTTTGGGTTAATTATTTCTTTAAAACAGATGTGAAAGTTCTATATATTACTTTCTTTGGTTTTATTTCAAGTTTTGATAAAGCAAACACAATGTAATTGTGTAATTGGCTGATTTCATCAACTGTGAATGGGAGTTGGGTGGTGAGTTCATGTGACATGGTGACATCCCTTCTTTTGCATAAAGTATTACATAGACATGTTAAGAAATGTTTAATGTTTTTATTACTTAAAATGGATAAATAAATATATTTAAAAAAAAAATAGAGTATAAGAAAAAGCTGTTGCAAAACATAGTCACAGGATAGTTTGATGCTATGTAAGTCAATGTAAATGAATTACAACTTTTCCATATTTGCATGTTGTTGTTGACAAATCTAAATTATCAAATCTAAATTATCATATTAGAAAAATGTATAGCATCAAAATGTAACTGAATAAAAATATATATATTGAAGTTTACTTACATACTGAGTAGAATATTTTATTTGTTGGAAATTTTCCAAAATTCGGAATAAAAGAAAACCTTTGGTTGTGGGACAGTGATGCTCACATATCGTATGTCCATGAGCAAAAGAGAATGGTTATGTGACCTCGTAAATTGTATGTCCTTCCAAAATAAAAGCCCCCTTTTCACATCTAACTGTAAAAACATATCACAATTTAGAAAAATGAAGATAAAATAATTGTTTCCTTATGGCAAAACTGAAACATGGGACAGTATTTGTCCTAGCCCTTCTTATAAGTAAAACAATATTTATTAAAATCTTAATTTGTCTGACTTGCCTGCCCTGGTGCTGTAATCTACAGGATACACCTACTGAATCTCTGAACAGCCTTGGCCTGGCCAGGTCTCTTCCCCTCACCGTTCCCAGGTCAAATCTCCGTGGAAACTGAGCTGCCCATCAGGAATGCCTGACGGCTTATCCGGGGGCCTTTTTGGCTAGAAGGGCATCATACCAAACTGTTTCACACACACACACACACACACACACACACACACAAACATAAACACAAACACACAATTTACTGGAAGTGTAGCCTTGCTGCTGCCAGGCGTGTATGAGATTACCTTAAATATTTGGGGAAGCCAGCACATTGTTATGCTAACAACAAATGGCCAGACCCCTGAGCATGTGCAGACTTTAAAACACACCATTTCAAACTGTAAACCTGCTGTATCTCACACAACAAGCTTCCAATTTCCAAAAATTTCCTGCTCATTCAGAGGAAGTTTCTTCCCCGCCTGGTGCGTGTGTGCCTGTCTGTGTGAGCTACACCATTTCAAATTCCTTTCTGTGTAGGTGGCATCGACTGACATCCCTTTGGCTTCATTAGGGAGCAGGGACCCAGCAACAAAGCTGGCTCTGAGAGAAAAGGGGGATTAAAGAAAAAAGAAAAGGGAGTGAGAGCGAACAAAACAACAACAGAAAAAAAACAAAACACCCCCTAACCTAATTTCCTCTGATTCGGGCTGCTTCAATGTTGAATAACAAAGCAGAGAAAAAACAGATCTTTCGAGAGACTCAAAATTAACCAAACTACAGGATGAGATTTTCAGAGTTCCCTTCTGCAAAGCCTGAGCAAAATAAATGCCCGCTGTCACGCAAAAAAAAATTGGTATGGTATTGGACCATGCTAAACTTGTATCATAAATAATTCACTACCGCACTTCTTTTGGTTTCTTTTTTATTTAAAACTTCGACGTACACACCAGGAAATGGCAACGAGAACCCCCATTCAAAAAAAATGTTTTTGTCATCAAATCTATCTCTCCTCTCTCACTCTCTCTTCTGGAGATAAAGGAGAAAACAGATGTTCTCAAGGCTTTTCATTCATTAATGAGCATTTTCCCCCTGCGAAAAAACAGCTATTGTTGATTTAGGGAAATCTCGTCTAGTGAGCTGGTGAGGGGGAAAAAGAGGGTGAAAAGTATATCATTAAAGCTTTAGTAAGAACTGGATTAGACAGTATACAGCATTACCAGGTCCTCTGCTTTAATAATCAATGATTGGCATTATTGCTTTTTGTAGAACTCTATTTTCCCTTTTAAAGGGGTTTTTAGGGAGTTTTTTCGTTGTCTGATGTGAGGGTCTAAGGACAGTGAATGTTGTGTTGCTTTTGTAAAAACTGAAAAGCCCATTGGGGCGAATCTGTAATTTTTGATTCTGGGCTGAACATATAAAATTGTCTTGAATTAGGAACAGGGCACACACGGGTTTGTCCTGTCTACAGGGTGTGAACAAGCATCTGTGTACTTGTTGGCTGGGTGGGTCTGCAGCCTATGTGCACAGTAAAGCTCATGGCATGTATGCACATGAATATCCAGCATCAAGTCTTAACAAAGCGCTGTATGGTGTGTGCGTGTGTGCCAGAACGTAAAGGGTGAGGCCTGCTGATAGCGGCCTGCTGCAGTCTCCCCTCTCTCCCCGCTTGCTTTCACCGAGAAGCGAGGGCGTGCTTCATTAGTCCTCCCCATTTCCAGCTCAGGGGAAGCTAAATTTATTAAGGGGGCCGGATGTTGCACAACACCTGCTGCTGCGCTTCCCCCTGTGCAATAAAGAGGGGGTGCGGCTCGCTAGCCGATGCTAGCGGTAAGCGCTGCTCGTTGGACTGAGGCTGATGAGCTGGGGCTAATTCAGGGGGTGATTATGTAGTTTGCTGGACCACTAAACCTCTTTAAGCCCGTAATTACCACCCATTTGAGTGAGGGGAGGCACTCCAAAGCGATCGGCGCTCGCACTGAGCGGCGCAGTCGACGGGCAGCCACAGCTGGAGGTGGGTCCGCCTCGGGGGCCACCGGGGATGGCAGGGGCGTGTGGATGGGGAGGGGGCGTAGGAGGGATCCACGAAGCCTGATCTCAGCCAGGTAGTGTGGGGAGCCCCCTACCCTAGCGTCCTAGCGCTGAGCTGTAAGCTTTAGAACAAATGTTCTCCTGTTGCATACACACACACACACACACACCTACAATACACTGAGCGAATTACGCGGGCCGAGGCAAAAAAAAGTGCTATTACGAGGGGGCTCAGCGCAACGAAACAAGAACTATTAAACAAACAGCCGCATAAATACTTTAGGCGAAAATGAGCTTGTAAGTAAGTGAAGGGGGGGTTGTGTGTGTATGTGTGTGTGTGTGTGTGTGTGTGTGTGTGGGTAGGTCATTGTGGTGTGAAACAAAAGGGCTTTTTTTAGCCGACACATCCATGACATATAAGGGGGAATCGAATTCTCAGATTGCACCTCGGCCGTGGGGGAATACGTTTCATTTCACCTGACTTTCAAGGAAATTTGACTTTACGTAATGCCACTGAAATCTGATCCCACCGAGGAAGCAATTTGGGGACCACAGAACATTCTAATAACCCTGGTGATATTATTATGTTATTATCATAATTACCCTTTTGCCCCCGACGTTTTAATTAGAAACTCACCGTTGGGCCGGGGGGGGGGGGTGTTGAGAAACCTGCGTTGGGGGAATGCTAAAATTAGGTAAAGGTATTTCACAATTGCTCCCTTATGCTCTTTGGAGCAGCGAGTAGCCTATAAGAAGGAAGGAGGACGCGGGCTATGAGCTGTGGAGAGATGAGGCTCCTCTCTCTCTTCTTTCTCTTCCTCTCACATCTCTGTCACTCAGAGTGGTTACCTACAAAGCCCCACCCTTCTTTCCCTTATCTCCCTACATCTCCCTGACATGAACCCCCGTCCCTCTGTTCTGTATTCAGCAATTCCATCTCTAACTATCTCATGCTGCCTTCCCTTTCTACTCCACCTACACTTGACTCCTTTATTCACCATTAAGCACTCATATTTTTGGCATCCTCAGCCGAAGTTTCCCTCCATTTCCAGCCCGCCGCTCCTTTCCTCACCTCCAGCAGCATTGGGCCTTCTCCATCAGTGCACCGCTTTTACAAATCAATTACTTAATCTGTTGTAACAAACAAGTGAGCAGCACTCTCAGTCCACCCCCCCCCTCACCCCACCTGCACAACAACGCAATAGCATGCCACAGTAAGACTGGAAGCACAGGTAAAAAAATAAATAAATAAATAACACAAAATCAAAGAAGAGAGCTGAACAATAAGCCATATGAAGTACATGTGTTGGAAGACTAAAGTACTGAAAATGAAAGACATGAGGGTACCGGGAACACAAACATGTTTGCAAGAAGCAGAGAGGCAGAAGTAGAAGAAAGACAGGATAGTGTGAGAAAAATGAAAGTGTGTGTGTGTGTGTGTGTGTGTTGGGGGGGGGGTGGGGTGCACACTGATGTGGGTTTTCCCACCACATGTCTTTCTTGCAGCCCTCAGCTCTGTCCAACTCCTCTACCATGAATTATTGCCTGTCTGCATTCACCACCTGGTTCACTAGCACTCCACTGGACACACACACACACACAGACATGCTTACTTACACTGCATGCACACAACCACATACACCCGATGGGGAAACTTGGGTCAGGTGGCTCAAGTGTAAACACAGCACCAGCCTATGGCCATACAGTACAGTATGCCACCTGCCCCCAGTGCACCATTAGCCCCACAGTGTTTTTATGCACAAAACTTCATAGGACAAGAAGGTATGAAACAATGAGTTATGAATAGATATCACATGATATCTCATCTATAAATCATAGCTCACCAATGCCTTTGAAGCGGCACAAATGCAGCGGTACTGCTTCGACACCACGGTTTAAGGCCATCCAAATGTTAGCCAGCAACACAGCTGTACATTACAAAAAATGGGTGAGAAGGAGTCGTGGAAGAAAGGAGTGAAAGAAAAGTCAGGGAGGCCAAGGGCATGCATAAAAGATAGGAGACCCTCATGGTGTTTCAGAAAGAAGTGTTTTGTCTGAGACAGAGACGGAGTGTGGGGGGAAGACGGCGAGAGGGAGAGAGAGGGTTCATGCATGGGAGAGAATACAAGTGGGAAGAACGGAATTGACGAATTAGTTCAGCAAATGTGCGAACTGATTACCACCATGGCAAAGCCACAGGATCTGTTCAGTGTGCTAGGGAATGAGACACAAAAGGCGTGTATGTGCTCGCACTTAGCATTTATAAAAGAGACATGAATCTAACGCACACAAACAATAACAAACTGAATATTCAATCCCTCACACACACACACACAACGCATCTAGGGCAGGCTGCAGTTTGCTGTAAGTAAAAGGTATTGAGCTGCTGACTCCAGCCAGAAAAGATCCTCCAGTCCTCCAGATCACCACCACGGCCTAATGGATAATGGCTAACGGCTAGCGCTAATGTAATTTCACACTTAGCAAAGTTAATATATCACTGGCTGAACAGAATCATGCTACACACAGCTGCCATGCTAAACTCCTGTGTCCTGAAAGGTGGCGAAAATTTGACTGCGAAGCTTCTTTTGAGGAGTTTTAAACAAGAATTTGGGGGGGAAAGAAGCACTTCAGACGTTATGTAATTGCTTACAGTGAGAACGAGAGGCTGAACTGCTCACATTGCTGATCTATAAGTGTTGGATAGGAGCATTCCATCAAGCTAACCACAGACTTAGGGCAATATTTTCCCCTGACTCTTCCACACTTCAACTTGCCACTCACTCTCCAATAAATACCACAGCGATGGTGGGGAACTCCACACCCCACCCAGACACTAATGTCAGCACTGTAGGCCTATGAAGAAAGTGTGCAATGCATGTTTTGCATCTGGGGTGTTTGTGTGTGTGTGTGTGTGTGTGTGTGTGTGTGTGTGTGTGTGTGTGTGTGTGTGTGTGTGTGTGGTGTGTGTGTGTGTGTCTGAGGGCTGTGAGTGAGCCTCTTCTTTGGATTTTCAGATCATCGTAAACTGATTAGAGGCTCCCAAACCACAGAGGATTTCACATACCTGAGTTATTGGGGCCTTTGTACACCTTGCAATCACACACACACATACACACATACACATGCGTGCACACACACAAACTCACACAAACACACTCACACTTAAGCTATAACATACAGCCGATAATGAAAAATAGAACTACTGTGAAACACAGCTTCAGTATGAAGCCATCAATCACTCTAACGTACAACAATGAAACCACACACTGTACATAGTTTCACAACTATGAAATGATGTGATGGTTGGGAGAAGCAGAACCAGGAAAGAAGAGGGACAAGAAAGGGAACATAGGAGGAAGGTGGCAATGATAGTAAAAAGGTTGCTGAGGAATAAAGAGTGTGATTCAATGTAACCTAACCTTATTTTTTAGACAAGTAACATCTAAGGACAATTTGTAAAATTGTAATTGAAGAAATCAAAAAATGAACTGATCCATCTGTGTGCGTGTGTGTGTGTGTGTGTGTGTGTGTGTGTGTGTGTGTGTGTGTGTGTGTGTGTGTGTGTGTGTGTGTGTGTATTCTAGAAAGCCTTGTTAGATCTCTTGGGGCTGGTGATCCCCTCCAGTGCTACTGACTAACCTTGAAGGTCTGTAAAGTTTTTAATGTTATCAAGGAAGCAAACTGACCCACCCCTCACACACACACACACACACACACAAACACACACACACACACACACACATATCCAAGGCAGACATTTTGGAAAAGTTCAAAGGTGACCAGAATTAAAAGTTAACTGCCCAGGATTTAAATGGAGGAGTAAAACGATACAAGAGCCAGAGGGGAGAGAATGGGAGAAAAACACTGAATTAAAGGGCTTCAAGAAGTGCAAAGGGGTAGAGGAAAAATACTACCGAGCATGTCTGTCCACAGACATAATTTCATAATGAGACCACCTGGACTGTCTGCTATGAGATTAGTGTGAACTGACAAAAATCTGACAAGAAAAAGCAATCACCAACTCAGCAAACACAAACTGGCTTTAGTGTGCCTGGGTGTTTTCTTCTCTGAGCTAAAATGCCAAGGAACATTTTTCTTTTGTGTTATATACTAGACGGCAATTTGATTCAGACTTCCCAGTGATTGACATGTGCGAACTCTGAATTGACTCAATGTGATAAAAACCCTACCAACTGAAATTTCAAACAAATTACAAGAAGTATTTCCCTGTAGCATGTTACAGAGATTCAACCACTATGAGCCCCGTATCCACAGATTTGGCTGGCGACTTTCCAAATACTCAATATATTTAAATTCAATATATATACAAGAGCTCCTTTGAAAAAATTCCAAGTATGCAATGTTTTTACCAGAATCCTTGGCAGGTTAGAAACACCTCTGAAACCATGACTGAACACCATGGAAATCCAAATTTCTGAAATACATTAAGGTGGCCGGGCTACAACAAGGGGGCACAAATCACATCTATACCAAAAAAGGGAACCTTTTGGATACTGACTTTTATGTGAAGAAACTAACTGATTTTCTAGAATCAGTCAATGAGGAATGAATCTAAAATCCTAAATGATTAATATTTCTGTAAACTGATAGATATCAATCAAACCCCTTTCATGTGCTATTTGTCATGTCTACTGTATCCCTTTCTTTGTGTTGTCATCCATCCATCATTCCATCCATCAATCATGAAACAGATGGCCTTTTCGGGGGTGTATGTCAGTACTGATGGCTTCCCTCTGCCATGGTTGCCACATGACCCCACCCCCCACCCCACACCAACACACACACACACCCAGACACACACACATCCTGCCCCCTAAACCTCCACCAGATGGACTGGTCCTACTGTCTACTTTCATGGATTACTATCTAATTGTAAAGATCATGGTCATCAGCCAATTGGCTTTTAATATACACACGAAAAAGGAACATGTATGTCCATGTGGTGTGGTTGCAAGTGTGTGAGTAGCATTTCTGTGAGGGTCAGTCCACAAAGAGTAGCCCCCAGAGAGAGCTGTCTGCCTTTGGTCTCTGGGGCCTGTCAAGAGGAGTAATTGATGATGTTTTCATTACAAGGTGTGGGGTAATGTGGGGGTTGGTGCACAGTATGAGTGTGTGTCCGTGTGTGTGTGTGTAGTGGGGGTGGGCAGGTTGACTCAGCTGCCTCCTCTTTGACACCAACCACTCCTGCGATCGGTACGTACAAGTCATTGCTTCCAAATGCCCCCGTAGAAACACACAGGCACGCGCACACACACACACACTCACTCCCAGCCACAGACATACACTAAAGTAGTCACACACTGACACACACACACAGCCCAGAGCCAATTCCATTCCCAGAGATAAAGTATCTGAAACCAAGTAAAAGGCTGAGAATAAAACTAACTTGTTGCCTTGTTTTCCTCTGCCGCTCTGTCTCGTCACAGTGTCACGCCAGGCCTTTGGCAGATCTGTCTGTCTGTCGTGTCTTAGGACCTCTTTGAAATTGTAATGCAGTGGCGCCTAAGATTCTGACTGCCACTTAGATTGAATTAAGAACTAATCGGAGACACCAGGCCACATAGGCCACTATATTACTGTACAGTATCAAGATGGACATCATGCCTTTGTTGTCGCTTATGAATAAATGAATGAAAACATATAAGGAGTCAGCTGATGTGCTCCTTTTAAGCTTGCTTCCTGATAGCTTTTCAAAGCGATTACTTTGGCGTCCTGGTGGCTTGGATGGTCAGTTGAAAATCATGTTTCATGAGAAACCTAATTTCTGCAGTGAACAACTAAGACAAAAGTGTATCACAATCAGCAAACAAGCATAGTCACAGGCATGGACACACATCCATGTAACACAGTTTTTAGATTCATCTCTCTTCCTGCTGCCTTCTACCTACTCTGTAATAAAGGCAGAAATGGTAACCTTTAGACAAACATTAGAAAGGGAAAGAAGAAAATTTTGTGTCTACAAAATTTGGAAGGAACCAGTACAATAACATCCTTCCAGGTCAGGGTTGCCGTAGGTTACCAGGGTGCTGACATATTCAGGCTCCAGCAATAAACAGCCAAAGACTGATGGCATCTGTGGCAATGGCGAACTCTGACCTCAAAAGTTTTTTTTTAACCTCCCTTCTGTTGCTCGGATGAGTTTTTACATATCTCTTCGCTGAAAAGTTCAGGAACTCATAAGTTTTCTGTTTACTCTGTCCTGCAGTTATACTCCCTTGCTTTAAGTATATAACAGCTGTAATACAATAGTAATTTGATGCAGTCTTATTGTTTAGTTGTAGCAAAACAAGTCTGTGTATGGCAAAGAGTAAAAGAAAGCGATTTCCAAGAGCTTAATCTATCCTGCCTACATGTTCTCTGTGATTTCTGTTTTATCCCAACCCAAACCAATAAAATGCAATGAATATTGTCTTTATTGAGCAGCACGCCTCCCCGACCATCCATCTATCCATTCAACCATCCATCTATCAGCTCCTCTCACCCCCCCGCCCACCCTGCACACTCTGTCTGAATTCCTCCACCACCCAGGGCCCACGACAGCAAGGCTCCTGACCTCCTTTGCCAGCGCAGAAATGAATTATATTGCTTTTCACACCTGTTTCTGCTCAAAAGCCCTGCTGCACACTGCTGTGTTGAAGAAAAAAAAAATCATTTCCAAGAGGGGGGGTGTTGGGGGGAGGACAGCGCTCCCACAGCTCGGCTACATCTGCGTACCCGAGCAGTTGAATTAGACTCTAATTGTATTAACGGGGGATTATGCCTTCCAGTTGGGTTTTTTATACTCTCTCTCTCTCTCTCTCTGTGCATTTTACAAGTTTCAAGGGGAGAAAGGAGGAGGGGAAGGAAAGCAGCTCATTGAGGGTTTGCGGGTTGGCTTTTTTTATGAGCTGCGATCACGGCTGCCCCTTGTTACATTGAGTCTGTGTACAAATAGGAGGGGAGGAGAGCCAGAATGAGGGAGTGTTAGTGATAATGTGTATGGAAAGTGTGTGTGTGTGTGTGTGTGTGTCCCAGTCTGCCAGGCTAATATAGCAATGCTAACACTCTGAATGCCAACCCCCCCTCCTTTCTACACACACAAACACACAAACACATACACCTAGATGAGTTTAGCTAGGCAGCAATCTAAACGGGGATAATGGTGGTGTGTGTGTAGTGGGGAGGTGAGGGTGAATTCTATCTAATTACTCTATCACATAATTTCACAAATTGCCTTTTCATTGGGGAGTGGAGAGCAGATCACAGGGCGCTTTGGGGATTGGAGGCCTGAGCTTTCATTTACTACTCATTCCTTGTTAAATTAAACAAGAAAATACTGTGAGGTGGGGGTAGTAGGGATGGGGGGTGGTTAGAGTCCAAGAGCATAATAGGAGGGTTAGAGGAAACAAAGATTGGGCACCAGCTTTTTCTTCGTCTCAAGCCTTGACTCTTTGATTGTAACACAAAGAAGGGAGGGCACTCAGTTATGCTATCTCTGTTAAATTGATTACATCACTTTAATTATTTAGTTAAATAAATAGTGTTTTGGTCATTTAAGGCACTTATCATTAATTTCTACAGGTTTATAACAAGCACTTTGGTCCATTTGCTGATTGGAAAGACTGATCAAAGATCAAATTTGTTAGTAAAATAGAATAACTGTTAGTAGTCTCAACATGTGTTTAATAGAAAACAAGCATCAGAAAGTGATAAGAACATAAGTGAACATGCCACTCCCCTCCCTTCAAGTTTACAGCTGTGTGTCAAGCTGGCAGCAAGCCCCGTGGTTGGGCCGTCGGTGATGGGCGGTAAACGTTAATGTTTTGCGGTCACTCCGAGTCAGAGAAGCAAAATTCTTCTGATGAACCCACAAGCGCTGTCGACAACACATGAGCTCATTGGGCGTGTTTGGAGAGAACTCTGTGAGCTGCCACTGTTGTCATCACAAATTCAATAGCACTGCTCTATCCGTCACTAGCGTCACACAACTGATAGAAGCTCTATTTGGTCCCTTTTTTTCCAATCCTGATTTCTTTACCTGTCATTATTTCTCATTCACTTGGTTCTCGGGGCACATTTTAATATCCATTAACACCCTTAGACCCTGAGGTGTTCACCCTGGCACACATAACAATGGTTTCTACAGTTGTTGTCCATGCTGAAAATTTCCTGCTTTATAAAGTTTCCCCTTTTTCTGCAATACAAGACACTGGCAATTTGCATCTTTGATGGATATGCAGGAATATCTTCAAAAGAACCCCCCCAAAAGAGCAGCCGTATGAATGCCACCTACCACCTATCCTGCTGGTGCACTCGCCCACTTTCCCCTTTCCACTCGGTACAATAAGCACTCCCCTGAGGGTGCGAGTGTGAGGGCGAATAACAGAAAAAAAAAGATCCAGACTTCGACTTCGCATCTGTTTTATTTTACTGTATTCTGTTCTCTTTCTGTCTGGTTATCACCTCATTAGTGTCACATTACGGAATATGTATTGTGCTTGAGCATTAATGGCATCCTTACCCGGGTTGGTGTGGTACCACAGCCCTCTGCCATGCGTGTGCATCCATGCATCTGTGTGTGTCTAATTGGCATTGTGTCTATCTCTAAGAGGCCAGACTCTCACCCTGCATCCCTCAGAGAAACAAAGGTGATACAACAACTGATGCTGCTGCTGAGGATGGATCAGCTGTCCATGACATATTGCCAGGGTAAGAGATATTGTAAATGTTTTTACATCCATGCTGCTACAGTATGTGCAGCATGTACACGGACACATTGTGATCTGATTATTGGTGACACTGAAGAATGATTAGGGGTAAACAAATGAGACCACTGCAAGCATTTACAGTAATGCTAGTGTCTCTCAAAATTGAGACCACATTTCCCATAAACAAATATTATATTGCACCTTTGAACCTTTCAGTTAAAAAGCTGTTTGAAAAGCTGTTTGCACCCATCCTTCTTTTTGTGCCGTATGGCGATATACCCTAATGTGGCATTGTGTGCCTTAATGGGTGCAAGTGTTATTACTCTTTTTGGGAGAGGGAAAAACCTGACGGATCATCTTTAGCCCCCTGTTACCCTCCTTGTCTTCTCCGCCTCTTCTGTTTCTTCTTCCTGCTCCATTGACACTCACTTATATCCTGCCCACTGAGTTCTGACAGAGCAGAAGCCCCCCATAAGTCCGACTCATGGTGAAATATGACACAGTAGGTGTGTTGCTGTGTGTGTGTGTATGTGTGTGTGCTGAACTTTATTTCCACAGACAGGATGTGTGTATGTGTCAAACACCTTTCTTCTGTGGCCCCGAAGGTTTTGGGGGTGTATGTGTTGAGGTCAGGGAGTTGCAGGAGAGGCTAGTGTGTTGGAGTGATGATGATGGTGTGTGTGTGTGTGTGTGTGTGTGTGCGCCAGTGGTTTGTTGAGGAGGTGGTGGGGGTCAGATGGAAAGTGGAGAGCACAAAGAGAAACAACAATTCTAACACAGCTTGCAAGATTTGAGTGTGCAGATTTATACAATTTACACAAATCTACAGTGTAGATAATGATGCACTACACCGTCTGCACAAAACCAAAAAGTTCCTCTGATTTACAATGCAAACCAACAACATGGAATACAGAGTAAGAATAAAATAAATGAAAAAAAAGTCAAACCCATACAATATCCATAATCCAACAACCAAATTACATTTGCCAGTACCCTCCCTGTTGGCTTGTGCAATGCACCCACTCAGCCCGACTGTATTCTGTTCTCCACAAGATCTCGACATGGGAAGAATCTGTGTGACGCAAGGCTGCATGGTTTAAGTTTTGAAATATATTTTCTTAACACGGCACTGGAGTAGAATCAAATTGTAATAAAAAATCTGCCTCTGGAAACACACACAGATGTCACTGTTTAAAAGTGTTTTTGTATTGGTTTTTAGACGAAAAAGTGTCATCTCAGCTGCAGTTTTACGTTATGTTAGAGATCCTTCAGTGTCCAGTTAAGGCTTCCTGCTATCAAAGGGAACTTTGTTTGCTACTCTGGTCCCATAAACTACTGTATACTTGTTATTTGATTAAACGTGGGTACACTTATTTTTATTGTCCTCCTCTTTCCTTTGATACATTTTAGGAGATGTTGGCATAATGTCAAGCGATGCTAAGATTTTACTGAAATCAAAAGATACATTATATTTACTGGTGGCTCCATATATAGCAGCCTTACTGGCAAGTTCCAACGTCAAAATGCATTTTTTTCGAAACATTTTCTCCCTCTCAGACAATTAGTGGTCCTGGCATTGGTATTCCTCGCTGTAATCGGGTGAAATTAAGTGAAACCCCAGGCCCTTTTGCAGCATCTCAGGCATCTGTTAAATAATGACAGATTTGTTTTTAATAAGGTTCATATATGTATCTGCAGCGGTTATGGCCAGGGGCGTCTCTCCTTGCCTTCAACCTTATTCAGTTTCAGCAGATGAGTGAGAGCGCGGGCTGCTGAGATTGGTGGTAGATTACACAGGCTGCTGTTTGAAGTTTTCACCCTATGAACTGGGATACATTGTGGAGAAGGTATGTGTGTGTGTGCGTGCATGAGGGGGAGGGTTCTAGCAGTGTGTGTATGCGTGTCAGGGTTCGAGGTCATGTGACAGATGTGGCACTAGAAAGAAAGAAAGTACGCGTGGCTGCCATGTTAGGTTCACTTTGGCACATGTGACAGGGGAAACTCAGAGCGACTGAGAACAAAAATTGTTTCATTCAACTCACTGTTAGGTGCTGAAAGAGCCACGCTCTCATGATGTTGGTAGCCACCTTGGGGAAGATCCCTCTCTTCTTGTTGCGTTTCTTCTCCTTATCAGGGTCATCGTCATCCCCCGTGCTCGGCGAAGCCACACTGTTGTCCAGGCCATCACCTGTCACATGACATGGGAACAGAGCAGATAGCACACGTCAGACACACGGTGTGTTTCTTCGCTTTGCATCAGTGTTCAAAGGGAATAAATGCGATTTCGAAGGAACTCTGGAGTGCTTTTTATGCACAGATGGAGGGGTAAAGAAACACAACAATGGCAAGCGGAGAATAGCTGGAAAACAGCACCTTTTTAAATGCATTCATTTTTAATACATTTATAAATAACCCTGCCTTTCATTTTTCCCCACCACTTGAAAACACGGCGCGAAGCGCATGCATCTCTCCATGAGGAAAGAGAGGCAGAAGAGAAGCACAAAAGACTTGTAAGGTCGCATTTCCCCACTCTCCCATCTAGGCCCGCGCAGAATTGAAAATGACAGAGAGATTTAGTCTTTATTATCCTGGGGGGAAAATAGTTATTGAAGCGTCGCCCCGCCGCATTTTGCCATTTTACCTGAGGTGGAAAGAGTAACACGGCACTATAAAAGGGGAGGTTGCGGGGAGGGGAGGGGTGAAATAAAAGGAAAATAGGTGGAGAAAAAAAAGGGAAGTGGAGGCACAATCAGCGCTAACAAAGCTAGCTGCTTTTCATAACAATGGCATCATGGCTGCTTACAGCAACCTGTAGGGCTTCGATAAGGCTCTATTAAGGCCAGTTAACCTCACCTAGGGGGAACACTGAGACAGCTTAGAGTATTTGAGCACTGAGAGAAAAATTGAATAGAAGGCGCTCCGATGGCCTTTTCTCCGCTTTTCAGACTCCACGACGTGAACCCACAAACAAACACACACACACACACACACACACAGCACATATTCAAACCTACCCAATTACTGTATGCATTATATACAGCTCCAATCGAGAGAAAGAGGCTCTTCCCATCTGTGGCTTGCGAAAAGCCTAATTGTTATTATCATTATTCAAAAATGCTAGCCACCCTCAATGAAGATGATAATCATAAAAGAAACATGAGGCGAGGTAAACAAGTGGCTCCCTCACTCCTCATCCTCTTGCCGGGGAATTTTAGCAGCTGCTAAACTGACTTTTGTCCCATCTCTCGACTGGAATTGAAGGAGGAAAGGGGAAAAAACATAAAAACAGTGAAGCAGGCGTGCAGAATTGGATCCAGTTATTTATTGATTACACACAAAGCACTTCTAAAGCTTCTAGGTCTATTCACTGTGGCAGGAGTAGATAACTGCATTCAAGCAGGGGGGGGGGGGCGCAACCGCTAAACTTGCGGAAGGCGACACCCAGCACCTAGCTAAACCCTAAGCCCCCTGATTCATCGATAATTAATGGGGATGTTGGCGCTAATCCGGTTGGAGATGACTTTTTTCCAGCCTGCCACATCAATGGAATAATCAAGGGCCTAAAACCCAGGCCTTTGCTCCCTATTACCTCAGGCAAAAGAATTCCTGAAAGCATGCCTGGAGGGCACCTGAATTATATACACCATTAGGAGAGAGAGGCTCTCAATGATCTATACGCAACAACACTCCTGGCTGACTCGCACTCTCGCTCGGACTGCTCTGGCAGAAGGAGATACATATGCACACATATTGAAGGCTTTTTAATGAACCTCATGTGGAAGTTGAAGGTGCTGCGACGGAGGTTGGGGGAGGGATAAAACAAGGGCTGGCACTTCATACACGGTGCAACACGCATGCAAACCCCACCCATTGCACATTAATAATTGACATATGCATAAAGATGGTGGCAGGTGTTGCGATGGCATAGGATGCATGGCCAAAAGTTGAATATGAATCATCTAAATGTCATTATGTGTCAATCATATTATTACTAAATACTAATGAGTACTAATGAGAGGGTGCACAGTGACTGTAGAGTTGTGACATCACAACTTTACAGAAATCCTTTCCAGCCACAGTTCACTATTGGTTGTGTTAATTTCTCTGTGAATTGAATGTTTTTCTTAAACATAGGACAGTATTTATATATAACACCTTCATTATAATCAAGAATATATTAAACTCACTTTCTATGGTATTAGACCTTTAACTGATTATTTAGCAAACATTCAGCATTGCACACACACACACACATACACACACACACACACACACACACACACAAACCCCAAAAAACACACACTTACATTGCAAGCTTCAGTTACATCATTAGCTCAGGACAAATACAGTCTGAGCTTAACAAGTGAGCGTTTTTTTTTCTCCTGCTTCTCTCTTCCCTGGTCTCCCTCTACATCTCCCTGCCTAGTGGAAAAGAGGGGTGAGCTGAACCAAAGCCTTGTAATCTAAGACCAGATTTTCATTGGAAGCAAATGCTTTCAATCCGTTGTAAAGAGCAGCTCATGTTCAGCAAAGCCTACAATAACAAACCTAGGGGCTTGTCCCATGTGAGCTGGGGAAACAGAAGCAAGCGGCTGGAGCACTAGCTTCGAGTGAGTGAGCGGGTATGCATGCAAGTGAGCAAATAGGTGAAAGCGGGCAAGCACGAAGGCTCTGGAAGAGGTGAGAAATCGTGAGAAGCATGAGGAGAGAGAGGGGGGAAAAGAAGAGAGAGAAAACACAAAAGGGGAGCAGAGAAAGAACAGAATGAGTAATAAAAGGTAGAGCGAGAGAGAAACTGTCACGAGAAACTGCATAATTCTCTGTACTTTTCTTTTCATCTAAAGTGAACCTCCTTCTTAACAGTGTGTCATGTGGTACTTTTTTTTTTTTTTTAAATATGCTAGTGTATGTGTTAGCTGTTTTTTAATCGTACTTCTATTTAAACAAGAAAGCATCACTAAGAGCAATTTTCTCTTTTCAAAGTGCTCCTTCCAGCCCAGTAATCAAACCAGTGATCTTCCAATCACAAGACTGCTGTCTCACCTTTAGTCAAAGTCAAAGTCAAAGTCAAAGTCAATTTTATTGTCAATTTCTTCACATGTACTTGACATACAAAGGAATCGAAATTGCGTTTCTCACTATCCTATGCGTTTACATGTACAACAACATCAAAGTGCAGGTGCGCAAGACAAGACAATCCTAAACTACGATACAACAACAATGGTAAAGTGCTAAACTAAAACTAGAAACAAACAAACATGTATGACAGGACAAGACATGAGTACCCCAAGACAAGACATAAGTAGTATGGAGTGGAAGGACAAGTTCAACAAGGCCACCACGCACAGTATTATATTGCACTATACCAGCCACACTCGCAGAACCACATCTCAACTATTGATTTATGCAGAATAAAATGATAATGCATGCAGAAAGTATAATCTTCAACCCCCTTAGTAATGACCCCACAGATTATCAAAATTACTCCAAAGACCTCCAGCTGATCAATTATTTCCTACAAACTAGGAATGGTGCATGCAGTGATGTGAAATCATGTATAATGCGAGAAAAGCCACCCATGTGACATCTCTCATCATTAAACCATGTGAAAAAGAGCGCAGAAACTTGTCTAACACACACGCAATCTCCTCAGCGCGTTTACACAAAATGGTCAACGGGGGAACAGGTTGCCGAGGAAATTCAGTCGAGAGAAATAGAGGAAAACACGTTAATACTCGACCTTGATTCAACAGAGTTTGATCATTTATGTCACCCATACCCCCCCCCCCCCCCACGTCCTCACTCTTCCCAATACTTCTCCTCAAGTTTGACCCATAGACACTTACTTTACCTAGAAGGGGAAAAGGATCCAGCAATTTTATTGGCATTTCCTTTTTTATTGCAATTTGATACTATTCACCCCCTAGAGGTCTGGGGCTAATTTCTGCTTTTCTTTAACCCCAGCGGGGTGGGAGTTGAAAGGGAGAGAAAGGCTGAGGGAAGGGCTAAGCAGGAGGGACGTTGGAGCCGTGTCTGGCAGCTATGTTGGGGAAATGTCAACGGTGTTACCTCGGCCTGTGAGTGAGCAAGTGGGAGGGCAAGAACAGGGAAAGAAAATGAATGGCGAAGAGAAAGAGCGAAAGCAATGAAAGAAAAAAGCTGGTGTTGAAACTCTGCACCACTGACGGAGGAGGACAAAATAATAATTGATAAGAGAGAAAGTCACTATTGTGTGACACACTGGAGTTAGTCAATTGAAAAAAATGAGATGTTGGACTGATTTGGTTTTTCTTGAATCTCTGCAAAACCAACAGTTTGTACAGATTGTTTTCAGAGAGCCATAACAAGTTTTATATTGCTGTAGTTACTACTGCTCACTGAATATGAACAAAATTTATTTGTTTGTTTTTAGTAGTGTATGAAGCACACACCAGAGAGACAACAGAAGTAGCTGGGATGAACCAATCCTGGGAGTAAATATGATAAAAATTGCTTCTTTACTAGAGTGTTGATGCACACAAAGGTTGGGAAATATGACATTGTCTTTTGTAGTTTCGAAGAGGGTCCAGCATTGTGCTATAGTGTGCCCTGCAAGAACAGACTGAAAACTGTTGGTATTTAAGCAGCAATTTGAAATGTATATACATTTACATTTACTATTGAATGCACTTGTATGTGATCTCCAGTGTGAATTTTAATCGCTTCAAAAGTGTCCTGCTTTTGAGGACACGTTAATGTAACACACAGCGAGCACATAGACCTTATATACATATACTTACTCAAAAAAACACATATATATATATATATATATATATATATATATATATATATATATATATATATATATATATATATATATATATATATATATATATATATATATATATGCAGCGAGCATGCTCAGTGTTTATGTTAATATTCCATTCTATGGTTGTTGCTTTCTTCAACTTCCACCTAATTCAGTACAGAATAGTGAGGGGCGCTGCGTGTTGATGAGGTGTAGGTTGGTTACACACGACCTGGCTGTTCAGACTGGATGTGAACATATGAAAAAGGTCAGATATGTATCAGTGGCCTGGGTTGCATTCAAAAAAAATAGACCAGTGTCATTTAGATATATGTCATCAGAAGTTTAGATACAGGTCGCATGGGCAAAAAAAGGGATTTGGGGGACTTCAGGCTGTAGTCTGAACGTAGCTATGGTTAGGTCTCAGTCATATCAACAAATCATTTGGTCATTCCATTGTCCTCTAGTCAACTTACCACTGTCATCGTTAAGCTAGTCTATAGCTAGACTTGTCAGTCACTCACTAGCCCATCCATCAGCCGCTCGGGCTAGCTCGTAAGCCCGTCAGTCAGCAAACCAGTCAGTCACTCCTGTCCACTTGCAGGCTACCAGGCTCATTAAGAGCATCAGCAGCGTGTGAGCCTGAGATGCACACATCCAGCACAGGGGCCACCAGACTGCCAGCTCCAGTCTACCCACGAGAAAGAGCCACAGGCAAGTCTCCTGGCCTGGCCCACTGATCGGCCATGACTATGTCTTGCAACTATTCAGAGGATGGGCTGGGAAGGAAGGGTGGGGTGGGGTGAAGGGTGTGTGTGTGTGGGGGGGGGGGGGGGGAGGGGGGTGATCAATGCAGGATGGCAGGGGGTGCAAGTTTGTGTGCAGATAATGCATGCATGCATGGATGTGCATTCGTCTGTATGTGTCTATCTCCGTCTTTCTTTATGCATGTGTTTCCAGCCACTGAAGCTCTGAATGTCTTGTGTGTGCGTGTGTGTGTGTGTGTGTGTGTGTGTGTGTGTGTGTGTGTGTGTGTGTGTGTGTGTGTGTGCATGAGTGGCAATTAGGGAGCAGGCCAGTGACTGGAAGGAGCCAGGGGCAGTTGAAATGCCCCGGGGCCAACCAAGGGAAGGAATATTTTAGTCCCCTCACACGCTGTATACAAAAATACACACAAAACACACACACAAACAAACAAACACACACACACACACACACACACACACACACTGAGCAAACAGAAAATGATGTAAAAACTAGGTTAGCGTCGTTAGCATTAGCTAAGCAGACGCTGGCTTCTATGCTCATTCAGCTTGGTTGGCTTTTATTTAAGCTTTTTCCGCTACATGCTACATTCATTCCTGCCCTGGACTGCCTCCTACTTCATTATTTTTCTCTCTCTGTCTGCTGGAGTGTGGGGTTGGGATGGAGGATATTTCTACAGGCATTGTTAGCTTTCTTCTTGTTACGATTTTCTGTTTTTGTCAGTCAAACAGCGGCCAATGATATTTCGCTTATAAAATATGGTCAAAAACAGATGTAGAACTGGGTTAACATTGCTCAATATCCTCAGCCTTTAAGTTTTCAATTATGTGTTTAACTACTGCAAACTAATGACACTTCCTCTTTGTCGTGATCACTCCTCCACATCCCTGTGTCTCAAGGCATACCCTGACATTATCAAGCAGTATCTAGGCTAATCTGTTATGATCTGATTATGAACCACATCCCCTTGATCGGTGCTACCTGCCCCCTGCATGTAGACACGTGCCATTTCAAGGTGTAAGCCATTTTTCTGCTGCCTGGCAAATTAACAACCAGTCAGTCATCTGTGAACAGCAATCTTGTCAGACATGTCACTTCCGGCGCCACGCCAGAGAATTATGACATTAAGCTTTCTAATATTTTATTCTTTCCTTATAGAAGCACTGCTGAGATGAGGAACAAGGCTATGAATATTAGCTTTGCGCCAGATGTCATGAGTGGGATCCTGTGTGAGGAATCATTCACAGATGGCCAAATGTTTTTGGAGGATACTGTGAAATGTTTTTGCAAGGTTTTATAGGCCGTGGATGGACTGAGATGGAGAAAGAGTGGAGACAGGTCTTTTCAGTTTATGACATTGCATTTAGTCTATGGGCTATTTGTTGCAGGAGAGAGAGAGTGTGTGTCTTTCGCTGTGAGTGTAAGTGACCTGGAGCTGATCTCTCATGGGCCACTCCTAGAGTTTCGCACCACAGAAAGCTCACATGACCCTGGGTTGGCTGCCCAGGCAAGGCCCAGGCCTCAGGGGCCTGCTATCCTGTTCCACATGAAATACACACATCTCATATCGACAGGCGAGAAATTTATGCATACATGCACACACACACACACTTTCTCTCAAAACATGATACAAAAAAGCACACACACACATACACACACACACACACAAATGCTGGTGTATGTTCACTAAAGTGCTCTCTCCTCTCGAGCTTTCTTACTGGCACTCGCACACCAAGCGCATGCACCCTCACACACACAGACACACACTACCCAGAAATCCTCGGTGGGGTAAAGAAGGGCTTGCAAGAGGGAGGGAGAAAAAGAAAAAAAAGTGGCGTTTATTGTATTCATGCCATTCATAAGCTCTAGACTTGGGGAGGAGAAGTGCAGGGGGTTAGCAGGCAGTAGGAGGGTTCCCTTTGCATTGCTCCGGAGGCTCCTCCCATCCCTAAATATTCTGAACATGCAGGAATTTCTTGCAACGCAATTCCCAAGTATGGGCACATTTTCAAAACAAAAAAAACCCTTTACAGCACAGAAAACAGACGCACACTTGAACATACTTGCACCCTTTTTTCCTGGTTTCTTCCACGAGGCAACTTTCCAATAACGACTAGCAAAGTATTCTTAACTAACACACACACACACACACACACACACACACACACATCAATACAAAACACTCTCTGTGACCAATGCTGTTTCGCCTCCCTTTTATTCCCGAGGAGGAGGAGAGACAGAGAAAAATCCCCTTCACTATTCTGCGGATAATGACATGCGCTGTCGACAAAACAATATGGCCAGTCTAGACTTCCCTTCCTTTCTGTGCCAGAGAGACACTCCACTATTTTCAGATCTTTGCTCAAAACTTCCGCCAATGTATGGGGATCATATCGCTCTGAAGCAAAGATTAATCCTTGTAGAACATACAGCGGCTGCAACTCAGGGAACAAAAAGATTTGTTCGACAGGGAACATCGTCAGTATTACAAGAAAAAAAGAGAAAACGGGGCTTGCCAGGTATACAATCAGGGGAGGGCTAAGTAATTGTTTCCTGTAATCAAAACAATTCTATTGAGGTAATTACAGTAAATAACAAGTGCTTTGCAATAACAAAGCAGGTTACTCTGAATGATGAGTTTCGTGGATCGACACTGACAGATTCAATAATGACAGTAACTGGTGCGTTATTTGTAATAAAAGCGCACTGGAGACCTCTTGTTGGGAGAATCCCAGCCAAGTTTGGGGCAATTATTTAATTTGTGGGGGATCTGATGACAGAGAGAGATCAAGATGGCCGTGAAGGGGAATGTGTTGAACTAACAGCGGAAGAAAAAAAATAAATGAAGCAAATTTAAGTAAATTAAAAGTGTTCAAAGCTTAAGGGTTTATTGGTGATATGGGACTTTTGCTGCAGTGGTTTGAGTGGTTTGAGTACATTGTTGGTTTTAGTGTTCATACGAATTCTAACAGACATTTTGCTTTGGTGTTATGTGAACCTTCCCCAGGAAGGGAAGCATGCTTCACGGCAACGCTAACCTCTATAAACAGCATCTGCACGGAAATATGCAGAGTCTGGAGATGGGGGACAATTTCTATTTGCAGAATGGGTAGTATTGACCAGTTATGTTTGGGCATGCTGTGGTTGCATGCGAGAGATGAGTTGCACCGAGGTGAAAAGCACCAGCCAAATGGCATAGATTCTGTCCATGGTTCATCTTTTTTAGTTAGTTTTTACCAGCTTTTTATTAACTTTAACTAATTTTCACAGTTTCAACCTTGTGTCTGGAGTAGAATCTAAACAATGACAGATGAGCATAAAAGGAATTCTTGGACCGGCTATCCAATGGTTCCACTGAATTTGCAGAAAAGCTTGAATCTAACCCCCCAGAGTCTGATCCATCAGGTTCTGAGATTGACTAACTGTAATTGATCCGCTCACCCATGTCTGTGCAAACACACACAATTCTACCTCCCTGTTTCATGATCACTCCAATGACTGTATAGACAAATGTGCCCCATCTTTTCTTTTGTTTGTTTTTTTTTTTTTTTTATTATTTATTAGCGCAAAACATACTCCACTCAGTTACAGCCGCCATTGTTTCTTGTACAAAAATAATCCAAAAGACACTTCACCGCAGTGAGTATGTTTTCTTACTCAAGAAAATCAAATTATCATGTTAATCTGTCTATGGTCAGATTTTTAAAATACATGTCAAATTTAAATTGGACCAAATTGGACTTCTCATAGTCAAACTAACACTCCTAGACAATGCGGTTGGAATCTGATTTTCCCCTGCATGTTTACACCTTCGTTGGGCTTAAGCTGATAAAATGCATCATGCTCCAAAACCGTAAAGACAAGACAAAAGTAGAGTGTAGAACCGGGCAAGAAAAGAGAAAAAAAAGTCTTGTTAGCACAAATTCAATATATTTTTACACAGTGCGACTGGCGAGTCTGATTATTTTAAAAAGAGAGAGTGAGACAAAAGGAAACCTGTGTCCTACTCTCAGCACAGACGGCACTGGCCCAGATAGTGCATCTCGTCAGAAACTGGAGTTTAGAATTTTTGAAGCTCATTAAGTTTCTTATATTCAGTTTTTTGCCCATGTTTTTTACCCCATGTATAACGGTCAGTGACAAATAATTGGCAAGATAAGAAAGTAAAAAACTTTTAAAGATAAAGTTTTAGGAATGTTGGTTTCTTACCATTTAAAAGTACATTTAGATTATTATATTTATTAGTATGATTGTCAAAAAATTATGATAAATTTTGAATATTTAATCCACCAAAAATTTTAACTATCAGATAGCATGTATTTAGTTTTTAAAACCTTTTTTAAGAGACTTCAACTATCTATTATCCTAACCCTAACCCTAACCCAGTTTTGGCATTATCGCATATATTTATGGCTGTATTAACCCCTAAAATAACAGGTGACGCCACATTAGGTGGCAGACACCATCAGTTATTGGATTTTCTCAGTTGTAAACTGAGACAAGGACAGAAATCCGACCAGAGGGCAAAAATCTAATTTTGAGGATAGCTTGATTAAGCTTTTGTGTGATGATGTGATTCAGTAATGCTATACCAACTATCATTTTGGATGCGTAATTGCAAAGCAACAGACACACAGGCTACAGTGTAGGTTTCAAATAGATTCAATCTTACTGCTTCAATTCAGACTAAACACTTAATCAGACTACTCAAGAAAAAGAGTGATGACATATCTAATATAAGAGCATTGTTGTCATTGCTCTTTGTGACTGTGTTGCTGTGCTTGTGTGTGATGGCAGGGGCCCAGCCACTGTTGGCTGTGAGGGGGGGGAGGGATCAGGCCTGTTGACATAGCCATAGGTGATGGCAAAAATGTCAGTGTAAATGTGACTGCTCTCTCTGTGCCATTTTCCCTGCAAAGGGTCATCACCACAGGCTGCCTGACACGCTGGAAACTACCTCGAGCGTGGGGCACCGACACGACATTAAACTGCAGTATGCCTCCATGCACACGCACACACACGTGCGTGGACACACACACACTAATGCGGCGACTGCCTTTTATTCCCACTTCCAGGTCAGTCGAAGAGAAAGAATGAGGGAGAAAGAGACAGAGGGTTCAAGCTAAAATGAAAGTGTACGGCGATGAATTCGCCCTTTCATGTTGAGCACTTTTGCTGTGTTACTATTGATTTTTCCCCTCTTGCTTTTGTGTTGCCGTTTTCTTTTTTTTTTCCTTCTTCTTCTTCTTCTTCTTCTTCTTCAAACTTGAAGATAGAAGGCCAGAGCCGGTTCAAATGGGAGCACTTGTGGGGGGGCCCACGGATTCCTTGCCTCAGTGAAGGGAAGCCCACACACGCACACACAGACACACACAGACCGGCAACGTTCCTGAAATCATGTCTCTTTTGCTGCTTTCTCACTCTTAACTCCACTCTCTCAATTGTTTCATTTCCTCTCAGATGGCTTTTGACACCTTCGACTTGAGGGCTTGATTCAAACCCAGCACATAGAGCCCAGAGAGAGAGGAGAGATAGTCAAATGGACTCTGGGAGAAGAAGAAGAAGAAGAAGAAGAAGAAGGGGAAGGGGAAGAGGGAAGTGAAGCTAGAGTAGACAAGGACTAAAACAAAAGCTAAGAGCACTTACCAGCACAATGGCATGGCGGCCCTGAATGAAGACGTGGGACAAAGGGAGGGAATCTTCTGCTAAACTACAGGAAAAACATCCCATTTCGACTCTCATCGTGGATTAACATTTGGTGGAAAAGATGTATATTCAGCAAAAAAAATACTAGATTTAGTATGATTATCTTTGTCAATCAAGTCAAACTGAGTATAAATACATCATTCTTTGCAGAAAGCCATTGAGGAGCCCTCTTGAGTTATATCAAGATAACAACATTAATTTACTTAAAATACATCCCCTTAAATCATCTATGCATCTTTTCAGACAAGCTAAATTTAGCGAAATTATAACTTGCGGCGATAACTTGTTTAATTTTGACCGACCTATCAAAGCAACCATGGAAAATGTATAATTTCTGCACCGACAGGCCCGGTCTGTAATCATCTCTCCGTGTTTTCGGGGTGTAGGTTCCATTAACCGACTTTAAGTTTCCCGGGAAGTTTATTTTTTCAGAGCCAACTTCCACACAGCTCTCGCCCCGCGTATGTGCATTTTTTCTACATGGTAGCTGTCTGAGTGACACGGCTTCTGATAAACACTTATAATACAGCAGGATTTTTTAAGCGGCGGCCAAACTGCAGCATGTAGTTAGATAATACAGGCATGCCAACCCTGCGGTGGCACAAGCTAATAATAGCGCATTAGCTTTCACTGAGTTTCTTTTTTTTTTTTTGGCACAACAGAAGGTTTTTTAGTATCATGGAGGATAATATGGTCTGCACCCACAAGCTCAAGTAACTGGAGGGGTGGTTAGAAAAACAGGATAAGCCCTTATCTGGGGGACAACCTACTCTCCAAATAGGTTTTGGTTGTTGAGTTTTGCGTTTACATTTTAGGGTTTTAGCCGATTCTTTTTTTTTTTAAAGAGTAAACAGTAGCTGTTTTGGCTTTTTTTTTTTTTGATCGGATGCCGTTTTAGAGAAAACAAATAAACATAGATTCTGCCTCCGAAATAATGCTGCATCCCCACTTCCTCCTCCTTGTCAGCGTGTTCTTGATAACCACAGGATGTGGTGTTGTGGGGATGTGGGGGATTTGTAGTCCTATCAGCCTCCCCATACGCAGACCCAGATAAGGAGTTAGGGACAAGGGGGCGGAGAAGGAGGAAGTGAGTGGGTTTACAGTGGGCCGACTTCCTGTGGACCATGGGCCCATGTGGAAGGGAGTGATATGCCCCCCGTGGCTGCCGGTGCCCTCGTCACACGGTCCCACCTAGTCACTTCCTACGAGAGGCAGCCCTCTCCGAGGGTGACTTCCTGTAAGAGTATGACCTCCCCTGGCACTAGAACACAACCTCGGGGAAACAAAGACCTGGGTCTGCCCAGGGGAGCTTGTGTTTGCAATACTTCCAATGCAATGTGTGTGTGTTTAACACTGGCACTCGGGCCTATACTCCAAAGGTTATCACCAGAGAGGATCTAAAGGCCCGGTCCCTGCTCATCTCTTTGAGTTTCACTGGCTGGGAGCGAGGATGATCGGGTTACATCCAAATGTGTGTGTGTGTGTGTGTGGGTGTGCGCGCTGCGAGTGGCATGCCTTGTGCTGCTTCGCAAACACACAAAGTAAACGCCCTTTGCTGCCCTGCAGCCCACCCTGCTGCTCTCTGTTTACCTACAGGTATTTGTTATCTGGCTTCTCTTTCCTCTTTCTCTCTCTAAACTCTTACAAAAGCTTGAGGTCTTTATCTCCCGGTCAAATCCCTACAGCAGGTATCCATGTCAAAAGGGCCGAGGGGGGGGGCCTCAGGGGGCAGCATGTTTGGTCTAGGTCAGCCCTGGGTCAGGTGTTGGCCTGGTTGACACACAGAAAATTAATCTCTCCAACCTCTCGTAGCCCAGGTTACCTCAAACACGGTATTTCACATCTCCACACCTTTGAGTGACAATATTGTCTAGACCGGAGCTGAATATTTAAACTGGTTGGTGTTCAAATATTCACCTGAAAAGTGAAACAGTTGTAAACAGACATGTTGATCATTGTAGGGAACAAATTTGTGATGATATATTGCAAATAAATGATACAATTACCAGCACAAGAGACCTGGTGTTGTTCGGCACTAATAAATGCCTACTGGAGGGTATGCAAGAATGAATGTTAGAAACAACGGGGAGTTGCAAGTGTCATATCAGGGTTATAAAAATAAGCCCTGATGAAAATTAAAGTAGCAGCAACCCATATTCAGTAGTAGTTTTTTTTTTTTTATCCACAGGGATACAGGTTCTGACCAAAAATGGCGCTTCTGCTGGTGTTTTCCTGGCATGAAATTGGCTTTGTGTGGGTGTCGTATGGAGAGCCGGCTGGTAAATTCTCCCGTTCTTTTGTTAGGAAGGGAGGGGGGGGGGCTCCATGCATAATGGTCTTAGCCGGGGAGGTCTGGAACTGTGTCCATAAATTGAATTATTTCAATTTGAGGGAGAGAGAGTGGGAGAATAATGGAGAATGGCTGTGTGTGTGTGTGTGTGTGTGAGTGTGTGTGTGTGTGTGTGTAGTGTGTGTTGTGTGAGCGTGTGTTGCATTTACATGCGAACATATGCATGTGTGTTGATGGAGAGCGAGACTCATTTTTATTCTTCTACGGGGGCTCACATTTACAAGTAAGAATATAAACCAAGTTTCAGGAGATTACAGAAGAGGCCAAATGTTACCTTGCAGCTGGAAGCCACAGTGAATAAAGAAGACTGCTGGCTGAGGCCACCACCACAACTACAATTTCCTGTTAGAAAAGTACAGTTTCACTATATCATTCTATTCTTACAAAAAAAGAGAAATTAGCATCACGAGATAAGTGACTTTTTTGGGGATATCGAAGCAAATTTAGAGGTTATGCAATATGTTGAATAATGATGGAAATTCTATTTCTTCTCAAGTCTGAGTGGGTTTGTATGTATATGTATGTGTCCTGAGGTGGGGGCGGGGGTGGGGTGGGGTGGGTGGAGGGGAATATTCCTGACACAATATAATCGGCAGGGGACCATATGGCAAACTGGCAGCAAGCTATTTATCTTTATCCTCTTTGGAGGCTAAAATTAGCACGTTGTTGTTTGTAGCTTTAAGCTGGACTCTAACTACTGTGATAGGGCTAATAATAAAAAAAAAAAAAGAAGCAGCCCAGCTGGCACAAGCACTCCTCCTCCTCTACCTTCTGTCCGCATCTTTTCTCTCCACTGTGAACTTTCTAACTTTTGCAACTCACATGGATCCTTTGGTGTAAAACCTGCTGTTTCGTTTCCAGGCTCGGCCGCGTTAATCGGACCATTAGGAATTGTTTCCATATCATATAATTGTTGCTCGGGCCAGGTTCCTCTTATAAGCCTGTGTGTCAGGAAAGCCAGGATTTCCTGAACACGAACCCCCTTGGCTAGCTTAAGAGCGTAGGATGATGGGGCTAATCTCTTTATCAGAAGCTTAAATAAACGTTGGTGCTCCATGCATGTGTGTGTGTGTGTGTGTGTGTGTGTGTGTGTGTGTTGCTTGTTTGTGTGTGGTTCTGTGTGTGCCAAGGGGCCAAACAATGCTCCTCCACTAAACGAAGTGCTAATACCCCGGCGTGAACGCCCCCCCACCCCTGAGTGAAAATGCCCAAAATATGTCCTTTATATTTGTCTAAAATTGATAACTCTATAAAAAGTGGTTTATGGTCACTTTTGAAGTGAAACGCATAAACAGATGGAAAGGAGCTCATCTGGCCCCTGCATTCCTGTCATCCAACTGGCAAAGGTGATGTCTGAATTCTCCTCCCTGAGAAGGTGTGCTTCTGTGTGATCAGAGGCCACCGGGGCCCGAGCTCGGCTACTCTTCCAGGGACCCATCCTGCGTCTCTGTGGAGCCTGCACGTGTCCCAGTGTTATTCCAGGCAATTTGGAGCCCAATTGAAAGCAGACAAAAAAAAACACGGCACAGTTTCTTGTGCTTCCACACGCACGCACCAAATAATTTCATTAGCGAACAGGCCCCACTTAAGCTTTTTTTTTTTCTTTAAAATCACATTGTTTGCATGAGAAGCCGCATTTCGACTTGTCACTTGTTTACATTTGCAAATCACTGCTAAAGAATCACATTCCAGTGGGAGATATCCAGTAATTTCACAAAAGTGGCATCTTCTTTTGGGAGATGATTACAACAAGGACAATGTGAAATTATGGTGCTTCATACCGAAATAAACCTGAATTGAGTCCTCGGTCGACAGCAAACAGGATCTTTGGCTTTAGAGGTAGCGAATGAGTGAAAACATGTTTAAATGTACAAATCATGTGTGGAAAATAACCCCCTCTGTTCCTAATTTTCATTTCCTGGATACACAGACGCTGAAAAACAAATGCTCCAGATAAAATGGGAGAGAAAATACTCCATGTTTACGCATTTAACTTTCTTGTCATCATCTCCCCGTCCCGAAAACACACAAGACAAAAAAAAGTGTGTGTAAATAGTATCTTTTAGCAAACACCAGTAATTAGATATAGGCATTTGGTGTTCACGCCAGTCGCAAATTAAAGAAGAGTGCTTCCTGTAAACAAACAGCGAGAACGTGTCTACATCATTAGCGGGCCACAATTATACCATGGGAGCCAAAGATACATTTTCCTCACGCATGTCACCGGAGCAAATGAAGTAGAACCTCTTTTTTCCCTTTTTTCTGGTTTAAATGAATGGTTGCTGAACCCTTTTTTTTTGGAGCCACGCCAATGTCACGTTCTGATCCGAGCGAATCTGTGAGTAAAATAAGGCAGATAAAAGAGGAAATAAGTAACATAAATGATACCATTGTTTTTATTTGAAAGACTTTCTGAACAGAAAACATCCTAAGAGCAGACAGAGTGAGTAAAAGCATATGAGATGGGGGAGACAGGGGGGGGGAAGCAGGGAGAGGGAAGCTATTTTGTGTGCATGCATGTCATGAATGACTATGTATTTCATGTAAATTGTGCACACTAGGCATATTGTAATGGTCTGGGCCAGACTTTGCATTTCTTTGGTCATGCAAACATGGTCACATGTAACTGACAGACAGAGAGAGAGGCAGACAGAATGAATGTGGGGGGTTAAACAGAGATGGGAAAGGCCTTCCAAATGTGCGAGTAATTCTTCAGAAAAAAAAAATCGGTGAAACCAGAAGCCTCATGGAGAGAGAGAGAGGAAGAGACAGATGTGTGGGAGAAAATTAAGACATGCGCAAATATAGGGCTCACATGATGATGTGTACACATGCTCAGCAGCACACACACACACACACAGTGCATAAATCGTCAAAACGTCAAACAGTCAAATAGGCTCTAACACCTTATCATGCGGTTTTATGATTATTAGCTACCCACAGAGTAGATGTTCACACACCACCATAAAACACAAGTTAGTGGACCTGATCAGCAGAGCAGGGGAAGGTTTCACGTGTGAAAGAAGCCGGGGGGGCAGGGGTAGGGGTGGCGGGGTGGTTGAAGACGGTAAGAAGTCACTTTGTTTTTTACTTTTATTTTTGACTCTTTTCTCCCGCGGGACCCCAGCGGCCAGGCAACACCGGCCTCCACCCCCACACCAGCCCCTCCACACCAGCCCCCCCCGCCCCCCGCTGTGAGAACCCGATACAATTTCCTCTTTCTTTCTGAGGAGGGCAAACTCGGGCCGCTTCAACAAGGCAATAAAAAGCCGATCGAGGGCTATCATCTATCGTTCCTTCCCGCGAGTCGCTACACGTCGCCGACAAGCGCGGAAAGGTCGTAAAGTTTTCGGCATATCTGGGGCGAGAGGAAGGCCGTGATTGGACGCAGACGAGGCCAAACATCTCCTTTCCCAGTTAACAGCAGATAATAATGTTTGAGATGCAGTAAATCCAGCAGAAGCTTGAATAAACATCGCTACCGGCGACACCACACTGTGGCAGCCTTTTTTTCGGAAAAGGAGACGTAATTACCCTTTATGACTTTCAGAGATTGATTTTCATAAACAGCATGTGAACGGTTTATGCTACCATGACCCCAGCGATATTAAAAGGCATGGACACATGCTTGCAAACACATTCTATATTCGCCCTCCAGGGGACATGGAGTAAGTTTAAATTTGGCCTGGCCGGGCTGCGGCTTCACCTCTGAACCAGCAGCGAAGATCTTAGTGTTTGCTATAGCAGCGCTACACACGCCTCAATAGACTCCCAAACAACACTCAGCAGCACTTAACGCTCTCATCAGGGATAACTGCTCTCTCTCTCTCTCTCTCTCCCTCTCTCTCTTGTCCTCACTCACTATAGAATTTTTACACACACACACACACACACACACACAGCTCCAAAACACTTCCACAGAATTCACTCTGAGATTCTCTCCTTTCCTCCTTCATCTCACTGTCTCCTTCTCATTTTACTTTGTCTTCTCCTCTCTCCCTCTCTCTTTCTATTCTAATGCTCACACTGAGGAAATCAAGAAAGAGAATTGTGTTTTGTATCTGCCAGCTCTTGTACTTAGACACACACAGATACACACACCTCCATAATACAGACTGCAGACTAATCAAGGGAGCCACACACCTTTTATCCATACCACAGCGCTTCACATTTAAATAGATTACCAGGAAAGCTGGACACCAGTAAGACAATTACCGGATGGAGGATCTTCCTCAATATTGTCTAGACAATGTCTAGACAACATATACACCAAAGTAAATACTGAGTAAGTTCTATCCTTTTATTTTTTGGATATAATAACACTTCTGATATGTGCATAGCCAGATAAACAAAATAATGCTTTTGAACGTTTTTTTTGTTATTGAATTTTTAATATCAGTTTCTTGTTACAAGCTGAAATTTCACCAGCCTTCCAAATAGAACATTACAAGCTGCTGTGTAAGAAATTAAACTAATTCTCCTTCAAAACTACATTTGTCGAGTGCAGCTACAGGCTACTGTGGGGAGGGGGGATACACAGAGAGAGAGACGCACACAGTTTTCTCTTCCAGTCTACTGGACAATCGGACCAATTAATCGGTGACTTTGAAGGGAGGCCACGTGATGCCCGCTGATTGGACGAGAGGAATCCGGCCGCCGATTGCCTGGCGCCCCTCTCCGTGTCCCCAGTTGGCCCGCCCCTGGCCCCAGGAGACAAGCCAATGAGGAGCTCCTCTGTGGCCCGACCTTGTCGGGCCTTGCAAGTCAGAGGGGCCTGGATGGATGGATCTCAACACCCAGAATATTCCATTCCCCAGTTAACAGGGGTTCTTAAAGATGATGGAGGTTAAGTCAGATGCTGCTGTGGGATGTGATGTTAACATTTGTTGGGCGGGGGGAGGAGTGCCACATCTTTCAAAATGATCCCATCATCTGTGTGATTATAGGTGGAAAGTATCGACCACATTCAACCAAGTACTATTTAAGTACAATTTTGAGGTACTTGTACTCAACTGGAGCATTTCCATTTGCTCCCCTTTATTTTCCCTCCGCTGTTGTACTTTCTACATACTTTACTATGCTAATCTACAACTTTAGTTTCTTCTCAGACGCAGATGATTTTTCATGATGGATAATGTAACAAGCTGAGGAACTACAGCACATAGTTAAAGATGAAATCAGCAGGTTTCAACCTTTGGCCTATGGGTTTTTAACAGCTCCACCAAATTGTTTCCCTCCAATGTTATCACATGGTTTCAATCGTGTCAATCAATTCATGTTCAAATGATCGTATATTTGACCAAATTTCAAAGATTAGAGGAAAAACAAAATCCAAAAAACAGATTTGTGTTCAAGACGACAGGAGGAATGAACATATGAGACGTACACATGCGTACACATCCCTCAAATAGCAAATATCAGCATTGATTTTATTTCGAGCAGCTAGACCAGCCAGAAAAAAAACTGCCTCGGAGCCAGATATCAGCCCAACAACCAGAAATCTCAGGCCACCACTCAAACGCTAGAAATGTATGCAGACAATAACAGATAGCCTTACAGGGAGCTGTTTGCCTTGGCGCGGCCCACTGTACTCTTTACAAACAGCCTGGGTAATTGGCGATACATATCTAATATCGCCAGTCATCACCTCACTCCCTGGATGTTTCTGACAAGCGGAGAGGGAACCTTTCAAAAAGAAAAAAAGAAAAAAGCAATCTCTCTGCCCCAGCTCCTCCGTTCAGGGCTTGGCTTCGCATGTGGCTGCCCGGCTCAGTGCCTGAATGTTATTCTGCTTCCCCGGCGCGTCATCCCCCATCTCCCCCCTCAAGAGGAGTCGGCTGGTGTCCTCACAGATCCACGCAGGCAAAGAGGAGCACTTTATACAGGGAGAAAAAGAGATGGCCCTGGTCATGTCCGTGAGGGACCCCCCCCCCGCCCTCCCCTCTTCCATCGGCAGGCATACATGATCTGTTGCCTCTCTCCCTCTGCCCTGCGAGCATTATGCTTCACAGGAAGAAAAAAAGCATGATCCAAAGCACAACAGCTACAATGAGTTTTCTCCAGAGGGCTTCTGGGTATTAAACAAAAGGGCCTGTTGGCAGTGACTAGCCAGCAAACAGCTGGGCTAATAGAGTGGGACTAATTAACTACAGGGTCCGAGCTCGCTGGATGTTTACAAAGATCTTCCAGAGAAAGGGAGGAGAGAAAATAAGAGGCTGTCTTCTTTGTCTGCTCTTTGGGGAGAGAGAGAGGAGACACCCAGGACCGATTTTAATGAGATGTGTGAAGCAAATATGATCCTCCCCCCCTCGTTTTTTTTTTTTTTTTTTATGACTACCAATAGAATCCACTGCCAAAAAATTGCGGTCTGAGCATGAACACCCATAACAAAAAGCATCAGCATGAGCATTCTTAAGTGATGCGCAAATTTAAAAAAAAAAGGATTTTATTAAATTTCTCATAATGTCAACGCGATGCTGAAGAGGCACTGTTAATTATCTGCTGATGTATCAAATGTCTGAAGTTAGCAATCAAATATCTGATTTAAATAAAATGGTATTATTAGGTTATTAAACTCGCAGTTGTAAATGACCTCAACCAGCGTTGCGGTGAACCATTCAAAGACAAGGGCAGAGCGGGGATGTGTTTGTCTCAGGAATAGCCTCAGAAAAAAAAGGAAAAAAAAAGGCCAAGAGCGAGGCGACCGGAGTTCACTAGTGAAAGGCCCTGGAACCAGCCCGGCATCCTTCCTCTGAGCCGTCTCGCTCTGCTGGAGGGGGGAGCACGGGAGAGGGAAGATGGCGAGACAAGCAGGGAAGGAATTAGAGGAAAAGATGGAGCGCAAGAGGAGGTGTAGAACCAGGGTAGCCAGGGTGGATTGATAGACTGAAGAGAGCTGGCGAGGCGGGGGATTGACTGACGGATGGGAAGGAGTGCAGGTGGAAAAGATGAGTATTAATAGCAGGCAGCACTATGGACACAGGGGGAGGAAAATGAAGAAAGTGGAGGAGAGAGAGACAGCGAGGGAAAGGTCAGGGAGAAAGCAATCTGTGAAAGGTAGAGGAGAAAGTGGCGGTGGGGGGAATACAAGAGAAAAAAAAGAAATTGTTGTTATGAGCGTATGAGAGAAGGAGTGGACATAGAGAGACTAAGAGAAGTCAAATTGAGAAATGATTTATTATTATTTCTCTTATTGAGAAATAGGAGAGAACTAGAAAAAGGTGATGAAGTAAGAAAGAGCAGCAGAGACAGGGATGACATGGCTATATGGAGAGGGTAAAAGGAGGAGGACAATGGAGCTGAAGATGCTGAAAGTAAGAGGAACAAAGAGAGGTGAGAGAACATGGGAAAAGGTAAACAAAGGTGGTGTTTTAGGGTGAGTAGGAGGCACGGAGGAATAAAAAGGTGGGAGGAGAGGGAGGAAAACACAAGGCGAGAACAACTAAGAGTGAAATGAAAGAGAGTGATGCGAGTAGGTGGGAGACAAGAGAAAAGTGGAGAAGACAGGGATGATGCAGAGATAAAAGAAAGAGAGAGAGAGAGAGAGAGAGAGAGAGAGAGAGAAAGAAAGAGAGAGAGAGAGAGAGAGAGAGGGAGAGAGAGAGTTCCAAACAGGTAAATAACCAATTTACTGGGATTACCAAATGACTGACACATAACTTGCCACAGCCAATATGATGTGGCAGTGATAGCTCTTATAAACCTGAATCCAGTCCAAGATGTCCCCTGGTATTCACTGTTGTCACTGCCTCTGTGTGTGTGTGTGTGTGTGTGTGTGTGTGTGTGTGTGTGTGTGTGTGTGTGCCCACCCAAACAAACACTACATACTCAAAGCAATCACACACGGGGACAGGACACTGATGGATCATTTAAGTCAAACAACAATAATGATATCTTCATTAAGATTAATTCGACTGTTTTAATATCACAACTGGTTAAAGTTTATATTCCTATAGATCATTTGATGTGACTTGGTACTTTTTGAAATACAGCCATTTATGTTACAGTACTATTTTAAAGTTAGTTGCTCACCTGGTGGACCTACAACCTAGTAGTTACTACACAAACTTAATGGCCAGACAGACTCAAGTAAATATTAAACGAATATTACCTTTTACACTTTTAGGGAGAAATCAAATGATATATTAACATGAGCTTGTGTTAATTTCTATGGGATTTATGAGTATGGCTGTATTCTGATAAACTTATGACCTCTATTTCTTTTTTCAGTGGTAGCTCAAACACAAACACACACACACACACAGCAAAGCTCCACTGTGGACATTAACAAGTTAAGAAATGTATTTGGGCACCCAGTCAGAAAATCTCACTCCAAAACCATGTGCATTAATGCCTTTATGACAGATTTTACCTTTGGCCATAGTGTGAGTGGAAATTTAAGCTTAATGGTTGCTTAAAAAAAGTGTTAATTAAAGTTCTGCAACTATAACAATAAGGAATTAATAAAGTGACAGCTGTGTTTACAGATAATAAAGACACTGCAGCTACTTTTTTATCAACTCAAATTAACCTAATTTGGCAAATGGATTATAGGGGTTGCAGGTACCGACATGCACGCATCATTTTTAGCTCCGAACTCTCCTGGAACACAAATCAAAGCACCTCATTCATTGAACTGACATGTGGAGAACATGTACATACACACACATACACAGACACACTAACCCACACTAACCCACATTTTACCCTCTAATGAACTTCCACAACAAACAGAAACCTACAATAACCCAGGAATGTGTCAGAGGGGAAAGAGTGAGATATGAGGAGATAGAGAGAGAGATGATGACAGAGGGAGAAAGAGAAAGAGAGAAAGAGAGAAAGAGAGAGAGAGAGAGAGAGAGAGAGAGAAAGAGAGAGAGAGAGAGGGAGAGAGAGGGAAGGCGGGCCAAATAATGTGGGCCTATAATTGGAAAGATGTGAAAAATGAAGTGTCAGTTTGGTCAATAGAGGGCAAAGGTCACAGAAGCAGGAGCCCAAACTCGGCACAGAGCACACTCATTAGAGTGTCCAATCAGATCATGCCTGGCTGCCCAAGACCATTAGTCATCAGAAGTAGAGGCGTGCTCACACAAACACGCACAATGTTGCTTTGTCTTCCCTGTTTCACTGTAATTTTACTCTTTTTTTTATTTATTTTTTTTATCAGTCTGGCCTCTTCTTCCATATCATCTGTCTATCAACTAAAGTCTCACCTCCCGCTCCCTCAGCTCCTCACTGCCTCTTAGAGAGAGGGTGAGAAGGAAAGACAAACAGAATGTGATAGAGAAAAAGACTCTATGTGTGTTGTGAAAGACAGAGGAAGAGAGGATGAGACAGAGAGTGAGACGCACAAAGAGACAAAGGGAGAGACATAATGTGTGTGTGTTGACTATATAAATGGCTGCTCGTCAGGGTGAGAGGCATTGCGGCGCTCTTCGCTTCCACCGCTCCTGGCACTGGCAACCCTACAAACTGCTCGCCTCCACCTCGCCTTCAATAATATATGAAGTTGCTTTTTTGCCTACAGTTTGCAATGCCGCCCTAGCACCACGAGCACTACCCCATTCTCACACACATACACACACACAGATATTCTTAGAGTAACAGCAGCAGTTGTCTGGTTAATGAGGGAGTATTGATTATAGATTATCCTCTTTAAATTTTAGATTTTGCACAATATAAATGTGCAATATGTTACATTATGCACATTCACTACTGATTCATGCCCATGATAAAAAAAAATAATAATTAAAATTCAAGTGCATATATTGTGAAGCTGTATGGGTTGCAAGCTTCAAAGCTCACGCTTCTTGATGGGAAATGTGACTAATTCTTAAGGTCAGAAAAAACAACTCCCAACAAGCTTGTTGTGTAGGGCTGAATGGTTTTAAGGAAAAACACTGAACTGTGACTGTTCTGGCAGATGATGTGATGTGTTTTGATTTTATTTAAGATTTTCTTCAAATTTAAACATGTTATACATAAATGACATACAACAGCAGTAATTACAATTGAAGTACTAAAAAAACTACTTTGTCTTAACTTAAAGTAGAGCAAAAAAGTCTTTTAACTTTAAGTAGTGAAGGTTGAGTAGGCAGCATCCATGTGGAAAATAGATGATAAAAGCGAAACCTAGTTTAGGTAAACAGCAAAAAAAACATTTGCAGCTTTGATGATCTCAAGTGTTGCCTTAATTCACAGTTTTCTATCTAAAACGATAGATGGTTCAGGCCTATTGCCATGTTCCTCAAATAACCGCCTTGTTTTTTAGCCTGTAGCTGCCATGCATTTCAGATCCACTCAGGACCTGAATTGGCTTTTATGGGTCTGGATTTCCTCAAAGAGACGTGCATAATCCTCAGAACATGAAAACATAAAAAAATCGCTATCGCCATCTTGGCACAGGGGTTTTCTTAAAAAACATCAAAAATATTCCTAAATGTGCACAAAAAAATCCACCCAGATATTTACTTGTTAAGGAATTCTACAAACAAAATTTTGAAATTATACATACAGTACACACAAGCAAATGCGCACAAACTTGTTTGGATTCAAAGAGAGGAGCACGCTGCAGGACTGTAACTGTAACAAACCTGCCACCTGTCCCTGGGCAAGACAGTGACTCCGTATCACTTCCTGATGCACTTCCTTTCTGACTGCCTGTCACCTCCGAGCTCTACATGGGTTATGTGTGGTGTAATTCCCTATGCAAACAGCTTAAATGCACCTGTTCTGTTATAATAATACACACACACACACACACACACACACACACATGCACACACACATCTTACTGAAGAGCAGGAAAAAGTGGCAAACAATGAAACTCACCCTGTTCACTGCTGTTGTCGCCGCTGTGTGATGTGTGTCCGCCACTGGACGGCCCCGGCGTGCCCCCGGAGCGCGTGGATGCTGTGTCGTCATGATCTCTGTTCCAGGACGTCTGTGGTGGAGAGGACAAACAGGTGTTAATAGCTAGAAGCTAGAAGCTAGAAGTTGTTTCATTCTTTTATTGGGTGCAAGTTTTATTTGTGATTATATTTAGAAAACCCTAAGCGTGCACATTTGATTGTCTCTTTTTTGAAATGTTAAGTTTACTGTGCATGTGCAATAAGCATTCACACACACACACACACACACACACACACATATATATATGCAGGCACACAAACTCACAATCCAACCCAAATTCATTATTCGCCAACTCCCAACCCAGTCACGCAGTGTGTGTGTGTGTTTGTGTGTGTGTGTGTGTGTGAGTCCCTGCAACAATCTTATGGAATGAGGATTATTGGGCGCTCGATGAAGAGAAAAGGCCCAGACGAATAGCAAGCGAACATGTTGTATTAGTTCCCCGCTTTCTGAGGCATGCAATCCATCGCTGCCTCCATTTGGCTCAAACCACTAGCAGATGAAAATACAAAACAGCTACAACCTAAGATAGGCCATGGCGAGCGCCAGGGAGTGATGTCATCCACACAGAGCAGACCAGGAAGAGAGAGAAGGGTAAATAACCTAAAGTATTGCCACATACGTATAAATCCTCCGTTTTGTCCATATAAAAATGGAACAAAATATACATGAGCAATCCCACTAATGCAGTTGTTTTTTTTCTGAAGCAAAAATGAAATAAACAGGAGGAACCGAAGTGAAACCAATGTTATATAGATAAAGCAAAAAGGTTTCACTATTACCACAAAGTGGAAGTCCGTTTTTTCCTACAAAAGTCAGGGGGAAAACAATCCAACAACTCAGCAAAGACCAGTGACTTCCTCTTGCTTACTGTCTTCAAACACAAGCAGCTGACTAGACAAGAGAGATTCAGGAGACCTGGATTTATATATAGTAAAGTGTGTGTTTGTGCGTGCGTGCGTGCGTGCGTGCGTGCGTGCGTGCGTGCGTGCGTGCGTGTGTGCGTGTGTGTGTGTGTGTGTGTGTGTGTGTTTGCACAAGGGTGAAGGACAGTCTCAGGCCAGATGAATGTCAACTGTACAACGGATGGAGAATTAAGACAACACAGACACACACACATACACATAAACACAGAGATTGTGCTCATGTAAGCAGACATCAGACATACAGTTATTTCACACATGTACACACACATAGAGAGTTGGTACTCTCTCACACAAAACTGTCCAAGTAACATAGACTCAGGGCCATACAAAGCAGCGACATACCAGTGAAACCAAACCAAATGTTACCCCTTATCTCTCGGTGCCTCTGAGAAGCAACATTAGCACCGAGAACGGGAGAGAAACGGGACTTCGAAATAGAAGGAAATGTAACCTAATGTCATATCACACGCAGAGCTAGCTATCACAAACACACAAAACCCAAAAAACACACTCACACACGAGGAAAAACACTTGCCAGGGCCCGGTGTGCCTTGCTCGCCCGGGCCTATCTCTGCTCTGTCAAATCAAATGAAGTAGATACGGAGGGGCAATGTGGTGTTTGCATCACGCTTTTAGGGCTACGTGACAAAATGAGTGATAGAAACCCACACGGCCGAGGAGAGGAGGGAGAGAAGTAAAACACGCTGGGGAACAACTGGTTTCAATTGGGGGAAACCGGCGGCGCTGCCCCTTCAGTTAAAAAAATATAAGTGAACATTATTCATGGGCGAAGGGTTTGTTTAAAACAAAAAATAGATATAATAAAACAACTGAAAAAAGACTATGTAAGTCAGCAAATTCAACACATTTGGGGTCTATTAGAGCTTGTTTGATGTTCCTGGGCTATGAAATTATAATCCAGTGCTTACATGGACGACATAATTTTTGTTTTCCAAATTAGGCTTCAACGCTTTGAAATAAAGACGAAAGTCACTGCACAAAGGCATGACTGAGATGGTGATTTGGTAAATAAATGTTGATTTAAAGTGGGATAAGTGGGATACTGCAAGGATCTTTTTTTTTCTTTTTTCCCCCCACCTCCTTTACAAATTCTTTTTTGCTGACCATAGAATACTGAAAAATGAAACACCCGTGCATAAACGAGCAACTCCAGAGAATATCAGAAGTGAGGTAATCCAGACCACATGCTCGGCATGCAAACAGTTAACGCTGCCTTCTGCCAGCTCCTCCGAAAGTGCAGCTTTTAAAAATGAGCAGAACTTGTTTATACAGAGCTATGTTAAAACGAAAAGGCTCAATACCCCGAGGACCCCGAACGGCGAGTATGAAAAAAAAACAAGAGCCTCCACTTGCAAAAAAGAAAAAAAAGAGGATACACGTTTTTTGTTTTGTTTTTTTTTTATTTTCTTTTTGTTTTAAATGCTGCAACAAATTCCACTTTAAAACATAATTAAAAAGTGGAAGGGGGTAAATGGTAAACCAGTGCATTAGCTGTAATTGAACAAAAAAGCGCTTTGCCTGCTGGGAGATGGCGGCCGAGGCCCCATGGGAAAGGAGGCGGGGCTGAGACAGGGCCTGGTGGCATCTCCACAGGGATGGGGAGTTTATTTATAATCACAGGCCGCCCTTAGATGGAACAGGCCCGGCACGCAATTAATACATGCACGGCTGAGATCACACAACCCACACACACACATACCACTACACACAGGTCACCCACCATGTGCGCACACACCCATGCACAAACACACTAAAACTTTTGGTCACTGAGCTTGTACACACACACAAACACACACACACACATAAATACTTTCCATCCACGTTATATGCAAACACAACCATCATACTCACAGTCCTAATTTAACAAAAGCAAACACCTTGACCACAAGACACACAGCTACAAAAAACACACACACACACACACCCTGCGCCAACAAGGGCTGCAGCACATAATGGAGAGGCCCACTTTCAAAATATAAACAGATAAATAGATGCATAAACAGAAAGCTTGAGGAAACAGGTAGAGGAAAAAGAGAGCTGTCCATCTGCACAGGTAGATACACTTAATTTATTCTACGTCCCTTAATGAGCCACCATGCTCTCTCTCTCTCTTTTTTTTCATTCCCTCTCTACCGTGCAGGATGTAGATTAATTCAATGCTTAATTGTTTAGTAAATTCAATTTTCCACATTCTATTCTGCCTAGCATTAGCTAAAGTTCCAAAATCTGCAGCGCCGAGCCGAGGCAACCCTGTTTGTGAGCCGCCCTGCATACCCCTTTTTTCATTACCATTTTTCTTCCCTCAACCACCCTAATTCGCCATGAAAAGATTTTCCTTGCTGGAAATTCTGATCCGCTATGATCTGTGAGGCATTCCAATCCGATGCATTCCCATTGTGCCGCGTCTAAGATGTGTATGTGTGTGTGTGTGAGTGTGTGTGTGTGTTTGGGGGGGGGGCTTCCCTTTTTTTCTCCCCTCACTTCGCCAGCGCTCATACAAGCGCTCATGCAAGAAATGTAGCCATGCCAATTCATTTGCAATAATAAAGAAAATGGTTAAGGTTGTTGTGCCCCCCCCGCAACACCCCACCTCTCTCAACTCAAATATCTTTTTAGTATATGGATATTTACTTTTCATCCTGTCCCAGCGTGTGTGCTTGAATAATCATATGTGCATACTTATCAGCACAGCCCCCCCCCACACACACACAAACACACACACACACACCCATGCACTCTTCACTGGTGGTACATCTGAATCAAAGATGACAGTCAGGGCTACTCCATCCCCCCAGAATGCTTTGGTGGTGCATCTGTTCTCTGTGCTTGTTTTTTATTAACAATATTTTTTTTTTAATTTTTTGCAGTGCATCCGTTTTCCTGAGTCTGCTGCAAAAACGCCTTGACATTGGCGTTGTGGTGGCATGGCGGCGTGCAACATCAACCAGGCACGTTCTCCCAGCTGTTAGCAGAGGAGGCTGGAATGGCAGCAATTGTAAACTCCTGTTGACTTAGCTTTCCACCCTGACTAGATAAAGCAGGATCTGATAAACCGGCCGGGCCAGTGCTTGCCACTCCTCCCTCGCCGCAATATTAGTGCTTCTAAAATGAAAAGAAAAGGGGTGATAATGGTATGCAGGGGGGTGCAAAAGAAAGAAAAAAGAGAATAAGAAGTGAGAGCAAAAGACCCCTCACCCCCCTCCTTCTATTCTGTTCTGCACTCCGCTTCCTCCCCAACACTTCACAATAGACAAAGGGAGAAGAAACAACCTTATAATTGCTGAAGGGGGTGAGGGAGAAAACTGGATTTGGTCTCTTGAGTGAGGAAAGTATGCTATGTTTGAATAGCCGTCAGGTACTCTTCAAATCGTCTCTCCGAGCCCGGCGAGTTAACCTCATCGAGACAACCAGAGATAATTACACGTTTGAGATAATTACCAGAGCCTTCAAAGTCTGTTTGGATGACACTTGTGGAAACTGACAAACTGATTTTTTCTTTTCTTTTTTTTTCTCCCCCCTCTCCAGTTGTGAATGAAAAAGGCCAGAACCGTCTCCTTTTTTTGTTTTGGGTCGCTCCGTTAGCTTAGCCTAGCATGCACGGACGACAACACAACTTTCCATTACTAAGCACACATGTGTTAAGCCAGGTTATTGTTTACTTAGCCAAAAGAAACCGCAGCGGGCCTCGGGGACGGACATGGCTGCCCATCATAAGTAACACGAGACACAAGCCAAGAACTTTATTTGCAATTGGGATCTTGTGGCTATCACAACTGAACATCTGTGACACGGTAGTCAGAACTTGTTGTTAAATGCTTGATTTACAAATGGTGTGTAATACATCAACCCCACCCCCCATCCAAAAAAAGCTTTACACAAAACAGCAAATGGACTGCGGATGTCAAAATATGAAGGTGTACACGCAGCTACTGGCGTTTGAAGTCACTCTGGCCCTGATTTGCTTAATCAAAATCAACCTACTTGCTATTCCACCACAATAATGAAGAGGCTAAGAAACACACAAGTCACGTGGTTGCCTCTTTGTATCACTTGTTGAATCCTTAACAGCCGCCTCGCATTCACTCCCACCAAGGGGGGGGGGTTCAGGGAAGGGGAGAGAGGAGGCATAGAGAAGGGAGGGGGGTGAGTGGGGGTCAAACCTCTCCTCTATACAACTACAAACACTGCCATTACCAACAATCACTGCAATGATTCAATAGTTTGTATTAAGAACACCAGCATGCCACTGTAGAGGAGTGAATGAAAGGGAGTGTGTGTGTGTGTGTGTGTGTGTGTGTGTTTGTGTGTGTGTGTGTGTGTGTGTGTGTGTGTGTGTGCATGTATGTGAGAGAGAGCCTGGTAAGTCCAGCATAACTCGATCCATACCTCAACAAGAAGCGGATAGATTAGCGATACCGGCGTACTGATTAGGAAAAATAGTGGCTGACCCTGCACTCGGGGTTTCCATTGAGTGGGGAAAGGGGAGGGGCCCGGGGGTCACTGTTTGACCGCCAGAGTTACCTAAACCAACACCGCTGGGTCCTGCATAACAGTGCCAATTGTCGTGCTGGGGTGGTGGTTGTGTGTGTGTGTGTGTGTGTGTGGGGGGGGGGGGCAAAACCACGATAGCACTTATCAAGAGTAAATTCTTCCACAGTGACCACAACACTGAGCACACACTAGCGGGGGTTTGTTTGGGGGAGATTGTGCACAGGGACGCAAGCAAAACAACACATATCACAAAAATTATTTCATATCGTCGGCTATTTTCAGTTCTTCTAGCATGATTTCAACACAGGGAGGAAGAAAAAAATGTTAAATCTCTGCTCCGTAAATAACAGATCCACAGAAGCCTCTCTGATTTAAAAATACCTCTCCATTAAATTAACTCAACAGATCCACCACTGAGCATTCATAATCATTTAAGAACCCTTTTTTCACGTGCCTGCAAAAAGCTTGGGCAGAGGATATTTTTTAAGGGAAAGTTTCAATTATTTCCAGCCCCACTTCAGCCCCGCATGGCTCAATCAGACGGAGGAGCTCTCGAGACTTGGAGTGAGTCCTCAGCGCCATTAGTGGTGGCGGCGAGCCCCGGCCCTGGCGCTTCATTAGCAAATTGCTGCTGCCCGCCCCCCCGCTCCCTGTGCTCTCTGGACAATTAAAGGCAACTGTACAAAAGACGTACGGCAGCAGCAGCAGCATAGAGATACCTCCCCGCTTCATGCACAGCCCCGGTGAGCCAAATGGACAGTGCCAGGTTTCCAAGAAGACAAAATACAGCGTGATGTCACCTGCGTGGCATGTGGATCTTGCGTTGTGTGCTCGATTGGCAAAAAAAATGTAGCAAGTAGCATAACAGGACATACTCCACTGTCCCAGAATGCACTGCATCCCTTCAGAGAGCAATGGCTATAAGGCAGTGAGCTGTGAGGCCTTTCACACGCAGCCTGAAAGAGTCACCGTGTACAGCAGGACTTCCACATTAAAGATAATAAAGCTTAAAATTAATCCATTTAAATGTATCTTTTAGGTGTATTACTGCTGAGCTCCAATCATAATGCGGCAATGTTACTGGGTAACCAGAAATGTGCTTCTCAAGTGGAGAAAATGTGGCGGGAAGCTCTCCAGGGTACGGCAGGGAGAGGGTTAAGAAAGTCCAACTGGTGCTAACCAGTCACTCTACTCACATAGCACCTGAGGGGGGGTGCTGCATTTATCAAGCCAGTCTGAACACACACACACACACACACACAGACACACAAACAGACACACACACAGCAGCATACACATACAAACACACACACACACATGCATACACTTGTATGCACACAGCGTGTCCACATTCACACACATTCACACACACACACGCAAACACAGGAGGGTGAGTCCAAACTGGCTGGGCTGCATTCACAAGCCAGCGCAGAGCCTCTCTGACTTTTTCACCTCTCAGCTATGCTCTGCTTTTCTTTTTGAAAGGGGCGCTCACACTGCCTGCAAACCCGCCTGCATGAGGCGGCCTAACAAAAACAACGTAAAGACGCGTGAAGAATATTCAGAATATCACTGCAATGACGCAAGGGTGCATAACACAGCAAGAAAGTCTGCGACTTTGGATTGTTGGGTCTAATAAATTCAAAGATTTTTTTTCTCCTTCTCTGACATTTTATTTTCTCCTCTGCTACAGTCGCCTTGCTGGAATAAATTGGTTTATGAATAAATGAGCTTTCTTTCTCCATCTTGTTAACATTGTTCTTTTTGTGCAAATTCTCAGCATTTTTTTCCAGTCCACTTCAACTTTATGCCCGAGGGCATATATTAAAAATACATATGGAAAGAGATAATGCACACACAACGCAAATTCGTTAGGGATGTCACTGCCTAACAACTGCAGATAAGATGTCACACAGAAATAGCCCTGTGAATTCAACAAAAAAATATATATTCAGCTGCAAGTAAGTCATGAAGAGCAGCGGTGCTATTAAATTGACAATATAAGTATTCAGCAGTGAGAGGCATGCACCCTGTGCCTCTGCCTGTTTGGATATGCCCATTTACACACAGCCTGCTGCTGTGAACAGTCTCCATGCTATCTTACTGGAACATCAGCCCATCCTTCAATATTACACATCTGTCAAAAAGTTTCCCTTGCATTTTTAATGCAACTTATCCCTGCAGGTCATTTATATTATTCTGTCAGTGGCATAAACACACGCTTATGTGCTTTTTTTGTCCTGAATTGGCTATATACATAAAGACTATCATTAGATTAAAAATAGGCCATGTCTTCATCTTACAGTCAATTAAAGATCTGCATCAGTGCCCGGAGCACAACATCATTTTTCTTCATATACCTAAAGACCCAAGGGTTTTCTAGTCTATTCCCATATATACCATGAGCGTCATTCCATGTCCTGAGTGATCCATATAAAAAAGAAAAAAAACTTTTGACAACTGAATCCCCAGGAGAATACAACAAGCTGTTCAAATAGACACTTAAATGCACAAGTGGTGTCTATGTTAGTCTATTTAATTCTGTTTCTGGATTAAATGAAGTATTATCTGCTGGGTGATCTTTTCTCATTTCCATAATCAGACCTATTTGGAGGGGCTAGAGGAGTGCATGCGTGGCGGGGTGGGGGTCTTCCCAGTCCGGGCCCCCAGTCCTCTGCCATTCAGCCCACAAAATAAAAATCGGTGGTCTATCTCTCCCTCCACTCCCCCTCTCTGGAGCCATCCACTCAGACCAGCCACTCAACCATATGGAAGTCCGCGGATTTGAATTATTTAGCCTAATCGCTTCATTACTTTTTATGTTCGACTATCCAACTAATCCCTTTAATTTGGACACTTGATTCTCCTTCCGCCTCCGTCGTCATCCATAGGTGACACACACCCGCTGGCTGCTGTTCCAGCTCCACTCTGCGCGCAGCTTTAACTTTTTAAAATAATAATGAAAAGAACATGTCTGATATCCCGCAGCCGCCTGTCTCCTGCACACATGAATCCCGCTATTAAAGGGCCCAAAATCCAGATTTGCATAATTCTAATCATCGTTGCTGTTATCATTATTTAACGGCAGTGTATGGACCATTAGGGTCATGCCTGCGCGCTCACTACAATGTCCCCGGAGTGCCAACAATCAGTGGAGCACATAATAAGGGCCAGTGGTTATCTATATATTTGCACAAAAGGAATCACTCCCTAATCTACCTTTAATACCCGCTGCTTTCTATATAGCTTTCAAAAAAATAAAATAAACCTTCCCAATGGTGCCTGAATCTCTGCACTCTGGGCGAAATAAAGGAGAGGAGGGGTCTCCGATAAGCAATGTGCACTCATGTCTGAGGAAAAATACAGACAAGACGCGTAATGAACCGTGAACTCCACATTGGAGAAACCGAGAAACCTAAACCAGTCTGCTGTTGCTGCTACAGAGGCGCTGATACCGTTTGGGTTAAAAAAAAAAAGGACAGCGAGGAAAAAGTCGAGAGAGGCGCTAAATTAAAATCGACATGAAACAGGTCACGTTTATGTCAATGCTTTTTCGAGCTAATCTTCCCAGGTCGGTTCCGGGTTCAAGTCTTAATGGGCCAATAATAGCGGCGTTATTCAGAAAATGTTTCATTCCGATGGATGGAATGTAAAACGGCCTTAATCATATGCAAATAACAGCGCAGCGGAGTAGTGACCCAGAATAGCTGAATAGCCAGCAGTGACAGAGCACGCGCACAAAGGCGCGCACGCACGCACACACACGCAGCAAAGAGAGAAAGAGAGATGTACCTGATCAAGGGCCACAGAAGATCTTGTGATTTCCTCGCTGTCTGATTTGGACCCGCCCTCCCTGTCGTCTATGACCAAGTCGATGGGCATCTTGCCTTTCAAGCAGCTGATGTACCGGTGACAGAAATTATCACACAGTTCGTGTACCTACAGAGAGAGAGAGGGAGGCACAGGCGTCACACACTCATACCCCAAAAGGGACATCGCCGCACAAGAGTGACATGTGCAACCGCAACACCGCTGCACGCGCGCGCGCGTGCACCCACTCAAAGATACGTGCACACACACACAGACAGCCTTCGACATGCAAGAAAGTCCCGAAGGCTTTATTTTTTTTACGCAATTTGGCACAATTTTACGCACGGTTGTTGCAATAAATATTTTTAAAGCTTCTAATTTAAAGCTTTTCATTTTGCTCCTGTCATGATTTTAAATTCACGTCACATTTTTACAGTGGAATTTTATTTATTTATTTGGCCTGCATAAAAAAGATACAATATTTGAAATACTTCGTATACCTTTGCTCTGGAATGATGAAAAAAGAACAGAGTCCTCCGGGCTATAAGGTGCGACCAGGTTCAGCTCGCTCCATCCGGACTGTGATAGTAACTTTATTTTTTTCCTCTCCTCTCAAAATGGAGATATCGCCGAAAATTGACAGTGACAAGAAAGCTCAGGGGCTACAACGCACTGAACATCCGTGTTAAATTCATCATCGTTGCCCTGGGTAGTGGCCATTAGAGGAGGATGACCCGCTTTGACTGACATTTAAGGTAAACTCTTTAATTTCGTCTACTTATGACGTTATCACAGGAGACGTGGTCGCTTCCTATCGCCTGAGAAGTCAGAAATATAGAAAAGCGTCTATCCACCTTAAAACTGGATTAACTGATTTTTCTATAGTTGTCAATAAAACAGCAACATCTTACTATCTGTATTTACAACTTGCGTGACAGGCTGTAATATGTGCGGGGGGGAATCAGCGCACGCACATAAATATAACTTAAGACGGAAACTTCGACGCTGTTTTTTTTCATAATATTAAAAGGTAATCATGTTAAAGTTGACTATAGATGCTGCTGCAGTCCATTTGATACGCAGACGTGTCAAGAGTTTCACACACACTGCTGCCTCGATCCACAGATGGCTGCCTGGGGCCTTTTGCCCTCCAACCAAAGAATCATTTCTGCAAAACCCCGCAAAGTTCACCTATATGTTTCACCTTGCGCCGCAATTTCTGCCGGCATTAAACTTCATTAAAAACACGCGGGGAGATTTGGGCACAGAGATATCGGTTCCAGTTGTAACAGCTTGCGTCGTGATTAAACGCGGAAGAGAAATGGCCCCATGATTGATTTTGACGCTAATTACAACCGACTAGCAAAAATACATTTATGCAAATACAGCTCCATAGGTCTGGAGTGGCAACACCGGACAAAAAACGGCGAGAGGGGGATATTACCTTCTCCAGCTCCAGAAGATGAAATCGTAAAACTTGAATCGCTTGAATCATCTGAAAAATTAAAATAACAATAAAAAAATGAGCCGCTCACATCTCTTGATATTAAACAAGCACGTTTTTCTCAATACAAGCTGTAAGTGCAGACGGGGAGAATAGAATATGAATGCATTTTTTATGCGGATCTGATATTAAAACTTATGTTATTGCAATATGGAGAACAGGCGTACAGTGCGCATTGGTTCTGCATGAAGCCTCGGAGTCAGAGATCTATTAGCCACCAACTAGTCGATGGGAAAATGGTACTTTGATATCACAAAGTGAGGTGGAAACGCATGAGTCGAGTAAGTATTCAGAGTTCAAAGGTGTGTGACAGCAGCTGTCTAATAACAGCCCTTTATCTGCAGATACAACCGGGAGCCATCGTGATATCAAACAGCCCCCAAATAGAGGAACATCACCTCCAATCGCGCTGCAACTTCTCACCGCCACATGGCTCTGACACAGATGTACAAGCAGCGAACAGACATTCAAACAACAGCTGGTGTGTTCAGACAAAGAGAGAAAACTGAAGACTCCAATTTTACATGTACAGAATATAAATATATATATAAGGTGTCTTACCAGATTATCCAATTCTGGATTCGATGAAAATAAAGGCTTTTCTGCCCGAATCTAAAAGGAAAAACATTGTCATAAAATATAGAGTATAGCACATTTTAAAGTTTTAAATATTATAGGAGGAGCGCACGGCAAAACGGTAAGGAATTAAAGCACCTTTAAAATAGCATGTGCCATTTTTATTTTCTCTCAGGCAGAATGAACTTTACGCACAGAAAGTCTGAACTGCGCACTTTGCGCATGCAGGTGAGAGCTCAGACCAGCCTGATCATGCAGACTGGTGGTGGTGGTGTGTGTGTGTGTGTGTGTGTGTGTGTGTGTGTGGGGGGGGGGGGGGGGGGGGTAAAAAGTCAAAACTTTCCTGACCTGTTTTGCAAACACTGCTATGTCTTCATTGAAAGATTCCGATGAACAGACGTCTCCTCCCGCCACCCCGGGCTCTCTGGGGGTGCAAGTCGCTAATTCACATTTCTCAAAAATCAGTGCAAGCAAGGGGAACAGGGGGTGCCTGGGAACACACACACAATAGCAAATGTCACCAGAGAGAACAGCGCCGGGGTCAGGACTACTCCGGGCTAGATTTAGCCAGCCATGCTACTCCTCAACAATTCGCCCGTGGGGACCGCTGCTGCAGCCCCTGCTATTATATTATGCACAGGCTCGGGGAAAAGGCTGCAAAAAGCAGGCAGACTCCTGTGATTAAATCTAGGCACTGCGTAATAGCGTAAAAGCTTTTGGAGTCACTCAAACATTTCCTTAGCACAGGTCTCCGGGTCGGATTAAATTGGTTGAAATAATATAAATGTATATGTGTGTATCTGTGACGCAGTCGGTGGATAAATGCTGGTACCTTTGATATAAATCATCAGTAAAATAGCCTGGAGGACGAGAAGTCTCCTAAACTTGTGTCAGTTGGGCACAAAACGGTAAAAGTGCCCGTGACGCGTTCGACCACCATGGAAACACTACGCTCCGATTTTTTTAATTAACCTACGTGAATTAATAAATGACGTGGACGCATTAGTTTTTCTTTGAACGTTATGTGTTACTTAATTTGCTGTAGCATGGAATGATGGGCGCAATTAATAAAACAGTTTTGTTTTAATTCAGAGATAAAATGGTATTATTTAGCTCATAATAAAAGAACACGATTGCGTGTTAGTAAATTAACAATTATATATAAATGTATATGTATATAAATTATTCATTTGGCTAATTAAACTGGACTCTGCCTGTTAGTTATCTTTAAGCGTGAAAATATTTTTTTCTGTTAAACACTAAACTTAGTGGGGGGAAAAACTACAGTGAATCGCCTTTTTTTTACTCCTCTGAAATAAATTCAGTAGAAACACGTGGTGAACAGCACTGACTGTATAAAAGAATGAAAGTCAAAACTATGCTACAAATAAAGAACTGGACAAAAACACGCAGCCTCTGTCCCAGGGTCTCTGCAGCACTTTGGGCTTTTTTTTTTTAGCTGAAACAGTCCTTATCCCAGACACACAGCCCTGGAGTGTTCGTGCCGCTTCTCTCACCCACTACCACCAACCCCCCCCCGGAGCGGGACGCTTTCCGGAGCGGGGACGCGCGCGCCTGCCCCGCCGGAGAGTTCGCTTTCCACCCTCCCACCCCACCGCCACGTACCCGTATATAGCGTCTTTATCTCTCTTGAGAGCGTCGTTGACGGAGGAGCCCATGCTGGGGGGCATGGTGTTGGTGTGTGCGGTGTGCGGGTACTGGTGGGAGTGCAGCTGGGGCCCGTGGTTGAGGTGCACCGCCTGCATGGAGCGGGCGCCATGCGGGTCTCCGTACATGGTGGTCGGGATGCCCACCCCGTCCATCCCGTAGTGGGGCAAGTCTTCGTACTGCACACAACAAACACACACAGGGCCACGGTTAGTACACACAGCACGGGAACATGGCAGACGGAGTGTGTGGAAGTCACACAAAGTAGGAGAAGTGAGATCTGGAGTTTTGCTTTTAGTTATTGTATTATTACTAAGGAAATATCGAGAATAACGTGAACAAATGGATTAAAAAATAGTCGAAATGTTATAACATTTCTCTTGATTCAAAATAGTTTCTGAAGTACAAAGTGAAACTGAGCTACTTTCTTTTAAATAAATAAAAATGTATGCGAAGTTTAAATACAGAACAATACTAATAAATTAACTTCGATTTTAATATTTATGTTATTTTTTATTTTAAGGAAATAAAGATTTGAAGAGTGAAGTGTGCGGGATATTGTTAAGTCTGAAAACTGCAGCTTTTATTCTGAGGTGAAAACTAGTTTTGCTCAAAACTTGTTCGCAGATCAGCTCACATAATTTAAATAATAATAATAATAATAATGTGAACTACACGTTGAGAAACGGTGGTCACTCAAACCCAGAGGATCTACCCCAGCGTGGCTCAGGTCCTGCTGTTATGGAGACGCAGTAAGACGCCTTACTGTGTTTTCGCTGTGTGAAAAAACAAATGTCTTAAACTCGTTAATTGCGGTGTTTTCGCTTTTTAAAGGCTCATAATTGCTGCACAACTTATCACCCATCGAGCACACTGTCATTAGTGCACGCAACAAACGCAAGTCCACGCGTGTTGTGTGTGTGTACGTGTGTATTTTTTAGACAGTGTTAAACATGAGTTGAATCAAACTTTTATTGTGAGTTAAACAACGCAGGCTTGCCCTTTACACTCCATTCTGGCACTTGTTAAAGCAAATGCTGCTTTTTCTGTTTTTCTTAATGTTTGATCCAGTCTCAATAAAATTTTTATTTGAAGTTTATTACTCCTGAACAACAGGCTTTTGAATTATTGACAGCAGCTCTCTGGACGTGACAAACAAGTGTCAGAATAAAAAAAGCGCTATCACTTCAAGACGAACATTTAGACCCTAAAGGCAGAGAAGTGCAAACCCCAGCGTGGTACAGCTCCGGTGCCAAACTAAGCAGCTAAATGTGTCCAGTGTCTCCCCAAATATCGCTGCTGCTTTTTTTTACACCGTTTACAATCCGTGCGAAAATCCCCGCCGCTGTTATGGAGCAGTCCTGGAGTGTATGAATCAAAGCGTTTGTCATCACCTCATTACTAAATAAACTGCCTTACTGGCTTTATGCGAATATTGCGTGTTTTAGCACGTTTTGCAGGTGATGGAGCGGAACTGACGAGTTTTTATTGCCCATAATGTCCCCCTCTCCCCATCGGCAGATGTGAAATCTTGACGAAAACAAGTAAAAAGACGGAGAAAGGAGAAATGTGGAGATTTGTTGTTTTTTGTGCCTCTCTGCCCTCCCACATTTCGCTTCCAGTAACTGCCCTGTCATAACTAATCTAAAAAACATCTCCGACGTGAGATCTGATCACGCTTTCCGACATCCCTTCGGTGGAGCCGGTTCGCCGAGCGGAGGAGTGCGGCCGTGCGTAATGCCGTGCCAAAAGAACGCCAAACACGGGATTTGGTCTCCATGTGTCAGGATAGACGACAGGAACTTTCGCCGCGCGTGTTGAGTCCGTGCGGGTGTGTGTATGTATGCTTGTGTGTGTGTGCGTGTGTGCCATTAAGCCACGTTACAGTGCATTATTGCGTTCAAGCAGAGAAGACTTAGAAAAACTTTTTTGAAGGGGGTTTGCCCTACGTACCCGTTGCGCCATAACCCTCCTCTCTCCCTGGTCGTTCTTTCAGTTAAGATAAATCCCCTCTGAGGCCAGGGTGGAGACGAAATGAAGAAAACGAAAATCCAAATAAATGAGAAGATGTTTCAGCCAAAAAAAAAAGAAAAAATCCCGTATGCCTCTTTTTTTCCACGGAACGGTGAAAGCCAGCCCCCGCTTTCTGCGTAACTTTCAGCCCAGGCGAATAGGTCCTCGGCTGTCCTCGGGGCAGCGGCGCCAGGCTCCTTTTCCAAAAAAACAGGGTGAAAATAAAACAGCCCCTCAGACAAAACTGGCGACTCTCATGGCTTTTTGCCACCCCGCCTGTCAGTCAAAGCGCGAGGGCTTGTCAAAAGTACCGGATGAATGATGGTCCGACGCGCGTCTCCACGGGATCGGCACCACCTAAATGTTAATGGTCACAATCACAGTTAAAAAATGAAGCAGCTCTCCTCTCGTTTTCTTTGATCACTCTCTGCTCCCGGCTTGATTTTCTTATGCAAAAGCGTCTAGAGGAGATCAAGAGGAGGTGGGGTGATAATTCTGGCTTAGGCTTTCTTAAAGGAGCCACGATCGATGCCGTGCGTGTGTGCGCATATACAGTATGTGTGTGTGTGTGTGTGTGTGTGCGCGTCCGTATGTGCGAGCGCGTGTGTATGCGTGAGCCGCCTGCCCGTTTGTGTACAATGGATGTGTGTGTTGAGCTGAGGAGGAGCGGAGGATCTGGACCAGACTGCTGAAACCCGGAAGTAGTGGTGGCCATAACAGGTCGCGTCTTACACAACGCACTGGGCTGCAGCAAGTCGCGCGGAGAGGAGGGGGGGGTGGGAGGACCCTGAGAGCCCCGGCCAGCCGCGCGGCGAGCATGCAACGACGCGGGCGATAAACACACAATATCCACCTATGACTGCGGCTTCATGCCTCATACTTCATAAAAATGACTTTCATTCGGCTAGCCGGGCTGGTTCCGTGAGCAGCGATACCCCAGAATTTCGTGACTTTTCGAAGATCTCTGCGTGTAAACACTTTAAACGACTTATTGAACCAGCTGATGTTGTCAGGTATGTTCCAGAGAGCCTATTACAGCCTGAACTATAGATTCAGTTTGGCCTGTATATTACTTTGGAGTGATAACACTGATAATAACACTGATAGCATCCAAAAATAAGTTGTTGGTCTAAAACTGTAAATATTAAGAGTTTATAACCGGCGGAGCTCCTAGACTGTCAACATGATGTCTGCATGATTGGAGCCAAATGATCCAACCTTGAAGGTTTTGAAGCCCCTAGCTCACTCTCATGTCATCTATTTACCTGTCACCTTTGCGTTAAATTAAGTCGGGCTTAAGAATGGAAACAGTCCGTCTGGAAAATGCATGAAACGTGTCCGCTGCTGACAAAACAGAAACACAAGGATAAATACAACTTTCTTTTCAGTGTAATTGGCGGCATTGTTTTCTATTCATTTTTGTAGCGCCGCTCGTTTTCTTTTTGACGCAGAAGTTGTCGCACTTCGTCTTCTGCGTATTTACGCATGAATCGCGGGCTGTGTCGAGTCGTGAAAACGTCACGGTCGCTTTGTAAAGCATCTATTTTTTTTAACGTCTATATAAGAGTTCACATGTTGTCCGTCCCCTCTCCCCCATAGCAGCGCCGAATGGGTCGCTCCAGTCAGCCCGGGTTGTCCAATGGCAGGGAGGCTCAGGGATGGGAGCCCCCTATTGGCTCCCCACATGATCGATCCGCAGGTGATTGATTGGTTTTTTGGGGGGGGGGCAACATTTGCAGGGAGGCATAAAACAAAACACCGTCCGCGTATAGAAAACACACACTTTGTGTTTTTCTGTCAACTTCTACGGGATTGAAATTAACCAAAACGCTGAATATATGACCAACACCCCCCCACCTCTCTCTCTCTCCCTCTCTCTCTCTTTCTCTTACACGCTGAATAGCTTTAAACCTACTCACACTTTGACTAAACTTTTCTGCACTCTGCAGGGTATCTTCAACTTATCAACGCGCTCCTTTCCCTCTTTAAAATGAACCTAAAATGCAGATGCTGTTTAAAGTTCGCGAAAATATTGATGAATCCTAATTAAAGAAGGATGAATTTAAAATCCGCGAGTCACTTCTGGGGCGAACTAATGATCTACTGAGTAATGCGTAGATGTAATTTAACAGAATACTTTGAATTTAACACGTTTTACGTCATTCGAGGTTGGAAAAGGGGGGATTATTCTTCTTGAAAAAAGTGTTTGTTGATTCAGAAAAGACTTAATCTAAGAGAAAATCTTCATAGAAAAAAATAATAATGAGCTATTTCATGGCATTTAAAGTAAAAGCGGGACACCTTGATTAGATTCAAGGGGATCGTGTATATGATTTTCCTGAAATTTGTTTTTCTGTATTTGTATGAGCGGCGAGAGATTCATGCGTTTTTATTTATTTCTCACCCATCACATACCAACGACTCGTGTGTCAAAGAGCCACATTATCTCCTGATTATACTCATAAGGTGTTGCTGGTCGGTGACAGCCTGTTTGAAGTATTTTTTCCTCCTCTCCACCCCCCCTCCACTACGACCACCCCACCTCCCCTTGTGCAGTGAATCCAGTCATCGATCATCTGCCCCCCGGTGCCAGAAAACGGTGTCATAACATAATAACGCGGCTTCACACGTTCGCCGGTAATTCCTGCGGTAAAAAGAAAAAAAACCCGGGCGGTGGGATCCGATGGGACAAAATTTACAGGCGTGAAAAGACCATCAAAACCCACTACAGTCCGGCGGGCAGGCGAGGCTACAGGTCTCGCGGGGCGGCGGAGGAGCCTAGAAGCCGCGCTAGGGCGCACGGACTTTTACGCAGAGACACACCGGATTAAATAAAAAAAACTGTGCAGACTTGGTAGGGTTTGTTAACTCATTTATTGGTGAGTAAAAGCTCTCGTTGTCTTCTTCTTCTCAAAATTATTAAACAAACATTATAATTAAAATAAATATGTCATTACCACATAGGTATTTTGTTGAAATATTTAATTCAAAGACAGGGTGTTGTTTTTAATCGAGTTTCGGCTAAATTGGGGGATAAAGCAGCTCCTCCACCACAAGGTCCACTAAATATTAGTGGGTCACTTGGAGGAAGCAAAACTGCATTCACATGAAAGGAGATCCACATCAGCGTCTGGCCACTGTAAAATAATGAGAAGAGATCCACATCAGCGCCTGGCCACTGTAAAATACCTACAATGGCATTATAAAGCAATTATGCTCCTTCAATTAGCGTCTGTAAAAGCAAACTGGAGCTCTACTTTCTCCCTGCAGTTGCCGTTTTCGCGGGGGTCAGCGCATTTTGGCATCCCGGATGGAGCGCAAGGGGTGAGGGTGCGGAGGGGGGGTGCAAATACCGTCACTTTCTCTTTAATCCGCAATGACGGTAATGCCCCGAGTCGTTTCAATAAAATCAGCAGGTATTACTTTCAAGCGGCTGAATGTAAACTGATGTGCGCGTCTGACCGTCTCGACTAATGAAAAGCGTAACAGGGACTGGCCTGTGCGAGACAAAGGAGTTCAGCCTTATTGTTATTTAAAATATAAAATAATATAAAAATGATTTAAAAAAGCCAAGTCGCATTTCACTTTTTAGTCCTCACCGTGTTACAGACTCTATTATTATTTCAAGCCACCGGTTATTTTTATTTTCCAGACATGCTCTAATAAATAATGCACATTAGAATATAAATTTGAATGTGTTGCAGTTTTAGTTAAAAACGTGACAGAAAAAAACTGATCCGAGTCCGATAATTGAATCTGTGGCCGAAGCCTATCCGAGATGGTCCGTGTCACCGCGCGTCTGTGGAAGTTTGAGAAGTCAAGGAGCAACTGGCAGCCCGAGGAGTCAAACTGAGGTCAAACTTTTTGTAGTCCCCCAGCTCTGCGTCCGAACGTGTTGGGATCTGCACACACGCATGTACACACACACACACACACACACACACACAAAAGGCCAACGAGCTTCTCTGCTTTGTGTCACTGCAGCAACTCTCAGGCAGACGGATAGACCTGCTGCAAAATTTTCACAGCTTATCTAATTATATATTATCGCCTGTCAGAATTTGCAGCCCGATTCATTAGGGTGCGTTTAGTCGCTGTGAGCTCCGGTTTTTGGAATTTTTTACACAGTAAAAAAAGACACTTGAAAAATGCACAAGCAAAAACAAAAAAAGAAAATCACACATATATAATATATTTCTAATCAGTTGTTGATTTAATTCAAAAGTGTAAATCCGACGCTCTTCAAACACACGTCTCAGCCATTCTGTGCAAACTGTTACAAATGTATGAAAATGTACTTACATTATTTTTAATAACTCAAATTATCGCGACGTTTATTTAAGTCAATGGATATATTGATGCACTTGCCGCACTAATATATCGGGAGTAAGTGTAATAATGCCTCCGAAACCATCACAGTCTGGGTTTATGGTGTAAAAATCACACGTGTGGTTTTAATGGCGAATGCAGCTCTTGTTATCACAGCGTTAGTTTTAAAGCAAGAAATCAGCGTGGTGGTTCATGTATATATATATATATATATATATATATATATATATATATATATATATATATATATATATATATATATATATATATATATATATATATATATATATAGATATAGATATAGATATATAGATATATAGATATATATATACTGTATAGATAGATAGATAGATAGATAGATAGATAGATAGATAGATAGACAGATAAATTAGACAAATGTATTCTTTTTACTACTATCTTTTTCCTCTGGTTCACTTCTGCTGGATCCTGAAGCTTGGCCCAAACGTTAATCTGAGCTCCCCTTGCCTCTCACACACATTAATGCTTAATCATGTGCGCCTTCTACCGGAGCTGAAAGAAATTACAGCTATTGCGCAGGAGACGATATGTGCACAGGATTGCAAAAAAACGGCCGATGTACAAATATAAATATACTGTTAAACGTTGCGTGTACTTCTGCAGTGCTGTCACAATTTTTAATATTATATTAAACGCTGTTTAAATCTATCAAGATCTGTGTTCATGTAAATCATTATACACACTAATAAAATATGTTATTATATGTTATATATATTTTACAATATATATATTTTCATGTTGCTGTTGTATATATGGAAACACGTGGAATAAAACCAGGAATGAAGCTGAACAGACAAGTACTGCTTGGAGGAGACAGTCACACTGACATTTCTGAATCACACCTATAGATACAGGCCTGATTAACATCTGTTTTTTCCTATATGGTGAGAGTTGTGTAAAATTAGATGCACACATATATACACACACACACACACATACACACACACACACACACACACAAACACACACACACACACACACACACACACACACACACACACACACACACCTATAAACATATAGATTCTCTCTCTCATGCTCACACACGCACATGCACACACACACACACACAGCAGGGGCCAGTAATAATAGCTGCACTGAATGCTGCAAGTCAATTTTCACATTGTGCCACCGGCCACCAGGTCACCAGCTCCACTTTTACTCTGAAACGCTGCTGAGTCTGAATTAATCCCACAGACAGATAGAGAGCTCATCACTCTATCACACACACCTCCCTCCCCTCTCTCTTCTCCCTCTAAATGTCTCTCGCCCTCCTCTTCCAGCAGCATTTGTCACCGCTGCTATTATTTCAGGTGTGCTAATGGCGTCACAGACACTTTAGCTGAGAGAGGAGGATGGAGGGAGGGAGGGAAGGAGAAAGGTATCATCATCATCATCATCATCATTGTATGTGTTCCTGTCTCCCCAGAAATCCAGGGGTGAAGGACTAACTGGTGGAAGGGTAAGGGGGGTCATGTGTTGGCCAGCCTCTCTGTTCAGGGTGAAGGGTACAGTGAGGGTGGCAGTGGGGGGGGGGGGTTCACACTTCCTAGGGAGACTGTGAATTGATCAGCACCTTAGAGAGAGAGGGAGAGAGAGAAAAAGGAGGGAGAGAAAGTGAGAAGGAAAAAAAGGAGAGCAGCAAAAGCAAAAAGATGAAGGATGACGAGAGAGAAAAGGGTGGAAAAAGACGGGTGTCGGAAGCAAGTTATAAAAGCGGGAGGGGTGGGGGGGGCGATAGGGAGGGGAAGCTGCAGGAGAGGTGTGAATACTCATCTTTTCCTGGATGGGTGTGAGTTAGGCTAGAGTGGTGAGTGTTCTGGGAGCACAGCATAGCCTAGTGGTAATAAACCAGTAAACCCCAGTGGAGAGTCAGCCAGCAGCAGCTATAAGGAAGCCATACAAAGGCCTTTATTTCAACATGTAACAAGAAGTCTGTGCAGGAAATGTGTTTGTGTAGATCAATATTTTAACCTGGACCTTCCTCACACACAACATTTTACTTTTCTGAAAGATAATGATTTAATTCCATTATTTAGTCAGGTTGCATCTAATTTGCAGCTGAGCAAATAATCCATTAACAAAAATTAAGCACATAATTAATAATGTACATAAGTTAATATTGTATTTTTTAATGCTGAGATTACACTAGTATTTAATACTATATGACAGATATAACTGGTGCTTCAATACAACACAGAAGGATTCTTTTGGCCTTTTAGAGTGGATGATGGTTAGTCTCTTGTCCAAGCAGCTGGTAGAATATATAAACCTTTACCACCCCTGGCATTTGGCTTGTGGCTGTTCTGTACCTTCCCAGCCAGCCACAAACATATGGTCACCCAAAAGAAGGAATTACTAATGAAGGAATTTGATTTACAATAAAGGTACAATGTGAAAATTCAACTTTATGCATGATGTTTTAAATCCTCAGTTCATTATTAAATCAGTCTGACTTAGATTCAATATAAAATGGTTAAAAACCTTAAAAAACTGTAGAAATACAGGTATGGATAAAAAGACTTTGATAACAGAAATTATAGTGATAACATGAGGTAGAATATGTGACAGAAGAGGTAATAAAAAGTAATGCACAGTGCACATAAACATCACTCAACTAAGTGATAACTAGAAAGAAATTTATAAAAAGATGAATTATCCTTTTTTTCCTGCAAAAATATGTAAAATATGTAAACGCTAAGCTAAGCTGTGTGTATATGTGTGTGTATGTGTGTGTGTGTGCGTGTGTGTGTTTCATTTAAAATGATCATATTCAGGTGGGCCGTTACAGAAGTGAGGCCCATGAAAGCTGGTAAACCACTGGTCTTATTGGGAGTAACTAACGTCCCATTCAGAGGCACTGACGTCTGCTGTGCATTCAGGCACAAGTCTACTACTGATTTGAAAGATTATTAAAATCGACATCAAACCCAACAATCAGTGCCTTGACTCTGAAACGTGTTGCTGGGCAATCTGCAGATCTTCAAAACATTTCTTGGCCTCTACTGCCTCCAAGAGAGGGAAAACAAAATATCCACATTGATAATATGCTTTATAATGATAAAGGAAGATGTTTTGGTGATAGTTATAATGTGGGCTTCAAAATAAATTCAAATCAGCGACTAAGATGTTGCAATGAGATTAAGATCAAATATTTGGCTTTATATACACACACACACACACCAGGTCAGATACTCGTACACCAGTTCAGCAGCGGGGCGCCCGTCCATCCTGGCAGCAGTGAATCAGATTACCAAACACACTGATTGACTGCAGCGGTTGCTAGTGAACCTACTGCCATCTCTCCTAAACAAAGTTATCTCTGCCCAAGTTCACTAAGAGGTCAGTGATCACATCATGTCGTCCAAGATGCCTGGTATACTGTAAATTCCCGCGGGATCCTAATAAAGAAGCTTTCAAAGCATAAATTCCTGTCATAACAACAAATGTCAGAGATGTGGTGAAATACAGCTGATTGACTCTGCTCTGCACTAACTGCAGCTTTGCAGCAATAAATGGAAGCAATAATTCTACTCCTGTGTAACTAAAAAAAAACAACTCATGCTTTTGTGCAAAGTTCTTCTAAAGCCCCATGCAAAAAAAAGAAGAAAAAAAAAGAATCAAGGTAGCACGATTTGTTGAAATGTATTCCACATATCTGGTGTTAATTATCACAAGTGTCATAACCATCAAAGATACAACAGATGACTTGGCATTAGTTGATGTTTGACACTTCTATCTTTGTTCACGGCCCTTCCTTTCCTCCTTTGTTTATCACACATTATACCACACCTGTCGCACATCATAATTCCTCCCCCCATGCAGACAGGAGCTTTAGGATTGATGATTCTGATTCCTACGAGCAATATACCGTATCAGCTTTAAGACCAGAAATCATTACAATATCTTCAATTGTGATGATTCTTCACCACATACATTTTTTGTTTGTTTTATTAGGGAATAAAACTTCTTATCTGGAATACTATAGAAGTCTTTAAATCTGTACCATTGTCTAAATCTTCTCATTTATAAGTCCTGAAGTCAAATGTTGCTTAAAGAAAAGTATTATCAGCAAATTGTACTTAAAATATTAAGTACAATTATGCAACATTTCAGTTATGAAATATCATATTATGTTTTTGTTCATAACAAATAGGTGTATGAATTATTTAATGCTGTACTTGTACCCACTTGGTAAATTAGTATCACAATAATACATCATATAAGCATGTTATTAATACATTTATTTTTTATATGAAAGGTAATTGTAAAATAAAAACAGTTGATCAAAGACTACAATTTTAACCCTCTAAAAAGTATTGCAATGGGCGTATAAAGAAGCAGCAAATATAAGTAGTACAGGTACTTTAATACAATACCTGAATAAATGTATTTAGTTACATTCCATTGCTAAAGAATGTAAAAAAATCAATCTGAGTTATCTGTCTCCAGGAATGTAAAGATTTAAAGTGACAATCTGTACTAGAACACTCTTTTAAAATACAAATTACAATCATCAAATAAAGCGATTTTTACTGTCCAAAATCTTCAGTAATAATGACATTTTCACTAAGGAAAAGTTACATAACATCTATTCATTTTAGATTCGTTTTCTCTGAATAAACTTAACTGAACTGGAAAAACGACTCTAAATACTTCTGAAATTCAACAAAGAGAGAAATAGAGCAGCTGTGGCTGACCACTTGTGCTTTCTGAACAGGGAAAAAAAAACACTATTTCCAACCAGAAATTGTGACAGAGTTAATCAGCGTGAACTGACATGATAGCGGTGCCTGAATTTGCTACTCACCACCAAACCACCAGAACTTCCACTACAGTTTGATTTTATATTCCTGGTTCCTGTTATTTTCACCAAACCCTGGAGTATAACCTTTAAATTAACATAACTTACATTTGGAGTGTCACACAGCACATAGACTCAGACTGACAGAGTTTACAGAAAACAGTATCAGTAATTCACAATTAATTCTTTAAACTAATCAGATCAGTATCAGATGAGTTGGTTTTCTGCATGAAGAAAAATCACACAAATACTCATGTGCAAGATGGGAAATGAAACAAATGAAACAAATAAAAAAAAAGTCAGATTCACTTTATGTAGTTTTGCATTTTTAAAAACTTACAATTAAAACATATAATTATGTTAAATTTTCAGATACTTTTATCTTCATTTTTAAACTGCTTCAATGATTTATTTACCTTAAAAATTATAAATATACTTAAGAAAAAAATATGATTGTGTTTTATAGTTTAAAGTGCATAAAGTATCTTAAATTAGCCCTATTCTAAAACATTAAAATGCTGCTCACATGTTTATGGATCAATAACTAAATCCATTAGTATAATATCTATAAGGTTAATTCTCCGGTGTATTGCTATAAAATTGTACTTCTTTTTGAAGTAGATACAGAATACTTCTGTACTTTTACTTGAATGTAGGATTTTTACTTAGTGGAAGTACTTTTTTGCTGTAGCTCTGGAATTATTTCCAAACATTTTTTTAACCATTGCCTGCAATGTCTCATTGTTTCTACTTGTAGAAATTAAAAAAAAATGTACAGGAGCCACGTGGCTCGATGTAAGTCTCCCGTGGGACTCAACATCACAAACATTTTAGAGATTGACCTTTCACCTATCAGGCACTAAAAGTAGAGTGCAGTGGGGTCGCACGCCCAAAGCCATTATGGATCACATGCAGGTTCCTTCAGATGTTCAGACAGGTAAATTGTTTACATGCGTGACACATGCTCTTGTGGAAAGTTGCGTTGTCAGACCCCATGAACCTACAGCTTCTCACAGCCACACTGGTAAACACTACTCTCTGATACTCCGGAGTTGGCAAAACTGTACGTCCATCATACATGGAACAAACATGGCTGAATTCAAACACACATACAAACATATGTCAAAGAGACAGTCTCCAGCTGTGCAACCTGATCCAGCTTTAATAAAGGCCCTTACCTGCATTTACTGCTCCGTTAAAACACCCTCTTGTTGTTCTACCAATTCACCACACTATAAATGCACCGAGGCTGCATATGGTCCTCATCTCATACCCAGTGCAAGATAAAAGCCAACCGGCTGCGTGTGTACAATGCAGGGGAGAAGTGTGTGTGTGTGTTCACATACATGACTTTTGTGTGTACTCGTGCATTTGTATGTAAGCATTTTAGTGCAAATTGGACTCAACATAACTGCGGGGAAAGTTAGGAAAACTGCATGATGTCACCGTTATTACACTGTATTAGCAGTTTCCAACATGTGCATTGAGGCTGCTCCACAGATCTAGCCTCGACATCCAGGCTATGAACTGCGAACCGAGAGCGAAAAAAAGTGAAGCATTAACGCATCATGCCAAATTTGTCCACTAATTAGTTAACTTTGGTATCGTGCTTTATTGATTTTCCCAAAAAATATTTGGGACAGTTTTGTTCTGAAAATGAGATGGAGAAAAAATTCAAAACATCCTGAACTTATTTTTGAACGAGAGTAGTTGACTTAAACTGAGGAAAATGTACAGACAGGGTCCCTTTAATGCTTGTAAAAATATAAAGATGTATAATAGTATAAAGATGACAATCTAAAGGCAATGACTTCTTTTCAGAATTAGAAAACATCACTTTGGCAGGAAACTAAATAAACAGCTTCATAACCGGATTAAGACGGACAGAAGATTGGCTTGTGGACAACCCCGCAGTCCTTCCTCCGTGCTAATGCCAGTGCTTTTGCTTGCTCTGCCCAGTCAGGTTTATGAAAGTCAGCCGGATTAGAGCCCAGCTGGGGCTCAGTAAACCAACACTCAGCCCTCGGACTCACACCACAATACATGACTTCCCAAACAAATCTTGACATCCACCCCACCCTCCTTTATTTTGGGCTCCTCTGTTGTTCTCCCCTCACTGTTTTTCCTCCTCACAGACTCCTTGCTAACATGGCTTTGCACTGCAGTGCTCACACACACACACATCCAGCGGTACACAGAGGCTCCCCAAACACAACGCACACTCTGCTCCAAATTAAAATACCAAGGCTTATTGAGCAATACTCCTTTAATGGTTTCATCGACCACTGGTTTTATCTTTGCACACATAAAAACACATGCAGCCCCTCAGCCCTGACCAAAAGAAGCTGGTCTCCTCTCCTCTTATGTAAACTGGCAGAAAATCTCCTAATCCCTCTCTTTTGCTGTTGTTGTGTTGCATCTTGGCTGGAGCTCCTTTCCTGAGGAGCATCTGAGACCAGGGGCAATTAGACCTGAAAGGGGCCATGGCGCATCAGAGCATTTAGCATAGAGGCTAATAAGGCTGGCTATTGAAAAAAAAAACCTACCCACTGGCACAGTAGTGTACGGCATCAACAGTGATTTGAGAGAACTGAGTCGTATCAGAAAGCTTCAAGATGATTGATTCTCCCAGCTAGGGCTAGAATTTGCAGTGTTTTTATCAGAAAAATGTGAACTATCTTTTCCTTTAAAATTTTCAAAAGTGTGTTTGGAAATTTATTGCTGTGAGTTGAGGAACTTTTACAGTTAGAAAGGAGTATTTCATAAGGCCTCCCCCTGCTATGGGAAATCAGGAAATAGATAAATAATAAATGAAGAGAAATTCATTCAGATGCATAACTTAGAATATGATGCCAATAAAGTCTTACAACCAGAATCTCCTAATTCTACGGTGTTCTTTCAATGTCTATTCATGAACGTACACATGTGCAGCATCACTTCAACAGGTGCATATCTGCACACGTCATATGACCAGCTGGAGAGAGTTTTGGAGGAAGCGTTACGAAAGAGTCCAGAGACAAAGTGTGTGCGAGAGACAATGAGAGGAAAGGTCACGAAAAAGCAGGAGAGTGAGAGAAGAAGTGAAGGAGGCAGCAGAAAGGCAAAAAAAGTGAGAAAGAAAGTGCAATGGAAGGTTGCTGCTAATTCTTCCATATCTAAGCCTCTTTGCAGAAACTCCCTTTGTCTTCCAAGTCCCAGTCATTAGAGCCTAATCCTATCAACCAGGGGCTAATCTGAGGGCAGAGGGTTCAGCGCCCTCAGCTCCACAGGCCAGCAACACACTAACGCATATATACGCGCACACACACGCACACACACATACTCACACAATGGTATAAGGCATGTAAATACACAGAAATGCTCAGAGATCTACAGACACTCATTCACTTGCACATGTGCACACAAGAATATACAGAGATGTCTGAACATGTACACACACACACACACACACACTTGCAGACACAGACACATAATAATGATAGCCTGTTTTTATGGAACTAATCAAATCCAAACTATTATGCAGTTACCCGAAATTCATCATTTCCCTCCAAAAAGTACACTTCCAGGACAAACTTTTTAGGCTTTGCAATGATTTACTTCACACCCGGGCGAGCAGAAGACGTGTATATGCCAATGTGTGTAATGGGAGGGGGGGGCATCAGTTTCCCACACATTCCAGCAGAGCCTCTTCCCCTGCCATCATCATTCTCCTCTTTATTTCAGCACTGACTATGCCCAAGATTAGTTATTGATCAGGGAGGATATAAATTATTCTAAAGTGAAAGCCAACAACACAGTCATTATAGATCGACTATTGACCAGCTCCGATATATCATTCCATTTCCACCGCTCTGCACCCCTGCCACCGGCTGGAGAAATGCTCAAATAATGAGATGGAGATTTTTATGACTTGGGCACACTCTGCTTGTCCTTTCGTGGAAGGTAGATGGATAATATCAGCATCAGGTTCTTGAATGTGACGCTACTCAGAGACTGTGTCCAGAGTGACCTGGTAAAGTAAGACAGGAGCAGGCTTCAGATGGAAATGAATGGCCGAATCGAGAGGTTGTTTGAGGTTATTTATTATTATTATTAATAGCAACTTGTCCCAGACTTTGTCTCACAAACAAAGGTGCTTGAAAGTCTTGGGTTGGAAAAAACAGTTACCATAAAACATTTTACACACAAAAATAAACATATAAATAATGTCAGATAATTAATTTTTTAGGTCCTATATATCAAAGATAGGTGTGTGTTTGTGTGTGTCCATTTCCATAAACTGAATTTGATTATATATTTGGAAAACACATTTTATAGTGGTGCTTAAACTGCAGATTATATTTTAATTAATCAATCACTTTCTAAATTAAATTTTAAAACAGGGAACCTTTTGTATATTATAAAATTATAATGTTCAGCACACACATATAAAAAACAGCAAAAGTTTATTTCTAAGATGCAACAATTTGCATACATTTTTATCTCCCATCTGTAATTGAAAAACTGTTTTAGCACTAAATTCATACATATTCCAAAGCCACCAGCACATTGTGCAACTCTGTATATGTGTGTGTGTGTAAGCGGTGTGTGAACTGCCCCGGCTCTCTCTGTTCCATCGATGTTCAATGACAGTTTTGTTTTTTTATTGCCTTTGTGAGGAGTTTTGAGCCGTAGGATTTTATTCAGGAAGGTGTCAGGGAGTTTATCAAAGTGTAAAATACTTAAACCTGTCAGGGCAACACAATCCTCTGCTGGTCACAATATAAATCACTGTATATTCTTATTGGCCTAAGCCCTTGATATGAGTAAATACGTCCACAGGCAGACGAGGCTAGCAAAGGTTCATGGGAGACTCATCCAGCAATAGTAGAGGGAAAGTCACTGTCCCTGTGTGTGTGTGTGTGTGTGTGTGTGTGTGTGTGTGTGTGTGTGTGTGTGTGTGTGTGTGTGTACCGCTTAGAAAGCTAAGGAAAGGATAAAGAGATCAGCAGAGGGGGAGTATCATGCCTCTTAAGCATGTATACACTTTCTAACTTTTACTTTTTTCACCCAAAACCTAAAGAAATTCCCTCTCATCTAAGCATGATAGACTCCCCTCACCCATCTGTATTTTCTCTCTAAATTACCAACCCCCCACCCCACCCCTTATTTACAGACTTTGGCAGAGGCGCAACACCTTGCCCCTATAAATCTAAAAGAAAAGCGAACTGCATATTATATAACTGCATATTATTTCCAATCAGCGACTTGCTTGTTTACAGCATTTCCTACTCACTGGAAAACCTTCTTGCTGTGTATCAACCCAAAACCACGTAACATCGAGTCATTTTCCATCCCCGGCCCAAATTATTTATTGCTTTCAGTTCCTTGTCTATTTAATGGATGAACTGGGTTAACGGATGGAGGGGGGTGAGGGAGGGGTGGTGGAGAGGAGAGGTGAGGGAAGGCGGAGGGAGAAAAACAGTTTCATATTTCTGTAAGCCTCAAACTTTTGGCAAACAGAAGAAAAGAGAACTTGGCCCTAATTCCATCTCACGCTGGCGTTTGTGCATTCTAACTTCTCGGGGGCTGCTCTGGCAAAGGGCCTGAGCCCGTAAATTGGATATTAGGGGGCGATATAAAGGAGCCTGTGTGTGCTCCCGTCCCGGGGAATTATTGCCTCCAATATCCCTGCGTATGCGTCTAGGGCTTCCGAAGCCAGGCCAGATAGATCCTCATCTCATAAGGGAGCCAAGACTATATCCATCGCTCCTTAACTTTTATGAAGCTCCCAAGCTCTACAATGGGATTTGCCCGGGTGTCTTTTCCCCTTATCCAAGCAGGGAGGAGGGAGAAAAGAGGAGGGGGAGGAGGGAGGGGGGCCTGTGACAATGCAAATATAGCCGCATTCTTCGGGCTCCAAAGCTCCGACCTCCCATTTGAATACAAGCATTCCAAATTGTACAGTGGCATTCTTTTTTTGAGTGCTGAAGTGAAGCTCCATGGCGAGATTTCTAACCTGTTTTTTTTACAAATATTTCCCCCCCCCTCTCACATCTACCTCTTTTTCTTTGCCTGGATACAGTTGTGCAGGCTCTTTCTTGTATCTTTTCCTTTATTCTGTCTATTACTCATTTCTTTTCCTGAATTTCTTGATTGCCTCTCTCCCTCTCTCTCTCTCTCTCTCTCTCTCCCTCTTTCTCTCTCTCCCTTTCTTCCTCTCTCCCTCTCTATCCCTCTCTCTCTCTCTCTCTGTCTCTCTCTCTGTGTCTTTCTTCCTCCCCCCATCTTTTTTTAAATCTAAGTCTTGTTCTATCCTACGAAGGGCTTCAGTGACTGCCACCCCCCCTTCTTTTGCTTTTGTGCCCCCGCCCCCTTCTTCCCTTGGGTAATCCTAAGAAGGGGCAACACCATCAGAGGGTGTGAAATTAAATACATTACAGCATTGCGGATTAAAGTGTTTCATAGGCAGTTGCTCATCCACATCAAACTTTAGCTTTTTAAAGCCTAACATTTGATCTAGGTTAGAAACCACGGTCGGAGGAAGGGATTGGGACACTTGTGGGCCCCAGAGAGAGAGGGAGCCGAAAGAACAGTGTTTAGACGCATGGGGGGGAGGCAGATGGTGGCTCAGCATTTACTGTGTCCTGCTGCCGGTATAGGAAAAACTGTTAGAGAAAACTAAAGGGAATTCCTACACACTTCTGAATGTAAGTTGCAGTGAGAAGAGTGGTTGGACTAAAAATGTACAGCATTTACTGGAAGTGCCAGCAAGCAGGAAAATAAAGTGCCTATGTGTTCTGTTTCTCAAGGCTTAAATATATATATATGTATGTGTATATATATATGTATGTGTATGTATATATATATATATATATATATATATATACAGAATCTGGGAATTAAAGTGTGTGCACACAGGGGCTGTGCTGCACCAACGCAAAAGCAGGTAGTAAATGTTAAATGTTAGTGTGACATTCCATTCCCTGTTTAATGAGAATTACTCACATCATCCATCACATCATCACAGGCCAAGCCACATATCCATCTTACACTGGCCCAATGCTTCAATTTTGCAGATTGACAAAGAATGGCTTCAGACTCATACAAGGCATATTCATAGGAAAATTTGTGTTTTTTGTTTTCTCACTTAGCAGGCCTTCATCACCACCATTTCAATAAAATTCTGAAACTGTATAATATTATAATTATAACTGTACTTCCACTGGAGTTGGTTGACTGGAGAAATGTTTATACACTCGTAGAGACTGCTCAAAACTACTCTAAATCAAAGTGCTGAGATCTTTTATAACCTGATGCAGTGTCACTTTTATATTTGATCCGTCTTCACAGTTTTTTGGTAGCAGGTACCTGACCACATGGCCGTCCATGAGGTCCTTCCTGGTGATGAGGTCAGACGTGAAGGAAGACGGTCCAGCTGCTTTCTGTCCTTTTCTCTCTCTCTCTCCTCTCATTCCCGTCCTATTCTAATGAGTCTCCGGGGACCCCGGCTCTCTCCTAATCCACTCATGTATTTTGGCTTCCTCCGCTTGAGAACAGTAACCTCAGAACTCCGGTAAAGGTCATGCTCTGTCAGCTTTGTTCAATGACATCTATTGATGCTACTCCCATGTAGAAAAGCCCAGGTTAGGGTTACACAGCAATTGCAGCGTCAATGAATCCATGGAGAAAAGTGATATTCCACAGTGACCTGGACATCAAAGATGTCAAAATAGAGCGAAGTTTGTTATTTACAAATTTCAACATTATATATTAATATTTAAAGTATATCTGACTTTGTCCCGAATTTCAAAGAAAAGACATGGACATTAGCAGAAACCAACAGCAGCTGTAAGACTAAATACAACAACTACTTAAAGATCTAACAGACACAACAGAAATATCTGTTGGTCTCTAGACATAGCAACTTGTTAGAAAATAGCTGAGAACAGGACGAGGTGAAAGGGCCTAGTCTAAGAGAGTAAAAATAACCATTAACGTGTGCCGTATTATAAGAAGCGTAAACCAGTGACACAGTACAGTATGAACGGCTTTGTTCCCAAAATAAGTGGATTTTTGAAAAGATTCCCTACTTATGAGACTCTGTTTTGGTTCATTCAAAAATTAAAATGTACAATAACATTTCATTTTATGCCACAATGCCCTTATTGCTAGTTTTATATCAAATGATCATCTGTAATGTACCCATCTTTTTCCAGGTATGTCCCATTTTTTCCAAATTGTGTCTATTAGAGCGAGCTTTCTACTGGACTTGGCGCCAGACCTGATTGACTGGGTAGGAGGCAAATCCTCCATCAACCTTTGAATCATCTCCAGATCGCTGCTGACAAAGCAGGGCTTTTGAGAAGGGGGGGATCAGATGAGGTTTTTAAAATATTGATTGAGGGATTTCAGATCACTTCCTAAATTGCATTCACGATAAAATGGAGGGGGGAAATACAAACCCTAATATAATCTCCAATCTTGCTGTCAGAGGTTGAGAAAGGGAGTAAACACATGCCAAAAAAAATGAAAGCGATCTAACAATATCCCCCTCTTATCGGAGTATGAATGACCAAAATGACACGTGCCAAGTTCCCAATGAAGCTAACCTGACAAACGCGTTCATGTCTCCACCTCGGAGAAGGCAGCGAGCTGAGGGCCTTTTGTGTAGGGACTAACTGCAACATCTGCTGTCAGCCTACGGTAACGCGGACTGTAGCAACCAGCTTTTCGCCAGCAACAAGTCAATCATCTTCAGCATCGCTCCGGTAAACAAGGAGCGCTGAAAGAGCCACCACATGCTAACAAGTAGGCACACCAGGACACTCGCTGAAAACGGCACCGAAGAGAGAATGGGGAGTAAAATGAAGATAAACACAAACAGAAAGGGAGAGTAGTCGGAGGTGATTGGAGGGGAGGATTGGGGGTTAAGAAAGCCGGCTGGCTGTGTCTCTTTGGTGAAATCTAAATGAGAGTGTATAATATGGGCCCTTCATAGGATTGATCCAGAACATTCCCCCCTTCGCTGGGCTTTTCTTCCTGCTCAAATGGAGGGATTATCCCAGGAGGAAGTGCTTTGATTAGGCACAATAGGCATCTATCCTCTGTTGATTTGTGGGATTGAGGAGGCAAATCCCTGACAAAAAGCTGATACAGACAGCAAGGCTGGATGATGCCTGGCTAGGGGCTGGGGCTGGGGGGCTGGGAGGGGGGGTAGTTTCATACAGACACGGCCAGGGATGGCCTCTTTCAAAAAAAAAAAAATTGGCAATCGGTGAAAAGGGAAGAATCAAGGTTGGGTCGGAGGTCACGTACAAGGAAGGGGGAAGGTATGACTTATGAAGTTCACGCTGAACAAAGACAAGGGAGTGAAAATAGTCAAGTAGAGACAGATATTTTTTGCTTGAGGCTTCCTTGTGAAACTCTTCCTAATCTTTTTCCAGAGGAGTTTCACAGCATTTCCATGCACACTGGAAAGAAAACTCAAAAGAATTCTGGAGAAACCAAGGAAAAGGCTATACTTGATTTACATCAAGGTATGATAGGAAGAGATATCCAAGAAACACATTAACTGAAATGATTTTTACATTTAGCTGGCAACTAACACTCACTCGTCTCTGCCACTTCTCCGATTACTTTTACAGCTGCGAAACTATAAGGAAGTGTAGTGGAAACTCTGGGGATGCCCTTTTTCATTGACAAAAATCCACAGATAAAGACTTTTGATTCATTGACTTAACATGACAATATAATTTAAATAAAAATGAGTGAAAATAGTTAGAATTCTCCATCCACTCCCATGAAAACATATTCATTCCACACACAAAATCAATGTAGTGTCGTTGTGTCGTTTACCCAGGAGAGGCAAAGAGGAACAGTCTTTTTTTTTTAAACAGTTAGTTCAAGTCCTCATTGAAAGTCTCTAATCTCTTTCACCCTTTCTGTCTGCTCACGGCTGCAGATCTCGGCCCGCAATCCCGAGCTCTTCTAAATGCCGCTGTTATCCAGTTCCCGTGGGGGGACCTGGAGCTACAGGGCACAGACCAATGTGGGCAGGGTGGGAGTTTGGGGCGGGGGGCCGAATTTTTGTCGGATTTACACATATACAGTTTCAGAGTCTTAGAGAGGGCTCCCCCTCCCCAAGGTCAGGGCCCATGGCAGGAAGGGTCTGTCGGTGTCACCGGCCTCGGCCCGGGTGACGCCAATGGATCTGTCCAGGGCCATACACACAGGATGGGATGGGGGGGGGACTGTCAGAGTGGGCGTGTTGTACCTGTTAAAGTCTGGGAAGGCAACACCAGCTACGTGAGCTGAGAGGGGCACAACTTCAATGGGCTGGTGGTGGTGGTGGTGGTGGTGGGGTTCTCATTTAAATTCTTCAGTCAAGTCCCTGGGATTTGGTTTAATGAGCTGAGAAGCAGGGGTAGACAGCTGACTCCTGACTGTGTGCGTGCGTGCCCGCGTGCATCCGTGCACACGTGTTAGAGGAGTTTTCCCACCACTGAGCTGCCATGTGCACATAGGCAATTTTGATTTGCAAGACTACTGCGGCCATGCACTGACACACACACTTTCCCTTTTTTCTCTGAAGTCTCTCCAGCAGTGGCGACACACACATACGCACGGGCTCACGCATGCACGCACACACAAGAAAGCACACACTCACAAACACACATTGTAAAGGTCCAGGGGTTTTTGCCAAACTGCAGCAGACTGTGTTTCTACTCAGAAGCCACAGCTCTCTCCCTCTCTGTCACTGCTGCCATTGAAACTGGTCAAAGCTGGCTGTTTGAGTGGCTCCAGAACTGTTGGCAGAGGCCGTTGGTAGCCTTGTATCTCCTTATTATTATTATTTTTTTTATTTCCCTTCATGCCTGCCTCTTTGAGTGTCTGTGTGGTTGTGTTTTATTTACTACAACAAGTGGCATCTAAAATATGGAGCTGTGAGTCGTCAGGCCGAACCCTGGCCGGCTGACACTCTGTACATGTTCAGCCTCGCGCCGGGGGGGGAAGTCACCATTTCTGTCTCTCTCTCTCTCTTTCTCTCTCTCTCTCGACACAGCGGCATCAGCTGCCTCTGAGCAGCGCATTCTCTCCTGTTGTTCTGTTTTTCCAAAGACGTCATCAGCCTGAAGGAAATTATGCTGTAGGCTCTTTGCTCTTTGGCAGAGGAGACAGACCTGGAAAAATAAGTAAGACACAGGAGGGAAGCCTTCGGTTATGACTGTTTTTGGCCGCTCGCTTGCATCAATCAACATATTAAAGGTAGTCAAAGCCAGCCCTGCACTTTTCAGTACGTCTTTAAACATAGATGATTCATTGAAATATATATTTATAAAAGACAACTTTATAAAACACGTTCCCATGCAAAAAAATATGAAAAATTAAAAATATGCCCCTCGAAGTTTTTACACTGTTGTAATGAATCACAAGTAAACATGGCAGTAATCTCTGCAGATATTTGGTCCAGTGTGTAAAATGTTCAGGCTTGTTAGGGAGTGTGACAGAGAGGTCCAGCTCTGGCAGACGAGGCGAATATGACACTAGTGTTAATCTCTAACCCTGCAGGGGAAGCAGGCATACAGAGGGATCCTATTACATCTTACATTGGGCCCCAGCAGGCCCCATCCTGAACAGAGGGATTACTGGGGGCTCTCGCAGTCACTTAGCCATACTCTGCCCCCAACCAGAAAACCCACAAACCACCTCTGACATCATCAGCCGGGGACAGAGTCGTGTGTGTGTGTGTGTGTGTGCAGGAAAAGCACCGTGGCACTGATTTACAAGAGGTTAACAATTAGACGTCAAATTTCTGCCTTGGCACAGCGAATAAAAGGGGCTGCAGATCATTATTAGTTAATGAATGGCAATTGAATGAAATTAAACTTATCATCAGCAGATGTAATGGCTGAGGCCGGGACCTCAGCACGCCGCCCAGAAATGGGCCAGTGTGGATGGAGGCGGTGGGCAGTGCGGCGGGGATTGTAAAAAGACAAAAAAAAAGGAGCAAGGAGAAAAGAAACAAGTGAAGGGGTAGAATGTTTGTGTGGGAGTGTTTGCGGGAGGGAAGTGAAGAAAACGAGAATTAGCTGCTGGCGGTAGCAGCTGCTCTGGCCTCTGAGCTGAACTTTCAGAACCTGAACTGGAAGCCTGCGCTGCACAGGGGCATGTATTCACCGCCACCAATGTTCCATCGTGTGTGAGATAGATAGCACAGATAAAAACGACAGCTCTATTGAGCGGCTCTGTTGTTCACCTGTCTTGCAGTATTATTTTTTTCCCTCTGGCTTCATGCTCTTGGATTCCTCTGTGATTTCCAAGCAACATGCCGCTCTGCCGTGACGTCAGCCTGCAATTTTCATCCAAATTAGAATCAGATGAATAAGGAACAGCTCTCTTCTTTCTTTTCTTCTGGCCATCTCTCGCTTTCTCTCCTCCTCTCTCCTGTCCTCCATTTTTTTCTCTCCTCTCTCCTTTTTCCGACTGTATTGAGGCCAAGTTAGCACAAATGTGACATGACTCCCACTGAAAGCAGGCTGGATGTCTCTATCAAAACAGCTCTCTGAAGTAGGCGAGTGCCTCGGTTTGGAGAGGAGTTTCGGGGGAGAAGAAAATGTATCTGACTGTCATCAGAGTTCCTATGAGATCAGTAAACTCAAGTACACACTGCTTAGACACTTCAAAAATTGAAGAAAAAATTGCACACAAAACTGAGTCATAGTGAAAAGAATATAAGTTCAGGATGTCTCCGGAGATTGTGTTTTAACTGTGTGAAAATTTTCATACCAAGTCTCAGTAAATCATGGACAACTGCAGCTAACCTAGCCCCCTCTTGTGGCAAAATACACACAAGTGGTTTAAAATCAAAGTTTACATTAGAGTTTTTTTGAAGTATCTCTGCCCATATTAAAAATACCAGTAATTATAACTACAGCCACAGAAATATCAGATCCTGTGAAACAAGAAATGTTCATCAGCAGTTTTTCTCCCTTTGCTGTTTTTACAGAGTAACAGGAGCCTTATCATGGGCAGAAACAAACAGCAGTTAGTCTGTCAAAGAAAATCTGCCATCATGCATAATCCCAATACTTATGGTGGTTATCAGCTTGTGGTTAAAGTGGCAAGTGTAATGTGACTTTATAATTATTCAAGCACTTTCAGTGGTTCAAACACACAACCAACCATCTTGGCACTCCCCAATTTCTACTATTTTACAACATTCAGGCATCTGTCACAGTACATTTTTAGTTCCTACTTCCTCTAAGACCCATGCAAAACATTGTTACTCATGTTGTCTGTTTCCATTTTAAGTAACAATTAGTCTGAGCCAGGGGTCACAAGCAAAGATAAAGCCAGGACACAAAAAACAAATGATGAACGCTGACAAATAAAATATACTTTCATAAAAAGTATGTTTGTATAATTAATTTCCGTGAAAAATTAATTCCACAAAACATAAGAGACTCCATCTTACACAGCTTATTGTAAAACATTAGGGTTTGTATTTGAATGTAGTATTTGCCCAAATTAGTGTTTGTTGTTACACATCTTAATGGACAAATTGTACATTTGGTAAGACATAGACATACATTGAGATAAGGAGAAAAAGGCTACAATTTATGTTAAACGTGCGGAGATCAGCCTACATATAATGTTTTTAATTATGTTGATAGGCCAAGTCAAACAGGACTTATGAGAAATCTCTCATTTTCTCCTGTATAGTGTAGCATGTTACTGTTATATTGGTTTATAAATAAATGACTTTAGGCCCAGATTAAATTCTGTTAGGTGATGGTGCTGGGAAGTAAAATGGCTGCAGCTACAGCCTGTGTTAGCATGAGGAATAAAGTGGCAGCTAAACCGGGTAACGTCTTAGTGTGTGGATTTTGAGAGACGTTACAACAATTTTTGGTACGTGACAACAGAGCTTTAAATTGTAACTAAAGTGCCGGGAAGCAAAATGAGGAGGAGCGCTGTGATACACTGCTTTACACTAAAGAATGAATTAATTAATGCACAAAAAGGATAAACACCATTGAACTATGTGCAAGCTAAAAGCTGAGATTGATCTGACAAAAAGTCAGAGAGATACATGAGGCACATACACACAGTTGCTCCTAGCTTTTATAGATAGATAGTACGTATGTAAGTATTGTCGTAAAGTCATACGAACATTTGTATGTATCGTTTATGACGTTGTACTTCCCTTTTACCATGATGCAAAGCCTTGTACCTTCTGGCAGGGAGACTACCAATGGAAACTAGCCTTTTGGGTACATTTCTATATACATTTTTATTAACGTTCATTGTCCCTCTCGATCAAATAACGGTAACTGAACTAAACCTTGTTTTTTAACAGATCTCATCCACCACAACAGTTCTATTTTGCACAACCTGGCAACTTTGCTTCTACATCACTTTAATCACAAAACATCACTCGCTGTTGAGCACACTATGAATGTCCAAAAATATGTCAAACTGGAGAGCTAACTGGAAACCTGGAATTTACGTAAGGAGACAGGAGTAGTAGTTAAAACCTTACCCTAGTGTCTAGAATATCCGATTTATGTTTTAGCTATAAATCTCAAGCACCTACCCACGAACCTAGAGCTACAGCTCCTCTTTGGATCTTTGGATGCAGACCCTGGTCTTCACTCTGCACATCAGCATGCTCTCCTGGCAGCGGCAGAGTCTGAGGGGACACACACTGTGAGCCTGTATGACTGGTGGGCCAAGAGATCACAGAGACAAACACACATATGTTCACTGGCAGCCTGGAACTCTGGAGAATAAAGACTGGCAACCTTTTAACCTCCGCACACTACACTCACACACACACACACACACACACACACACACACACACACACACACACACACACACACACACACACACACACACAGAGTCCTAAGATGCATGTGCAAATAAACACACATGCAAAAGGATGGCAAGATCGATACGCATGCACCAACACACCTTGTTCATGCCTAAGCACAGGTGCATGGTAACACAACTGATAGTTACACAGTAACACCCCCCTACACACACACAAACAAACACACACATATACACAGCCCCATCCAACTAGCAATACTGTGTTTTGTATTATTCATGATTGAGAAAATATTCAAATATTCCTGAGCTTTTGCTTCTGTGCCAAACACTGTCTCTGTGTTTCTGTTAGGACTCACACACTCAGGGACTCAAATGCAGAGTCAGGGGCTTGCAGACTGGGGAACAGGATCAGACTGAGGAACAACGTCAGTGCTGGAGTGGCCCACACCCGCAGTCGATGGGACCTGCAGAGCTTCCTGGGTTTTGCCAACTTTTACCGGCGCTTTGTCTGAAACTTTACCACCGTGGCCACCCCCCTCACCACCTTGATGTCCATTGCAGTCAAGTTCCGTTGGACCCCTGCGGCAGAGGGGCCCTTTCAAGACCTGAAATGGCGATTCACCTCTGCACCTATCCTGAACCAACCTGACCCCAACCGGTAATTCATTCTAGAGGTTGATGCTTCAGAGGTGGGGGCGGGTGCTCTCCCAGCGTTCAGTCAAGGATGATCACAACCACCCATGTGCATACTACTCCCACTGCCTGACCTTGGCCCTGGAGGAGTGGCAGCCCCCGGCTAGAGGGAGTCTCACTCCCATTTCTAGTCTGGACAGACCTGAAATACATCCGTTCGGCCAAGAGGCTGAACCCCCGACAGGCTAACTGGTCTCTCTTCTTCTCCAGGTTCAACTTCACACTTTCCTACCACTCCAGTCATAAGAACGTCAAACCTGATGCTCTTTCCTGACAGTTTACCACATCTAACTCAGTTCCTGAGCCCAACCCCATCCTCCTGTCCGACTGCATTTTGGGGTCAGTTCGGTTTGAGGTGGAATCCGCAGTGAGAGCTGCCCAAGTGGATGATGCAGGCCCCAGTCAATGCGCCCCTAACCTTCTCTATGTCCCTAATTTTGTTCGTTCCCAGGTGCTGCAATGGAGCCACTCCACCAAGTTGTCCCGCTACCCTGGACCCCGTTGAACCCAAGCTATTATCAGGAGATTTTGGTGGCCGTCCATGAAGGAGGACATAACAAACTTTGTCCAGTCCTACCAACCTGTGTCAACACCCTGGCAGCTATCCATGGGCAGAGTACGCAATCAACTTGCACGTCTCCACGTCTCTAGCTCAAACTTCCCCTGACCATGCACCATATCCAGCCCACATTCTATGTCTCTAAGGTTAAGCCCTTTCTGGACAGTCCCATGCACTTTGCCCCCAAGCCTCGCCCGCCCCCCGCCTCATCAAAGGCTCCGAAGCATACACGGTCCGCCAACTGATGGACGGTCCGCTAACTGGAGAGCCCTCCCAATCGACTATGGCTCTGAGGAGAGGTGCTGGGGCCCAGACCCCACACTTATCCAGGACTTCCACCATCAGCGTCCTGTACCTACCCAAGGGACGCCAGGAGGCGTCCATTAGAGAGGGGTATTGTTAGGTCCCCAGGTTGGACTCTGAACATGGACAATCATTGAACTGCAGGAGTGTTCTTTTGTTCTGTCTGTTATTGCTCCGCCTCTCCTCCAGTCTGTGAGCTCTGAGTAAGAATTTGCCTGTATCTGTGATGATTCTGTGGATTACCTGTCTTAGTATTTTGCCTTTTTTGATTGACACCTGACAATGTTTTTTGTTTGGACTCGGCAAGCCTGCATTTGTTTTTTGAAATAAAAGAAAATATTTAAGTTAGGCGGATCTGCATTTGAGTCCTAGTCTGTGAGCCCTAACAGTTTCATACTCCAACATAAGAAAGAGAGAGGAGACATAGAGGAAGACTGTGTGTTTGTGTCTGTGTGTGTATGTGTGTGTGTGTGTGTGTGTGCAACTATCAACTGAGCATATCACAAGTGTGTGCTTTGAGAAGGCAGGGTTTCACATGTAACATAGTTGTGATGAGGCTGTGCTGCAGGGATCACACAACAACGTTTTCTCAAATAGTAGCAGACACATGTGCATACACATGTGCAATCAAGTTTGTGGATGCATTTGTGTGTGGGATTGCAAACAAAATGCATTAATGGCGTTTGTAGACCCAGCACACTGTGATAACCAAGGTACAGCATCACGTGTGAATGTGCGCATGAACTGGACCTGGTGTGACTATCACTGGTGTATATATATGTGTGTGTGAGTGTGTGTGTGTGTGAGTGTGTGTGTGTGTGAGTGTGTGTGTGTGTGTGTTTGTGTGCAGTGAAGATAAGCATGTGAGAGAAAGTGTGAAATTCCATCATTTTCTTTATGTTACACACACAGATGAGATACATTTTAGTTTAAATGTTGTTTGAAGTTGGAACATTGGGAATAATTGTCTGTGGTTTAATATAACAGAATGCAATAAGTAATAAGTGCAATAATTGCCCAACAGAATACAACTTAATAGACATTTTACTAACTTAGTGATCTTAAGATCTTTGATGTTGCAATATGAGGAAAAAACTAAAAGATAAGCAAATAATAAAATCTTTATAGTTTTTTTTTTGCTCTATGATAATAAATATGGTTGTCAGCAGCCCCTACACAACAACATTTCCACCATTAAATAAGCTGTGGGACATCACTTTAGTAAACCAGTGTGTCTCCAAGTGTTGAGGTGTCACTCACCCTTCTTCACCACCAAGCCGACTTAAACAAACTGGCTCATTGGACCTTGTCTTTGTTCCTCCCATGTTAGCTGTCTGTCACTTTGATTGGCAGACAAGTGTTAGAGTGAGGAAATGTTGCGGCAAGCTGGAAAGAGAGCAAAAGCCATGGCAACAATCTCAATATTTCATCTTGACCCCCGAGTTTAAATTCTAATCGTGTTAGGCCACGGGGGCATGTCATTTAGAAAAGCCAGCCAATCTCCATCCCTCTGCTTTCCTCCCTGGCCCAAACAAATTATTAGAAGATTCCATTATTTCTCCATTATGCATATGTGTTTGTGGGGTGCTGTGACAGGCTGGGGAGAAAGTGCATGGGAAAATAGGCTTAGTTTAGTTCATCATGGGCCAATATGTCTGGCCCTGGTCACAGCTGGGGTCCTCAGGGGTCCACAAATTGGTCATCATTAGGGCCATAATGCCGCGGTTTTGCTTGTACTAATGCCTCAGTGCAGATAATCAGCGTGCAGAGAGGATGCTGGGCTCTGGTTTTCTGCCTTTCATTTTCTTTAGTCTGATTTACATGGGGCAAGTAGTATGTGAGGACCTTTGCTAGTTAAAGAATTAGTGGTCAGCACTGACGCTGTGCAAATAACAGCGTAAGACCAGGATTTACATCTTTGAAATTCCTGTATAAACTACTAAAAATGCAGTTCCAAGATCAAGAATGAACTTCCAGTCTCATCACACAATACTCAAGGAGGCCATTTTCTGTTCAGAGTGGTTTCAAATACCAAAGACCACTCTTCTGACCACATACAAGAGGAGAATCAGACCCTAAAATATGTGTTATGTTCTTAGAACATTTTATTATAAAAATTCTTAGAAAAGTGGAAAAACTTCAATTCCATGACAAATGGACAGCTCTCTTCTCTGTGGCAAAATCATGAGATATTGTTTGATCAAAAGCTCCACAAAACCAACTTAATGTGCCTTGTGGTGAGATGTTTTTTTCAGTGATTTACATCTATTCCATATTCGCCTGTGTTTTAATGGATTAGAAAAGGAAATGTTTTTTGAAAAGAGAAAGATAACTCAGCTTTCAGATTTATAGATTCCACCACTTCTGGTACTTTTATGAAGAGAGGTGTGTTGATAGTGAAGATACTTTCCATGAGAACATTAATACTTTTGCACAGGTCTTTCCATTTGCAAAATCACAAATTAGAGCAAAGCTGATTCAAGCAGGATTTAAAAATACTATAAATTTGGTGATGTCTTGTGATTTGTCAATTGGGGATATATATATCAAATGAGAACACTAGTCCCATGTGATAATAATATTTGTTCAAGCTTGAACACCTGCATTGGCAAACAATCTCACAGACAGTTGAGAAAAGTAAACACTAACACACACAGCTATAAAACCCCCCTCTGTGGACATCATAAGGATATCATAAAACACACTGTACATAAGGTTTTTACATTCATTATAAATGGGAGCGGAGGGAGGTTTCCAAATCATGAACGATATAAAGAGAATTGTATTGCATCAGGCGATAATCCATATTTCTGCCTTGGACAGAGTGTCAGGGTTATTTTTGGCAATGTCAGCTTAGCTGGCTGTTTTTGATGGCCTGCATATTTATAATGTCATGGTTTTATATTTTACAGCCTCAAACGGATTTCCTGCAGTAGTGGGTCCATAATCATGGTCAGTTCATAACTCACCAGGGATTATTGATGCACTTTCAGCATAACACATCCCATTTGGTGCAGTAGATGCCATTAGCGAATGCACCTTTCAGTATCAGGGGTAAATATATTAGCGTGGGTGGCTAAAAGAGGTGTAGAGGTGTTTTTTTGTGTCCCTGTAATACTTAAAGGCTAATGTTGCTTAATGTTATTTAAAAAGGTGTCAGAACTGGAAGTGAGTCTCATTTTGTTCAATGTTTCTAGGTGCGATATCTCCCTTTACTGTGACACTGAAACACATATACTCAAGCTATTGTAAACGACTGCTGCAATAATTTGTAGTACTACATATATATATATTTTTCCTTTTATAACAGTTATTTTTTTTTTAATCTAATCCAGTATGTTGCACAGAATATCTTGAATCCAAGATTATAAGAGGTTTTAAAATATCATAAAGTGTCACTTTTTTGAACACCTATATCACGTCACTAAGACAGACAGCAAATAAGGAAACTGCAGCTTCATTCAACCTTCGCCATCCGCACTTGTTACAATGTGAAGACTGCTGTCAGTAAATCAAGTCAGAGGGGATCATTTAGCCCTAATGGCTCTACTACAACTGGACCCCCTGTCTATTCAACAACAGACCCCTCAGCATTGCAACCCAATGTGGTAAAATGTCACCTTTGAAAATTAGCCATCAAGCGGGGGCAATTTTCCCCCTAGCTAAATTGCTAAATAAGTAGCGGGGCTGTAATAGGTAGCAATCTGGGGCTAATCTGATGAGATCATTTGGAAAACGTTAGACCGGGGGTTGACAGGACAGGAGTGGAGCTCTGTGTGTGTGTGTGTATGTGAAGGTTTGCGTTTGCATGTGTATCAAGTTGTGTCCTATGTGTGTACTGCTACTAGTGTTGGTGTGTGTGTGTGTGTGTGTGTGTGTGTGTGTGTGTGTGTGTGTGTGTGTGTGTGTGTGCGTGCATTTGCATGTGAAAAAAGTTGTGTCCTATGTGTGTACTGCATGCCTCTGTATTTATGTACTGGTATTAAATAATGTGTGTGCATGTGAGTGTATGCATGTAGGTGCATCATCCAAGCTGTCATGTGGAGACAGCTGGGCAGTCATGTGACCGGAAAACGTATAGGAGTGTGTGTTTCTGTGTGTTTCTGTTTGGAAGGTGGTTGGCGGCGGGGCAGGGGGTGAATATTATTGTTAGTGGGCACCAGATGCCAGTTGGCAGGGGCACAAAGGGAATAGACAGTGGGTTGAACAATTACCGTTATTCATAGCTGAGCCAACAGAGAAGGTCTTTGCCATTAAGAAGCACACAGGCCCGGATTCATGCAGATACGAGTGGATTTACAGCCGCACATACAAGAGAAAATAGCGGTTGGTCTTCCACTGGTCGTAAACACACACAGAGACCTACACATGCTGTAGGCAAACACACATCCTCTATCTCTGTTTCTCAGACACATTCAAGAATCCTAATTCATGGCTACACCTAATCATGCAGTTGCAGCAACTACAGAATCTCATCAATACAACAGTGTCATCACATTGTTTGCGTCTAACATGACAGCATGACAAAATAATGCATCATTCCTGATCAGCATCTTGATTGACTTATTGCTTTGATTTTTTGTTAGATATTTACTCTAAATTGAAAGCATTCAATTGTGATGAATTTCTCAATCTAACACTTTGATAGGTATTCCTTTGTTTCAACAGTTGAGCTGTGAATCGCCGTACAACCTAATTTTCTCTCCTAACCTACTTTTGCGAAGAACCACAGTAATTGTTATTAAGGCTGAATCAGAATGGGGTCAGTACTGGAAGCCACTCTGCCATGTGTTTAGTAATTAACATTTCACAGTGAATATCTCATTAGGGGAGACAAAGGTTGCTAATAGGAGGCTGGGCTAGTGAGAACATGGAGGTGTAGCGACAAAGCCCCTCTAGTTTTAGTCAGGATGCAATCAGTTATGGAACTCAATAGCAGCATGGATATTTCAGGACTAGATTATGCTTTGCTTTGTTTTCTAATAATGTAATGGTGTATTTTCCACACAAAAGAACAAATATTCTACCAAGACTTCAACAGTTTTGTAAAGATTATGACGTGGTGATGCAGTGCTCTCCCCCAGACACTGCAAGGGAATCTGCCACATAGGCGAGTGATTCTAGAGATTCTGGTCTGTCAGTCTGTCTGAAATATCTCAACAACTATTGAATGGATTGCCAAAGAATTTTCTGAAGACATCCATGGTTCCCAGACCGTAAATCCTACTGACTTCAGTAAACTACAGTTTTCCTGTAGTGCCACCAGCCTGACGATATTTATGGTTCATAGAGAAATATCTTATCAACAATTCGATGGATTGCAACTGCTTTATTTTTTACCTAGCTTTTGTCACTTCAACATTTTCAAATTGTCTGACACTTTAGTTTTTTTTTCTCAGCAAAAGATGCAGTGTTTCACACAGAATGGATGTGAATATTTTTGCTAGAATCCAAGTTGGAGTAAGCCTGGCTAACACCAGACCTTATCAGTCTACATTGAGACAAGTTCTAGGAACCAGCCGTTCATTTGTTCATTTGTTTGTATTGAAAGGTGTGCTTTATGAAAGCCCAGAGCCACTTATTGGGTGCTATGAATGACTATCAATTGTCAAACATACCAGATGACGTACCTGATATCCATTGATGATGAAATAATTTAGCAGTAAAAGTTTGCTCATTTGAAAAGATAACTTAACATTAACACTTTCTAAGGCTGTATCGAAAAGTAAATTACCATCTACTGCTACCACAAAGTCACTTCTGTGTTTCGTCATCATCATGTTGCACCCTCCCTTGTTCTGTGTACTGCCTTATTGAAGGGAAATTGGCTCCTTGTTGTCTAGACTGAATTTTAGAGTGAAGTGAGTTTGCATGCAGTGAAGAATGAGTATACACAGACTAGGTTGGCGTTAAACTAATTGCTATGAAAAAATTAAATGATCAATTTACAAAATATGTATCTGTTAGTGACCTTGTGCCCCTTCTGTGTTTACTCTTTATAGGTATTTTTCTATGGGTATGTTCACAGTGAAATTTACATTCAGTAATTATAAGTAATATCAAAGCATTGTGTCAACAGTTTACGGCTGAAACAGTTTGCACATAGGTAAACACATAATGATATTTAGGATGACAGTTTCTGTTATATCTGATACTGTTGATCTCACACTCTAACAAGAGTTGGAATCAGCCTCAATGACATGCAGGTCTGCATGACAAGTCATTGAGATTTGGAAAGTATCCACGCTGGCGCCTCTGTGACCTATGGTAAGCCGTAAATCCTTCAATGTGTAGGTCCGCAGAGACGATATTGTCATCTCAGAAGTGTAACTCACCGCAAAGTGAATAAAGTCACCATCTGCCATCCGTGTCTGCAGTGGCTGAAAACTGGTCACCTCAGTTTAAAATTATATATAGGTGTCATTTCGAGGTAGACAGGTGTATGGAAAATGTTATGGCAGGGAGCTGAACATCTATGGGGGAGTAGGCTAGCGCACGGAGACACTTGGCTCAAAGCAAAAAGCTGGATGTGGCAGCTCTAATCCAAAACAAACCCACATCTGGATTCTAAGAAGACAAGACTAGATGTCAGTGGTTATTATTTTTCTTATGAGGGTCTCTGAATTGGCTTCTTCGTTATTGTACTACAAGTTAGAAGTGATTTTAATAAAAAGCTGAAAGGAATGTCATTCTAAAGCCTTTGAATTGGGTTTGGAAATTATTTTATCACTGTAAAATGCAGGCATTCACAGTGGACGAGACACAGTGGGATCTAAACAGACAGCAGGAAAAAGCAGGCGAAACTGCATATGCTTCCAATCTAGTGAAATACATTGTACTCACATTTTACCCCCTACCCAGTACAGGAAAATGACTGTCAGTCTCACTTTTCTTTAGCCTTATCTCTCTTTCTCCTCCATATGAATAGGGAGTGATTGTGCATTTGGATGACTGCCTCTATTGGAAAAGCACCTTCTTTGATCTGCTAGACCTATGCTAGACCTCAGAGGCCTCATCTCCCTCGATAACAAGACAAAGAGGGTAAATGTGTTGATAGTGGCAGACGATGCTGGAATTCTGGGCAAATGTGTCAAATTAGTTCTCACGTCTGGGCCTCATTCCTCTCCACCTTGCCGTGATCTTTTGCTCCCTTCTCTCCTCTCTTTACACCCCAGCCATTCTATTCCTCATTCCTCCCACATATGCAGCCCCATTCCTCCTGTGACCCTGTCCCTCATTTCTTCTTCTCGTCCTATACATCCACGTGGAGATACAGTATATACACAGGGAAAATGGGAAGAAATAGGAAAAATCCAGAGCTACTGGAGTGGTGAAAGCTCATTCATCTCTCATACTGTAGATCCCCAGGAAAATCACAAGAGCCCCTTTTGGACTACAGTCAAACCATATTTGACCATTTATTTTGTGTGTTTATTTGTTTTTGGTGATGCTAGCAAATGCTGGCTTTTGCATATGAGTGTTTTGAAAGAGTAGTTGATGAAGACAAAGAAGATGAGTTTCATAAAACCAGGAATTATAGAGAGTTGAAGAATTGGAAGCATGGGACCAACAGGTACACTGTCTTCTATAAGAATGGGCCTGAATTATGAGTTTAGATCAAAAAACACAACCAGAAAACACAATCTAAAGATCATCAAAGCTGGAATTTTCCTGCTGTTTTCCTAACCCAGGGTTTGTTTTCATCAACTATTTACACATGTATGCCTTCTCCCTGATCTTCACTACTTTAAAGTAGAGCAAAAAGTAGGACTTTTTTGCTCTAGTTTAAGTTAAGACATAGAAGCTCTTTTAGCTTTTTACTTGTAATAATGGCTGTTGTTCAAGCCCTCGAGCCTGTGTATAACATGTTTCTTGTTAATAAATAGGACATTTACATTTAAAATCAGTTCTTGACTTTAGTTTCCACTCTTGCATTAGAGGTAAAGGTATTTATTGTTTTAATGGTATGATGTGTTTCTGTGATGCTTGTAAATGTTGCTGTGCACTGAAAATCGATTAGAAGAAAATCATGAAAGAAATAAAATCAGAATGTCTGCCAGAAAATTCAGAGTTTCTTAAAGTCATTTAGCCTTAGTACTAAACACAAATTCCACTGCTGTGTCACCATCAGTGAAGTAAAAATGAAATATGTCAGCGAGTGCAGTGCAACATTGTTTATAGTGCATTGGGACATGATATATATAGTTGTCCATACCCCTTCTGTTGCAACAGCTTTAAAATACAGCATGTTAGCAGCATAGAGCTCCCTGTGGTCTTACCATACACAACCGATTGAGTAAATTCTATTCTCTTACAAAATATGCACTACTACTACTACTAATTTGTTATACTGAATATGTTTGGAAAGGAAAATAATTGCTACTTGAATTACAATTAGCTACCTTTTTTTTCTATTGTGCAGAGGCCAAAGGAAACATGCTATGTGGATATTGGAGCAAATGAAACATAAATGTGTGTGTCCTTTGTCCTACATGACTGACACACTTTGTGAAGTTAATGGCAGCACAAGAATATTGAAAACTATTGCAACTATTGCATGCATCATCAAGATGCATCCATAAAATTAATCAAATGAGTTGAGTTGCAAACTAATGTCAAAATAAAAACATTAACTTTGTTATTGATTGTAAATTGTTACCATGTTAAACCAGAAGTCCTGAAGCATCAACCATGTCTGGAGTAGTAATGCTCAAAAGTTTCAGTTTTACAGAGAAGGAAAAGCTTATTTTGTTTTCATGTGTGAATCTGAATCATCCTTGTTCTTGTTTCATGTTTGTAGAACTATTGTCACCTTGTTGGAATTCCTTTAACCCTTAAACTTATGATATGTAATTTTGTTAGTTATCATTAATATAGATTTAAACTGTTGTCTATAACCCTAATGGTTTTATTGGAAACTTGTTTACAGGAGAGGATGTGTTTTAAATACTATTTAAATTAAAATTTCTATTTGTATTATGTGATTGGCTACGGCCACAGTAGCCTGTGTTAGTGAGGAATAAAGTAGCAGCTAAACCAGGAAACTTACTTTCACTACATTGGAGCATGATAGGAGCAGGGAGACAACAAAGGCTGGTGATAAAGTGGGTGGGATGTAATCATCATGATGATCCAGAGCTGGAATACTGGAACAAAAGAGCTGCTGCAGGATAGTGGTGCACATGTGCTTTTAACTTTTGTTTTTTTAGATATATATTTTGTGGCACAGATGCAAGGAATGCTTCAGCTAGGACTCAAACACAGGTTTGAGTCCCACCCCCTACACCACATCTGTGGCACTTCAAGTTTTAATACTAACAATATAATAATAATAGTCATTTTGCCTATCCATCTGAAAAAAAAATACAAAAATCATTGCAAATATCCATCCAAAAAATCTCACAAAAAAGGATACCCCCATTATGCTATGCATAAACTATTGAAAGTTGAGGTTTATTTGACAAACAGAGAGATATGAGTGAAACAGACTGACAGATGCTTTAAAGATAGATTAGAGTTGGCATCATCTTTTTCTTTTGTCTGTTTTTTTAAATTTTCACTGTAACTAGTTCTTAAACTGACTAGCTTAAACTAGCTAAAGGGGGTAAAGTACTGAATTGACATCATACCAGATGCTTTCTGTAGTGTGTGTGTGTGTGTGTGTGTGTGTGCGTGTGCGTGTGCGTGTGTGTTTTATCGAGGCAAAAACAAAGACAATCATTGCGAGCGAGGGCAAACACAAGTGTGAATATGTAGCACTGTGTTGGTGTGTATGACCTATGATTTCCTGTGTGTCCTCCCTTTCTGAAGTAGCCTCAGATGCATTCTCCTCCACTCAGGCCCCACGCTACCAAAGGCCCCCGTTATAAAGCATGTCCTTACAGCCTCTATACAATACCATATAAAACCTCTCAGTAATGCACTCCATGATTCCAGCGAAACCCCTGAGCAAGGTTATAGTGCTAACATGAACTGTACTGCTTTATTAATGCATGAGCCACCCTTTCTCTAACCGGGGAATTCTGATTCTTTTCCCGTGATAAAAGTTGCATGGCCTCACCCACTCCAAAGCGAGTAAATGATTAAACACCAAGGCTTACGGTATGGTAAGTAAGCAACTAATGTTAATTCAGCCTTTTTTTTTTGATATGGTATCAAGTAGGGGGCATTGCCACATTTACCCTCCTGTCTCCTTTATACATCCGTCTCTGTGCCTACTATAGCCATGGTCATGGTTTGCAGTAAATATTTAAATATGACTGTGACTGCGAGGATTTTGGGCAACACTAATATATAATATATTATATATTATAATTAAATAATTTTGGGTGCATATTAGCAGGCTACAGTAATTAGACTAGAAAATGATCAGAGGAGCACATAGTAACATTTAGTGTTTTATCAAGTGTTTCATATTTTACGACCTGCATTTATTAAAACAGCATCGTTTCCCGCTGCTCACACACGTGTGTATTTCAAAATTAATTTATTTACCTCCCGCACCCCCACTTATGTGTTTATGAGCTGGCCCATCCTCTCCTGCCGCCAATCAGGACCCAGGCAAAAGAGGCCACACATGCTACTCAGCCCCCCCACCACCCACCACCACCACATCAGAAAGATTCAGAAATTCAAATCAACATTAAAATAGTTTTATGTGTAAGTAAGATTCAGTGGACTCCATTATTTTCCCACTATTTGCTTGAATAATTCAGGGAGGATAGCTGAATTATGAATAAAGTGTACAGTTTGAAGAAGGGGTTCATGTGCAGCCCGGGGCTATAGCCTCGCTTTAATGATGTCTGGAGATGGTGGACGGGCAGAGGGAGAAGTCATTAACTTCACAGTCATTTTCTCAAGAATTAAAAACATGCTCTTGAAGCAGCAGTGTGGACCAGTGAACTGACAGGGGCCATGAGGAGTGAAAATGCTGCAAAACTCTGAGGTTTCCCTGAATCATACTCTCTGTCCATATGAATCCACTTTAAAAACCCTTTTATTGTAAAAATTGGCTCCTGATTTGGGCAATGTCATCATGTATCTGGTTCTCACCACGGATCAGCACCTCTCTGCTTTATCTTCTGGCAAAACATGAAGGTCTAATGAAAACCTTTATAACAGAAATCTCTGATTTTGCGAATGAAAAAAATATATATTTTGTATGATGAGATAATAAATAAATAACATAGTGTAAAAATACAATTCAGAACTTGTGCCACAGTTGAATGACCATGGTTTTCCATTGTTCATGTACTTCCTAAAGGTTTCTACATCACATCACATTTGCAGCATGAGCCACAGGTTCTCGTTTTCTACATCTGACCATTAGCACGTTTGGAAGTCTGGAATCTTAAACTGGCACAGCAAGAATTTCTACTTTTAGCCGGTAGCAATGACATCCAAAAACACACACTTACCCGCTCACACACATAAACACCCTTCAACAGCCAGCAGGGAGTCTTCCTGTTCCTCACTCCAACAGGGAAGCCATGCACAGACTCCTCTCCTAATTACCCACCTTCCTCTAATTATCCAATCATAAAGCCATTAGCAGTCTCACACCATATTAACATGGTCCCGCCTACATGCCAATTTGTGCAGTGCCAAGATGCAACTGGAAGGGATTTTTGAGCATGTAACCTCACCAAGCACAGTATCAGGCAGGGTAAGACTGTGCTTTTCTTGACTCCTAACAAACAAATAATATATTTCCAAAGAGGATTTCATAGTTTTTTTTTTTCCTCATTTCCCAGTTAAAAGCCCAGTAGTTTTTCATAATACAGATCATATGTAATGGGACAATCATTTGGAAAGTAACTATTTACTTTAATTTATAGTTGATTTAATATCTACTTACCATTGCTGTTTACTAATTTACTATTCCTGCAGGGAGATAATTAGTTTGTTGGTAGCTGTAAAAACTTGCTTTATGATGAATGCTACTTTTAAAAAACCTCCCTCTTAAATATAAAGTTTGCTTTGCTCTTTGGAGTCACAACTAATAATAAAACATTCAGTTTTTATGCTCCGTATGTCTAAAACAGAAAGCTACAGATCATCAACTCTTTTCTTCTAAATTAAGGATGAAGAAGTTTATCACAGCCTTTATTCTATCCAACTGTTTTATCTCTGTTATTCTATTATTTACCATTTAACTCTTTTTAATTGTGTTTAAATATCTTTTTATATTGCCTTATGTTGCTTTTACATTTTGTCTTGATTCCTTTTGTGTTTTATGTGGAGCGCCTTGAATTGCCTTGTTGTTACACATGCTACAGAAATAAAGTTGCCTCGTCTTCCAATAAAGGTTGAAGACAGCTGTTGGCCATTGAGATTTTTACTGGAAACAATTGTGAAACTGTAAACAGTTTTGGACATCGATACAGATTACAAACAAGAAAACTATGAGATTCAACAAACAGTGAAAGATGTTATTTTAATAGAAAAAACAAGGAAAATATAGACAGACTGAAACCAAAAAATAATTAAATGAATAAATAATCTTCATTAATTTCCCATAATGTAAAAATAGAAACTATAAAACACAAAAGTAAACTTAACATATACTAAGAATATTGTGTATAAGCAATGCATTAGTTTTAAAAAAGCAAATTATAATGACTGTGACCAAAATCATTTCCTCATATTCTCACTCACTGCTTCCAATAGGATGCATACATTTATTAAAGGGATCATTTAAGAGCTGATATTTACCATAAATTCTCTAATATAGAATCAGGCCTTTATTTGAATGATGCCACAATTAGGGGCAGACATAATACGATTTTGTGTCTATTTGAACCTATAAAATACAAAATAAATTATTGAAAAACTACATTACACTTCCATTAAGATATTATATGAAGGCATGACCAGGCCACGTAACCATGGCTTGATATTTTTAGTGTCCTGGTGGCTTTTTAATGGTCTCATCTGTATATTTTGCATTCAATTAAACATTTAAAAATGTTGGTTCTAATAATAAAACCAGCCTTCATTTACCCCAGCCAACAGTAAGATTGGCCAATGTTAGCAACCAGAGTCTAATGGAATACTGGCCAATACTGGAGAAATGTAGTATATTCTGAAGCTCTAATTAAATATCTTTACATGATAAAAGGCATAAGATAAGATAAGACAAGATAAGATAAGATAAGACTTTATTGATCCCACAACAGGGAAATTTGTCTGTTACTGCAACGTACAGAGTAAAGAAAAGAAAAGAAAAGAAAAGATAAAGAAGTTAAAACTATAAAAAAATTTAAAAAAAGTAAAAATACACAACACTATGTACAAAATTCGTAGAATTTGTTGATCCCCATTCACAGTATGCATTATGGACATAGAATAGAGAAAAAATACTAATAAATAGCAAGAAAAAAGAAAAAAGTATGCATAAGCAAAGCATATATACATACATACATGCACGTACATACCTACATACATACACATACACACATATTTACATATTTGCATATATATACGGGCATACATATCCACGCGCATACACACATGTACACATACATAGCTAATGCATACTTAAGGTGCAGGGTGTGTGTGCAGAGAAAAGTGACAAGTGGGGGAAAAGTGACTACAGTCACTTTTTAAAATAAACTTATTTATTTTATAGTCTTTATGACTGTTACATGAGACATGACTCAATATTCGTATCAAACCATTGATGAATGCGGAACAAAATAAAAGAAAATTTCTGTTTTTGTTCCAAACCAACCTGATCATGTCACATCTGAGTTAGTCCAGTGTCAAATAGACAGAACATGGTCAATTAAATAATTTTTATTTAAAAAATGTTTTATATCTAAGTTTATATCAAATGTCTCTTTACTATAGAAGTTGTAAAGTATTCACAATCACTGAGTTTAACACTGGGAGGTCATCTACATACATTCACCTGACCTATATTTGTTTAATGTGAAACAGTTGGACATTTCCAGGAGCAAAAGATGAAAAATCAGCTGCAAAGTTTACATTATAAAACAAATACAATTCTATAATGAAACAAACATTATTTGCCTCACCATGTTTTGTCTCTTTGACACTAACCCACTGACTCAGATGTGACATAATCAGGTAAGGCGGTTTGGAACAAACCTTGGACTTTTATTTTGACAAGTTGTCATTCTGTCTTCCACATTTATGAATAGTTGGTATGAATGTTGAGTCATGGCTCATAAAACACTCATGAATACTTTATGTGCAGCTTATGACAGCTGCTATGAATGTGTTATGAACTCACCCAGCAAGTAAAGTGTTACCGTTTGTTCTTACCAAAAAAAATTGTTTAAGTTCAATGACATTCTGTGATGCTCTGAAACTTATTGTACATGAGGAGGGGGGTCACTATAACAAAATACACCTTGGGGCCCTGGTTCATCCAGGGAACCAATGGAATAACATTAGTTACAAAATTAGCAGCAAGGACTACCAACAGATGGATGTTTTGTGGGCATGTACCAACAATCTGCTGTCATCAGGAAGAGGAAGAAGCGGCTGCTTTCCAAACGCAGCATTCAAAGCAGGCTCCGCTCTGGCTTTTGTCTTGCTGGAAGTTCTTATTACATACATTCACCTCAGGTTTTAGACATTTGAGCAGTTATAAGAAAATTTATGATGATTTAATCATTTTCACCCTGTGTCTCTGACAGATGGGGTCACAAAGCAGTAATTTTGAATTTTTTTCCTTTATGGGAACGCTTTAAGCCACTAAATGCTTAAATGCTGCATGCAAAATAAAGCAGAACAATGACTGCTGTTAAAGACCTGTGTCACTGTTTTAGCACATTTTCTTTAAGAAAAAAGAACAGGCCAGGTTGTAACGTCTCAACTCTGTCTCATCAAAATATGATGCAAAGGAAACTAAAGAGAAGGCGCATCCTGGTTGATGTATTATTGATATGTGCCAAGTCCCAGCGGCAGGTTGTGCAACTGAGTATCCAGATTGTTCCCTGCTTTATTCATACACATCAGAGGGATGGCAAGTTATTGGAGGGAATGGGGCGGATGAAGAAGACAGATGTTGGCGCAGCTGTAGCGCCGCGGAGATGCTCACATTAACGGCTAGCGCTAGACGTGCACAGACTGTGTGAGAGGCGTGCTGGGGTGCTAGCTGTAACGCTAGCTCATCCACCTGACTGATTTGGAGGTCAAAGCAGAGGTCAAATCTGCCAGAGTCAAGAAAAATGCTAAAATAAAAGGGAAAAGTAAAGAAAGTGAGTGCATAAAGCGTATAACTCAAAAGGAAACATAATTAGGAGCATGCAGGGCTGCTCACAATATGATTTTATGTAATTCTTTTGTTACGTAAATCTCAAAGTTGGGCTGAAATTTACAGAGTATTTCTTAGAAAAAATTCTAGTGACTGGTATGTGTGAGATCAAATTCCAAATTTAAAAGTAGCAGTTAACCTTTTCTACTAATAAATAATATCATCTCACATTCATTAATGCCTCATGAATGTTGTTGTAGACACCACACATTACAGGATTTCAGGGATATTTTTTCAAACTATACTGTATTACCATTTTGAGTTGCAAACATGCAAAGTTGTCCAGTGTAGTTAAACTAAACTATCTCCAAGATTATCGTCTCAGAAAAAAAGAAAATGTTTTGAGCCGGAAATCCCACTCATTTCATATTGTAAGTCCAAAGATGTCTGGATCTGTGCAGCTGATGATCGCGGCTCACAGGAGAAGGGTCCTGCAGTGCAACGCTTTAATAGGCTCCAGCAGAAGCTTTGACAGAAAGTTGAGCCAAGGCCGGGAATGAAACTGAGCCTGTCAACATTGGCAGAGGCACAAACGACCTACAGCAAAACTGTATCACTGCACAAAATGTGGAGACAAATCCATTCATTCTGCTTTTCTTACGGCAGCAACTCTTAAACACTGGCTCCACAGTCACATTGTTTTATTTGATGATTCTCTCAGTCTGTTTTTCCCCTGTTTGCCTGTGAAAACATCCTCATTATCTGACCACACGAGCAAGGTGACAGCGAATAATGGTGCTTTGTCAAAACTGATCCATGCCCAAGGTATGGACTGACAATGGGGGATCTCAGTTTCTTTCTTTTATAAAGCTGCGCAGCTGTTCCCCCTCCCCTATGCACACAATCAAACCTCTGCCATTCAGTGCCACAAACAAATGAATGATGGCTTTGTTTTTGCTTGTCACCATTGTTGAATCTTCAGAAAGATTTCCATTCTATGGCACAGACACTTTTTTGTGTCCTTTCCAACAGTGCTGTGTAGTTTTTCTCTTTTTCTGAACAATGCTCACTTATTTTTGATTATTTTCCCTTGTGTTAGTCGCCCTTATTCAGACACATCCACTCACTGTTTATTATGTCCACTCTTAGAACAATTCTTCCTCAGTGTTATCGCTACAATTAAATAATCTCATTAAGGTTTAACAACCACCTTTTGGGGACCTGACGGTTTGATCTCTGTTATCTGCAGAGCATCACAAGTTCTCCGTTCATATTCGCAAATGCACAGAAATGACACAGACATTCTAACATTTCAAACAGATGTTGGCAGTGTCTCTGTTGACACTGTGCACACCCTGCCATCAGAAGCCTAATAAACGGGTTATCATATCTGAAAATGTAATCTGAACAATCTTTTAGTATAAAAGCCAAGGTTATGCTGTGAAAGAGATGCAGCGGAGACTCTTCAAACTGACCTCAAAACCATGTTTTGGTTCGGAACACACAAAAAGAGAGCAGAGACACACACACACACACAAAAAAAGCCACACACACGCACAGCAGATATGCAGCCAATCTAAATATAGATCAAATGTAAAGCACTTCCATATGTTAAATAACTTGTAGAATACTTGCTGTGTTGAGATTTCCTCTGAAGCAGCAGTCCCCTGATCTGCTGTGCAGCACCCCCTGTTGACGCTCTACCACTCGTGTGTCACTCTACCTTCACATTAATCCATTCATACACATGTTAAAGGTTCCATGTCCAGATTAATGCCTGAGTTATGTTTTATATTCGAAAAATATGTTCCTACTCTAGAATTTTACTTTTATTCAGATCATTTACAATAAACAAAGGGTTATAAGCTAGTAAATTGTTAAAAACTATATTTAAATTAAACTGAGCAGTAATAAAATATATAATATATTATATAATAACATGAAGAAAAGCAAAATAAGCAGGTGTGAGAATATTAAAAAGATTAACTGATTTTGAATTTCCACTCTTTAAAAGTCTGTGCACTAAAACTACACATAGTAAACACAACTGTGGGGCTTAAAATGACCTCAGCATCACCTCCTCCTTCTCTTTTCCCTCTCCTCCCTCTCTCTGGAGTGGTAGTGTCCCGCATCATCTTCAGGTCATAATGTAACATGACACCGGCGGTTGCAACAAGGCCGGCCGACCAACCCCGCCGTTTAAGACCAATGAATATCATTTGCTCCCGGTAGGTTCCCTGCCGCTTTCAGACACTACCACTGCCAGAGTGAATCAGCGTTCACGCCTGTCATGTCTCTGATGTGACGGGACACACGTGGACAAACAACAGGCCGAAAAAAATGCCCTCACGTGCACACACACAGCCAGGCCATGGCCTGCATCATGCACAGACACTTTCAAAGAGAGGCTCAGCTCCAAAGATAGACACTTGCACACACACACACACACACACACACACACAGGATATTGTCAGCCTCCAGAGACCACTTTGTTGTTTCTGATGCTTCTGTCATCCTCAATACACTTCACGCTGCTCTTACAAATCCAGAGATTTCCCACATCTCACACTTCTTATGCCCTTTTTTAAAAAAAAAAAAAGAAAAAGCTTTCAAGGGTTATCACCATGCAAAACACATTAGGACTCTTTACGGTGAAAGCAAGCGTTGGTGAGACTGCCCCCCCCCCACCCCCCACTCATTACGAGGATTGAAGATGGGGCTGTCCGTTCTCTTGGGTTAGGAGCAGCCACAACAACCCCTTCGCCTCTCACCTCAGCTCTGGTTTCCTGGCTTAGACCCCTGTTTAAATTCCCTCCTGCTTCTGAATATGTTCTCCCTGGGGATCCTCAGGGCTTTGATCAGCCGCTCCCCGATGGATACACCCGTCCACCTCCCCACACACACACACCCTGAACCCAATCCACCCCACCGCTGGAGGGGGGGGTAAGGGGGTTGAAGGGGGTCAGGGCTAACTCTGCTGGAGATAAGAGAGAAGAGGCAGAGAATGAAAGGGGTTCAGTTGTGGGGAGGGCTTGTAAAGATCAATTGGGTTTGGGTAAAGGGGGTGGATAAGCAGGAGGTTGGGCTAATAAAACAACCCCCCCACCAAAAAAAACCTTCCACACACACACACACACACACACACACATACATTTAAGTAGCCTAATTACCTGCCTGATATGGTGCAACGGCAGCACACATGTAACGGGGGGGCACATTTGGGATGTGCCAACAACCTTGTTAAGGAATACCTCATGTTAATGAGAGCTAATCACGTTGCATATTTAGTTTCATGCTAATGGGGCGGCATGTGATCTTAAAAAAAGATCACTTGTAATGCACAGATCGGGCTATATCGTTTCATCTTGAAAGTAACGCCGGCCTGCCCCACTCTGGATGGGCTTCACAGGTCGGGTCCACAGCATCAATCTTACACAACGGAATGTATATCACATGCAGCAGTGCAGTCTGTGCACAGCATTTATAATCAGGATTTGACATGCGAGCAAGTACTGTATAAGACTCATTTGCATTGGCAGAAGGAATATGTGGACACGTGAGGACAGACACGATTTTTACTGAAAAAAATCAGGACTAATAATTCAGCAGTTTCTCCAGAAATAATAATGGTTTAGTCGACACCTGTTCAGGTTTCTTCAATCAGACCCAGGTTTGAGTCCTGACCTGTGTATATTTCATTGAAACAAATCCCCCCTCTACATGCAGGGAATTATGCAGCAGCTTTCTTTATACAATACAAGTACTGTGTGGCTATATACAGGGAAATCTGTTACCAGACATCCAGGATATCAAAGCTAAATAGACAGAGGGGCTTCCAAACTGCTATCTCATCAAATTAACATTTATTGAGATAAAATGATGGTTCCGATAAAAAATTGGGGGTGTGTGTGACAAGAGCAAAGAAAATCCTCATCTCGGTTTAAGAAAGTAAAGCAAAAACTGCCCCAAGGCCCTAAGCCGTGACCAAACACAAAGTTTTCAGAGGGAGTGATTAAGCACATTGAGAGAAATGAAGGAGAATCAGTATCATTTGTTAGAGAGCACCACAGCCAAATAATTTCCTTTTTCCAATTGAAAATGGCAGGTGAGCCACTTTGAACTGAATGATGTTGTACATATATATCTAGAATTTGCACAAAAAGTTCAGGAATGTGGAGGGATCTAAGGTTCTTCCAGTCTAACCTTAACATGACTATACAGAATTATGAGTGACACAGTGCAGCAATCTATACAAACTACTTAAAATATATTTATGAATTAGCCTGATGCTAACTATGAGATGTTTAATCAGAAGCAATGGCCCATTTCATGATAATAATTTACAACTTGAGGCTGCACAATGAGCAGACCTAAAGTTATGGATACTTTTTTCAACCTATTAAAATCCTGAAACGCCTTGGGTAGAATTGGGTTATATTGCACATGTTGAATAAGAAAACCTCAGCTACAACACTAAATAATAGTATTTTTTTCCATAGTAAACACATTGTTACTGTTACAGCATCAATATATATCATAAATATCCACATCATCAATACAATAAGAAAATATTTTAAATATAATATCAGTAGTAGTGCTGCAAGTAACAAAATTTTCAATAATAAATTTAGACTTGAGCTGTCTGTGTGATTATATAATTCGGTCCTTTATAATCTCCTTTTCAAGCATCTCATTCAATATATGTTTAATGATCTGTAATGGTCCTCAGTGTGATTTCTAGGATTTTATGAACAAATAATCAATCCTTCAACTCATTTCAGATAATTTTTCTTATGGTGGTTCAAGTCTTGTTGGTTCAAATCCTTGGTCTGGGATTTTCTCTGTGGAGTTTGATGTTCTCTTTGTGTCTGTGTGGGTTCTCTCCAGGTTCTCCAACTTCCTCCCACAGTACAGAAACATGCTGAGGTTGATAAGCAACTCTAAATTGCCTGTAGGTATGAGTGTTTGAGTGAGTGGTGTGTGTAACCCACAATAGGCTGGTACCTGTCTAGGTGTGTCTCTCACCTGTAATTCATGGATTGGCTCCAACAGATCCATGTGACCCTGTTAAGGAATAAGCAGGTATAAAAGATGACTGATTGATCTGCAGCTGTCACCCCCTCTTCACTGTAAACTGACCCAGTGAGAACAGGTTAAAACACATTAAAAATCTGTGTTTCTCCAGGGCTGTTTGGTGCTGTCACCTAGGCTAATGCTAACATCTGCTCTTGCAATTCTTTAAGATGGGGAACAGCCAAAATATTAAAAAGTGGGCATCTAAAAAATCTATAGTAACTGCCTCCCATTATTATCTGGTAATAACAAAGTTCTGCCTTTAATGCCGGGGGCTCGTTAAGGTCCTTAAGGCCAAATAATTTTTTGATTGCCCACCACCCGCAATCGAACACGGATATTATGCATCTGTGAATGTCATTACATCAAGCTAGAAAAGTCGACTCTAGGTATCTCATCCCTCCAGCTTTAACGATGATGCCTCACCAAACCGTTCTAACCAAACTCTCTTAAAGCACTGATGAATAAGTGAAGGGATAAAAGCTACATTGATACCATTTGAATGCATTAACAAGCCAAATAAATAAATAAGCAGTGATGTGCGGGAGGGAGGACAGCGGTATTGCAAATTCTTTGTACATTGAATCTATCTTATCGGAGCGTGTAAAAATAGCTTGACAGAGGCTAATTGTGCTTGTTGCTGAATAATGGATCACAGCGGAAAGGGCCTTCCTGGAAGTGGGGCGGGTACGGCTGCTCCCTGCTGAACCTTCGGGTTCCTCATGCCTGCTTTTGCCTTCAGGTAAAAACAACCCCCCCCACACCCTTCTCCCCCCTCCCCCACCCCTCCCCTACTGTCTTCCTCCTCACTTCACTTCATCATCATCCTTCTCACTGCACTTCATCATCATCACCATCCCTCTTCCTCTTTCTCTTCACCTCATCTGTTGTCGGTGGGTGTCCAGGAGTGTTTGAATGTTAGAGGCCGAAGCCAAATGTTAAACAAGGACAAAAATGGGAACTTGAGAATTATTATGCTTTTTAAAATCAGATTTGTTTTAATATAGCTTGGCAGAATCATCCATGTATCATTCGTTCTTTCCATTTTCAATTGGCAATCAAAAATGGAAAAATGAAAGGTTGAATGGTGGTTTTGCTATTTTATCATTATTCTTACACAAAAAACAAGCACAAGGCTGTTTTTATATATTTTAGTTTTAGGCTCAGATTGAAAAATATTAAAGTACAAATTCAAAAATAAAGGGATTTTTGAGTTAGTTAAAATTCCCCTAACCCTAACCCTTTTCTCCAGTCAGCAGTGGAGCGAATGTGCAGGAAGCGTCTAAAGAGGCTAGAAAGAAAAGATGTATAATTGCACTGTTGCACATTAGAGAGGCTCCAAGTCACTATACACAGCAGCCTCCTCATAATCATACTACAACTGTCACTTTTTTAAAAATAAAAGATTTTTCCTAATTTTCGTAAAAAAAAATGTTTTTTATTGATATTAGTAATGAATAACCTCAATATTAATTGAGGTTATTAAATAAACTCCATTGTTGTACAGTGCAATGATTCAATGTAGTGTAGTAGGATCATGAACAAGAAAATATATAAGGGCCAGGGAAGTCTTGGCAAGATTAGAAAGGCCAAAAATGTATAAATAAATAAATATACACTCAAGGAGGTGTTTTTATTAATCTTTTTATACTATCTGGTACCAGGTTTGTAGGATTACACCACATTGTCCTATATGCACCATCACAGTTAATATTGGTAGGATTCAGTCTTTTCAGTCAAGTCAGATTCTTGTGTTTAAGACAACGGAACAATTAAATTCAAAAGTTGCAGTTTCCCTAAACCCTGGTAAAAAAAATAATCCTCTTACTCTTCACCACCCACAAGTGAGAATAAGGCTTTGTTGGTAAATACCCGTATCAAGTTTGTTGCTTCAAATCTAATATGGCATCAAAGTTGTCATCCATGTGCAAGTTGAAAGCGTGAGGTTGTGTTTCTGCATAAAACGTCTTAGCTGCTATTGTCTCATCAGAAGGAATGTGTGCAAGTGGACGGAAGAATGCTTACACTTATTCCCCCCAACAACTAACGGCTTGTTAAAAACTGCTTTTCCCCTCTCCGTTGCTTGAGCTGTGTGTGGCTAATGAATCTCTGGGAAGTTCAAATATCACCGTCTAAACCTAAACAAAGAAGATGTAGCCTTTTTTTTCCACTTCAACTAAAGAACGACCTGGTCCTCTAACCCTAAGTTCCCTGTCCTCCTGGGGTCTAGAATTCTATTCCAAACCCATCTAAATTTGGCAGTAACGTGACGCTGACCCACACATTTAGTGTAAGTGCAGCAGCTTCTGATAAACTGCAGATAACAGCTGTGATAATCACTTTGACACACGTAACGTTGCATGGCCGTATAACTTTATCTTCCATTACTCTGATTTTACACCCTTCGTGATATAAACCAAGATAAACATCTCTGATAACACATCTTTGCTGAGTAGCGTGTTTCAGTGTCTTTTAACTCAACAAAAATATTGAAGGAAGTTTGGACAAAATGCCAAAAGTGGAGTGTCCTTCACTTCTTGTTTATTTGTATGTGTGCATGTGTGTTTGCATGCGTGTGTGCGCGTGCACAGGCTTTGATGACCACCCTAACATTTTTTTTGATTATCAAAAAGCCCATTTTCTCATCTCTATCATCCAGCTGTCCGAAACATGAGTCGCGTTCAGTGTTCGTGAACTCAGCTGCACCTTGTTTTGATTTCATGTGGCAGAAGAACAATTGCTTAGAGAAAAGTAAGCATGTAATTTGATTAGGCAGAAAATGTTTGATATGAAAAGAGGATCCTTAACTGGCTTATCTGCCTATCTGCCCGTCTTCCTATTTTTATTCTATATCTAAATTAGTTCAAGTCAATATAATTACATACACTCAGAGAAGAGTCAACTTGCAATTTATATTTAATTTAGTCTTAAATAGACATTTAAATTTTGTTATATATTACACTTAAGGACTAATTTCATTGTTACACACTCAGTAACTCAGACAAATATTGTCATATGGTGTATTATGGGTATGAGAATCAATGATGAATTTACTCAGGTTAAAGTTGAGGAGGAAACCAGTAGTTTTCAAGCTTTTTGTCTTTACATTTAAAATAAATGGGTCAAAAAACTAAGAATTGTCACATTGTTTCATTTAAATGAAAGTTTTGAATTGAAGGATCAAATAATTCACATAAAATCATAGAAAGTAACAGTAAAATAAATATGTGACAAAACAGGTTTGTGAATCTGAACTTTTTTTTTCTTTCCCCCCTCATTAAATCATCTCCCGACCCCTCAGATTTATCTGATGACCCTCTGGAGGAGTCAGACCCCTAGGTTGAGAACCACAGCTACAACAGTAACATGTTTACATATTGATTGTTATTGTTTCAAAAATACAATAAAATAATAATAAGAACAAAAATGAATATATCAGAGGGGGAAATGAATACTTTTACTATAATACTTAACAGCATTATTCTTGTGTGTTTTTATTTAAGTATAGCATCTTAAATGTTTCACTTACAATGGTGCCTGGCAAATCATGTAGTTTCTTAGCCAGTAAATATAGAATTTACATAAATATGAGTTCATATCTAAAATACTATAAATGTTGGATGCCAGGAAAGAATGTACCAGAAGGATTTGCACCAGACAAGCTTTCAGCCTTATACTCAGCTGTATTTTCCACTATGACCGGAATGCACCTTATGCATACATTACACAGGCTGCCAGATTCCAGCCAGGGCCAGTCCGTCGTCCATTTGTTTGTCCATAAGGCCTGATAGGAGAGGAGACCACTCTTATCAATATTTCATATAATCATATGATGTTATGTTTGGTCAATCTGCCTTTTATGGTCTTGTGCTATCTTAAGCTGAAGCCATCAGTACTTAGGGCCACAGAGGAAATCAATGGGCCGGATAACATCAGTGGCCTGCTGGTTACTGTAAGTTCAGCACGACTATGTTAACGTTTCCAGTAATGTTGACATCACAATGTTGTTAAGCAGAATTTTAGATAAAGCGATATGTCTTTAATGTGACCCACATGGCTGCAGAGCCTCTTAAAGGTTCTGTCTGGATCGTACATTCCACATTTATATGAAATAATATATTGCAGAATTCTTGACATGCATGTGTTTCTGTTTGTGTTAGATATTGTGTTGATGTATTTTCTTCACTTTCTTTAAGTTACTATAGAATATTTTAGAAAAAAAAGATCCCAAAGGAAAAAAACCACCTTACTTTTTCCACGTGACTTTCCTGAGCTGTTTGGCCTGCCATCAACACATCCTAATGCTACCTGACATTTCCGAACTGTTTTAATATTCAAATATTGTGATCAACGGCTCATAATGCATGGCTGCATGAATAATTTCAATGCATATTGCGAAGGCCTGATTATTTGAAACAAGTTCTGTTCTTGGCTTGCAGGGAGCTGGCGGATCCAAAAACACCATTAGCCAGGTGGTATCCCATGAATTAAAAATAGCTGAACACAGTTTTCCAGTCAGGCTCAACCCCCCCAACACACACACACACACACACACACACACACACACACAGACATTTACACACACACAAAGCACACTCAGTGTTTCGTGACAGGAGTCCACCTTCGCTCCAACCTGATGAAGAAATCTGCCTGAATCTGAAAGAAAGAGAAAGAGAGAGAAAAAAGAAGAGAGATAAATCTGCCAACTGATCTGGACACAGATACATCACCCACATACCTCCCCTTCCTTGCCATAGTACGTCTGTCATCTGAAGATGTTTTCAGAATGTTTTACCATCCAATTTTTTAGAAAGTGTACTTCGGGGACGTGTGAATTAGACGGCAAACGGGGATAAAAATGTGGCAGAGACACCTCAGCGGGGCCGTGTTACAAGCTGTCACGGAGACCAAGACAGTGCCCGTTACCCGCCGCCACCGCCACCGCCACCGCCGCCGCCACCTCCACCGCCATAAGCATGCTCCATAAAAAGGTTGAATTAACATCCTGGTTAGCCTCAGCTTAATTTGCATTGACTGCTTCCCGGTGGTCACAGACCCTGACCCCAGGACTTGTCGGTGTTTAAACCACCATTTACGGGTCTTTCCCTCATTTATGCAACGCAGGTTGTCGTACTCTCCCATTAGCAGCAGTGGAACATGAGAATAGGCATGGAGGAATAGCTGGGGAGATAGATAAAACAATGGAAAAAGGGGTGTTTGAAGAAATAAGGAAAATAAAGCAAACAAACTACAAAAGGAAAAGAAAGAAGAGGATACTTTATTTATATATATATATACAGGAAAAGTCAAAGAAGATAAGATAATTAAGATAATTATTAATGAGAATTGATTGATTAATGTCTATATGTTCTATTGTCTATGTCTGCATGGGAAAAAGCAAGCAATGTAAGTTCAAAATGCTTTGTATGACCAGTTCATGTGAAGGAAAATGACAATAAAGCTGACTTCACTTGACTTGACTTGAAAAAATACACTGAAGTATAATTAAGGAATTAGAAAGAGTAAAAGAAGTGGTAAGACAGAGAGGGCGAGAAGGAAGTAAAAGTCTTCGAGGAGGGAAAAGGGAAGTCATTGAATGGAATGATGGGGAAAAAGAATGAAAAACAGAGCATCATATAGGATTCTGCTGAGGAGAGTACTAAAATAGAAGGAAAACGGAGAAATGAAGGGCACTGATGCAGCACCATAATGCAGGAGGCTCGCAACAACACCCTGCATGTTCTCCGCTGCCTGCTGTATATTTAATAGGCACTCCATCATTCTGCCCCCTACCCCCCCACCCCCTCTCTTTCTCTCTCCATCCCTCTGTCGTTCCCCTGCTCATCTGCGGCCTGCCCAAGCAGATGGAGATTGTAAGGCTCGGTGGCACTATACAGCATGGCAATCTGTCTCCGGGTGCAGTGTCGCGATCTATGAAGGGAAAGCCGGAGCGTTCCCCACATATGCAACGCTTTAGGATGTGCCTGTGTTTGGGGGGTGGGGGGTAAAAATCAGTGGAACGGCTTGGAGTGGCAACATGTCAACAGGGACGGGCGGAGGGGGATAGGGGGAATAATTGTTGGAGAAGTGATCAGTCAGGAACAGCGTCCTGCGTGGGTGGGAGGAAGTGCAATGCCAAACGGGGACTTAAATTTACACCATTACAAACGTGTTTATCTTTATCCCTGTGCTCCGTGGTGTGGGGATAAAGTCTGTGTGACGCCAGTTCTAAGCATGTCACAAACTTATCTCCCTCAAGGCCTTTTGCCATTATCTGTCAATAGCATAAATAAACAGGGAAATAGTCATGCCAAAGAAAGGTAGGGGGATGTGAGGTCTCTCAACAGTCATAAATCACAAAGCTTCAGTAGTGACCACAATTCAAACAATCGCCAATGTAACAGTAGTTCATTTTTGTGAATTAAGTTGTCAGTTGTGGAATTAGTATTCTGATTTTTTTAACTGAAGTAAAAGTATCAATACAGCAATGTAAAAATACTCCATTAGTAAAATTCCTGCATGAAAAAATAATCCTACTTACGTAAAAGTAGTGAAAGTACATGTTTTGTCCCTATGTCTGATTTTACAATATGACATCATTATATTGTTAATTCAAGAATTGCTATTCAGCATTGTAATGCAGGAGCTGGAGCTAGTTTGAACTACTCTACGATTTAATATATTTATACAGCATTACTATATATATAAGTAGTGCTGTCAAGGGATCAAATAAATGAAACTCATTAATTACATGCTTTGTGATTAATGAATATAAATTAATTTCATGTATCAATATTTTCCAAAAGTGGTATTTAATATTTCAATTCTGTTATATTTTCATCTTCAATAACTAAAGCTGCCAAGTGAATGTAGTCACTAAGTAGATGCCGTTAGTTACTTTCCACCACTGCACAATTCAAACCAATGCCGAAATGTTTTTGCAAATGAAGTTCATACTTTCTTCAAACTCTCCCTGTGATGAACCTGATTTGTTAAAAGTGCTTCATAAATAAATTTGTCTTGACTCGACTAGCCCTGTGGGTAGCACTGACACATCATTTACATAGTCACCTAATTGTGTCAGTCACTCACCCTCAACAAACAGCCTATCCAGGTCAGAAAGATGCTTCTCTTGCAATTTTCAAAGTTCAACACAAACCAGAAGCAGGAGGTAGAGGGCGGGAGCAAGCGTGGAAAACAGCCTGTGAGGTGACACCTCTTGACACTGACAATGACAAAAAACCTTGTGGTATGAGGAGGGGGAAAAAAAAATATGGTTGGGAATACATTTTTTATTCAGTCACCCAAGGTGAAGTAGGCGAGTTGCAGCTGCAGCGTGATGTGCAAAATGTGTTCAGATCTGGCCTGCAAACACTGCTGAGGAGCCCATGAAAGATGCATGGGGCCACTGGAGAGGTATAAAGAATTTAGAGATATAAAGGATATATGACAAATAAATCAGGATGCAAATCTCACCAGGTGCCACTGGGAGTTCTCCAATGAAAACGGCCTGAATAATTGAAGAGGAAGAGGAAACATTTCATCAATGAGAAGAACAGTGCAAAATGCTCTTCCCTCCATTTTTTAAACCTTTCTTAAGGGGGCTATTCTGGTCTTTTGAAAAAAAAGAAAACAGAAAGGAAATAGTGAGTATGCAAGTACACAAAACTGCCTTTGAACGGCGAATTCCTAGACAAATGCGTGCACCAAAGCTATCAAAAATCAAGGGGTCTTTTTGGGGAGGAAAAACAAAACATATTTAGCAATTGTTCCAAAAATGGTGAAAAAAAGAAGGATGAAGGAAGAAAGCAGTGAGAGAAAACAAAAATAGAATCCAGAGAGGCTTATTCCAATATAAAATGACACCACTGTTCAGACATCTTCATTTCCAAAGTACTTCCTCACCTCTAGTAGTACTTTAGCAGATGGGATTATTGGACAATTTTCCTGAAAAAAAGATGCTTTGTCGCCACCTTTCACTCACTATGAAGATGAAATTATAACATTACTCAGTCTCTCTATTTCTCTCTCTCTTTCTCTCTCTCTCTCTCTCTCTCTCTCTCTCTCTCTCTCTCTGTCTCAACCTCTCTTTCTCTCTCTCTCTCTCTCTCTCTCTCTATCTCTCTTTCTCTCTCTCTCTCTCTCTCTCTCTCTCTCTTTTCCATTAATACTTTCAACTCCATCTCTCAATTTTTCACTTGATTCAACCACCATTGCCAAAGCAATAAACTAAATCTACAATTTCCAATCAAACAAGTCACATATTTGATCTTTGTTGTCTCGCCATACTCTTGTCTTGCCAGTTCAGCCAGACGCTCCACGTCGGTGGGGGGGTGGGGGGGTGGGGGGGGGGGGGGGGGGGGGGGGGGAGTTCTCTAACGGGAACTCATAACCATGGTGAACCTGGGTTGCCAAGCACGATTGTCTTGGCAACCGTGTCGCCAGGGATACTGGCTCCCCATAGATGGGGTTCATTGATTAGAGTTGGAGCTCACCCCAGAGTCCTTGGAATCATTAAGCACTGTAGGGTTTTTTTTTTTGGAGCGGGGGAATGAGAGCATAGGGTGTTGTGGAGAGGACTCAGAGGTCATATTCATTAAGGGGTCGGAGGCCGTGTTCTGGGTCCAAACTGTATTTCTCTCCCCCCTTTCATCCACCTTCATGTCATCATTGGTGAGATAATTATTGGATAACCTTCATTAGATCTTAGCACAAGATGAAGTCGGCCTGATGGTGCTAATGCTGTATAAACTTTACTGCTGCTTTACTGCAGGAACTGACTTAACCCAGAAGTTCAAAGTCAGCAATCTTTGGGGTTTTGGGCAACCCCAACTGATTCATGAATTTATTTAATGACTCCACACATTTCAAGCCTAGAGAAAAGAACATCCTTACCATCCTGGTATCATTATTGAGTTTACCTTAAAACAAATCATCAAATCAACAAATCATCAAGACCGCGCTGGTGTGGTTTAATTAGATTTCATCCAGTGGCCAAACAACCTGCCAACTGTCATCGAGTTTCAAACAATGCTAAATCACGACTGTTGCACAGGAGTGCACCACAACTAAAATCTGCCCACTTCAGTCCAGTGAGGAGAAAAACAGAAACACAATTCCTCATGTGCTAAAAAACAAAACTGCTCTAACTCTGGCAGAAAATAAAGTGATATCCTATATGATGCAATAGTTTCTCTCATGGTAAGAAACAAAAAAAAAAAATTTTCAGGGCCTTTAAAGCCATAGCTCAATGTCAGTGATACTGCATTTTCTACTTCTGAACCCTTTTGCTGGGTTTCTCTGTCATAATGTAATATTTGGATTTGTGATTCTGGGTTATACAAAAAAATTGAATTGAATTGAAATAATTGATCAAATATAAGAGTTCTGGCATCATGTTATTATATAAACCATGAGGTTATATGAAAGGACTAATCAGCTATCAATTCATCAATGAACAATCACATGTCACAGTGTGCCGCCACTTGTGATGAGAATTTTTTGTCCGATTCTAGAAAAAGAAAAGGAAAACAAAGGAAGACACCAAATAAACACTTCTAAATGGGCTAAATGATGACAAGAGATACAGTATGAATAACCATATCTCAGCCCAATGAAAATACCAAATATACAACAACATAACAATAAAAATGAACATTATTTATAATGCTTCAACACAGCACCTGGAGCACTAAGATGGTAACAGGTACAATTTGAGACTAATTATACCTCATTTCATTGACCTGACAAACCATCTTTACATCAAAGCAAACAGCAGAGCATATTCAAGGGGAAGGAAGAGAAGCAGAAGCTCTGAAAGAAATAACCTGCACTTGTGATTTCACAGGTTTCCTCGGCTTTCCTGCCTGAGTGATCACAACAGAAGTTGACCCGACGCAGAGTCTGAAATCATCTGTCATGCTGAGTTACATACAGGTATGCAGATGAGTTGACATGACACCGTTGTGACAAATGCGTGAGCTCACTGTCGCATCTCATACCACAGAGTGACTGACATACCAAAGAACATATAGTCGCCACTTGACACCAGCTGTCCATGCTCTTTCCTTTTTTTTTTTTTTAAATGCGAGCTCGCTTGGCAAATCTAATGTGTCTCTGGACGTGGAAACTGTTTCTTCACGTGTGAGTCCGAGTGGTGCAGGCGAGAAATCTGCGTTTTACTGCTCCGACTCACAGACGTCCAGATCAGTTTACTGGTCATAATCACTGAGTCAGCCTGTGAAAACAGGTGCATAGAATGTCAGGACTGAGAAAACAACCCTGCTGATGTCATTCTTTGCTCGGGTAAGGAGGCTATAGCTTTTTATTTGTCAGAAAGTTTAAATATAAAGTGAAGGCATAGAGTTCAGGAAGGGAGGGCACAGAAAAAAGAATAAAGTCTCATCTTGACATCACACTTGGCCCTTTTAAACTCCCTTTTGGTTTCTGGGATCATTTCTGTAACTACAGCACTGTTATAACTGTTAAGAGTATCTTTTTAACGATCCCATTAGTGGCTACAAGTCATCATGTGTCATTTTTCTAATGGGTTTTGTGTAGTTTTTAGCGGATGGAGCAGAGACATAAAATACCCTCATGTGTTTTAAAACGAGACAAAATCTCACTTAGATACAGATGCAGTCACGACTCTTATGATGACAAAAAATCTTTACGGACAATGAGGGTTTGCTTTTGGAAAAAGAAAAGACCACATCTACAGTATTTGCATGTTTCCCTGTGTGTTAAAATGTGTGTGTGTGTGTGTGTGTGTGTCTTTCATAATGAAAACTAAACTTATGAACAGTCTGAAGACTGTGTTTGTTTCCAATCATTCTGTTTCTCTCTTTCTCTGTGAGTCTGTGTGTGGGTGTGTGTGTGTGTGTGTGTGTACCCATTTGACTCTGCCTGTGTGAAAGCGGGGCATGTGTGTCAGGGCTACCTTGAAAAGGAGATGAGAGGAACTTCCTCTCCTTGGATCAGGCACAAAGCAGCAGGCAGCGGTGTGTGGGAGGGGCAGGATGGCGGGTAGACAGGGCAAGGGCCGGTGCCAGGGACGTGGGTCTTTGTGCGTTTTGTTAGCGGTGGCGGCACCCCTCAGGTCCAGTGGACACACGCCTGGTTCATTCGACGACAGCTTTGTTTGGGCTTGGAGGGCAGCCATGAGCCGGGTGCGGAGGTTGTCGTGACAACTGTGCAGCGGGACAAACCCACACATTGAAGCGCACACGCAATATAATAGATAAAGATGAAAAAACGGTGGGGACACTCAGCGCAGTTTCCTTTGGTGATCCAAAAAAAAAAGCATGTGCATGTCATGTGCTGCCATATTTCAGAAAAACTACATTACTTGTAAATTACAATGAAAGTAAACTAGGATGCTACAGAGGGTGTCAAAAATGACTTGACTTACTTAACTTGACTAGTTTCAGAGTCAGAAATAAAGTTATCGTAACTATTTTGTGTTCACATAGTGGATCGTCCGTTGTGTGTTTAACTACTTGTGTCTGAACCCTGTTCACCTGCGGCAGCCGCACAAAGGAATGTGTCGGGCTGCTCCTTCTCTCCAGCCCCGTGTGCATCTTTCAACCCTAAACTATGCCAGGATCTCAGAGGAACAGAGCTTCCGTTGACAGCAGGCGCTCCTCCAAAGACATGCTTCTCATGCCCCACGGAGGCCCCCTGTACAGGAGACCCGGTACCCCCCCCACCCCCCCCCCCCCCCCACCCCACCCTGCCCGTCCCGACCCCTTCGCTCTCCCCCTGCAATCAAAGACAGCTTCATTATCTGCAGACTAATTTTGTGCCTGCCCCCAAGATGACTCCCAGGTAATGGCGGTGCAGGTTTTGGCCTTCTCCCCGTACCTCTTTTAGAACGGCCGCTTTGAGGCCACAAGGCTGCACTCCCACCCCCCCAACAATGGGCCCACTCAGGGGCCTGGGCCAGCTTTGCACCCCCTCCTCCGTCAACCTGCATGGGGGAGGAGGGTGAAGGAATCTAAGCGAAGGGGAGGGGGTGGGGGTGTTGAATGTTGAATCTCCACAGCAGGAGAGGAGCCAGCACTGGGACAGCCAGTGATACAACATTTGAATGCCCCGACCGGGGACACACCGTCGTGCCTCTCCAATTAAATTATCCAGTCCACAATGGCGAGGCCTCGAGAATTGACACCTCCATTGAGAGTGTGTCAGCAGCTTTGTGGGGACCGACAATTTCCATCTCTGCAGAAATAGATTTGCTCCCAAGGGGAGCAACAATAGCAGGGCAATCCTTCTAATGCTCATTTTTTTGGGGAGGAAAATAGGGATGAGAGCTGGGGATTTGGATGGTTTACTTACAGGGACCGAGGGAATTGTCATTTTGGAAGTGATAATATATTTGAAGTGTCTGACAAAATGCAGTGTCTAAAGAGCGGGTTGAATCTTCAGGTGTACGGAATCTCTCACAACAGTAGAAAATGTAAAACGGTATTGCACCATTTGCAAATTGATGCACCTATCCTCAAAAACAAACATAAAATTGATAGGATATAATTATTTCCAGAGGTTTATTCAACACTTATTTACAAAGCAGGAGTTCCTTCAGTAAAATATCTTTAGTTGGTAAATTATTTCAGGTTATGGCTCCATTCAAACAGTGATGAGAAGTCCACTAATGGCAAACAATAACCCTCTTCAACAACTGGCGCTGTAAGTTTTGTTTCATGTTTTTGGCACATTCAATATTATGTTCTTAGTATAGAGAGAGACAGAAAGGATTGCAAAAAAGAAGGTAGAGTAAGAGCAACATGTGGTGTATTTACACTGGATACACCTTAGCCTACTGAGCTGCCAGGACACCCACATTCTCTGTATTACTGTTCTGATGGCATGAGGTTTCTGCAAATTAAAAAAAAAACTGTCTGACATATGACAGCTCAGTTGGGACACGGCACCACACACATCTTCAGCTGAACACATAGGCATCGTGTTGACTGCCAACTCCCATAGGCAAAGGTTGGAGAACACACAACCTGACACTTCCAAAGTGAGTATAACCAACTGACATTTCGACATACTGTAGTTTTCCTCTTTTTTTTAGTATGGAGAAGAGGAGCACGCACCCGGAGCAACTGGCTGTTAACTATGACCACCATTCAACCCTAAACTTAAGTACGTTAACCATAAAGGTGATATCAGAAAATGCTGTCTCAATCTGTTGGTGTAGCATAGCTTGTAAAGGTTTTGGAAGGCACGGGCACGTAATGTCATCTCACTTCTGTGATGTAAAAACAGAACCAGCAGGTAAAGTAAGATATGGCCACAAAATCATTAAACGGGCCAAGCAAATTTCATTCCAATTGCATTCATGCTACAGTCAGCTTGCACAAAATTCGAGGCAAAGGTATATTGTCTAAAATCATCAGTCCTAGTATGCAAACAGACAGTATCTGTATAAACAGCATATACAGGTCCTTCTCAAAAATGTTGCATATTGTAATGATAAAAATTAAACTTTCATATATTTTAGATTTATTATGCACCAACTGAAAAGTTTCAGGTCTTTTGTTTTGATGAATTTGGCATACAGCTCGTGAAAACCCCAAATTCCTATCTCAAAAAATTAGCATATCATGAAAAAGTGCTTCAAACGAGCTATGAACCTAATCATCTGAATCAACAAGCTAACTCTAAACACCTGCAAAAGATTCCTGAGGCTTTTAAAAACTTCCAGCCTGATTCATTACTCAAAACCACAATCTTGGTTAAGACTGGCAACATAAAGAGGGTAAGACACAGAAATTTCTGAACGAATAACTTTGGGGGACCTCCAGAAGCAGTGGACTGAGTCTGGAGTAGAAGCAACATGGACTGTTGCTCAGTGGTTGCTCACAGACTGATTGCCTCCATGCCATGCCGCAATGAAGCAGTCAGGTTGGTTTTATTGGTTGGATTAAATATGCTAATTTTTTGAGATAGGGATTTTTGTTTTTTCTTTACTTTTTTGCCAAAATCATCAATACTAAAACAGTAAAAGGCCTGAACTTCTTCAGCTGTGTGTAATGAATCTAAAATATATGAAAGTCTCATGTTTATCAGTTCATTACAGAAAATTATTAACTTTATCACAATATGCTAATTTTTTGAGAAGGACCTGTACAGTCCTGTGCAAATGTTTTAGGTGCTAAGGGCTTTTACACCAACAGCAGTTGGTGTGCACCAAACGGTCCATTCAAACCAAATGGACTTAACTTGGTGTGTTTTCATTGGTGTGAAAGCATCAATTGCAATCGCGTGCACAAAATAAAATGGATGAGACCTCCAAAGAGGTTGTCTTGGTTTGCTAGACTCCACACCAAATGACAAACTTTGGTGTGGTCCCTTTGGTGAGAACACTAACTCGGGTCAGAATGAGGGGATACTAATTGTTTCATAGCCCTATAACCTACCATGAAAACAGAGAGTCTCCTCTGTCTGAAACAACGTGCTTTGTCTTCAGCAAGTGTGGTCCAGTGCATCCACAGCTTGATCTCCAGATGCATTTTGGGATTGGATTGCCAAAATTGGCTAATACAGAGTAGTGATGTGCAAACATATCACTCCATAATGAGTACGATTTTTTTTTCTACTGGAAGATAAACATTAATAAACACCCACCAGAAAGTTGACTTAGTAGAGTCTATATGCTGATTAGTAAACATTTTATTGCCTGGTGCAGATCATATATTAACAAAAGTGCCCTAAAATTAAAGTGAGTATGATTTCAAGGATAATGCCAAGAATAATTATGTAGTTATTTGTCCATTAACCTCAAACATTTGGTGTAAGCACACATTGATCATCAGTTCTCCTCATTACAGGAAGATCAGATGTTCCCTGCGTCTTGGAGAAGTTCACAGTTGTCCTGCTGATTTGAGCTGTTTTTCGCTTTTCATGTCATCCCAGACTGCTTCCATGATGTTCAGCTCGGAGTTCTGAGGGGTCAGAACCTTCTGTTGCAGGATTCTTTGTTTTTCTTGTTCTGTAAGACTGGCTGCATGTTTAGGGTTGTCCTGCTGAAGAATAAATCTATAGCAGATTGGACACCTTACTGAAGGTATTGCAACCTGGGTAATAATCTACATATGCATTAAAGTGCCTATACAACATTTTGCAAAGTATCCATGAACAATCTACTGAATCATTTTAGATCATAAACCTTAATTTCAGGAAAGGCATTCTTAAAATCCTCAAAGCTGAGATTTTTTTTACTGTTTTCCTAACAGGTCTAGTTGTTTCTGCCAACTAGACCTGTATGCCACCTCCCTGACCTTAAGCTAAGTTAAAAGATTTTTTGTTCTACTTTAAGTTAAGACACAGACGCATTTATTGATTTATTGGTACAATGTAAGTTCTGTGATGCTTGTAAATGTGCACTAAAACTTGATAATCATGAATAAAATCAAAATTGCAATATCTGACAAAAACAACACAATTCAATTTCCTTTTAAATCCCTCAGCTCTATTGCACAGTATTGTGTATTGGTGGATACATAACAAGAACTATCAATAGAGCTGTACAACATTATTTATGAGTATGTGTTGATTTTTCAACTGTAAATGTCCCGCTCAGTACACATCAAAACCATTTGTCATCATTTCAAGGGTTCTTATTACCGGCTGGTAAATTATTATCATTTTTAACCTTCAAATATGAATATCAATATCAGCTCGAAATTTCCATGATCAATCAGGCTTTACTAGAAACTAACCTTACCATCCCATGTGTGTGACAAGTTGGATTGAACAGTGTCTATGACCAATCCAGGCTGAAACAAACCGTTGTTCACACTTCATTTGAACTCCCCTCTGCCACCATAAAGACACTGTTGTTCAGTTTGACTCAGTCAATGTAAAGTGAATATGATAGAAAAAGGTACACGAATAATATGCCTGTCTTCCTTCTCAACACTAAGTGGATGCTGGTGAAAAGGCAAGCCTTTATGTTTGACCCCCAGAGGTCAGAATGATACAAAATAGTGTGTGTGTGTGTGGGTGTGTGTGTGTGTGTGTGTGTGTGTGTGTGTGTGTCTACCACTGCACCTCACACTGCTGTGTTTCTATGACCTGAGGTAACTGGCAGAGACACTGCTGTTCATCTTGTTGTTTTCCCAGACAGATAACCCAGGAAAACCCCATAATTTAGGTATTAGCCGGCTGTTGATGTGATTAAAAACTATCACGGATAATTTCATGAATTCTGTGTGACATTCGCAGCAGTTAATCATAGAGCAACAAAGAAGAACAAAGAAGGCCCTTGAGTCTCAAGATAATATTTTTACAGATTGGATTTCTCCACAGACATTGACTGACAAACTGACTTTTTTTCCCCATATAATTGTATGAATAGCAATTTGTTAACTAGCTGCAGAGTGGAAGTAATTTTCTGAATCAAAGAGAAATATCTATTATGTTAGTTATAAATTAATCAAATCATAATCTGAACAGATGAAGTAATACATCAGAATTAGATTTCATATACATATTATTCTTGCAACAGGTCACGTTTGATAAATAGATCACAGCAATACAATATTAGTTGTTTCCTCCTGGACTCTGTTATAAGAACCCTTTAAAAGCCCAGAGGATTTTCCGTGTCAGAGACACCAGAGGTTCCAAGTCAAGACAGGAAAGAGCCAGAGGAAAGAAACGAAGGAAATAATTCTCTTCTTTTGTCTTCCTTTCTAGGTCAAGCCCTAATTGATTCCCTGATTAGTCGTCCATCAACCTAAATCACAACCTGCTTTCACACCTGCGATGGGAGTGTGATTTCATGGTTGAGGAATTCATTAATGTTGAGCAGCTTATTTATCTGTTTAACAAGTCTATTCCAGTAATTCATCAGTCTATTTTAATGAAGTAAAGAAGGGGAAAAGTAAAATTGAAAAATGAAAATTATGGAAATTACATTTTCTCTTAAAGTTAATTTTGACTGTTGCTTTCCCGTGAGGAATTTGACATGCATGATTATTCATCTCCTGACAACAGCTCAATTAGCACAATAATTTTGTTTTTCATTTGTTATCATCAGGGGAAATATGCCATAACGCAGGAACTTACACAGTGTAATACAAGAAGTACTGAAAATATACATAGGCTGTTAGTGATATTCATGCATTTAATTTGTGGAACGTGGCTCGATCCTCATGTGATACATATGCTTCAGCACTGCAATTATCTCCTCAAGAGCACAATGTAGGCATAATTTCCCCAGACTGCATAATTATCTCTGAGTAGGATGACAAACTCATCACAGAAGTTTGTGAAACACGCAGTATCACTTCAACCCAGTAGACTGCATCTGAATTGGGAAGGATCTATTCTTAGACCCTCTGTGACCATGTACAGTAGGTCAGTATTTATGAGGTCTTGTTTACACTGGCCTTTACATTGCTAAAACACATGAAGCTGCAGTCCAGAGGGCTAGCTGGGGCTTAAAGCTTCACCTAGGCACCACTTCTACCAACTAAGGAGTCAAACTTGTAAACATGCTTGTTTTGTCCACACTTGCCCACTAAGTGATAATAATTTAAAAAAAAAACACCTCTGCATGTCTTGATGGTTGACCAGTGGAAAAAATAATTTCTCCTCATCAGGCCAGAGAAAAGGGAATATAACGACTTCTGCAGAATAAACACTGTGGTTTCGGCCATGGTTTCAAAAACACTGAATGTTTTCATTTTGATTCACAGCCAAGTTTGGTTAATCGAGTTGGGATTGCAGCGACATGCAAGATTTTTTGTTGGCATGACTTGGACTGCTTTTCTTTTCTTTTTTTCTTTCTCTCTCAATTTCACATGTACATGAAGCAGCAGGAGCCGGGAACGGCCCGAATGTGATGTTAGACTCATACCAACTGATGCTTTTCTTATTGAACCTGATGACAAAATAATCCCCGGTCAAGTTTGTCCGTGTCAGAAACATAATGCATCGGGGTTGTCACGTTCTGACACTTTGCTGAACAGGCATCAGATGTGAAAATAATACAGCTGTCTCTTTTACAGCCTTATACTTTACTTCCTACATATTTTACAACTCGAAGAAAACATTTATCTCTCCCTTCAATGAGCCATAACCAAAGCACACTCCCATATATAGTCACATTCATACTTTCTTAGCTTTCTGGCCACAGGAGTTCTGATGAATCAGATGTATACTCTTAATATATGTGTATATGTGTATAAATAACAGTCATGGTAAATTTGAAACAGATCAATGCTAGGTCCTTTTTAAATAAAGATTGCTTGCTAAAATTAGGTATCTGTGGAGTTACCAGTGAATAAACACACAGTGAGGAAGAAAACTGCTGGCTATAATGTCAACGACAAAGGTGTCTGGCTTTGTGTTTTTCTGTCTACAGCTCACAGGGCATGTGAGGACCCTATACACAGGCCACACCATGTAAAGAAATATTGTCTCATGTTTGGGCTCAGCTCAGGTCAATGCTTTTCCTTCAATTTGGCCATCATTAGGGGAGTATTTTGGTGTGCTCATGGTAACCTGATACCACCGACTGATGCTGATCGCTCCCCACAGGGCCCCACTCTCTCTCCTCCGGCAGGCCAAGGCGAACCCAGCTGCAATTATATTACTTAAAATAATTCCACAAAAGTGGAGCCATCATTAAATAATTCAGCCTTCTAGTCTTGTCAGGACTTTGCTAGACTTATGACATCATTCAAGCTGAATATCCCTTAGCAGATGTGTAAGCCAAAAAACACTCAAACAACAGGTATTGCGTTTCTAGAGAATTTGAATGTTTTCAAAAGTGGAATTCAAACTGCAGTTTCCTAAAACCCTGTGTGAGCTCCAGAAAGTGTCTCACAACTAATTGAAATCGCTGCTCGCAGCCCAGATCAGGCTTTGCAACAAAGCCCCAGAGTGGACTGATTTGCACGGCTATGTAAACAAATCATATTTAATTTTACATGAGTATTTGCTTGGCGCCTGACACCCTAAGAGCACAGCCATATCATTAATAAGGCAGACTTGCTCATCAGACTGTAAATGGCTCACTTCATGTATAAAATATCATGAGGAATAGAGTGGGCCTGCATTTCTAAAGAGGCCTGAATGGACTGCACCATTTTTAAATGGAATTTATGGAACATGTCAACACCTGGACCTGGTGATGTTTACGGTGCACACACAACCTTATGTTGATGCCTCTGGACCTAAATTTGAGTCCAAACCAATGCTAAGCTTATTTTATAGCTAATAATGTTCACAATTAAGTTACATGGACACTGTACTTCTATATTTCTTTCATCAGTATCTCAGTAATGACAACTGGTAAAACCCACAGAATACAAAATGCACTGTTAAACTATTAACTAGGTTTAAAAAAAATAGTTCTACTCTTTTTCTAATGTGAGATACAGAAATATTTACCCAGTGGCAATCAGGTGAATGAATCATCATTGCGTGAACTTCTTGGACAAGGACTAGAATGGATCAAATGTTCACTTATATGTAAAAGTTCCGCACTGCAGGTTTAAAGCTTTGAGATTGAAATGATCTTACATTGAAACTATGTAAATGGCTGCTTTTTAAAATATTGACAGCCAAAATGTATGGTGGGAAACTAGTTTTTAATTCAATAAATCATGAGACCTCCAGTGAGGCTGCATTGGCCCAGTTGAACTGAAAAAGCTTTAGTGACCCTCGTCTTTGTAAGGGATTTGTTCAGTGTATATGTCCAAACTTCCTGATAATAACTATTAAGCATGACAAGTCTCAAGCCCACAAGTTGCAGGAGATATTGCAGGAAGTTAAACAGCACACGTGGGCTTTCTATTCTCTCAATCAGAGTGTATTGCACAAGCTTTTCTCCCTCAGCACCCCATTTGTCTGCACTGCGGTGTGTAATGGTAAATAAAGAAGAAGCAACTTATGAGTGTTCCCCCTGCATAGATGATGTCCTAATTGAGAGACGCAGTGAAATGGTTATAGGGTGTTTTCATTTCATGGTTCACTCCACACTCACCATGCACTTGCTCACATTCACGCACACACCCACGCGCGTATGCACGCGCACACACACACACACACTCACACATCAACCCTGTGGTTTGGATCATGAATGAATTGAATATCCTCTTACTAAACTACTAAATATATCTGCAGTGTCACGCTACAGTGGTTGCTGCAGGTTGATGCCTGTTCTGTACAGATCGTTGCTTCCCACTAACACATAGAGTACGAATATAAACATTTAGGTCATACCAAGTTACCAATATACACAGGCTTCATGGATTGGAGGTCCATGTTTTGTTAACTAAAATCAACTTATGAGCATCAAGGAGATGTGCAGTCAGAGTCCAAGGCAACAAAACCAGTTAGTCACGCTAGTATGATTAAAAAAGTGAAATGAAAAACACTTGCTAAGGAAAGCTGAAACTGCAGTAACTACAGTTACTAAAGCTGGATTTACAGTAGACAAAGGGTTCAACCCTGAGATCAAACAATGCAACAGTAGATACATGTATCAAACATGTTAATATCTTTGCTAGAGCTGTGTTAATAAGATGAAAAGACAACTGACCTTTTTTTCCATTTTCCTAACTAGTGCAGTGCACCGAGGAAGTGTGTATTCCTATGGAAAAGTGGAAGCTTTGTTGATAGGTTAAGTAAAACTGGACTTATGTTAAATTGTTTTCTTCATACTTTTTCATGCATACTTTTGTTATGTTGGCTGCACAATCGGTGAGTCAGTGTGTGAATGAATTCCATTCTGTTAGGTGATAGTCCTGGGATTTCCTGAGGGTCTGTGAATACATCTTGGAGTAACATGACTACAGTCCACATTAGGCTTTGTTAGCATGAGGAATAAAGTAGCAGATAAACCAGCTTACATTTTATCATTTAGTTTTTTAATACGTTACAATATTGTTATTACTTTGGCTGCACAATTGGTGCAGGAAGAAACAGGACAACAGAACTTTTATTTGTAATGAAAACGCTGGGAAGCAATGTTTAAGAAATGTTTTGAATATCTATCAAATAAATTCCACTAAAAAGGATGCACACCATCGTGCCGTGCACAAGCTATATCCTAAAGCTGAGGGTAATCGGACAGTCAGGGAGATAAGCGAGGCACGGACACACCTTGCTTTATAGATAGATGTTCTACACAGCCAAAATCAACCCCGTCACTCATTGGTTTCCATTGAAGCCAGTTTGCTGCTTATATTCAGCGCCATCTTTTCTTACAGCTGTCAATCTGTGACTATTAATTTCCACAATAACCACAAACACTCTTATTAGAGGGCCTTATTCATTGACTTAGTATTTCTAGAGAAGTTGAAGCTTTTCATTGTGAGTTATTTGAAACCTGGCATGTGGTGGGGCCACCATTTAGCATCTGTTGGTGTCTGTGATTATATTATCAAGATGCTAGGAATTGACCTAGGGCCTATTTTTCTAGCCTATGGCACTGTTGGTATAGCATAACCCCAAACACAGTGGTATAGGAATATCACCATCCCAAAGATGTATTTTTGCATAATATGATATATTCTAAAAATGTATTAATCTCTAAATCCACATCAGAGAAGTCTGAAAGACCAAGATATGCAGAGTTCAAAATGAAGTATAGAATCCAGAATAAAAAAAATAAACATATTGGAAAATGTTCTTCACTCACAAAGCCAAGAACAGGAAGCATGTTTTAAAGCAGCCTGACACCTTCAGGTCTGTAAACTGGACTCAGCCAAACAAAAAAAAAGACACAAACACATAATTTTAGAATTTCTGAATTTCCATGTACGCTACCGTAAATACTTGCATTAAGCACATGAATATTTTAACAGACATTCATTATTTTGGGTACAATGTCGTATAACTTGCCTTACATAACCCCTTCTCCTGTTTCTACCATACTTTACTGAATTTCTCTGGGTATTCTGAAACCACTGGAGGAGAAAGCACTTAAAAAGGAGTAGGAGTTCATTGCAGCTTGCTCTGTACTTCACCAGCCAAAAGAGTGCTCATTGTTCTGTGTATTAGTGCAATGTTCATTTTCAGTTCTTTAAGGACAACATTCTTTATGCATTCTCGCCAAAGCTTAAAAAAAGAAGGATACTAAAAAAACAGCAAATTAACTGCATGGGGAAAGAAACTTCTTGAGCCAAGCTTTATGAGAACTTACCGCTTACCGTGTGCAAGGTTGATTTCATGTGCGTGTGTGCATGCCTGTATGTGTGTGTGTGTGTGTGTGTGTGTGTGTGTGTGTGTGTGTGTGTGTGTGTGTGTGTGTGTGTGTTACAGTAGTCACTGCAGCACACAGCCACAGGGCTCAGTGTTTGATCCTTGGCTGTAAAATGGATTATCCGGTGGCAGGAGGGTGAAAGGATAGCAGTGTGTTAGCTTTGAAAAAAGAGAAACGCAAGTCATTGTGTGTGGTGTGTGTGCGTGTGTGTGTGTGTGTGTGTGCAGCAGACAGCCCAGGGGACTGGGCGGCCTCTGAGGAAACGTGTCTTAAGAAGCTCTCTATGGCTCCCGCTAATGCTCACTTTGTCACCCAAACAGGGCGGGAAAGATAATCAATAGCCTTTGATAGCTACTATTAGGGTTTTAACAAGCTTTTCCTCACGCTGGGCTGCTCCGCTGAGGAGAAACAAGGAGAGCCAAACAAGCCTTCATCATCCTGTCCCTTGCAACCTTCCTTTCTCCGCACAACGCAGACTCTATTTCATCTTCTGTTGCCACACGGACCGCCAAAGTTTCATAATATCAGGGAAACCCAAATAGATCCATGTGGCACCTTTGATGACACAATGCAATACTACAAGACGGGTAATGGTACGTTTGAACGAACAAAACCTGTGATCAGAAGGCCCATCCTTTTATTTTTTCTAATCATACAAATTTTATTAGAATAAAATAAGAATAAGAATAAATAGAATAATTGTGCCTACCTCAGCTGTTGTTTCAACCAGATTCCACCACTCAGAACCGAATGATTTGTTCATCTCAGAGGCTCATTTTGTTGAATCTCAACCACTTTTTTTTTTTTCAAAATTAGCAGCTCACTTAGAACACATAATGCTAATGACCATAATTAACCCAAAATGGAACTTAAATAATTATGGGCCGTGTGGATTGCTCATTCAAAAGGAGAGTAAATTAATCTTGCATCTGAGTGCCTGATCAAGGTGTATTGTGTTTTATCCCAGGTTACACCTAATCTTCATTTACTAACAAGATGTTTCAAGTGCAACTGAGTGTCAACGTAGTCGCAGTCACCTTGACACAACGCCAACAGGTCACAACCAAACCGATTAGCTGCTGTGGGAGGAATGAATAATGCTTTCTTCTATTTTTAAAATATTGTCAAGGGCCTCCTTGAACAAGGCCAAATATAAACCATTAGGGCTGTAACAGCCGGAGTGGGGTTTGTGTGATTATGGTTTCCCCAGTTTGGGTATGTGTGGGAAGGTTGGCAGCGACTTTCTCCCCTCTGTAGTTCTGAGTTCTTTGTTGTTAGATTCCATTACACAAATATAAAAGAATTAAAATCTCTTCTGCAGACCATTAGTGTTGCTCAAACGCTGTTTTCAGGGCCTGCTGGTTCAGACCTCCAGATCCATGGTTGGGATGGCTGGGGTCTTCAAAATCAACAGCCCTTCCATGCCCACTGCCTGTTGTCTTGGATGGATGCAGTGTAATTCATTAGTTGGTGAGACATCCAGTCAGGATTATTTTAGTGGTGCTTTGCATATTTTTCAAGAATGAATCCATAAACTCCTCAATCCACTCTACACAGAAGCACAGGACCCTTCTGGTTAATGTTACAATATATATGTTTATTCAGTATTACATGACCACCAGTTTCAATTATTCCAACTTTTATGTCTGAAGAATCTTGTTTTGTCCATGGTTTTGGCACGGTGCAAGGCTAAGAATGCTGCTTTCCCACTAGCCTGGGCTACCATTGCTATGCAGCAGAGGGCCAGGTTGTTGAAGTTGTAAATCAAGAGCAGCGCCATAGTAGTCGCCGAATTTCACTCACATCACTCGGATATGAAAACTGAACTGACTCTTGCTGCAGCCTGTAAATCAGTTTTCCCGACACAGTGACATTTAGTGTCTGTCCAACTGTTTCATAAACAGGGGTGTCCAAAATCATTCCCTCTACTGCCGTCATGTCGGCCGTACTAAATCTCATGAGCTGAAGATTTGCTACGAGAGTTCAACCTGGACACAACCACCACGAGAATGGATCGAGCCAAACCTAACTTCTGACCGACTGGTAAAAGCATTAAGCACTAAAACATACGCAATTTCTATTTAATAGTCTAAACGTATGTAGCTATTGATATGTTCTTTTTATTGCCAAAGGTGTTACCAACAAATTGGCAGCTTTTTCCCCTCTATCAAGGCATTTTTCATGAGTGACCTTGGTGAAGGCATGATAGTGGTAACTCAGGTGGGGCCAGTCCCCCTCCCAGCTAGATCCAATAAGAAGCATTAGACAAATCTGGTCTGGTTCGTTTGAGCTTTACAGTTAACAACCTTTCACAGGATGGGACAGTGTACAAGGAGGAACACACTGGCACATGTTTCTACATTTATTACACACAGATGTAACTTCTCTATTAGATTTCTGTGTCCTCTGGTACAGAAAATAATCTGTGGAGTGGTGTCACTAAAGTTTAAGTGCATACAGTGTCTGTTAATGTTGCCTCACACTGAAATCCACAGGGGTTATGGACATCATGATTCATGCTGGATGATGGTGATCCAGTAGCAGGAGACTGGGTGAGAGGAACCTGCTGAAAGACTGGAGGGAAAACAGAGGCAGAGTAAATGAAATCTCATCCGTCTATCTGCGTTCCTGGTTTCCTCTTTATCTCATCCTGCAAAGTAGGGAGGAGAGGGTGGTTTTGTTGTTTTTTTATGGGGTTTACAGTAATGCTCAGAGGGTGAAATTATTCCTGGAGCCCAGAGTTTAATTATTTCCTCTCGTATCAATACAGTCCACCGACGTAATTTCCGTGTTGATCTGATTAAAGAAATATTACATTCTGCCAGGGCACGGGCAAATTGACTTTGGTGGCAAGGTCTTGACAAGAACCAGACACGCAGCTTTATGCATCAGTAACGGCATAACCATATTATCCATGCACTGCTTCCTTCAGTGAAAAGCAAGATGCAGGCTGTTTCCAATGAAGACAAAAGACGAAAGGAAGTAAATTCAGGATGGAGGAGATGTGCAGACGTGCAAGTATACGCCTGCTCTTAGAATACTAATGCTTTGTCAGGAGCAACATCACTACATACTGTACATTAAGTACTGTAAAGCTATAAAATACGAGACATGTGCTGCTGGGAAGTCACATCCTATCAAGATTTAATATTTTTTCCAAATACAATATAGGCTTTAAGATATCAACTGTGACTTTCAATCAGATTCCAAGCAAAACTTTTTTTTTTTTTGACATGATAAACTATACTACCAATCCACATCAGTTATCAATGTAGCCTATTGATTTATTTTATTCATGAAGAATCACCCTGATCCACAATTAAATGCAAGTGGTGTTTCTTAAATTATACTTTTTTTTTTTTACTTTTTTTGTAGTTAGATTTTTATTATTATTGGGAATTTAACCATTTCACTCAGGGATCATGTGATTACCAAAATGTAAATGGTGCATTTACAGATTTAAAAAATGCATCTCTCTCTCTCTCTCTCTCTCTCTCTCTCTCTCTCTCTCTCTGTGTGTGTTTGTGTGCCGATCAAAATGTAGAACAGAATGCAGAATGTGAGTCATCAATCCCGTAAAAGGAGAAGAAGAGTGAAAAAAGTGGACTGGGGGGAGTAGGATGGTGGGGTTGGTGGTGGTGGTGGGTGAGTTGGGGGGGGCAAAAGAGTGCAGCCATGTGCTGGGATGTACACCTGTACACGGAACAGGTGTTTTCTATGGAACAGGCCCTCTGATTAGGAACCGCCACGCTTGCCTTACCCCGTCAAAAGCTAGCTTATCCCCTATCAGAGCAGCTCAGGCTCTGAGTAAAATGATGGTTAATGAGCCAGCAGAGAGCTACAGGCTGGAAGTTGATGAAACCGCCTGCTTCCCAACCTTCCACCCTTTGTTACACACATCTGTGGATACTGTACACACAGAGAAGCAGAACTAATCCAAACACTGAGGATGAACACGCATAGGCAGAAAGTGCACTTTATAATTTATTGTGTTTTCCATGTTTTGACTGAAGTCTCCAGAAAAATGAGGCGGATAATACCTTTATCCTCTGTATTACTTTCAGAATGGAAGAAGCTAATTCTAGTACTCCTGAATAACAAACTACTTTCATATAGGGTTATTGTGAATGATGATGACTTCAAATAATAGCGATACAATGATTAGCTATTACAAAAAAATAAAGCTGGCTGCAGGAAAGTCAGAGCGAAGGGATTAATAGAGCACACTGTAGTTTATACTGTATTATATGTCCTTTTCCTGGTTAATCTGCATCTACATAGGGAAGCAATCAAAAAAGAGAGATGGAGAGAAAAAAAAGAGAGGGACTATAATTATGCGCAGCTGCAAAAGCGGGGGGCCGGGAGAGGTTGCATTACCCAACACTAAACACTTTCACCTGCGCTGCTATGCTACCCAGCATTAAACACTTTCACCTGGATGGGGGGACGTTTTCCACTTTTAATCATATTTCCACCAGGGAGCCTGCTTACTGTGCAGAAATGACTAGTGGTGATAGAAACAGGGGTTTAGGGGGTTTAGAAGTAGTTTTAAAAGTGGAACTTAACTAGCAGGTCAATAATCGGTTTGAACAGTTCGACCAAGAGACAACCCTGGTGCAACCTGAACTCCCAACAGAGTAGTCAGTAGATGTTATGAGTTTAGGGCAATGGGAATGTTTGGATTTTCTTTTTACCAAACTTCTCCAATCATGACCTACACTCATCTCCAGAGAAGCACAATAAATCGTGCATGCACTTGGCCAATCAGGACTAGTCCAGCCTTTGAGCTTGGTACAGGGCCTCATCAGAGGAGCAAACATGTGGACTCGCTCCATCACAAACATTTTTCCCTTTCATCAAAAACATAAGCCAATCATGGGGCTAAAATATGGAGCTTGTCCTGAGCTTGGCACTATAGAGGAAAGGCCATGGGGTCATTAAAATACTGAAATATTCTGGCATGTATCAATCTGCTCAGAACATTTAATGGGATACATTTTTTATATGTTTCTTCTGCAAAGGGAAATCGGGACCATAGAAAGGCAGTTTCTAAAGTTTAAGTGGAGAGCAAAAGTATCATCCTTTGTGAACTATAACATCCAACGCGGAAGTAGAATACATGTAAACTTGAGGCAGAAAAAGTGGCAGTTAAAGGGAAATTACTGAGCTGAAAGTGGTCATCATAATTATAGGGATTTGCCCACTGCGGACAATGAATATCCATTCCATAGTAATCTGGTCATTAGACCTTGCCTCACCGCCTGTAGAGGAAAAAAATCCCAGCAGTAAGAATGTCTTTTAAGGCCACATACTGATTCAAAACTGATTTAAACGCTGATAGGTATTTTACAATGTTACAGCAGTACAAAATTGAAAACGGCCGTATCCAGTTACAAACTTCTCACCTCGAGGCATATGGTGCATTACTTTCATCACAGCTGGTCATGATGCTGTGCTGTCACCCATCCTCATGAGGAGCATCCAGTCCATCCACTCATTTTCTGTCTCTTATTCAAGGTCAGGTTGTGATGGCAGTTAGTTGTAGCCCTGATGTCTTTCTCCCCAGCTCTGTTCCTAGTGCTAACCGCTCTCCAGAGTCCAGCCATTGTCAAAGAGTTTGCCTCCAGGCCTGACTACAGAAGGGGGGAGTTTTATTTATTATGAACCCATCTATGAGTCTACCTGGGAATCTCTCTATAATTATAGAGAAGCTATGACTGAGGTCTGAAAAGTGCTGAGGTGGACGTACAGGACGAAACACTCTGGCACAAGACAAGGGGAGATGCAGACAATATATATACAGGGTAATAGGGAACATGTGGAAACAATCAAGGCGGGCAAGACAATCAGACAGGTGACACATGAGGAAGAGCAAGTGACCTGAGACGAGAAGAGAGTTACTTTTCAAAGTAAAATGAAATGACAAGACATGGAGACAAACAAAACCCTAGCTTGACCTCACCGCGTGACATTTAGCTGGTAGAGGGAACTTTAGCACACATTTTGGCATCTAAGAGGGCCCTTTTTAACAATTGGGGGGGCCCTCCAATAGCCATCCCTCCTGCCCATGTCACTGTAGTTCCTTCCTATAGTCTCATCCCCTCATTTACCCTTTGGAATTTGCTTTGAATGACTCTAAGCATAACATTAGAAATACCCAAAATATCCTACTCATTACTTCTACAAAAAATCAGGATTCATATTTGATATACTAAGAAATAGATACAAAAAATACATAAAATGAAGATTTTTTTTAAATGTGAACAACATAGCATCCAGCAAGTCTCATAATGCAAAAAGTGTGGTAACTTCTCCAAAGATATGGGTGAGGTGGCCAGGACACTGTCACACTAAAATACTGGCAATGCAAAGTAGTATATTAGAGATGGTAAGTGGACAAAAAACAAGTCAAGGCTCACTTTTTGAGAAAATAGCAGTGTATGAAATGATACTTTCTACGGCAGAGCGGATCATGTTCATTGGGCCAGGAATTCCCCCATACAGAGTGTCAGACTGTTCAGGAGATTTGTTTTTTTTTGGCATGCATCACTCTCTGTGGAGCTACTGGTGCTCACAGATCAGAGATGCACTTCCTCCAGGCAAACCAAGCAATACACAGAGATGATCTGAGTATATACAAACCAAACACACACATTCACATGCGTATATGCATACATGCATACACACATAGATATGCATGCACACCCTCACAGAGTTGGGTGTATACACGTGTTCCCCAGAGTCAGAAGCACTGCTCTGCAACTTAATTAAAAGAACAATTCAGTTTGAGGCAATAAAGACTGAAAATGAGAGGGGAAAGTGTGTGTGAGCATGACTTTTTGCCATCTTTATGACGGCAAACACTTGTATATGTATATGTGAAAACAGAGTGTCAGTTACCCTCTGCTCCAACTCAGTTGAAATTTATTGTAATGTTTAAGTTGTTTTCTTTCATTGTATTATTATTAGTGTTTTCAATTTATATTAACAAATGTAGTAAATTAGAAAATTACCAAATAATAGACATTTAAATTAACAGATGGGTCTTATAATATAAAATATGCAAAGGAAAAGTCTGGAGAAGCAGCCATGAGATGTTTAACTACAGTACTGTAATCTGACTTTGGAAAGGAAGTTTACAGAAGTTATACTGGTTTGATAAAAGCAATGAATTGAATTTGAGTTAATTATCATGTTTGTCCTGTTCTGCTGATCAACATGTTTGCCAGGAAGGATTTAATCTCCTGTTCCAAACTGCTGCCTGGTCTAAAACACCTAAAACACCACAAACACCTGATCTGTAAATGAGTGAAACAAACAAAGACCCTGGCAGTTATTTGGTTATTTATAGTATATTATAATTTTTAATATGCTACTTACACATTTTTCAACTTGTGTCACCTCCATGGCACCTCACAAATATGTCTTAAACATTTAGGCATATACATATACATATACAGTACAAGATATTGGCAATCTACAGGTTCAAGGCCTATATTAACGAATGAAAAGGCAGCTCGAGTAATTGTACATATGTATATATCCCAGCATATTAACATATTAAATACTTTGTAAAAAAAAATCCCATCCTTCTTAATATTTTTCTGCAGGCAGATTACTGGGTCAGGACAAATCATGTCCTCAAAAGTTTTTGACGTAATTACAGTTTTAAGAAGAAGTCAGGTCTCTGTTCATGTTGTTTAAAAAACTATTTGCATCATTTAAAAAAAAAAATCTGGATTTTGTGTGAATTTCAGACACAAAGTTTAAATATTGTAACAAAAAAATGTGTATACATTTTATTTAAATATCTATTTAAATCTAGTTGATAGCATGTGTTTTTTTATTTTTTAAAAACCCTTTTCAAGAGAGTTAAACTATCTGGTACCAAGTTTTTAGTGTTACACCACATTTTTTGCTTTGTCCCTGTTGAAAATCTTCATAACTTTGTATGTGTTTGTACTGTTTTTCTTTTCTATTGATTATTTCTAGTTTAGTGAACTTACATGAACCTACCGTAGGATTAAAAAAAACAACCATTTTAAACTGCTGAAAAAGGTTGCTTTCTGTTCTGTTCTGAGCCTATACTGTATGATGTTCATCTGACAGAAGTGACATTCCATCTGAGCTTATACCATACTGTAGGTCTGCACTGGCAGCACAAACAGGATTCTGCAGCCAGGATGCCAAGAAAAAGGAAAATATTAAACAAAGGAGGAGAGAGCAGACGCTGCGAAATACCTGCTGGCCCAATACTGAGACTCCATATGCCTTGCTCCTCTCTGACTGCTGGCTGAATGCTGGCTGGCCAGCCTGCATGCCCACTCTCTCCCAGGCCTGAGCACACGCCTACACACACACACACACACACACACACACAAACACACACACAACATCCAGACAAACACAGACACACAAACGCATGCACACGCTTCACTGGGAACAAGCCAGCAAGAGTAATCCTGGCCTACTTCTCTGCCCGGAGCGTTACTGCAGCACCGTCCACACACACCACCGCTACGGAGGAGAGGATGAGAGGAGATGGAGGGGAAGTAAGAAGGCAGGGTGAAAGAGTGAGAGAAGATGAAGAGAACACGGTTGGGAATTAGAAAGATTGATGGAAAGGAGAAGGATGACAGTTGAGGAATGGTAGTCTCATTTTCAGTTTTTTTTTTGGAGATGGGGGACAATTTTTCTATAAGATAATGACTGAAATTAGAAAAAAGGGAACGATGTGAGATAAGGAAACAAAGATGTATGACAGAAAGAGGGAAAAAATTAAAGAATCAGATAGAAAGAATGAGAGAGGCCAAAAGGAGCCGAGTTAGAGAATGTGAGTGAATCCTAATAGAAACCAGTGCAGCAGCAGTCTCATGCCAAAGGAGGGGGAGGGGCCTTCAAATAAACGCATTAGTTAGTGCAACTTCCTCTCGCCGGGAGTTCCTACTGCATATTCGGAGAAACCCCAAACCACACCGGGAAATATTTTTTTACTCTGCTCCCACTGACAGGATGAATGATACCTGGAGTATGTAAATAAATGATTACATCACACATAACTGCCATGAACCTCACAACCCATATTAAGACAGAAAATAATAAAATACATGTTTATATATATGCATGCAGGATATGCTGTATGATTGTAAATAATCTGATAATTCATACATTCAAGGACTGGGGTGATCCATGTGCAGGCCTGCAGGGCTTACATGTGCCCAGTTTTGCTTTAACTTGAGTGTGATTACTGCGTGTTTCCAGAGGCTGTTTTCGTTATAATTTTATGAATCATGTTCCTATACATCTGTGGTCTTGTGTTTTTTTCTGTAACCAAATTGGTTGCCATAGCAAGTAGTATGTTGTTAAACACAATGAAAAAAGGTTTCATATACTATTGGGAATAGTCTCTAAACATAATCATTATGAAGCTAGTAGCACACGTACTCACATCAAGGACAAACGGACAGAGACAACATGTACTAAATTATATATAGTAATGTCATGCATCTGATCTGGAAGGGGGGGGGGGAGTAATTAATTAAATTAAAATTAATTAACTAAGTGAAGATGGTAATTGGTGGCAATTAGAAAAGTCTCAGCTCTACGTGTTACTTTTAGAAACCACACTAAGAATTCAAGACCTACATTACATTAGTGCTGGAATCAATTTATAATAGTGACAGTCTGTTGCTGAACACCAACATAAAAGGTTTTTATTGTGACTGATGATAAATTTATGTGAATGCTGAGTAATGAAAAAGTAGGTTTTAATTTTATATTTTAAAAGACACCGCTCACCTTAGAGTAAATGTACCTACATACAGTACACAGGGGATGGAAAAAAAACTGGAATACCATAGAATTGCAATGGGATACAATATGATCACAAACTATGGTCTCACATATGACCATAGAAGGAAAACTGAACATCTTAAATTTAGGAAAGGGATTAGATTATACAAGCCTAATACCACAAAAGGAGATAATTCTGTATTAACAATTAAAGCACAGATAAAGTTTTGACAACATTACCAAAATATTTGCAGCTGGAAATATAAAAGAGAGCTTCTCACCTTATACTGAGCATAACAGTTAACCTAAAATATTATATGGATTAATGGTAGATTTGTTCGCATTGACTTATGTTAACAGAGTGTTATGAATGGTGCTTTTAAAGGACAGTATGAACAGGGGGAATTATTACAGCAATAAGAAGACATTTCACTGTTTATTTGAGCTCCGGTCTATTGTTTTAGAACAGACTTGACTATTCTTTAATATTACCCAATAATGTCAATATAACTCTGGTGTGAGAAGGTGATGACCCCTCCCCTTCTCACCTGCTTATAAGGGGGGAACTGAATGGCAGAGGGAGAGTTTCCCCCGGACATTTTTGTGTGTGACACAGAGTAAACATAACATGTGGAACTGTCTGTTTGATCCACCTGGGGAGAGGTGGATCTGAGCGCTAACATGAGCATGTACTGTGTTGTTGTTTTTATGTACCACTGTCAATAAACCGCCTTGTTTTGATAAAACTGAGTTCCGCTGCCTCCTGTCTCCACTTCTTCTGGTTGCCCTGATCCCCTTTTGTTGGGAAGCCACTCTCACATCTGATTATAACTGTATGTTTAAGGTATGGTTATGGCTAAGCAGCTAATACATTCCTGTTCTCTGTTGGCATGATACATTAAATATAAAGTGCAGATATGGATAATTGAGAATATATTGCATTACCAGGTATTACCAGGTACAATATACTGTACATGTGCAATTTAAACTAAAAACATAGACAATTTAAACTAAAAACAATAGACATTTATACTATACATGTGCAATTTAAACTAAAAACAATAGACAATTTAAACTAAAAACAATAGACAATTTAAACTAAAAACAATAGGCATGTACACAACACTAATCAACAGAACACACTCTCACACACTCACACACACACACGCACACACACACACACACACACACACACACAGACAAGGTGCAGGTAGGATTGTGAGTAAAGTGAGGAGCAGTGAGTAAGGTGGAGGTCATAAAGTGCAGATGTGGCATTTTTGAATGTTCATATTTTTTTTTAAAGTTCAAGGGATCTTCTTCAGTGAGTTGATGAGCCTGATGGCTTGTGGGAAGAAGCTGTTGCTCAGTCTTGTTGTGCGGCACTGCATGCTGAGGTAACGCTTTCCAGACGGTAGGAGGGAGAACAGTTTGTGGGCTGGATGTGTGGTGTCAGGCCAAGTCCAGAAAAGTCATTTAAGCGTCTACATCCCTATTATGATTTATGTAATGAGGGCTTAAACTAGACAGAAACGTCTTACATTTTTGTCAGCGTGGAGCACAAGAATGTCCTGAGCAAACCCAAGGCCTCCCTGCCTTCAAGAGAAATGAAAAAAATGGATTGCAGGAGAAGGTGGAACACACACACAAACACACACACACACACACACACACACATGCACACAGTTGTCCTGTTGCTCCCATCACTCTCACTGATGAAAGGTGTGTCTCTGCTCATGGGTCGTTTGTTGCAGGCATCTCATGCTGCTCATTGGCGAGTGCAAGGACCCCTTCATCTTTCACCATGACAGGTCTCGGACATCAGGCCCCCCATGACAGACGACCCATAACTCACAGGAGGGGGGAGCAGAGCTAATAGCCTTGACTCCAGGCATTGGTAACGATCACGTCCAGATTTCCAGTGTCACACACGGACGTCGGAGCCCCACCCACAGGACCAGGCTGTTGTCACCGTCATGTGCGGATCAGGCCTCATACCATCAATTCCAAAAAACTGGGGCAGTAGCATAAGAATATACTGATGGGCTCAGCTCAAAGGTAAAGATCCTCCATAAGGCTTAAATAATAAACATGGCAGTCACATGACTCAAATATTTCCAGCATGTTCAGCATGTTGATGCTCATGCCCCTGACAACATCTGTAGGCCCATTTATCCAGGCACTAGCAAAGGCCTTTTTTAACAAATGCATAGTATATAGTGATATATATCATGATGTGGAGCCTTAAGTTTGTTTTAGCCACAAACCTCATTTCAGTTTATTTAACCACCCATATACTACCCATTCAAAAACCCAATTGTAATCAAACAGGAAATGCTAAAATGGCAACTTTCATTCCTGTAGAAGTCTATTATGCTTTTCCATTAAAAATGTTTGTTTCTGACAGGCTGAGATTGTTATTGCATCGATGAAACACAGAAAGCAGCCACCTGTACAGCCAGGACTTATTCTGGGTCAGTTTGGACGCTAGTTTCTTTATATCTGAGACTGTTAGGAGCTTAGTGTCTGCTCCTGCTCGACAGGACATAAATCAGTAGATAAAATGAGCAGATCCACACTGCAGTTTTAATGGATTACTGCTGGGTGACAGAGAATCGCATACTGTAATTCCTCACAGAGTCATTCGCTGTAATTGCATCTTTCTTGCCACATGGAACTGAACATTTGGTCTAGCTGGCCTCGCTCTTTTCATCCAGTTGATTCTGTGACAGGAAAACATTCTCCTGGACGGCACTATTGATAAATGCTGTAAATCCATTTGTAATAGTTACACAGCTGGGATTCCTCTCATCCATACACACTCTAGATTTTCCAGGACTGGCAGCAACAGGTCCCGCTCTGCAGAAAAAAGTTTTTCCTCTTCACTTGACAGTAGAGGAGAGCAGTTGCTGCAGGAACACACTCTCAGCTTATGTACTCAGACTTTCCTGCCTTTCTGTCTTCACTTTTAATTGCTCTTTGTTTAGCTCTTTTATCTCCACTTCATGTATGCTAGTTTATATAGATACAGGGAAATGATTGACGGTCATCTACACGATAGTCCAATGGATAATCCATCATTAAACACATATAATTTTTTTTTATTTCCGTAGAGTCCAAACTGCAATGAAAGCCCGACTCATACATGTTAAAATACCAGTGTGTGCAGATGAATACGTGGGTGGTTCGGTTAGTCAGCAAACTGTTCTGGATGCAGTCAACTATGGTTGAAAAATATGCTTAATGGTTGTGCCACGGCTCTCTCTCAGTCTAAAAGTTATTTGGGTCAGTGACCAATCATGGTTTGCAAGAAAAAAAATTAAATACAATCTAAAGAACCATTCATCAGGTCTCTCATAATTTACATTTTGTACTCAGTTGGTCTCTTGTCATTGAAGGCAATTTGTATCATTTTATTTAATCAATCCCAAAAAAAAAAAATATATATATATATATATATATATATATATATATATATATATACAGTGAAGTGACTGCTATTTTGCTATTTCTCCCACTTAGAAATCATGGAGGGGTCTGAAATTTTCATCGTAGGTGCATGTCCACTGTGAGAGAGATAAACTAAAAAGAAAAATCCAGAAATCACAATGCATGATTTTTTAACGATTTATTTGAGTGATACAGCTGCAAATAAGTATTTGAACACCTGTGTGTCATCTAGAATTCTGAACCTGAAGGACCTGTTGGTCCGCCCATTAGAAGTCCACCTGCACTCCATGTATCATCCTTAATCAGATGCACCTGTTTGAAGTCGTTAGCTGCATAAAGACACCTGTCCACCCCATACAATCAGCAAGACTTTAACTTGTAACATGGCGAGAGACCAAAGAGCTGTCCAACGACACAAGAGAGAAAAGTGTACACCTCCACAAGGCTGGAAAGGGCTACGGAGCAATTGCCAAGCAGCTTGGTGAAAAAAGGTCCACTGTTGGAGCAATCCTTAGAAAATGGAAGAAGCTAAACATGACGGTCAATCTCAATCGGAGTGGAGCCTCATGCAAGATATCACCTCGTGGGGTCTCAATGATTCTAAGAAAGGTGAGGAATCAGCCCGGAACTACGCGACAGGAGTTGGTCAATGACCTGAAAAGAACTGGGACCAACGTTTCCAAGGTTACTGTAGGTAATACACTAAGACGTCATGATTTGAAATCATGCATGGCACGAAAGGTTCCCCTGCTTAAATCAGCACATGTCAAGGCCCGTCTTAAGTTTGCATATGACCATTTGGATGATACAGAGGAGTCATGGGAGAAAGTTCTGTGGTCAGATGAGACCAAAATATAACTTTTTGGTCATAATTCCACTAAGCGTGTTTGGAGGAAGAAGAATGAAGAGTACAATCCGAAGAACACCATCCCTACTGTGAAGCATGGGGGTAGTAGCATCATGCTTTGGGGGTGTTTTTCTGCACATGGGACAGGACGAGTGCACTGCATTAAAGAGAGGATGATGGATGATGTATTGTGAGATTTTGGGGAACAACCTCCTTCCCTCAGCCAGAGCATTGGAGATGGGTCGTGGCTGGGTCTTCCAATACGACAACGACCCAAAGCACACAGCCAGGAAAACCAAGGACTTGCTCCGTAAGAAACATATCAAGGTTCTAGCATGGCCCAGCCAGTCTCCAGACCTGAACCCAATCGAAAATCTTTGGAGGGAGCTCAAACGTGTTTCTCAGTGACAGCCCAGAAACCTGACTGATCTAGAGAAGATCTGTGTGGAGGAGTGGGCCAGGATCCCTCCTGCAGTATGTGCAAACCTGGTGAAAAACTACAGGAAACGTTTGACCTCTGTAATAGCAAACAAAGACTACTGTACCAAATATTAACATCTCATTTTCTTGTTCAAATACTTATTTGCCGCTATATCACACAAATAAATCATTAAAAAATCATGCATTGTGATTTCTGGATTTTTCTTTTTAGTTTATCTCTCTCACAGTGGACATGCACCTACGATGACAATTTCAGACCCCTCCATGATTTCTAAGTGGGAGAAATTGTTCTCCCACTTAGAAATCAGTGGGAGAAAATTATATATATATATATATATATATATATATAGCATCAGGTAAGTGTATATAGGCAGAGCAACTACTGTATTGGGTACAAAGCTACATACAGTAGCATGTTCTTGCACATGTTGCTCTTTTGAGCAGACTACAAAATCCTTTCCTCCTCCTCAATCTCTGCACCAATTTTCCTGTCATCCTGTGCTATTTGATAAAGCAGAAGTCCCCTTTAAAATCATCTGTTTTGAAACTGCTTTCAAATCGCTGAGTGTTAAAATAAAACTCAATAAGATTTTCCTTTCTGCCCTTTGTGTCTATACTTTGTATATACTCTCCACGATGGAAAAGCTCCAACAGCTCCCTGTGGTTGTCCGCTCTGGGTGAGTTTTGACGCATCTTGTCTTCACGTGTAACTGTATCCCCTCAAGCGACCAGGACCTACCCAGTAGCTTCTCATCACCCACTGGAGAAGATGCTAAATATGATTAGTAATAGCACCATTGATTTTCACTGAGAGGTGAACGCTTGCTCCGATCTTCCACAGTCAAACTAAAACACATCAGAGATATTAAAGTGCTGCCTTTTTTTCTTTTTTTAATGGGCACATTTTACATTCAGCAAGAAAGATTAGGTTCTATTCGTGCGTTCCTGATTACACAATTGCAATCATGGGTGTGAGTGCTGACAACAAAGTGAGGGCTCCCTGTGCCAGACAGCATGGGATTTGCTCTCTCACAATTTAACTACAGAGATGAGTTCAGAGGAGTAATATCATAATGACCTCATGAAAAACAGAGCGGTTAAGTACTTTTGTGTCTCCGAAGCCCACTGAGACTCACCTCGTGGTATCAACCCACACACGCTCAACCTCCAGAAATAATCATCCAATACTAATCACATAGGCAAAGGATGTAATTATAATTTTTTTCTTCTTTTTCTACCACTGTAAAACCTTAAGGGGTGTGACACAAAAACCTTTTATATGCCGAGTGCCTTATTTGGAATTAGAAAATGAGATGGAAGGACATCATAAAAGATGAATAAAGAGGGTAGGGGGAGGGGTTGTGGGGACTATGAAAAACTGAACTCTTGCTTATGAATATGCATATTCATATTTGGACCCTGGTCGGTGTCAAAGACAATGGGGAAAGTTCTCTGGCCCCTCTGGGTGCATTCAGCCCATCCCATACAAAGACACAAATTTTCCGCTGAGGCCTCGTCTGGGACGGCTCAGAGGGACGCTCAAGCACCCCTGAGTGTCCCTGAATCGGGCAGACAGGAAGTTGTCCCGCGAGCTCCCCCGTCCCCACAGCGATTCCCATGAATTCCCACAATTTCACCAGCCTGTTGGTTGGTTACGTATTCAGCGATGCGCCACCGCGCTCCCCTTGAACGCCGCCATAAAGGGACAAGAGGAGGGCGAGAAGCGAGACAGTGAGAAGACACCATCATTCACCATCACAACATGACCCAGATAACAGTAGATGGCCCTTTTTTTTAGTTGGGACAAAATTGCCTTTGTGTCCAAAGTTACAAGAGCAAAAGAGAAACAAAAAGCCAAACAAAAAGGGGGTTCTTCAAAGGTTAATCCGTTACAAGTGAGATCAGAGCATCCCTTCTTTAAGGAACAGAAGAAAACCTATCTCTTTTCTCTCTCCCTCTTTTCTCTTTTATGTCTGGCCATAAAGAGCAGGTTTTATGTACACTCGAATAGCTCCGGCTCACAGAACATGCATGTGAATGAAGAGGGATCCACAGGGGGCCGATATATCTTTACAAACATACGTATATGCACATAGAGAGAGAGACAAGAGAGATATAGGAGAAGACAAAATAAGAGGAAAGGATATAAAGGCAGAGATAAAGGGAGACAAGAAGGTGAGCGAGATGGAAAAGGGAAAGACGCTGCGATGGGAAAAAAGGTTCTAATGACAAGAGGAAGAGAGGAACGGTCCGAAGAAAAAAGCATTCTGTGGCTTAATCGCAAAATCAGAGGAGCAGGGCAGGCGTCCAGTCGTCATAACGGATCCCATCTGAGAATGCAATTATGGGTCTGGCTCTAGCTGCTAACGCTACTGGGCTTACAGCACCAGCACCGGGGCTTTCTACTCCTGCCATGACCTGTCTTCAGTACCTGCTGAAAAACCCTGCCTGTTTAATGTCAGGGCGTTCATCGCTTCCCAGGCTGCCATGTTGTCAGGCTGCTAAAAGGCTAAAACGGCTGCTTCGCAATAGCATGCACACTCTCATCACTACATCTGACACTGAACTAACGTAATCATTCGGAAAGAATGTCACCAATGTTTACAATGTATTTAATTTATGCTGTACAGCAAATAGCAATTTCAAATTAATGATGTTTCTAAACAAGTCTTTAGAAGCATTTGTTAAGGTCTGTGAAGTCCTTCAGCTTTCTATATTAAAGGCCCCATATCGTACATATTTCATTTCATTAGGTTGTTCAATTAGTATTCCTCATGAAAGAGGAGAAAGTGCCTGCATCCAACAAAGCCAATCCAACACTGGTTTATGATAATTGTTTGAATATTCAAAGATGATATAACATATCTCTGCTGTATAAAATGTTAAGGTTTATGATGAGGCAGTCCTTGCATCCTTCAGTTTAAAGGTCCCATATATATTTTACACTTCCTGGATTTTATTTGAAGCTGTGATATCCCTAACAAATTTATTTGTAGCTTTAGGTGTATCATGCAACATAGTTTTACATCTCCTTTCTTGAGCTTCTCTCTGGAGCTCTAGAAAGGACAGGTTGTGTTGTGTCTGTAATATTAATGAGCATCTCCTCTAAATGGCTGATTTGAATGCCTGGAAATAGGGGGGGGGGCTATATAATTGTGACATCACAGCATTATGGAAGCTCCAACCACTCATTTTGAACACATAATTTCTGAATACTGACAGTGTGTCTGTGGATGGAGTTTGAAACATAGGACAGCATTTATACAACACCCATACCATTCAGGAAAATAGTCGTATCTCACTTTCTACTTTATTGGACCTTTAGAGAATGTCTAATGCATGATAAAGGCTTTTTTTGTGGGGAAATAAGTCAAAAATCTGAATTTGCACAAAACAAAGCACTCAACCTCTCTGCATCATGCCTCCAACTTCCAATTCCAAAATAAGCGGACCACAGTCAGCATCACATATTTACAGTAACCAGCTACCTGCAGGACTGGGGGATGGAGTGATGGATGGAAGGAAGAGGAAGGTGGTATGAATAGAGGTGGAGGAAGGAGAGGTGCTAGAGGGAAGCAGGAGTTTGGAGTTAAATATTAATCCATGGTGATTCATCTGCTGTGGAAGCCTCCAGGCTCCTTCTGCACACCGCCAGCCAGCTGTTGGCCCCTGTCTCCTGGCCGAGGCCTGGATGTGAAAGGCTGGGTTGCTGCCCAGAGTGCCCAGGCATGAGCTTTCTTGGCTGGGGGAAAGGTGGTGCAGGCCAGGGCAGGTGGTGGACCTGGCTGGGCTGATGGTATGTGTGTGAGTGGTTTCGCATATGCCTGTATAGATGTGTTATGGAGTGTTACACACACTGTATTACCACAACTCTAGGGTCTAAGAGCCTTGTGCTGGAGTCACCACACTGTGTCACAGCCACGGGGGGCAATGAGGCTTGACATTGTCAGCTTGTGAGGGATGGAGACGCTGTGGGGGTAAAAGATGAAGAAGTGGATGGATGCAGGTAGCTGAGATAAGAGCAAGTTGATCTTTTGTGTTGCATAAATGTGTGTTCAAAAGTCATAAAGCTATAATCCAATTTTAGTCAAACATGTGACCTAGAGGCCTCAGTGGCATACAGCTGCTGCTTTGGCCTGTGCTTAAAAGCTAATTTACTTTGGGTGATTCCACGACTCCAAGAAAATAGGTCTCCAAAAAACACCTATCAATTGCTGTGAACACATATTGACTGGTTGGCTACCTCATAAAGACAGGTCTTATGAAATATAAGGCGGCATGAGAGGGGGGGGCAAGCCAGGCAACAGCAAGTCATACAAATCAGGGGCTACCTATAGTCTTTACAACATCTTCATACCCTTATTTTCTCACTGTGTCAGATAGTGGATGAAGGAATCACAAGGAATATGAAATTATTGCTCGCAGAACAATATTAGAGGTCAGTCCAGCACAGTGTGCCTGTTAGAACTGTTGCAAATTGTCACCAATCAGGTCTACAAGGAACTAGAGGAAAAGTAGAGAACAGATGCAGTCAGCCTGTTCCGGAGCTACTCAGACAGTAGACAGTAACTACAAAGAAAACAGGAATCAAAAAGAATTGTTTCTTGCCGTTTTTCACCGGGTGTCCCAAGAGCTTGCCTCGCCTTGCCTCAAACTACCCTGTTTGACTTGTTTCAGCTCACTTTAAACCAGACAAGAAAGAATGGAGATATGTTTGCGTCCAAATGAAAAAGAGAAATTTTCCTCTATAGTTTACAGGAACCAACAGGACAACATGAAGGCTTGAGGAGTCTTCTCCGTTTTCCCCATTCGTATTTTGCCTTCTTCCCCAGTTTCCTCTGTTTTATCTTGGAATGAAACTTTTTATAGCATTGGACTCATTCTGCATCTGAGAGGGGTAAAAGTAGCTTTACAAAATACTGTAACTGCTGACATGAAGGCAAAAGTATAAGGAATATGAGTATATTTTGCAACTTCTATCTAACATGTTTGTGCGGATCAAACAACTTGCATTTTATAAAATACTGAGTCATAAATTTTAAACATGGCTTGGATCACCTTTTTGGAATTACTTTAAACACATCCCCTGTAGTCTACACACATTCATGTCAACTTTGAAGGCCTTTAGATATTTTTTATTTCAGAAGAAACTCTCTGAAAAAAATTTCAGAGAGGGAAAAATCTTAATGTACAATATTTCCCTGCAGTTGCCCTGCAATGGCTTGTTAACACTCACAGGAATCCTCCCTGAACCTGAAACCCACTGAAACCAGGCAACACAGCAGAGCCCATTAACAGCCTCCATCCTCTGTACATGTTTGACATGGCACACACGGCTCTCCTCTGAATACATTATGCGTTCGAAACCTCGACTCCATGCTCATGTATGATGCCCACCCAGCCTCACAGCACCGTTCTCACAGGCTACAGATAAGGTGGGTTACTACAGTGTCTTTGGGAAAGAGAGAAAACATTTGAAAGGAGAAGAAAGAGAAAACGCTAGGTCATGAATTATAGAGCAGATCACTTTTGTCTGGGTCTAGAGAGAGAGAAATTCACCTCCTATTCTTCCATGCCCCGTCTGGTACGTGGGAAGCCACTGGGGAGAGCGATTTATGGCCAATTGAAGCAGCAGCAACATCTCTCGGAAGGCAAGGAGTGGATCCATAGCAACGATCCTAGCGGGGCATATTAATCCCCTGCTTTATGTAGTGCTAAGTGTACAATAGTAATCAGGATTAGAGCAGGCCCCACTGATCATTAAGGGAAAAGGCTATATAAAGAATTCATAATGGGATTAGCCCACGGCGAATGGAGAATGAGAGAAAGACAAGTGAGTGTGGGGGTAGATGGGAAGAAATGGGCAGAGGGAAGGGCGGGCAGGGGAATGCTGGGAGGGGTGGCACGATGCTGGAATTAAATCACCCATCAAATTGCATGGAGGAATTTTAATTTACAGGTTAATGTCGTATTGTGTGACTAATCATAGCCAACCGTTGCGAAATCAGAAGCTGCCGCAACAAACTGGAAATGCTGTGGTCTACTTGCTGAAAATGCACAGTGCGAAGTAAAATAATTTTTGGTTGGTTGTTCACATGTGTTCTTAACTGCAATTTCCATTCAAAGTTGATATCAGAGCAGGGCGGGCTTGAAAGGCAAAAGTTGCAGGAAATGTCATTTGATGAAGATTAGTCCAGCAAGTATATATTCCATTGTCTTAATAAACAAATTGTACATTGGTTAGTACATGGACAATGAAATAGGAGAGGAGACATGCAAATAGTCAAGTTAAGTCATGTCAATTTTATCGTTATAGCCCAAAATCACAAATCACAAATTTGCACCAATGGGTTTTACAGTTTATACAAAAACAGCAACACAATATCCTTAGTCCCTTGCATCAGATGAAGAAAAACTCTAAGAACTTTAAGGGGGGGAAAAAAGAGGAAGAAACTTAAGGAAGAAAAACAGAGGTCAGATCAGTCTTCCAGGATAGACAGGACGCAAAAGATGATGGAAATAATACATTAGAATAGGAAAATAATTTAAAAAAAAATTATGACACTAAATAGAATAACATGACTAAATAGAAAAACCAGTGATGAGGTAACAGGATCCATCTCAGGATCCATCAGTTGTTTCACTGCAGCATGTTCTGAGAAGGAGAAAACACCAGTGGGTCATGAGTATTACAGATGTAAGTTATCGTGAGATACAGTTACCGTAAGCAAAATGCTATACTTTTTATTAAAATCATGGCTGTTAATCTCCATATCTGTTAATTGTGTTGAAGGCCTAGTAAAATGATTTACTTCGTACTTTTCCTGTATAGTGTAACAACCTGGGCTATATTACTGTTATATGTGTCTACAAATAAATGAGTTTAGGCCCAGATTCCGTTATATTAGGTGATATTGCAGATTTCCTGAGGGTTTGTGAACATGTTTTGGAGTAAAACGGCTACAACCTACAGTAGCCTGTGTTAGTGAGTTGAATAAACTAGTAGCTTAATTGGCTAATGTATTGCAGGAAGAAATGGGACAACAGATATTTGAAATGTAACAAAATTATTGAAAAGGTGTAACTAAAGTTTTGCTGCAGAATAGCATTAATGCCTAATTCTATGGGATTTTAACTTGTAATGATAATTATGTTTTGAATATCCATCAAAGAAAACCTATTGTTTGTGCCCATACATTGTGCCATGCACAAGCTATGTCTGAAAGCTGAGACTGATTTAGTAACAGTCAAACATACATACACACGGACACACACATGTTCCTCCTTTAGAAATAGATTAGAAATACGTTTGAAAGATCAGATTCGCCTGTACATCTTGTTTTCTCACATTCACTTACAAACACAAAAAATGAAAATCCCCAAAGGTTATATTCAACTTCAATTATACTTAAGACCTATACAATTTTTGATCCAAAATTACTAATTAATATTAGATTTGAACAAGAATAATCATTTAAACATGCCTCTGGAGTTCCAAATCATACAGGGGAACAGGACAACAAGATGCAAAAAAAATTAACCTACCAATATACATCAATTTGTAACTTTGCTTAAAAAATGCTTCAATCACCAAACTTAAAAATGAGACAGTTTGAATATCTTTAATTTAGTAATGGTTTGTTGTACCTCACTTTGTTCCGTTTGGCTAAAACTCAAACGGAACAGTCAGAGCACCTTGACCCAAACACCAGGCCACCAGCAGTCACACAGTTCAGCTCAAGCCTTTCCACTACTAATTCTATCTAGGGCCTTGGCTCAGCTCACTTTGGGTAGCTCCTTCATCACTGCAGCAGACCAGAGGGAGGACTTTATTACAGCCACAGCTCGTTAGCTTGAGTGGTCTTAATGAAGCAGTGTGGCGATCAGACAGAAATCATGCTGCCGAGGCCCTGCGTCATTACACTAGCCTTTAATTATGTTGATATATAGCCAGGATGGGCCTCGATACCACGGAAATTCAGTCAGTCTTACTGGACTTCAGCCTCCTACACTCTGTCACACACACAGGCATATTTCCTCAGTGTATGTGAGACACATATACACTTACAAGTCTACACTAGTAAATTTATACTGAAACCATTAAAGGCCGATATGTCATGCCAATAATCCGGCCAAATTTCCACAATTTTGACTGTAACTAGGACCATTTCAAGACCAAAACCTACAAGTATTTAGGGTATGTGTGAGACTTCCTTCTTGAAAGGGGCGAAAAAAAGCTCCTGAAAGAGCATTCAAAGCATCATAAAACACTAAAACCCTTCACTGAGAGTGTTGACACCATTTTCAGCATGCCTCTTTGCACAGCAAGCAGGAAGGAGAATCGCAGGACAGACAGGAAGTTGAGGCCAAGTCCTTATGAGATCAGAAAAGCAATTTGACTGGGTGACAACGGACTTGAAAAGTTACTGTTGTGTTTTATTACTATTCATGAGTTTACTTCAAAATTTATTCTCCAACTGAGCAGGCTAGAAGTACTTCCAAAAGACCATTGAGAGACTTTTGAGTAAGCAAAACATCAGACTTCAGAGTTAAATGGTAAGTGAAAAAATACCTCATCTGCTGAGAGAACCAAATTGGCAGAAACCAGAATACTTTATGTGTATATGAATAACGTTAAAGTATCATCTACTAATATGTAATTTTATGCTGCTTGTAGTCTCCCAATCAATAAAAAAATGAGTTGATGTAGTGAAGTAGCGTGGGATCATGCGATCACATAACTTTTTTCTGTACATCATTCAGGAGGTTTTTACCTAAAGCCAATTTATCCACAGAGGCATCGCTCTCCAGAACAAATTAACCCAATGATTAAAACCAGTAAAAAAAACAGTGAATAAAGCAATTTCACGTTAACAGTCTGTGTTTCTCTGATGCTATTTGGAAGACGCAGGATGTCAGGATGTGAATGGGAGCCCAGCTGCTGTTAACATTAGCTCATCTTGTTTTACTAATTGTTTAAAATTTGGACGTTCAGGAACCAAATTATCTGCAGAGGTCTATATTTCCAGAGGAAACAGACCTCGGATTAAAAGTATTTAAAACAAGATAAAAACATTTTAATACTAACATTTGCTGTGTAAGTCGAGGACTAAAATCCTGGTTAAAAATAACGAAGATATAAAAAAAAAAAATGTAAACGTGGCTTTACACTTGATATTGTTTTTTGCAATTTAGCATATTTATATATGAGACAAAAGTACAGATTTCTCTAGGTTAAAAAATTGTTGGTAAACAGCAAAGTATTTACCTGGTTTATTCACTGTTAGACAGTTAAAACCAGAAAAACTACATATTGCCTTCAATTGCACAGCAAAAGTTCTTTAAATAGTAACTAAATACTTTTTCAAAGTTCTACCTGGCCAACTACTACTACTACCAAATATATTGTCTAACAAGTGAGAATTTGTAAAAGAAAATTACTTCCATTTATATGATAAAAACTCTACAGAGGCTCTGATTCTTCTGAAGTAATTTTCTGGATAAATACTTGGGAGACTTGAGAGATGTGGGACTATGACTGCAGGAGTAAAACATTACAGTCTGCCTTCCACTGGTGCTGTACTGTGAAACATATTCCACTTTTCTTTCATTGGACTCAGAGTTATGATAGCTATATTATGTCATGCTTCCCTACCTCCTTCATTATTCAAAATGAACAGAAATCCAGTTATATAATACGAGGGCAGAAGTTCTTATGAGATTTTGAAAGCTCAGCACTAGACATCGCCACTCTATGTTAATTGGTTTTGCTTTTGAAAGGCCATCATTTTCTTTCAGGCCCATTAACCATAATGCTCCAGAGTCCAGGATTAGTTCACACTCAGTAAGACTGCTGTGTTGTCATTAAATTCAATTTAACGGGCACCCACTAGTGCTAATTACCACTAACCCTGCTTACTGCTCCATGTTAGTTTGGTCACTGTCCCTTGTGAAAATTTCTGTTGGATTGCTTTTCCTTCACCTATTGGCCTGCTGGTTGGGTGTGTTAGTCTGAGGTTTACCTTACCTACCATATTTCTCAATTCTTCGGTTAAATTCTTCCATTTTCACATCTCTAATGCAAAACCTATATTATTCATCATTAAAGAACACCTAGACCTAATCCCCTGTTATATGGCACCAATTCAAATTTTACAAATGAAAGGTAGCTGATGATGATGATGATGATGATGATGGTGGCTTTATTGGTACCCCAACCCTTTCACCATCTCAGTAATATTTAAAGATGATATATCATGCACATTTCCAGGTCTACAGTATATTTTCATTCTGGAACTACACTAAGATGTCTTCGCACAATTTACAGTTCCAAAATCTCCTTATTTATCTTATACTTGCTCCTTATGCAGCCCCCAGTTCAGCCTCTGTCTGAAACAGGCTGGTTTAGCTCCTGCCTCATGACCCACAGACTTCCCTTCCTCCTTCTTTACTCAAAATATCAATTTCTCAAACATCCATAAGCAAGTGGACAACTTGTGCCACAACCTTAACTACATATATTATAAAAAAAAAGTGAAAAAGATGATGAAAAATTACCAATGAGTACCGGTTTTGCTTAGAGAACAACTGAAGTTTACTACATGAGAAAGTGACCTTTAATTTGGCCATTTGGCCAGCTGAATATGCTTAAGAAACCTTGGACACAGATAAAATATTAATTATTCAGCCTCAGTAGTGGTCAGAGAAGGGCTGTTCCAACGGTTTTTCCCTAACTACCTCCCCTAAAAGCCTCCCAAGAAAATACCTGTATTACAGAGCCATGTCGTGGGGAAAGTGTATTCACTATAAAAGCACTCCCTGAGCCTGAATAAAAGATGAAATATTGAATATAGACTGCTAGTTTATTATTTAGGTCAAGATGCTCTAATTGGTCTAATGCAATGGAAAGTTTAGCAGGATGGAGTCTGCTAGTTTCTGGGCCTCTGCTTAAATGCAGGACCACTTTAAAATGCACCCATATTTATAGGATGGATTCAGTTCGATACTTTACATTTAAGGTAGCAATATTAATTACTTTTTAATTTGTAGAGAAGGTTTTACAGACTGTTTAATTTTTCAGACCTGGAGCTCTTTACCTGAGGCTACGAATGGTCGGCAGGGAAGATCTAAGTCTAAATGTAGAAGTTTTTAATGTAGAGAACGATCACACAGCTTTTATTATTAATGAGTAAAGCACTGCTGCCATCAAAACCAAATAGACCCAGAGGAACTATCCAGAGTAAAGACTATAACTTAGGTTGAATGAAGGGGGGAGATACCAGATTATTCCCATTTTTATTAATGTCCAATTTTATATGATGTGTCAGGAATTTATTGTGTCATTGATTTGTTGGTTCAACAGTTGTTTTCTATTTGTCATCTAATTTTACTTCAAATGGAATATACCATTTTAGCTTCGCTCAACTCAGCTGTAGCATAAGTGTCTAAAGTCTCACCTGTAATGAGCTGGGATTGTCTCCACCAGACCCCTGTGTCCCTAATGAGGAATAAGTGGATTTAGAAAATGACTGACTGACATGCGTGCTGTTACAGATAAGATAATATAAGATAGGACTTTATTGATCCCACAACGGCTTGTTACTGCAGCTAAGCACAGGTGTGTGAGAGTACAGAGTACAGAGTAAAGAAAAAGAAAATAAAGGCTAAAGAAAATAAAAGCTATAAAAAAATTTTAAAAAAAATACACAACACTATATGCAAAATTCGTTGATTTTGTTGATCAGCATACACAGTATGCATTATGGACATATTTAGAATGGAAAAAAATACTAATAAATAGCAAGAAAAAGGATCAGGGTATATCAAATTGAGATATATCAAATTGAGATCAGAAAAAAAGATCCAAGTAAGTTAATTTAATAACTTTTTTTAAAAAACATTTCTCCTTAAATGACAGCTTTCAGAAACACTGCAAACAAATCAAATGTACACTTTTTCTAAAGTGCCCTGAGAGAGTGCTAGGTAGACAGGGAGAGAGACACAAGACAATTAAAGAGATAGAGAGACCCTGGCAGCACCTCTCAGAGTCCTGCTTCCACCTCCTTACGTGTTGTGTTAGGTATTTGCCAGTAATGATGATTTTTCTCCATTCTCCTAGCGGGAGTCACCATCTCTCCCCTCTCTTGTGGCCTGGCCTTCCATGCTGAGACCCACACAATCACTCCATGCTGGGGCCTGTGAAATCCCAGGATGCCGGGGCCCTATGAAATCCAATAGAATGGCTTTTATCCCCAGAAGATAGAGTACAAATCATCATTGGTTTTATCTCAGCTGGGGATGTTGATTTATCTAAATGAGCTTACTCCCTCTAGCTGCCTGTCAGAGTTATTTCTCCCTCTCCGACACCAACCCCACCCTGTCACCTTCCCTTCTGCTCATCTTCTTCTTCTTTCCTCCCATCGCTCAGCTTTCTTGTTTTCTCCTTCCACCCTGAACCAGTAAGGTTTGGATCCTTCGATGTCTCCTGCCTTTGTTCTCTTGAGAGGGAAGGGACAAGGGAGGGCAAGGGCAAGTAATGGGATTGGTACCCTGTACTGGGCACCAGTTTTGTTCAAAGCCTACCTTACTGGCCCAAAGACAAGTGTGTATCTGTATTGTGTGTGCGAGTTGTTTCGAGTCCCTTTAGTGTGCAGTGGAATGTGCTTAATCCGCCTGCCATCATAATGCAAATGAAGCTCTCTGGCCCCAGCAGGGAGAGGCAGAGTATGGCTGAGTATGTGTGTGTGTGTGTGTGTGTGTGTGTGTGTGTGTGTGTGTGTGTGTGTGTGTGTGTGTGTGTGTGTGTGTGTGTGTGTGTGTGTGTGTGTGTGTGTGTGCGTAACACCCAGGCTCTTGACAGAGGATGCTGGAAAGCTCTGGAGGGGGCATCAAAGAGTGGGCAAAGGCTTCTGTCACACTAACACAATAGCTCAGGACCAGGTCCAGACATACACTCACACACACACACACACATACACTGCAGGTAAAAAATAACAGCGACCCGCCCCCCGCCCCCTTCATTTTTCTCTCCTCTCTAAACATTTCTAAAAGGCACTAAATTAATTCAATACTTTTATTCAATCAGCAAGATGGCATTGTGTACAAGTAAACACTTAAGCTATAGACCAAATGGCTTAAAAAACACTCATAGACACGCCACTCATAGAGGAGTGATATTTATAAAGGTGTAGACTACAGTAACAGATCATTGGCCTTCGATTCCTTAAATTCCTCTTATATACCTGGCATTACTTTCAACCCCTTTCTCTAATTTATAATCTGAAATCATGCAAAATATGAATGTACTGTAATTCAATGTTTTGTATCACACTGCAACTCTATAAAAATGATCTTAATTCATAAACACATACAGATTCCTAAAGTAACCCGAGGTTATTTTTCAATTGTTTTCAGAAATTATTAAAACTTATTTTAATAAAGCCTCAGCAAATGCAGCACATGGATCAAACACTCCAGAACAGCTACTCGTGACTTTCTGCATACGTCATCAGGTAGGATGAAATATGATAGTAAGACCTCTATAAATAAAGCTGTTGGGGTTCCCTTGTTAAACTGACCCTTGATCTCAGCAGAATTCAACTGGATAAAAGACTACATGACATTTCTGTTTTTTTTCTTTGAAAAGGACCCTCTTTATTGTTTTCTTTCACCTAACTCCACCATGTCCTCTCCTTCTTCTTCAGGTCTACCACTGTATCATGCGCATTTTTCTGATGAAGGTCAAGGTAGATTTTATTTTCCTAAAGGGAAATTACTTTTGTAGTGAGGTTATGAGAAATACTCTCTCCACATGGTGACTAGAAATATATCCTCATGGGTACGAGCTAGTGTCAATACTGAACAAAGAAAAAAAGGAAATATACACACTGGACCTTTCCAGACAGTGATGTGCATTCGGTTAAAACATTGCAGTATGGGAGCAAGATGGAGAGTGTAGGTATTCCATCACCCTTTACTGAAGCTAAATACTACGTTCTCTTCTTTAAATATGGCATAATCATAAGATGTGTTCATTCACTCTTTTATAATAATATTGTAAATTTGTCAAATAAACAGCAAATGTACTACAGTTTTATGTCAAACTTCAAAATTTGCCTTTCATGCATACACACATACATACATGACAATTTGAATCATAGACTGGAGGAGCCACAATAAAAACCACAAACCTACAATTATTGGATGACCAGCTCTATCTCCTGAGCCCCTGGTGCTGCAGCTATTATTTTACTGCACTGGACAAGGAGAAGAAAAATACGTAAAAACACTTAACACTAAATTAAACACTAAATTAGGAGAAGTGAAAACAAGCTTGCCCTTCAATTAGCCTCAACTTTAGAATTTAAACAACATATTCAAGAGGAATTGGGCAATTGGTTTGAAATGTCTTTATTTTTCAAAATGGCAAAATGATCAAAGGATTCTAATTCTGTCTTCGGCTCATTTAATGCTTGTTAAATAAGTATTGTATCAAGTATGTGAACACTAAATTTAACTGTCAATCATTCAGTGTCCTGGAGAATTTACAATAGACTCCACATCCATATAGATGTAAGATTCTCTTTACATATTTTCTTTTAAGATTAAAAATTTTACTCAGAAAAATGAACCAGCTGTACCTCCCCTCAAAAGAATGCTAAAGTTGAACAGGCCTTGGTACAAATGATGGACTTAGACTCCGGGCCTACCAGGCAAAGATGACGGCACCCAGCCTGTGGCTAGAGACACTTTTCTTAGATTTTTGTCAGAAAATAAGTTCCAATGTTTGAAAAAAAATAAATAATGAACAATCAAGAACTAAATATTTGTTGTGCCAACTAGAAACTCTTTTTTTTCCTTTGATATATTCATTGTTTGCATATTAATAAAACACAAAATTCTAGGGGTGTTGAAAGATCAGTGATTTTGGTCAAAAAAATGCCTTCAGGGAATTAAAAATTCTGTCTGTGTCTTTAACACCACTCTGATCTCAAATACTTATTTTTCAACTATTAGCAGCCGTTCCAGCTCCTGAAGGAGAATGTGTCAACAGCCAATGGAACCACAGTGCTGTCGTCCTCACTCCTGAACTGTGGATATCAATTACACCGCTATGACAGTAAAAGGTACAATAATATGGCCTAACCTATTAATAGCAAGACATTTAATTAGATTCAAGGATTAATTAATGGCTTATCTAATCTATCAGCAGGCTAAAGATAACTATCAAATTAACAGTATGAGTAAAGAGCAGCGGCAAAGTTTGTCAAACAAAGAACTCTGGTCTTTAGATATGAGTGTTATAATCAACATCTCTTTTTTTAACTCATCTATTGTACTCCATCATCCCTCTCTTTCACTCATTGTTCCTTATTTCTGATCTTCTCTCCATCACTCCTTCACACACACACACATACATGCACCCACACACACTTTCCCCCCCGCCTCCAATGTTTATTGATTGCCAGAGTTCATACAAGAGCATCACTTAATCTGCTTGCTTTCATGTCCTGTCTTTGTTGCCTGGGCCGCAGCCCACAATATTGCAAATTGATCTGTCTCTCCCCGCCACCCTTTGTCAGGGATTGTGAAGTGACTACTATTACATTAGCCCACTCCTCGTTCCGTGCCTCCCCCGAGCCTCTCTTTTCACTCACTCGTCCCGTTGTTCTGGGATGGCATCGGCATGGCTAAACACTGGTTTGAGAGCTGATTAGCAGAGCCATACGCCTGGCTGGCCGCATTGATGAGCTCCTTGAGGTTTGATGATGTAGCCAATAAACAGACACTTTTGATTATCTGACCTCTGACCTGTTCTGTAACAACCCCCCCCCCCACCAGCAGCCCCCATCCTCCCACCATCCCTCTTCACGCATGCTTCTCTCCATTGTCCTTCTCAGGTGACAACTTGAAAATGAGGTCATGCTTGTGTGCACAAACAAGGGCACTTGTCCTCAATGGCGGCTCATCCTTGAAATGCGTTGGCACAAGGATTTTACCACCTTCTCGGAAGTACAATTATGTTTGTGCTGCTGATTGCCAGACATCAAAAATGAACATCGCATGGTGCCAATCCCAGTATACTGTACATCTTCAAAAAGTTTTCTCAAAAAAAAGTTTCACAAGTGAAGGCTGTGGGAAAACTTGTGTGCAACTTGTGATAAGCTGTCCCTTTAGGCATTGGAAGTGAGTGGACTCCAAGTCTCAAGATAGGCATCCAATAATAAGGTTTTTCCCTCACTTCACTCTTGCCCCGGACAACTTGGCAGGCGTTTGGAAGCGAAAGACTAAATGCTGGCGCTCCTCAATGCACCTGCGGTCTGGTTTCACCATTCTCCCAAGCCGATCAGCAGCGATTTCTGACAATGTATTTTCATCGTGGAGCATTCTCCGCAGCTTAAGGAAGATTGGCTGTAATTAAGATTGTATGCCCTGGACCACCACCGCCACCGTCATCCCTCAACGCACGCGTACGCAGACACTCCAGCACCTCCCAGATCTACTATTGTCACAGAGAGCAGACATACAGGAAGAGGCTGCAAATGTTTGCAGTGATGGGAGCAGCAGGGGATGGGGCGGGGGTTGTTTTCAACTGTGTCGGGAGGGGTTCTGTAAAGGCAGCGATAAGGGGATGGGGGACTGCGGCACAATCATCTTGATTTCTTGTGCTGAACGATTACATGCCATGCTAATTGCTAGCAGAGGGATCTTTAATAAATATTTCATTCAGCGCGGCATCATTACTGCCTAATGTCGTTATTAATCTCCGCCGGTAATTTCCACTCAGGAGAAGCCTCTTTGTGGGGAGAGCTGTGTTTTCTCCCCCACATGGAGAGAATGTGGAAGATGGAGAGATAAAAGGAGAAGTTAAGGACTGATGCAGAACCAGAAACGTTATATTAAAGTTAGCGATGAAAGGGACCAGAAAGAGGCACAGCAAGGGAGAATAAATAAATAAAATCTGAAATGACAAATTCACAGTTACACAGAAAGTGTACTCACCTAAAAATCAATAGATCAATCTGCCCTCAATCATGTTGTAATCTAGAATCTTGGAATCAGTGAGCTTAAAATTACTTATTTGATTTGTACACAGGTAGCAGGGGTTGTAAAACTGTAAAAAAAAAAAAAAAAAAAAAAAAAAAAAAGAAGAAAAGAAGCCAACTGAATTCTTAAATAACCAGGACATTTCACCTACTCCCTGTTTTCTGTGCATATGAGCAATAATGACATCACAAGGCAAATTCAATTCATGGCACATGGATTTCACTGAGTGGTACCTGTAATGTTCATAATTGTTTTCATTAAACATATTTCAATAATACTTTTTTTAGCATCTAGTAAAATAGAATAGAATAGAATAGTAGAATCTAGTTGTATATTTTAATCAAAATAAAAAGTTGGTGCATTTTCTTCTTTTGAACCTTTTTTATTTACAGTATGGAACAGACCCCCTCTGTTGAAACATGCTGTAATGCCATGTTTCAGTACAGTAGAACAGAGTAAGCAAACTAATAATCGCTCTAGGAATGGCCTTTTGCAAAAACATTTTTACACATGTTTTGGCTTCTAAGAGTTAACATTAACATGCCTTTTTCCAACAACTGGTACAGTATATTGTTTTTAGCTTATCTTTTATACACTTTGTACTTTGTTTATTTTAGTATGGTTATCTTATGATATTTTTATTGTGTATGTATAGATGCTGTTTTGAATCCTGTTTTTCTAATAGCAATAATAGTTAATTCAGCTTTTTCCATCTAAAATTAAATTGTCTTTAAAAAACAAATAAAGCTACATTCTTATGTAGCTCCTAAAGGTCCCAGACTGCTGACAACATACTCTTTTGGTTGACCTACAAACCGGATCCATACCATGCATGCCATCCATACCATGTTGTGAAAGCCAACTATCTTCATGCAGTTTAAACATTAAGGAGGCATGAAAAAGGCTGCAAGCTAAGCCTTGGGTGAATAACAAATGGCATTAGCCACCAAGCAAACATTGCATTTTGCTTATCCCAATATTCTGTAGCTGAGTGCTTTTTAGACCAGAATTCAGTCTTAGTTATAAGTGATTTCGAGATGGAGCATAAGCACAAACTGAAAGGCAAATCCAAATCTGTGTTGGTTTTATCTAACAATGTATTTCATGGCCATATTCCAAACTTTTACGAGAATATGTTATGAATGATTACCAGAAAAAAATGATTATACCCTTTGCATGATGTTTCAATAACATATCCATCACATGGGGCCATTGACATTGACAGTAGGGTTGAAATGGGATGGAGGGATGGCTTGAAAGAAGAGAAGATAGAGTGATTTATTGATTTACAATAAAAAAAAGAGAAAAAAAGCCTCAACTAAACCATCTATTTAACTGTGCTCCCTCACTCTCTCCTTCCATCTTCTTTTCTCTCCACAATCCACCTACACACCCACACACACATACATACACACACACAAGCAATGGCATTGCCCCCAAAGAAAATAGAGCTATGTGTACCATCCAATTATCTGTCAGGGGTGAATAATGGCCCCAATAATATATTCACATTGCCGTTGCCGATCAATTTTTAATCAAGCTGAGAAATATGGAGGAAGTGAAGCTAAAATGACCCACCAGGAACTCTCTCATAATACCTCAGCAGAGGAGTCCCTAATTTTGCACCAATCAAATTACCTAGTCCCCAGCTCCCTCCTCGACTCTTCCATCCTCGGAGCAGTAATGGTGCCTCCCAGTGTGGAGCAGACTAAAACCTGCAACTGGCCTGTTCTTTTATAGGTGCAGAGGTCAGGGGCCAGTGGCCTTATTAAAGACATTTTCGCTGATGGTAAAGTGATTACCTGTTACTAGCTGGATAACATGTATTCAGTGACACTAAATGAGATCACAGAAACACATTATTCCGGCACTTATCGAGAAAATAAAAGGCACATTTGGGCATAAACAAAGGGACGGGAGCCTGCATTTTTTATTTTAGCTATTTATGTCTGGTACTTTTTTTGAAGTCAATCTGTTGTCCCTTCATAATGAAATGTAATACAAAGTAATACAATCTACGGTTTGCCTGCCCTAGTTACTTTTGCTACGCTACATCAAGCTTTCTGGTTGTGCATAAGATGGGAGCAAATTAACAACTCAAAATTATTTTTCGAAAAAGTTGGTCCTTGTTCTCATGTTGAAGTAGATTAAAAAAAACATGATGCTTAAAGACTGGTGGTAAATATTGTACAATGTAAAATAGGAGGAAGGACTTTTACGAATTAAGGCATGTTCAGCAAACATATGTTATCTTTGGTTACGTTTGCTGTGCTTTTTGGAGCATAAACTTAGAGAGTATTACAAAGCTGCTACTCTCTGATAGCATCCAGGATGCAGCTTCCACACAGTGAGAAAATGCAACATAGTGGATGTCTAAGTAAAACAATCAATACATTTATTGAGTTAACTGTGTCCACCTTGGCCTCTGAAGTAACACTGAGGTTGGGTAGCGTGCTGGAAGGCAGACATGCTAATTAATGCATCTTGCATTGGAGATTTATACTTTTATTTGTGATTGTTGTGGTCCAAAATGTTTGATTTACAACAGCGTTTCTCAAATTGCAAGTGCAATACAATTTTCAATGTTGCTAAAAATGCTTTTTTTTATGGTAAAAAATGCCTTTTTTTCTAAGAGTGCTATGCAATCATAGTCGGGGTATGCACATCCCTTATTGCACACAAATTAATTTTGCTTTGCAATTCAGTCCCGACACAAAGGACCCAATTCAAGGACCTAAGAACCAAATCCCTCAGCAAAAGGAGCTAATCACTGGCTGAAGCAACTTCGTTTATAACTGTGGATCTGACATGGCGGCATTGTCAATTTACCTTGCGATGCAGCCTTAGAAAGTTCTGTTTAAAATTAGATCACAAATATATTTTTTTAAAATAGCAACTTTTAGTGCTAAACTATTTTATTGTCATTGGGTTTCAGGTATGTGATTCGGTATGTGATGCATTTGAGATACATTACATACAAATGAAGGGATGGTTCCGAGACTGAACATCAATCGACACTGAGATGAGGTCTGTGTTAGCCAGGCTAATGCAATTACTTCCTTTGACAAGAATAACAAATTCATCGACTTGAAGGTTTATCAGAAAATATAGTACCGATTTACAATTCTAAATGTGGAAAGACACCAAACGACAGAAGGGAGGCCCTTTGACCGTGCCAGGGGGAACGCCTGAGTGAATGTTTAAAAAAAGAGTGGTGCATTTCACCACATGCTTATGTACCCACATAACAGCAGGCAGAACAAAGAAGCAGCAGCATTTCCTCTGCATTTATGGAGGCTGAAATAATGTTGCCTGTTGTGCCTGGAAGAATAAACAAGTCAGTGGGGTTAACTAGAGCTCTCATGTGGTCATTATTGACTTAAATGTAACAGGTCATAACAGGAAGTAAACAAAGTTATTCAATGTCAGAACTCACTCTAGATATTGATTTAACTATATGACACATGTATATGGGATTATACAATAGAGAGTTATATACAGTATACAGTGTTGTCTATAATTGCATTACTGTGCACATGTAAACGTAGTGATGTGTAAATGCAAATAATTTAGCTTAACTGAAAAATGCATAAGGATAAACACACTGTAAGACTTAGCTGTGAAATCTGAAATTATTTACTGTGTTAAACACAGCACATTATTGTAAACAATTATTACAGTAGATTGCTGTTTTTTACAATAAATCACAGTAGCCAGAGTTACTGTAATATAATGCAGTTAATCACCTAATACTGTAAATACAACTGAAACCTAAGTACTTTTTTGTATTCATAGTATTCATTTTACAGTAAAGACACAAAACTGTAAACAGAAGTACATTACTTCTACTGAAAAAATGATTACGTTAACTTTCTGGATAATTTCTGGCAGCAATGCTTTTATAGTGAATGCTTAATGTAAAGAAACCAGTTGCACATAATAGTTAACACTGTTCTCCATGTGGATCTATAAACCACACACATATATTTAATGGTGTACTGTGCAAACACATTTTCAAATAATCATTTATGTCATCTAACCTGCATTCACTTTGAAGCATAAAGTTTAATACAAACTACAAACAAATCGCGTCTAAATAAACTTACACACACACACATACGCTTATCCTCTTGTCTGTGCACTTTGTGAGTAAATGGTCGTATATAGTGCCAAACCCAGTCTGCTTAAGATGGGTCACGTACCTCTATACAGCACTGGGGCAATCTGCAATGAAAGCTTTCCCATTTGTAATAAACTGCAGCCTCTCAGAAGAGCAATCCTAGGGAGAATCCACCGTACTCTCTCCTCACTATAACAACAGCGTCTGTAAAACAAATGAGAGGGGAAGGTAATTGCAGACAAACAAAAATTACATTTCCAATAAAGATTGTTGTCTCTTTGGGCTCCAAGAAGCCCCCAGCCCTCCTCAACTGTTTAACAGCCTTAATATACCCTCTCATCAGCCTTCCTGTGGAAAAGCCGCCAGAGAGAGGTTATCAGAGCACAAACAGAACTAATCTAATGTGAGCAGGGTTAGGGTTTAGTGGTTGAAGTGTTTTAGGCAATTAAAAGGTAGAAAGTGATGGTGGAATAGATGGATGAGGGCATATGACTAAACACTAACAGTCTACATGACCTGTATATTATACTGGAAGACATTCATTGTACTGTAGTAAAAAGCACTTCTGGAATAGTAATGCAAAAGTCTAGAGTGTTTAATACACAGCCTGAAAAACAAAATCACATCATAGATCCCAAGACATGGTTTTCAAATGATAAAGAAAGGCAGCCTCTATATGTAATTGACTGAATCTGTAGCCTGTTTGTGTGTGTGATACAGCTAATAAAGGTACTTTTACTATGTTATGAATGAGTTACTATAATCAATCACTCAACAATTCTTGCAATTTTAGACAATGATGATAAAAGTGAAAAACAATGAGCTGTCATCAACATCTCTAAATAATTACTTATTTGATAGAATATAATTGTCATAAACAAACAGGTGTGATCAGCAACCATGATTTATTTTACACTGAATGCCCCCAGGTCAGCTGTGCTAACAGGGTGCTGTCATGGTAAAGAAATGTAAAGCTGATGGGAAAAAAAGATTTAAGAAAATATGTAAACAATGAAAATTACTTTATTTTTAAGTAAGCAAGTAAACCAGCATAATAAAGAGTGTTGAAAGGTTGGGACACATGTTGGAGGTTTGGTCCCATGTATTGACATAATGGTTTTTGAGAATTCTTGGTAGATTGAATAGAATGTATCTTTCTTTTTCAGTGAAACCATTTGACATTTTTGTTAAAAATCACACAAAATTGTGAATTTTGTTTAAAAAAATGCACTGTTAAAACACAAAAAACCACAAAATTTACTTTTTGAGACATCTGATGAATGCTTCTTAAAACAACTTCTTCATCTTGACAAATTTGTCACTCACCCAAACACAGTAATTCAAACCTTAATATTGTTTTGAGTTTTAGACAACTGGTTCGCCAAATAAGCAGAGAAATGCAGCAACTTGTTACATTTCAATGCCTGAAACTAGCAAGTCCCCGGCATTTTTGCCTCATAAATGATGATGAACAGTCAGTGACAGTCTCAAAGAAACATTCATTTTTAATGCAAAACTGCTTTACTCAGTATTTTTATCAGAGATGGTGAACAACTGAAGGACAACAAAACACGATAAGATCTGTTCAACTCCCATAACACACCTTGATGATGTCATCAACTCGGTCTTGGCTTTTGTTTTATTTGAGAGACCCCTAGCAGCAGAAAATTACAAATTGTGCATTTAGTGAACTAATTGTTTCAGCACTAGATCCTGTTGACTATGTGCAGATGCTGTCAATTATCGCTATCAGGTGTAGCAGATAGCAGATATTATCTATTATATATATAAATTCCAACTTTTAATGAACTGAACATACGCGTTTGCACAGATACACACAAAATCAGGGCTTCACTTCAACAAACATATACACAACGTCTGTTTGCATTGTACAACCACAGACAAAAGCACAAGTCAATGTTTTTTTCATCAACGTACACACACACACACACACACACACACTAAGTAAGAATTCCACTGAGTGCAGCAGCAGTTGTCTCCTCCCTGCAGCACTGAGATCAAATCATACTGTTTATCTGATGGTGAACCTGACATTAGGCCAAACTATGGGTCCCTGCTCGGTTTCCTCTTATCAAACCCTGCAAACAGTGAACTTCATGGCCTGGCCTTCTCACATGGGGAAATTGATTACAGCCTGGAGCCAAACGGCAGTAAGTCCACAGCTCTGTTCATTCCATTCCTGAGCCAAACCGGCCAAGGTGGCAATTAGCCACAGGTTCTGGATCAGATCCTCAGATATTATTTGATCTTGTAATAGTGATGGTCTGAATGAGAGGTGGTGTAATCTGAGCCAAGATGCAGGGTTAAGGGTTCACATGACCTCAGTGGCGACTAAAGAGCCATGGCCAAAGCTTTTAACGAAAGGTCATATTGGTTTGACATATTTTACTTAAAATTAATATATTGACTGTGGTGAATGTGGGACAGATAGCATTGGCTACTTTGCTGCTTGAGAAACAGACCACAGCTCAGCCTCATAGCCTATTTGCTAAAGTCATATTTCAGGGGTTTTGGAAAACAAGAAAAACACAACATTTTTAGAAATCATATTGGTATTTTTTTTACACCTATTGGCATTTGTACACAACGTTAAACTAAATGTGTGAACAAATGTACAAAAAGAAATAAACCCATCATCACTTGTCTAATAAATAAAAAATGACTTAGACAGAATTGTGCCTTGACTTTAAATCACTTTAAATGCATTGGTTGGACTCAGGCAGATGTTTACCTATATCTATCATACCTTGAAGCAAATAGGTTGTTTTAAGTTTAAATACACAGTTCATAATCCATTTTATTAACTCTATTACATTACATTTAGTCTGGAAATTTAAGAAATAAAGCCAATCCTTTCTCTCTGCCATTTTTCTTTTATTAGAACTGCTTTGATCAAATGACTGAGGCAGAGAGTGTTTTTTTCTTATTAGTGTTGAGATTGACTAATGGCATAGAGGCAGAAAGACATGATGATACAGCAGTGGTAAGAGAGTGGAGTGATGTAAATATCTCAATTTGGCTAAAAAATGAGTTAGGCACTTATACTGAGGCTAACAATATGTGAGATAAAATCTCCTTTTAAAAGGTTGTCTATGTGTGTATACTACATGTGTATTATGGGGACATATTTTCCTGCTGTGTTTACTGCCTTCATTTATTCAGATAAAAGTTGTAACAGTTCTTTACAACAATGACTAAAAAAACAAATACATCAAATGAGCAGTGCAAAAGTGATACCCAAATTCCTTAAAGCAAAAAGTTTGCCTTCTTAATCACACACTTTGAAAAGCATCCAAACCCTACATTTCAACATAATAGAGAGTGAGAGCTAATAGTTTTAGGGCATTCCTGTCAGTGTTTTTGTACGAATGTAGGTCCTGTGTGGCTTACTGCAAACTTTAGTGCTTAGACACGTTTGATGTTAACACTCAGAGGAGACAATGATGGGAAATTCCCCAAGATATTTAATGGACTAATTCCTCCACTGTTGTTTTTTTTTCTCTTCTCTCTCTTTAAATCAATCAATCAACTGTGGCGGAAGAATCTGGGAATCCGGGATATGCAAAACAAACATGCCCTTTTCCTTCATCATCAAAGAATAACTGAAAAAATCTGTGTGCACTATAGACAAGCACACACACACACACACACACACACAGTCTCATAAAACAAATACACCTTCATGTAAAAACTTAGCTCAAGGCATTTTATTTTCCCAATTAGACTCATCAAGAGCCTGACAAGTCTCGACTTAGTTCACTCCCCCTTACAGGAAATTAAAAATTGTATTTTCGAATTGTCTTCCAACTAAACTAAAGTAAAAAAGCATCAATGTGATTGCAGTTTGGCACAGAAACATTCTTTTTTCTTTTCTGCTAAAAGTTGCACTAATCTCGTTCGTTAAATTTGTTCACGTGTATGAAATTAAATTCCATATCTTAGAAAGTTAAATTTTAAATAGTTTGGGCTGGTGTTTCTATCTTTATTCCTCTGTAAAAAGTTTGGCTCACTTCTCCTCCTAGGGGAAAGGGCAAACCCCCACAATAGTTATATCAAATCGACCGGCTCGATCAGGAATCATGTGGTATGTCTTTTGGTGGCAATATTCGTTACTATAGCGTTTTTGTGCGAGATTTTGGCGCAATGCATTCAGGATAGGGAGTCTAGAGTGGTGATGTCACAGTAGAGTCCCGAAGTCAGAAGCTGTCTCTTAAAATAAGAATGAAATTGTGAAGTCACAACTATAAAGTCCCTCATCTGTCCTGTTTTCTTAGGGATTAAATGAAATAGTGGTAATGCAGATTTAATAGAAATTTAAACTACACTGTTATCAGTTTTTTATTTCACCTATATTTTTCTAGTTCAGAATTAACACTTATTTTACAAATGAGAGCTACAAGAGCTCTAATGTCAGCTAGTTATAGTTCATGGAATCTACATATATTAGTTTAACTTGTTTCATCTGTGCAATTTACAAGAAAAAGTAGTCGATTCGACTATATCCAAAATTTGGATATTTTACTATCCAAATTTGCACTGTATAGTAAATGGAAACTTAAATCTTATTATATTCTGTCATTACATGTATAATTTACCCCATCTCTCTACAAAGCAAGTGTGTGTCAGTCCGTCCCTCTCACCGGTATAGACTGAGTGTTGGATCAACCTCAGATTTTAGATATAGTTTACACATGGCATGATATGGGTATCCTTTTTTGTGAAACTTTTTAGGTGGATATTTATATTCTTCTTGGTGACATTTTTCAGATGGATAGTCAAAACATCATTATTATATTATTATCATTAAATGGTGGTGTAGAGGGTAATGTGTTTCCTTCATAAACAACAGACCTGTGTTGGAGTCCTAGCTAAAGCATTTCTTTACATCTATGCCACAAAATTAAGTATGCATTGGCTATGCTATGTATGTGTACATGTGGGTATGTGCTTGGATATGTATGTCCATATATATATGCAAATATGTGTGTATGTGTATGTATGCAGGTATGTAAGTGCATGTATGTATGTATATATTTTGCTTATGCATACTTGTTTCTTTTATTCTTTTTTTCTTGCTATTTATTAGCATTTTCTCTCCATTCAATGTCTATAATGCATACTGTGTATGCGGATCAACAAATTCTACGAATTTGTACATGTTTGAATTTGTAGGTGTTGTGTATTTTTATTTTTTATAGTTTTTATCTTCTTTAGCTTTTATTTTATTTTATTTTCTTTACTCTGTACGCTGCAGTAACAGACAAATTCCCCGTTGTGGGATCAATAAAGTCTTATCTATCTATCTAAAATGTATTTTACAAAAACAAAAGTTAAAACCCATACACTTACATACCCCACCACTATCCTGCAGCAGCTCTTTTGTTCCACTGTTCCAGCTCTGGATCACCGTGATGATTACTTCCCACCATTTTATTACTATTCAAACCTTCCTGCTCCTATTGTGCTCTATCGTAGTGAAAGTAAGTTTCCTGGATCATCTGCTACTTTATTCTTCACTAACCCAGGCTACTGTGGCCCTAGTGAACCACAAAACTACAAACTTTGCTAGAAAACATACTGTCATCTTTTTTTTTTCTCTCTAAATTAATGAAACTCTAAGATGCATTCATAGTCCCTCAGGAAATCCTGACACTATCATTTAATGGATAGATTGATAAATTGTTATATTATAATAAAAACACAAAATGATTTAATATTAAAAACACAAAATGATTTATTATCATTTCATCATTTACTACACATACTATGGTTATCAGTGCAGTGTGTGGGACATGGAAAAAATCACCTTAAACCAATCTATCTACTTTTCTATATGAATACATACTTACTACTATGGGTATTGCACTAGTATGTTAAATAAGAAAAACATGACCCACATCATTTGTGCATGGAGTCATATCATGCACACTAATTGCAAAGTGGGACGTATCAACCACATGTCCGCATCTCCCTTCGTGTACACCACCAGAGGCCGCCTGCCCCCCCACCCCCTTCTCTCTGATGTGTTTTTCATGTTAACACTATGCAGTGCCTTAGGTACATTGTGCGGCTTCCCACCATACGCAGTCTATCGAGCCCATTTAGAATGTTTTTATGGGATAACATCGTTTTTATTTTTCAATTAAATTTTAATACATGTGTTTTCCCTCTTTTTTTAAAGCTTCTTTTCCCCCCTCATACAATTTCCTTATGTTCTTGTTCTTTGTCTTAAAAAAAAGGCCAGAAGCATCTTTTGTTTTGTTTCCAAACCTAAACCTTTGTTTAACTGCCAGAAGAAGACAAGAATTAATCAATACAATATCAACAAGCTATTGATTGCATCGTGATGTTTTATATTGTGATGAGTAAAAACATTATGAGAAACATTTTACAGGGATTACTCAAAATCCAATGTAACACAGTTTGGAGCTTTAAAATTGGCCTTGCTGTCCTTATTGGGCTTTATTATTGTTAGTGTAAAACACAGTGTGAGTTTTGCTTTAAATTGAGTTCCTTTGGTAGTTGTGTTACACCAATAAACAGAAATAAAAGGCTGCTCCTGGAGGTACATTTACTAAATTACAATTCCAAGGTGCTGTGACTCCTATTGTCCAATAAAAGTGTCCTATCCACATTTTATATCATATTTTGACTGCATGTACATTTTATAATGTACTTTAACTACATGTATCTATATATTTCTATACTCTAAAGTACATTTTACACAGACTAGACTAAAATGATTTGACTCAAAAGTTACTGCCAGGTCACTGATCATAAAAAATGCTGTTGAGCTTTAACAGCAAAAAGAAAAAATATCTACTGGTAACCAGGATCCTTTATATTTATGATGATGGTTTTGTCACATTTGTTTTAGTAAAGCTTTTTGGATATTTGTTTCACTAGTAACTATAACAATGAATCAATGAACTTTTTTCCAGTCATTAATCTGCCCAGTGCAAACAGATTAGTCAAGTAACAATTCACCACAAAATATTAGTGGAACTTGAATGAACAGTAACTTTTGGTTATGATGTGAGCCTTGAGAAAAGCCTGTTCTGGACTATGTCTGTGTGTGTGTGCATTGAAGAATGACCCTGCTGTCTTTTCAGGTGTGTGTAATATATGTGTATGCAGCTCCAGGGGTAAACAGGGGAGTGGGTGGGACTATGGTCCTCCTGGGCAAGACCTATACACTCCCTCCCTCCTCCCCCCATCACTGCAGGCTAGCACTCTTGACCCTATGTGTGTTAGTGTGTGTGTGTGTGTGTGTGTGTGTGTGTTTGGGGGGGGTGTACGTGTGTGTGTGTGTGTGTGTGTGTGTGTCTGTTTGTGTGTGTATACTCTTGGCAACATCCACAATTATCAAAATCCGATTTTATCCTTTCAAAAATGCAAATGCCATGACAAAAATAATAATCAAAACACCACCACCTTAGCAACAAAGATGGAAAGAAAATAAAAACCCATTATCATGAATCACCAACAAGCAAACATATCAAATCTCTCCACTCAGCCGAAGACAACTACAGAGGTGGATCAACAAGCATTCTTTCCTCTCTCATCACCTCACACCAATCTGAATCTTGGCTTGAATGATCGGGCTGATGAGGAGAACCCAAAGCTTTGAAGCATCAGTTGGGCCAGGCTTCTTATAACGCTACCAAGCCACAGTGATGCCATATCCTATTTGACACCCCAAAGCCTGAGAAATTGATCCCCCCCGGTATGGCCATTGATCAGGTCTGGGTTTGAACACGCGCTCGGGGCCCGGCATGGATGGAAAGGGTAGGGGCAAGATCTGTGCCTGGCTCAGTTCTTTTGTTGACGGGAATCGATGGTCTCTCACCATGGGGTAGATTAGCACAGCATGAGTTTACGTGAACGGTCTATCTATCTGTCCCCAATAAATCATTAGAATCTGTGTTTATGAGCATGGCTCTACATCTTTTACCTGGTCTTTTTTTATGTTTCTGTAACTAATTTGTTTTCTCTTGTCTTTTTTTAATTCAAGAGTTGGTAAAAGAGATTCTTGTCGGGTTGAGTAAAATTTTCTGGAAATGGTATGCTTCCCTGAGACAGCTACTGATTGGTGCAGTTGCAGAGATTGACTATTAGCAGACACACACGTCATTTTCCTGATGGAAATAAAATAGATGTGGTGCCATTCAGCTCGTCTACAAGTTCCTACACTGACACTAACTGCGCTGGCACTGTCTGCAGTTGAACAAAGTAAAGAAAAAAACAGCATGATCGGGCATGTTGTCTAATAACGAGAATGCATCTCCACATTTCTTTTTTTTCTGCATGTAATCATTTTCTCTTCTGAGGAGTATTTCCCTTTCCAATAAATAAAAAAATGTAGGCCAATATTCTGCCTCTGACAAAAAAGGGGATTTTTTGATGAGAAGGACCTCGGTTATTTGCTTGTAAAAAAAAAATGAATGGATCTTGAAAAATGTATTTTGTTATTTCATATTTTATTATCAGTATTTTTTTTATATATTCCTGTGATTACATATTCATCGAACTGAAGATACTGAGGGTTTTGGAAGATCAGTTTGGTCAAAAATGCTGGCAGGAGAAGAGTTAAATATGAATCTACAGCCAGCAGGCTGAGCTTAGTATTTAACCGGTAAAAAAAATGGAGACACAGGGATCAACTAGCTTGGCTGTCTAAAGGTATATAAATTCCTGCACCATTACTGCTCACTAATTAACTAAATTAGCAAATCGGATGAGAATTTTACTTAGTAAGTCTTTCCGAGTCCAGAAAGAAAAAAACAAAAAAAGACAGGCAACACTGAATATTATAAGCAGCGGGGACAGAGCAGGGCAGGTCAGGCTGAAGGTTCTGGCAGGGCCAGACCAGGCCCCAAACACACCAGTGCTAAAGGGCTGAGGACAAGTGTTGTCATGTCCCCCTGAAACTGCCGAGGCCGCTGGGTAATGAATAAATAAACACCCCCTCCAACCATCTAGCCTCTTCCCGCTCTCCACGTTTGGCAGCCAACATGCACACACACACACACACACACACACACACACAAACACACACACAGGAACTGGCACATGCACATAAACAATATGCACAAATGCATACATGCATGATTGCCATCGGGCCAGACAGCCCAAATACACACTCTCATACACACCATCTTTGTGCAGGGGAGCCTCTTTGATTGTGTGTGCCTATAGGTGTGTGTGTGTGTGTGTGTGTGTGTGTGTGTGAGCATGCATCCAGCTGCCCCGCATGCCAGAACTTATTCCCTACTTCGCCTTCTTCATCTGTATCTGTTTTATTTGCCTGTCCATATTCATTCGAGGATGTGCAGAGACTTTGCTAGCAGAGTCAAAGCCGGGCTACGTCGGCACATTACCACACTCATGCCATTTGGAGCCCAACTGAGATATCACCCCCACGCCACCGTAGAGGCATTTGGCAACACTATGTCAGAGCTTATGAAAACAAGAGGCCAGAAAGCTGCGAGAGTCATAGCTGGAGCCATGGCTCAGCATCGCCCAGGCCTGACAGTCAGTGAAAATACTTTCAATTATTCAACTTGGCAGATTGAGAAGCCAAAGACAGAGTGAAGGCCTTTTAACATGTAACTTGTTGTGACAAACACTAAACATCCCTCACCACCGGCTAATGAAATATAGATATTTTGTTTTGTTTCCGACATGATTAATTTGTCATTACCAACTTGTTTCGGCGGCGAAGAGCCGGGATTCCATCGCGTGGTGACAGGGGAAGTGGAGGGAGAGTCGGGAAGGGAAGAACACGGGCAGCATGTCCAAGGGAAACGCACGGCAGTGAGGCAATAAACACGTACACACAATTATGAAAATGAATTTTCGAAGGCCTACACTAATATTCTCACAGTTAGATCTGAAAATTATTTTGTTAGAGTGGACCTTTTTCATGCCACATAAGATAATTACAGGGGTAGTTTTTCAACCATTTTTTCTTCAGTTTTGTATGACAAGTCTTACCAATACCGTTTATACTATTATACACTAAAGTTTTCCAATAAAACCAGACTAATTAAATGGTTTAAGGTTACAGCCTAAATACACTAAGGTAAACCAGATTTCATTACAGGTTTTTACAAAATGCCAATTGAGAGGAGTTAAATCATACCCTCTAGCCTGTTATAACAACACTCTTTAACTAAATGGGGAAACAATCTGCACTGTAATGTAAATGTCAGGGTCTGGAATTACAGGGTTCTTAGGCCAAAGCGTTTCCTTAAAAGGTCACAAAAATGTCTGTGACATTAAAACCTAAGGTGTAAATATCCTGACCTAATAAGGATTTGTCTTTGGCGTTTTCCTGGCCTCCGCTGAACTGTCACTTTTCACATGTAAATCCATTATGTACCACGTGTGTAAGCTCTGATACTGTGTTTAGATGAAGAAATAAAAAAAAGCTGTCACCATACAGACCACAGTAGAAGAGAATCAACTCTACACTAACACAACAAAACACAGCAAGCGTACATTTTACCAGCACCACTTCCTGAAAAAAACACACACGGTGTACGCACACGTACGCACAATGTCTGCTTACCTTCCTCACACACACGCACACTTATTGCTTTCCATCAGACAGAAGATTGCACAGTAACCTTGACCTGTCTGCCCAAAGTAAATTGCCACGAAGCCTCCGCTATCTCGTGGTGTGTCATCAGCTCGCGCCCAGCGCCGCCATTACCCTACATCAGTGACTCAGTGAATTACAATGAAAGACGGGCTCCATTGTATGTATTACACTGTGCTTGCGGGCTGATTTGTCTTTGTTGCCTGTATGTCATCCTATGATAGCAAATGATACCTAATATTATTAAAAATAAATGTAATAATAATTGCTTATAAACTTTCTTTAACCTTTCTTCTTTTTTAACTTATTTCTAAATAACTAATCCTATTGCACATTCTAAATTAACGGACAGGACAGAAATTTTTAAAATACAGAAGAGAAAAAACATCTGAGGTGATATCAGGACAGATTCTTTTCATTTGCTGCTGAGATTGGTTCTTTTTTCTTATATATTTATAGTTATATACATAGTACTGTAGATACTGCCCCATGTTTTAACACTGTATAAGCCACAGAAAAATCAACAAGTTAAGAGGACTTCTGTGAAGGTGTGATGTCCCAATTGTAAATTTAGTATAAATTTATATGTTAATTTTACAATAAATTGTTAGCTCAAGCGATATTGAACGTGGCAAATAAAGTGATTTTGATGATGACCATTAGATCCACAACACTAGCTACAATCCCTCATTCTCAAACATGAAGGGCTCACAGTTGACGTACAGTTACAAAGCATCTGTGTACTCATATATCCAAAATGGAAACACCATGAAGGGTTTGATGCAAAAGCGAATTATGTGAAAAATAAACCTGCTCGTAACATCGATGCTCAGTGATAGATTCATTCATCAGTGTTTTGACGTCCACTGCCTGGCCTTCATTAGGTCTGTGAAAGACTCACAAATGCCGCTCCTCACGTGACAATCCATGCGATCGTCAGCGTGAGAATATCCACTATTGTCATAACGTGAGAAGTAAACAAAGAATAGGGTCCAATTTCTGAAAGAGGGACAGGAATGGTGAGTTAGGTGTGATTTATTTTAACCTTGAGTGGTTATGGACGGCTGTTGTCTGTATGGAGGAGATGCATGTGTATCTCTGTCCTACACTTTATGTGGATGCAAATGGATGTGACTGTTTATATGGATGCATACAGACGTAGAAAAGTGTGTGCGTGTATGTGTGTGTGTTGCTCTGCTCCCACAGTGCCCCTGGGACCCATCTGCCTCCCTGTTATTAATTCATCAGGCTTAACCATGCAGCGCTTTATGACTGTTTGGACTGACAAACTATCACACACCCTCCCCACTCTCAGAACAGAGTATTGAAAAACAATATCTGTCACTGGTTGCTGATCCTGTAGTTGCAGCTTGATATGTCTCTTGTATTGTTTGATGTACATCTTGTCTCTTGCCCTGCTGACAGTCAATATAGTCTATATAAGTGTTGGATGTCCCTCTGTCCCTGAATCGCTGCCCCCGAGGAAAATTCCTGCAAATTTATGGTTCCTGGTGAATTTCCAAACCATTTTCCATCTTTGTGTCAATTTTAATGTGTCAAAACATATCTTGAAATTCCACGAGTTCTCTCAAAATCACTAAATCGCTCAAAAATGATTAAACTGAATAAACACACACAAAATAGAATATCTGATTACTCTTTAGAAGCCCGGAGAGGGCCAGAAATAATTTCTGAGCAAGACCACTGATCTCCAAGATCCAATTCATTTTACTCCAACTTTGTCCGTTCGCATAATTTCCATCATGGAAACTATTTTGGCTGAAGGAAGTGCAGATTGTGGCCGTGTTCAAAATAAACCTGTTTAAAAGGAGGAAATGTAAACATTGCATTGAAAGATAATCTAAGAATCAATCAATCCCTACACATGAATATGTCTTGATTGCTATGTCTAAACCTATTCCCATCAAAGACAGAGAGAGGAGAGCCGACATTGCGGCACATCAAAAGAGTTTATCTAGCTAGCATTATGTGGCTGTAAATAGCTGCAGAAAAACATACAAGCAAGACTTACAGTGAGAAAATACAAGTGGATGGAGAGAGAAAAAGAGGCTGAAGAAAGGATGTTGTTCCCAAAGAAAATAAAAGTTTCAAAGACACAAAAGTCAACTAACAAAGCAACATAAGCATGTGGTTTTATTTATAAATGGATATTAGAAATAAAAATTAAAGCAATACAGAACAATACAGATCAGCCATAATCATGTTTACTTTCCAAAACAATAACAAAGTGCCTTATTTTCCTGAATTAATGTAAAAACTCTGATTATATTGAAACTATTTAGAAAAGATTTTTTTCATTCAGAAAAGGCGAGGAACCTTCATTTAACAAATTCAAAGGTTGGCATACTTGATGGAAGTTTCTCCTCTCCGCTCCTCCCTCAGAGGGCGACGTGAAACCCAGGACATCCAGAGGGAGTTCTTGTTGGTTCCACCAGCAGCTTAGCACTGGGGTTATACTCCCCCCCAGTGGGCATTATGGGAACACGACTCCCTGCGATGGAGGACTGAGGACAATCAGCAACACGCTCCTGATGCACATGTTTAGAGCGTTGTCATTGTTACATTACTTGTTGTTTTAACAGAGGAGTAATGACAGCTCACTGTGGAGCAGGTATGGTTCCAAGAGTGGCATTAGAAGCACCAGGGGCGACTGTCTGAGACCATGTGCTCATCGTGGAACTAAGACAGAACTTTCTCAAGTCCACCTAGCCTTGTTATTGCTCTCATCCACGCTGTCTCTGGCTTTTATCAGGTCAGGGTACGTGAGAAAATTCAGTTCATTTCCATGCATGCATACAAACACACATTATCAACATTAGTGCACATAGGAAATGCATATGTACTCCTATAGAAAAGTGGAAGCATGAGTAGATTTTAAATGAGGGTGTGCTGATAGGGCATGTAGTTTACATGCAGCACAAACAGATGAATTTGAATAATACAAATAAAATGCTTTCGTTATGTCTGCTGCAAGGTCGGAGCAGAGCTTTGAAATGTAATTGATGTTATGAATATTTACCAAACAAATACACAAAAAAGGATACAGCTATATCTGAAAGCTGAGGTTGATGTGACAAACAGTCCAAGAGATACACTTTATAGATAGACAGATGAGAATGTACACCAATGATGAAAATTCTGAAATTACACATACCAGTGTTTTTATATAAATAAAATGCAAACTTGAATCCGCCAACCTATACACACACACACACACCTCAGTCAAAAATTCCCCTGGCATTGTACCACCTTCATCACCTTCTTATATGTGTTGACAATACTTTTGTTTGCTTCTTGGAGCTCCAACATATTTCCTGCCTCAGAGCCTCCACGGAACAAAGCGATTGACAATGTTTGAAAATGGCAGCGACAACATGATTACAGATGTGACAGTATGACAGTCCGGGAAAAGAGATGTGAATGGCAAAGAGAGAAAGAAATTCATTGAGAGAAAACATAGAGCTGGAAGCTCTCTGTGGAGCAGAGGAGTGACAATAGTTGACATGAGATGGAGAACACAATAGATACAAGATATGTCCTGCTTTAAATGAAAGCAAGAGGTGGGGAGGATAAATAAAGGATGAGACAAGAAGCAAGTGATGTGAATAGTATTTGGAGCAGAGGTGAAAAACTGTGCTTCTCTTACAATGAGGACCACTGTAAATTACTGCCACAACTTGGTATTTATTATTTCTGATGAATCATTTACAGTTTACTGACTCAAATTCAAGCTCAAGACAAAGAAAATACATTGTATCTTCCATTTGCCATATGACATAGTTCAGTGATTGGACAATTCAATTCAGCCTTAGTGTCAAGAAGGCTGCTTTGTATCTGGAGAAATTAGGACTGCAGCTACTTATTATTTTCACTTTTACCTTGAAGTTTTAAGATTAATAAATTAGCTCTTATGGAAAAGAAAAAAAAAAGAATAGAGAAGGTGGAATCAAAGAATTTGGAAAAAAAAATTCTTAAAAAGTGGCTCACAACAATTAATTTATTAGCAAAATAGATATAAATAATGTAACAAATAGGCAACTAATTGATTAATTATTAATTGACCAATTTTTGCAGGTCAAGTAAAAACAACAGAAGTCTAAACCTCACTATCTACTCAATCTATGTTAAATATTTTGAAAGCTGTGTACTTTCATTATCCCAAATGTGTCCAAAAGTATTTGTAAGAGTAACATATAAATAAGTGGCTGCTTATTGTAAGAGTAACATATAAATAAGTGGCTGCTGCTCTTCACTCTGCACATGCAGCAGTGAAAAAAATGTTTGTGTGGACAAGTGTTGTGTCAAAGCAAAGCTGACATGAATAGACTTTTTTTTATTCAGGACTAAGCCACTTTTTAGATCTCAGTCATTTTTTTATCTAATAACATTTAATTATAGTTCCATTTGCCATGGAGAAAACATCTGCAGATAGTTTGACATCCTGCGAAAACTTCCTGAACATCTGTGTCTTAAGTTAAATGGAGAAACAAGCTGAGCCAATGTTAGTAGCATGAACCCGTGCTACTTATTTAATGTCATCAACTCAAGCATCATTTTAGGCTGTTGTATTGACTGAGCAGACAATGACATATTTTGGTTTAAAACGCAATAAGCTGACTTCATAGTTATAACCTTTTAGTTAGATTAACCCTCTGTTGCATTAACTATTATTTAGATGTAGTAAAAATGTGAGAGAAAAACAAAACAGATATTGAGTAATTTTTTATTTGGTGAACATTTTCAAAACTTTGAAAAAAATGTGTGAAATTGTGTGTTAGGCGTAAGCAAAAGGACTGGTTATGTGACTTTGTAAATTGTATATCCTTTGAAATTAAAAGCCTCCTTTTCATGCCTAACTGTAAAAGCATAGATTTGATATCTTAAAGTAATCCATAAGCCTATTTAATAGAGAGTTAATGAAAAATAACACATGTCCAGTGCAGTCGTGGAAGCATCTATCTAAAAATATTCCTAAAGACTGATTTTATCTATATATATTAATTATTGTAAATGAATAGTATAATGAACATATCAATTTTCTCATTAATATAAATGAACCAGATTCAGCTAGACAACTATTTTACATCCACAGCATCTTGATCTCATGAACCAGAATGAGATAATTCCTGATCAAATTGCCAAGAACATCCCCCATTCTCAATTTCGTCTGTGCTACTGACACAAGGTGAACGATGGAACAGATACTTTGGTGGCATTTTTCCTTTTTGAAAGAAACAAACATCTTTTATCTCCTTGGGTAAACTGCTGCTATCTCTCCATTTCCTGCCCCGAGCAACCTCACTTAGTGCCTTTCCCCCCAGGGAGCCTTTCCTTGGCAAACAGGGCTGTTTATTTTACTAAAACGGTCCTTCACTTCAGCTGGTTTGTCTAATTAAAATGTTGCGAAAGCGCTGTGGAGTAGGCATTTTATTTAACAGCTAATTGTGCCGGCGCTAGAGACCGGGATGTTTTATGCATACACTTTCCAGAATCTTGGGGAAAGAACATAATCATATACGCACACACACACACACACACACACTCACACACACAAGCAGTCACACACACACGTGCTCAGGAGATCAGTTTCTCTTTCATTGGTGGGATGAATTTTAAACAGTCAGGAGTATCGAGTTAATCAGTGAGAATTCTGTGGGGGAATATCAGGTTGCCTTTTAACACGGGAGGATGCATGTATGATTAACGCACCACTCCCCATTGGACTGAACAGAATAATTGTCTTGTTTACCAACAGGTGTTTTTAATCTAGACACAGGAATTGACAGTCCATGTTTGCTGATGCTCTCGTGGGGGGCTTGTTTGAGATATAATGACTTGCCATTTTTCTTGTCAATGGCTCATGTCGTCCTAATTAAGTCTTTCACGTCGGCGAAAGGACAGGATGTTTCTGAGAAAAAAAAGAAAAAAAACATTGTCGGTGTTGTTAAGGTGGGATTAGCAGCAGCCAATGCACTTCTAGTGGATGTCCCCCTTCTCGTGTTTCACTGGCTTCTTCATTATGTGTGAATACATTTAATACACCCATAACAAGGGCAAACGGTGCACTATTACACACTATCTGCTGAGGGCAATGCTCCGCTGGAAGTATAATTACAGACTGATCTGATGACTGGGGCAGCTGGGGGTTAAAAGCCTCACTCTGGGGTCCCGCAGAGGTGGTAACAAAGGAAGAACCCTTGACAAGTGTATGTGGTTAAGGATCAGACCAGTCATAACAATAATAGTATATAATAATAGTAACAATAATACATTTAAATTGTACTGAATTTAAATCAACTTTTCATTCATACTAAATATTAGAGTGCTACAGCAGGAAAAACACATCTTACTAAAAATCAACGAGCGTCTGTCAGTCTGTTCCACTCGTTTCTCTCAACCTCAACTTTCTGGATGGATATTTATATCCTTCTTGGTGAAATTTTTCATATGGATAATTAAACTACCATTATTATATTTTTATCATTAAAACTTGAAGTCGTGTAGGTGTTCTGTGGTGGGGTAGGGTGTTCTTGTCTCATAAGCACTAGACCTGTGTTTGAATCCTAACTGACGCATTTTTTTGTGTCTATGCATAACATATTTTGCAAAACAAAAAGATGTTAAAACCCATACACTTACATATCCCACCACTATGCTGCAGCAGCTCTTTTGTCCCACTGTTCCAGCTCTGGATCAACATGACAATTACATCCCACCATCTTTTTACTATTCAAACCTCTGTTGTCTTCCTGTTCGATCATGTTCCAATGTAGTGAAAGTAAGTTTCCTGGTTTAGTTGCGACTTTATTCCTCACTAACACAGGCTACTGTGGATGTTGCCAACCACAAAACTACAAACTTAGTGAGAAAACTTCACATGCTGCCGTTTTTTCTTCTTTCTAGAAACTACACTGAAACTCGAAGACACGTTCACAGACCTTCAAACCCAAGTTGTTGGGGATATTAAACAATGTGAAAGCACAAAAAAGATTTACAGCCATTTCACTATTTAGTACACATACTATAGTTTTCAGAGCAGTGTGTGGGACATGAAAAAATGACCTTCATCCAACCCTAACCCTAACCCTAACCCTATCTACTTTTATATAGGATAATCATAATCATCAATGAAAAAGCATATCTATGACAGCTAGCTATTGTTATACTGCTATAATTCATTTTGCCTGCTTATGGTTCTCTGTAATTTTCATCATATAATGGAAACAAGTAATGTTGCTAAAGAGGAATTTGACGGGCTAGTAATATAGCTAAGTTAACAAGCAAGTTACCCTAACTCACTGATCAAGCAGAATTTCTGCATGCATTTCTGCAATCATTTCTGCATGCATTTTGATGCCATGTAAATCCTTTATATGAGTCCAGCTAGCATATGCTTCACCCATATAGACTCTGTTTTTCTCTTCTCTGGTCTCTCTGCTTCTGTGATTCATAACTCACTATTCACCAGAACTTTAAAGCCGCTGCAGGACCTGCAGACTTTGCCGTTTTTACCCAGCAGCCTAGCTGCATATCTGGTAACTTGTGGGTGGAAAAAGGTTTTGCATTGATGTCCTGGTTATTAAAAGTCAGCTGAGGATAACATGGAACACCTTGGTTAGTGACTTAGGTAAGATGGGCTGGTAACTTGCTTCAAACTTTTGTCGTCAAAAAAAGGTCAACTGGTAACGGCCCAGTCCTGAATGCATATCGCCACCTATCATAGCAGAGGCAACATGGCTCAATAAACGACTTCCCTCCCATGCAAATATACTTTGTTTAGAGAGGAGTTTAATGACTAAACAAGGTATAAGCATTTAACAGTAGATAATGGATAAACATGTCTTAATCATATTTACTGAAAAGCAGTGGATTTTATTGCCCTCTCTGGTTGAACATCAGCATCACAAAAGAATATAAAGGTTTATTACTGCAACTAATGTTTTTTTTTTCTCATTATTGATTTTATTGATTTAATAATTTGAATGTCTCAAGAGTCATTTGACTCAAGACAGAAGTCTTGGACGTGGGCAAGTGTGTGCTCGATTGTGAATGATGTCAGGTATGCACTGAGGCCCGTAATGTTTCAATACTCATTACTAGACTAAAATTAGTAGAGTACAAGTGGATCATTAGAACATACATCACCCAAGAAAAGGTGAATCATGCTATAGAGCAAGAAGTGTCTTTCAGTATGTTCCTCTCATCTTTCAGATATGGCTTTCACATGATGAGGAGTATCCTTTTTGGTGAAGTTTTTCAGATAGATAGTCAAAACATCTTATTATATTAGCATCATTAAAACTTGAAGGTTGTAGGTGTTCTGTGGTGGTGTAGGGGGTAGGTTCCCTGTATCATTAACACTAGACCTGTGTTTGAGTGCAAGCTGAAACATTTCTTTGCATCTATACCACTATATATATTTTATATATAAAAAAAATGTAAAAACCCATACACTTCCATATCACTCTACTATCCTGCAGCAGCTCTTTTGTTCCAGGGTTACAGCCCAGATTATGACTACTCCTTTGGCCATAGTCAACGCCTTCTTTTCTTCTTTCTCTAAACTACGGTGAAACTCAAAGACACGTTCACAGACCCTCAGGATATCCTAACAATATAGTTTTATGGATGGATGAGTAGATAAGTTGTTGTAAACATTAAATTGTGTTCAAACCCAAGGAAGATGTATTATCATATGAGCATTTACTAAACATACTGTGGTTACCAGGGCAGTGTATGGGACATGCAAAAATTGCATATATCCAATCTATCTCCTTTTTATAAGAATACAGACTTTCTACAGGCACTGCACTTTAATTTTTTTTTTTTTAAATTTAATCCAAATGTTCCAGATACTCGTGTGAAATGCCAGACTCACAAAGGCACCCTCTTATATTGCATTTGGGAATGTGACAGGAAGTCATGAACATCATTTCTCAAATAACTTATAAAGCCATTCTTCTCAGTCCTGAAAATTTGTATTTTAGGCCTCTACCACACAAATCTTCCCTTAAAAAAAACATAAAATCATATTGATCAGAATCCGCCTCATCCATATAAAACATCTGATTCCAATGTACTGAAAAATATATTATTTATTCATTGGCTTAAAGAATTATCATCCGGTCTGTCTTTGAAGAAGCTGACTTATAGTCTAAGCCATAGGCCTGGGGAATTTTATGAAATCTGGAGCTTCTTCTTACAGTTGCTAGAAAACACATCCCTGCAACATACTCTTCACTTTATTTTCATCCTAACATAATATAAGAGCACCTTAATCAATCTTAATTAATCGTAATTTCATGATGTCTTCATTCCCTTACATTACCTGTATGCCATGCTCTACTCAGACTTAATGTTCTGATATATGATGCTCAGGTGTCTGAACACTTGTTGCTTTCATTTTTTTTTCATAAAATCAGGGTTAGGGTTAGGGTTAGGGTTAGGGTTACGTCAGATATTACTGAAAATATCCCTTAATCATATGGGATGGTATAATATATCCAACCAACAGTCCAAAACACCCACATTTTCAATTTGCAATTTTCAAAAAACAGAGAAAAGCAGAAAAACCTCAAACTGTAGAAAAATGGATTAAACATTTGCCGCAGGGTTAGTGTAATGAATAACATTGTGAGGTTTTACTGTCAGTCACTCTCTGCTCTTCCTGTCATTCTAGTTACCAAAATAATAAGGAAAAATAACCTTATTTCCATGTCATCAGTAATAACTATGATATGATTTTTTTAAAGCTGTTAAATCAGCAATGGAAGACCACAAGTCTTCCATTGTTGAGGATGGTCTAGAGAAAGACAGTGTGTGAGTGTGTGAATTTGGTGCAGTCATAGCAGTGTGGAAGAGGAGTGGGTTTCTAAGTGAGAATAAAAGCCTAGCTTGTATTACCTTTTCACACATCAGCCTGAAGCTGACAGGCTGCTAAAGCAAAGGTATTTTAACATCCAATTTCAACTGTTTTTTGCCACAATTGCGCAAGACTAGGGGTGAAAATGAAAAGGGAGAAAGAGAATGGGGGACCTTGTCAATGGCTGAAGAGTTTCTTTTTTTTTTTAATTTCCTTTCTCCTGAATGGAAGAATAAAATCCCTGGCACATACATCGATACCTTTAACTGAGTGTGGGTCTCCCTATTGTCATTTCTCACCTATGCAGAAAAGTAAAAGCAGTAGTTTTAAAAGTGCTGGATGATCATTGAGCAGAGAGATTTTTAAAAACATGTTAACAGGAAATCCGAAAGTGACAAAACGAGGAAAAAAGCATTTGAAGCTACATTTAGCTGATTCAGGAACATCATATTCAGACATGTAGGACTTACAAAGTAAATACTGTTTGTTCATGGTCACATTGTCATCATTGTCCTATTGATTGGTTGTCAGCAACTTTTATCAGTAAAAACGCTCCGATAAATCTACTGAACACCAATGTTAACAACCTATGGTGAACATAGTGGAGCCGTTAGATGACAAGAAAAATGTGGTAACAATGAAACAATGTGGTAACAATGTGGTAAAGGGACCCTCAATCAGGCACCATCGTTTGGGGCGCCCTGGTGGTGATGTACCTACACAGGGTAGATCATGGTGGTGGGTGGGAGTCAAAGCTCTCTAAGAGCTCTCTAAGAGCTTTGACTCCCAGGGCGCCCCAAACGATGGTGCCTGATTGAGGGTCCCTTTTCCACATTGTTACCAAACCCCCCAAAAACATTTAAAGTGATCCACAAAACAGGATTTCTTCTGGATCATTACCAAAATAAAATAATTGGTTTAACATACAATTGCCAACATTTGCTGAAAATTTAACAAAAATCCAACCAAAACTTTTTGAGTTATCTTTCCAACAGACAAACCCTAAGATAAAGAGTAGATCCAAACATGTCAAATTCATACCAGCACAGATCTTTAATATCTTCCACAGCAACTTTATATGCCAGGGCCTGGAGTACAGAAACAAATCAACAATAATCTTGTTTGTTGTTTTGCAGTGCTTTTATAGTTATTGCAAGTTCTGTCATTTTTTGTATTGTGATGCATTAGCTTTGTTTTTGCTAGTATTATTTTAGGTCTGTAATTCCTTGTGTTGGCTGACAGACAGCTGCATATAGCCACTCAGTAACAGACCTCAGAGCGGCTCACAATCAATCAACCTTTATTTATACAGCACCTTTCAAACAAACCAAACGCAATCCAAAGTGTTGTTCAAGTGATGGAGAGACTTTTTTTTATTTATTTCCGATTCTCATAAGAGTTAGTTAGGTAGTTTCTGGTGGTGTCAAGTGACGAGGCTGCAGATTGCAACCCGAGAACCTTGAGTGTGCAGGAAAATCTACAGTGGCCATGACAAATGTGAAAGGCCATCTCTAGAGCCATTGTTTGCTTTTATCTTTTTAGGTTATTGTAAAAGATGGCAGGCTCCATGGAGGGGGAATCATTCCCCATGTCGATAAAACCTACCTATCTAAGGTAATAGCACAATTCAATACAATTCAATTCTGCCTGTGAATATTACATTCCATTTCAGCCTAGTCTGCTCCAATTCTAACGCCACTAAGTCTTATGCAATGTATCTTTAATTGCTAAAAGAAAGATCACTGTTCAGCAACGCAGCAGCAATGACTATTTGACATAATGATTATGCAAAATAATAATTAAAAAGAATTAAATAAAATGCAAAAGACAAATACTCATTGGATGATTAGATTTTGGGATCTCATTAACTGACCAATACAGGCCACAAAAACTATGTTAAATACTCAAGCAGTGACTTACATTTGAAATACACATACTATCTCCTTTCTGTTATTGAGAATAAAAGTAAACCGGAGTGTCCCTACCAAATTGAAGCTAAACTTTGAGCTGCTATTCAAAGCCCTCCTCCCCTGCCAGTGAGCCGGGTAGCATCCTATCCTATTTAGAGAGGGGTTAGCCAGGATTAAAGGGTGTTTCTGTCGCTCTTATCTAGTGTTTGAGCACTTGATCACGGAGGCATGCCCTAATCCGAACATCGATGCGGTTCCATCAACACGCTCTCCTGGAGCAGCTCAAGAACAAAAGGGGCTGTTGAGGCTTGTTTAGATGGGGCCACACACACACACACACACACACACACACACACACACACACACAGAGCCCCACTGGCTTACTCACAACATACACACACACACATGCACAGAAATACACAGATCCCTTTTTAAAGAACACGTTTCTGCTGTTGCTTGCTTTGATAGTTGATGCCAAACATCTAATCTCATAAACTTCTGCTTGTTCTCTGCTGACGGGCTCAGACTGAAGATCTGTGAAGCGTTTGTGTTGTGTATTAGCCTTTGTGTGTGCATGTGTGTGAGAGTCAGACCGGGTTTGTTTGGAAATCTAAGTGGGAGATTAGATCAGGTTGGTTGATCACCAGTGGATTTGTTTACAGCGAGCTTTAGACAGAGATGATAAGCTGTTTATGTCAGATCTGTCTTGAATAATTGCAAATGTTTGGGCCTCTGATGTGTGTTACACGATAGCCTACATGTGATGATGCTCTTTGTCAATGTGGATCAGGAACCAGCCCATATCATTTTAGGGAATGGCTTTAATACCATTTTGGCTCCAAAAATTGACATTTGAATAAAACTTTTTCAACAACATGATCTACTACTTAAGTGTTATGTTATTATGATGCAATATAATAATGTAAATACACATACTATATTTTCCACCTCCATTTTTGGAACTAGAATTCTCAGGATAGGTAAAAATGGAAAAAAAAGTTTCTTTAAATTAGACCAAGAGAGTACACCGATACCTAGTTACAAGAAAGAGTCACTCAGTAATTTTCTATAGCTGCTTATTTCTGATGAGGGTCACAGGCCTCTACTGGAGCCAATCCCAGCACAAGCAAGAAACAAAAAACATATAAAGTAAATTCTGTTCAAAAAGAAGAAGGATGACATAGCTCCGCCCGCAGCTTTATTTTAGTGAGCCTGAAACAAAAGGGTCAGGAGTCAGTGATAAAAGTCAAGCAGTAAACTGGACATATGAGTGAATGAATGAATGAATCAATCAATCAATCAATCAATCAATCAATCAACTATATAGCACCTTTCATGCACAGAGGTCAGTTTGTTTAAGCCTACAAGGTGGACAGGGGAAATTAGTGTTACTCTACTAGTATTTACACAGTTTCTTTGGGAGAAAAGAGTAGCCAGCTCACATAAAAAAGTCATTATACACAAATTTCAGAAAGGAGTAAAGCAGAAAGCAGTTTCTAGTGTAGTTATGGGCTATATTAAAAAAATAGCCTACATTTTGAGCTGTCCTTTAAACCTGTCCGTTGAGTTTTATTACGCCAAATACGGTTAACAACAGAACTTAAGAGTTTATGGTCAAATCTGGATGTTTCATTAAGACCAATCAATTTTGCTTATGAATTTAATTTAAAAGAAAAGTATATACAGTGGGGAAAATAAGTATTTGAACACCCTGCTATTTTGCTATTTCTCCCACTTAGAAATCATGGAGGGGTCTGAAATTTTCATCGTAGGTGCATGTCCACTGTGAGAGAAATAAACTAAAAAGGAAAATCCAGAAATCACAATGCATGATTTTTTAATGATTTATTTGTGTGATATAGCGGCAAATAAATATTTGAACACCTGAGAAAATGAATGTTAATATTTGGTACAGTAGCCTTTGTTTGCTTTTACAGAGGTCAAACGTTTCCTGTAGTTTTTCACCAGGTTTGCACATACTGCAGGAGGGATCCTGGCCCACTCCTCCACACAGATCTTCTCTAGATCAGTCAGGTTTCTGGGCTGTTGCTGAGAAACACGGAGTTTGAGCTCCCTCCAAAGATTTTCGATTGGGTTCAGGTCTGGAGACTGGCTGGGCCATGCTAGAACCTTGATATGCTTTTTACGGAGCCAGTCCTTGGTTTTCCTGACTGTGTGCTTTGTGTTGGAAGACCCAGCAACGACCCATCTTCAATGCTCTGACTGAGGGAAGGAGGTTGTTCCCCAAAATCTCACAATACACGGCCCCAGTCATCCTCTCTTTAATGCAGTGCACTCGTCCTGTCCCATGTGCAGAAAAACACCCCCAAAGCATGATGCTACCACCCCCATGCTTCACAGTAGGGATGGTGTTCTTCGGATTGTACTCTTCATTCTTCTTCCTCCAAACACGCTTAGTGGAATTATGACCAAAAACTTCTATTTTGGTCTCATCTGACCACAAAACTTTCTCCCATGACTCCTCTGTATCATCCAAATGGTCATATGCAAACTTAAGACGGGCCTTGACATGTGCTGATTTAAGCAGGGGAACCTTTCGTGCCATGCATGATTTCAAATCATGACGTCTTAGTGTATTACCTACAGTAACCTTGGAAACGTTGGTCCCAGTTCTTTTCAGGTCATTGACCAACTCCTGTCGTGTAGTTCCGGGCTGATTCCTCACCTTTCTTAGAATTATTGAGACCCCACGAGGTGATATCTTGCATGGGGCTCCACTCCGATTGAGATTGACCGTCATGTTTAGCTTCTTCCATTTTCTAATGATTGCTCCAACAGTGGACCTTTTTTCACCAAGCTGCTTGGCAATTGGTCCGTAGCCCTTTCCAGCCTTGTGGAGGTGTACAATTTTCTCTCTTGTGTCGTTGGACAGCTCTTTGGTCTTCGCCATGTTACAAGTTAAAGTCTTGCTGATTGTATGGGGTGGACAGGTGTCTTTATGCAGCTAACACTTCAAACAGGTGCATCTGATTAAGGATGATACATGGAGTGCAGGTGGACTTCTAATGGGCGGACTAACAGGTCCTTCAGGGTCAGAATTCTAGATGACACACAGGTGTTCAAATACTTATTTGCCTCTATATCACACAAATAAATCATTAAAAAAAATCATGCATTGTGATTTCTGGATTTTTCTTTTTTGTTTATCTCTCTCACAGTGAACATGCACCTACGATGAAAATTTCAGACCCCTCCATGATTTCTATGTGGGAGAAATAGCAAAATACTTATTTTCCCCACTGTATGTGTATTTTGAGTTTGTCCATCTGTGTTGTGTATGCATGTGTGAGAACAAGGCAGTGACAGAGTGAATGTGATCAAATGTAGGGGGAAAAAAATCACCATTTGCTGCCTCTTGTGGGCCTGCTGGCTATTTGACAGGACTGTATATCATACTCTTGGATGAGTTGTAATTGCAAGTGACTGCTCTGTGTTTCTCAGAAGTGGTTGTGCATATGTGTGTCTACATGGTGGTGGTGTAGGGGCTGGGGGTAGGGGGGGTTTGGTAAAAATAAAAGGAGAAGTGTTGCGCTTGCTGTGCATTATTTAGGAAATTGCTGTCACACACGCAGGGGCTGGAGCTGGGGCCTGGTGAAGGAGACAGAGTCTGGCTCCCGGCACTATTATTACGCCTGCTGGAGCCATGGAGGCCAAGCTGTGTGTGAGTACAAGTGTATATTTTGATAGGATAGCTTTTTTTGGGGGGGGCAAGACATATTCTGGGTAATACATATAAGTTCATGACATACTTGTGTTAGCAACTTGCCATTACATCCATATCATATTCGACTATAAAGTAAAGCTGATGTATTGGTCACTGTAATTGTCAAGTGTGTATAGTTATTACACATACATACCAAAATCAATTCCCAATGATATACCTGTTGTTTAAAAACACACACATATATGTTGCATGTGCATGTCTATATTTTGAATACATGGAATTGTATATGTGTATATGTGTGTGTGTGTGTGTGTGTGTGTGTGTGTGTGTGTGTGTGTGTGTGTGTGTGTGTGTGTGTGTGTGTGTGTGTATGTGTGTGTGTGTGTGTGCGCGCGTGTGTGTGTGTGTGTGTGTGTGTGTGTGTGTGTGTGTGTGTGTGTGTGTGTGTGTGTGTGTGCATGCATGCATGTCTGTTTAGACACTAAAGAGGTCTTAGTTGAGACATTATAGCTATAAATCTTAGCGATGTGAACTGAAAACTGGAGTCATCACTCTGGAGAAACTCACAGACTAAACACTGATGACCCCCACGCTGACCTCTCCCCCCTCTCTCTCACACACTCCCACACACACCTCTAGAAGTGACGCATATGTGCATTTTCTGAGCTGCTGGCCCAATAGTTAGGTAGCAAATGATGACTGTTTAGACTGTCAGTTAATCTGACAATTATTTATCAATTATTTGACCATTTTGCTTATAAAACATTGGGAAATAGTAAATAAATTCCCATCACCTAGCCTAGAGTTTAGGTAATGTCTTCAAAATTCTCCACAGACACCTAATACTTAAATAAAACATAATATATCACAAATAAAGCTTTCAGTACTATTAAAATGCACACACTCTCCCATGCTTACAGTATACCACCAAAATTAAAAATCACCCCTGTGTAATCAAATCATACAATTGGAATGGTCCAAATTCTAAAAGATAGTAAGTGTACTGTAGTATAAGTGGTGGAAGAGCAGATAAATTACAGCCACACTGTCTGTAGTGTTTTTGTTTCTGTTGCAATATATAAAACAAAAAAGAACTGTTCAAAGGTAGAAAAACATAAAATATATTTTTGGATTGTCTGGTGAAGTTTTCTAGAGTGATATGTTATCAATATTATCATAAACTAGTATTACAATTTGTAGGATTGTTTATAGGCGAGGGCCCATGATGTTGCCATTCATACCTCCTTAATTCAGTCAGTGTGGACCCCTGCAACTAAATATTATTTTCATTATTGACATGTAGTTTCTCCTGTTAAAACTACATTACCGGTTTTAACAGTTAATGTAATCCAGCCTTAAACCCCCAAATACCTGGTATTTTTCCTTCAAAAATGATACAATTTCAGGCAATCACGCTTTTCCAATAATCAACTACTATTCATTGGCTTTTTTCTGTTTTGGCACAATCTGCTTTAAAAGTTTACTATCCTAAATTAGTTTTTGTTATTTACCATTAAAAAATGTAGTTACAATAAACAAAAAAGAAAAATAAGGTTGCTTTGTTTTTCCTCGATTGAATATAGATGAAGCAAAGGGGTTTTACTAAGGAAATGAGACATTTAGAAAATCTGCAATTTGATAGATTTTTCTATATTTTTTAATTAGAAACCAAAAGGAATTGAAGTGGAAAAGGATGAGCAGTACGGTGAGTCTCTGTCTCCCTCTGTTGGAGATAAAACATGATGCCAGGAGGCCGAGCAGGGGACTGACCAGACCAGTAACCCACGTCCCAGTGACTTTCATTTGCCCCCCAAACCTCACAAGAACTTTTAGGTCGTCCTCACACAGTGGGGCGACCTCATTTATCACCTAGATGTGGGTTGTGAAGGGGGTGGGGGGGGGGGGGGTTCGGGTGCAGAGGCTCCGGGGGTGTAAGCACACTCGAAGCGGAAAGAAGGCTTTCATGTACGTGTACAAAAGTTACAGACAGAGAGACGCTGTCTGGTTTGATTCTGATTGGACAAGGGGGGCAGGGGATGCAGGGAGGTCAGGGAGTCAGGGCTGATGAATGTTTTGTGATACTCAGGAGGGGTCTCTGTGCGGGGGGAACACATGGCTGGTGTGTGGTTTGAATTAGGGAAAAAGTCCCTTTAAAACTTGTGTGTGTATTTATTGTTGTGACCAGGCTACTGCAAACGAGATGGAGGGAGAGTCCATTTTATGGGACAATGCCAAAGCTGGTGTAACCCTAAAAAAAAGTTAACCTCTTAAAAAAATCATAGGTAATTAAATGTTTAAATTGATCATACTTTTTCAGTTACACAATTTGACTTTTAAATGGCAAAAAACCAACATGAACATAAAATGTACATTTTAGAGACCTGATGAATGCTTCTTAAAACTGTATTTTAGTTTTTGACTTTCTCATCTTGCCAGATTATTCGTCACTGACCCATATAACAGAAGGATCTGAGCTATGTTAGGGGGCAACTACAATTTTTGTCATATGTCATATGAATTTGATTTTTGCATTTTGTTACCCCATACAATTCCCAAATCTTCGCTGCTACAACCCTGCACCACCATAGTACTGAGTTGCTAAAGATGTAGGGAGTAACAGATATTTATGTGAAACCCTCTACAGAAAGGAAAGGGTCTCAAGTGCAACAGACTCGCTGTAAATATTTCAACCCACAGAGGTCAGAGCAGTAATGCTTTTCCTCCACACAACAGACTACAGTCATTTTTTCAAAAATTGTTTCGCTGAGAAGTCAGTGTGTCAAAATCTAAAGAAAACACTAACAAGATTTGTGAGAGAAATGTGACTTGTCACAAATATAATACACTAAAAAATCACAAATTCTGACAGTTCTATGAAAATAAAATATTGCTCTCCTGTCAGAAATTGCCAGGGCCAGGCTATGCTCAAAAGGATGTTTTCTTATGATGCAGGGTTTCCCACACATAGAACGATGTATGGCAGAGCGCCACAGAATGAAAACTAAGTGCAAAATATTGACTTGGCCTGATGTCTGTGTAGATTCTCATTCAGCCAGGTCATTATAGTGTCAATAGAGTTACGTTTCACCTCCCATCCAGAAGGCTTCTTCAGTTCTGGCCTGATGCTGGAAACCAGGAGCTTATATCTCTGGATCACCGCGTGAAACTGTAAACAACACTCTCATAACAATGGTCGCATAAATCACACTTCAAGGTATGAAGTGGAGTGAGAGTCGTTGTGGTTACAAGATCCAGAGAATGAGTCTTGCTCTGATGGTGAAGAGCAGTTAAAAGTGAGAAAGGTGTACAACATGTATCACAGGTCCTCTGGCCGGGAGTCAAACCACCAAGGATTTTTGAAGGTGCCATTTAAATGCAGTAAATAAATACACAATTACTGTTTTTTGCCAGGTGATGCATCATAAATGTCTTGCAATATTAGTGCAAAATCACAAAATTATGAGAGTATGCTTATTGTGGGTCAAGTATTCTGATTATCATATCATAAGTTATCCTGTGATTCTCATCCCTAGTTAAAGACCAGTTCACACAGCAGGACATTTTAATAAGAACTAACTTCATTATTCAAGCCAAAGCAGCCAAAGACATACTGTACTGAATAGTGAAAATTGATAGGGAGGTAATAAGCGACTAGAGGGTGAGATGATTGCTTTAAAAAACACAATGTAGACTCACCAAACCAGATTACAATACTGTTAGGTTAATGCAATGCCAAAAGGAATACTGCCATATTTGTTTTTTTTAATTAAAATGTTTTCCCTTTCAATCAAAAGTTTTTTTTTATTCTATCTTGATGCTTTTAATTTCACTTTGAAATACCTTGTTGTTAAAATGTGCTATACAAATAAACTTCCTTGGTTAGTAATACAGAAATCAAACATATCTTTTCTATGTATCTTTTCTATGTAGGAACTGTAGCACAAAGTATTGTGTTGTGCTGACTTAAATCTAAACGTCTAACAAAAAAGACACATGTTATGCAGTCATGCTTTACCTTGCACAACATTTATTATTGTCCAGAATGGCTCTGATAACTGATAGCTTTTGAAGAACGCTTTATTTACTTCAAAGCGACCACAGCAATTCCACATGAATCAGAATAGGTCTAAATCTCCAAGAAACTTGATTTACAGTCATATCAACTGAAAAAACAGTACATTGTCATCTTTCAGATACTGGAAGAAGCAAATACTGTATTTCCCCTATCAAAAATTGTTAATAGATGTTATGTTGATAACGTAATCACCTAAGATAGCTCCTAAATCCTTTATAAAGTAATATTGCAGTGTGACACTGGTTAGACCACTATTGGATATATTAGCCCACTAAAAACAAACATTTTTTGTTCCTTTGTCCAATCCTTTATTGCCTTTTCTTTCCACAAGAAAGCAAATGAAAACAAGTGAATCATTTACTGACTCATATTATTTCAATTTCTGTGTCTCAAATTGAAAGTGTGTTTAACATTTGTCATTATTGTTTGTAAATGCTGATTAAGCTATTTAAATTTTTTTTTAATCTGTATTCAAAAATGCATACCAAATTGATATCACAAGGGCGTTGTCCTGATAAAATATGTGAGATCAGTTTGACAAGGTGACTTTTATTGAAGGATAAGACTTCACAAAAATGATGTGATGTGAAATTGTTGTCTAATATAAATATCTGTCTAGCAGTTCTGAGAAAGTGAAAAACTGGGCTGAATTTGTCATGTTTACCATACTGATGATGGATGGGAGGCTCACTGTGTGCATGGACTCATTAACTGTTTATATACATAGGGAGCTTTGGATAAATGACCTTTCAATAACCTGAGGGGACATTTCTGTTTTATGAAGTACATACAGAGTATAAAGCAAATATTAGGACAGCATAAAGATACAAAGACAACACACACTGACAGAAACCAGGCAAAGTAGAACAAAATACACACAAATTTGTACTTAGATGGATTAAAAAGGAAATGAAACTTGGGAAATGCTCTTTCAGAGTTTCATATATTCCATGTTCCAGTTCAAATGCTGAGTGGTGAGGTTTAGATACACAAGGAGTAATGGCTAGATGTTTTGAATTGCAGTAAACTGATGTACCTACTCTCAATATATTCATAGCCTAAAAACTGTTAACATAATCCATTGATAATACAGAGCTGAATGTTGCATTGAAATGGGACATCATCACTTGTCAAACAAAAATACATACAAGCAAAGACATCTCATAATTAATACAGGTAAAGCCTGAATTTCTACATTTATACCACATGGTGCCAGTGACAATGCATTTATTACTTAGTGCATTTCATCTCAGAATGTAATGATTTTAAAGTGATGTTGAAATTTTCTGATTACAAAAATAGCTCCATAGATTTGATAATGTAAATTCCATAATGAAGATGAAAAGTAATGTAAAATTATTGCAATTTAGGGTTTATATTTTTTGTTTTAGAAGTCCCATATTATACACTTTTCTTGGACTTTATTTGAAATTTTAATAACCCTAACAAAATATAGTTGTTGTGACCAATAATGATCACAGTTTCATCTCCTCTCTCAAGTTTCTCTCTCGAACTCTAGAAAGAACAGGTAAATTTGTGCCTCTCTCATTAATGTGACGATGAAACATTGATCAGGATGAAGAAATGATCCTGCTCTTACCAATTCTGTTACATGTTCAGATGAAGTTTTCAAATGTAAAAATCTTAGAGAAACTCTGCAACAGATCCCAACTATAATCCCAATCTCATAAATAAGAGAGACCATCTCTGCATCCATCTCATCACCAGGTGAAGTACTGGGGTAAACATAAAGGGATTGAACACACAGTGGATTTAAGGCCACATGCTCTCATCCTGCTAACAATTGCACATGTGTAGAATAATAACTGGACAACTTCTGCTTTGTAAATCTTGAAATACCAGACTGTATTTATTTGTTAGACAACAGAAACGACTGTACCCAACACTACAGTTAACTCATTCTACAAATAGAAACCATGATTTACCAGAACCATCTTGCAGGCTATGAACACACGCAGTTCTGTAAACGACATCACAAGGGCTTTCAAGCGTGTGAAAACCAAGATCGCAGTAGGACCAGATGGTATTAGTGGGTGGGTCCTCAGACTGTAAGCTGACCAACTAGCATTAGTGTTCACAAAGGTACTCAACCTGTTCCTGGCTCAATCTGCCATATCCATGTGCTTTAGGCAGTCAACCATCATTTCTCTGTCTTAGAAAACCAAACCAGCCCGCCTGACAGTTTCCACCCGGTAGTACCTAATGCTTTGACTGGATTTTCCTCACTACCCAGCACACAGGACTAATTACAGTTTGCCTACCAACCCAACTAATCAAAAGATGCACCATATGGACATGTCAATAACCTACTTCTGAAGCAAGAATAAGGAACTGATAATCGACTTTGGGAAGAAACAGGAAAGGAAGTACACGGCCCCTTAACAAGGTGGACAGTTTCAAGTACCTTAAGCAGCTGCATGGTAGTTCAGTCTTGATGAAGGCAAGGCCAAACCTTTCACCACGTATCCTCTGAAATAATTAGGAATGACATGACAGGGAACACTATCACTATCTGGTGGTGTAACAGCACCATGTAGGTCTGCAATGCCTGGCAAAGAGTAGTTCATTCAGCTGAACACAGTGTCGGTGGTGCGTAACCCTGTTTTAATGATATTGACTTTATGTGCTGAAGGAAGAATGCAAATTTTGCATTATTTAGAATCCGGACCACCCATGTAAAATGGGCCTTTTCACCCTGTTGCAGTCAACAAGAAGGTACGAGATACACAAGGGCAGTACTGAGAGGCTCAGGAATTATTACCAGGCCACTAGGATGATGAATGAGGTTACTGTCTAAACTACCCCCCCCATGTCTCATCCTTAAACCATACCAGTGTACACATTTTTATAGCATTGTTTTTATGTGTCTTGTTTTTTTTAATTATTACTAAATAATTATGATTGTACTTATTATTTATATTGCTTAATTGAAGGAACTAATGGGAACACTTTTCACTTTGATCACATCACAAGGACTGATTGATTGATGGAATATTTATGTCTCTCCTCTAATTGGCTGCTTTGAATGGGTGTGAATTTGCGTGGGAGGGGTGACTGTATAGTTGTGGCATCACAACTTCAAAGAAGTCCTGATGGCTCCTTTTAAGGCACAGTTCCTGAATAGTATACATTTCTTTGTGGATTAAGCATTTTGAAACATGGGGCAGTATTTATATAATGACCAGACCTACTTTCAATTAAAAATTAATTAAAATCTCCCTTTATACTATATGAGACATTTAAAACAACTATGCTAATTCAAGATTGCATTTTTTGTTTTAAAAATACAACACGTAAAACGAATTTGATCACTATCATCTACATTAACATTAACTCCAACACGCAAATCTTTGCAGGACCAGACTCCAAATGTTACTGAAGATCAAATATTACTCTAAACATTCTATAACATTTGTTTAATGGTGAAAAGTCACTGAAAATATATTATAATGCAACTTGTTTATTATTATATTAGTATATTATTGTTGTGCTGCAATCCTTTGGTAAAAAGTGTAACTACACCATGCAGGATGCATAAAACACCAACTGATGGCGCTACATGACCACGGTTCTAAAAATCCTGCTGTTTCTTCGTCTAGGCATGATCCCGACAACAATACTAGCAACTGTTTAGACCAGGAACACAACTCGCCGAAAACAAAAGTGGCTAATCATCTAACTTCCCAACACTTCAGGAGATCAGTAGGTATTAAAGACTTCAATCCGCAGACTAGTTCACTTCACAAAGGCAATAAGAGGAGATTGCTTTGCCGCACAGCTGTTATGGATTACCTGCAAGCCTCTCACAGATAGGGTGATAAAAAAGTTAACAAGATTAACCACAAAGTCCTTTAATCTTTTTTCTTTGGTTGGTTTGTTTAATCAGACATGCTATTGGAGTTTATAAAGACTAAACTATTCTTTGTTTCGGTCATTCAAACGAAACTGATCATGCATTATTTGCTTACAGAATATACCTACACTAACCTAATTTATAGTGAGAGCTGTGTGTTAAATTTACAGTGACCATCTCACTCTGGTATGTTTAATTTCATATAGAATAATAATGATTTTAATCTTATTTGAGAACAAAAGGTGACATGTCCGGATTTAAAATCAAGGATCCGGGGAACGGAAAGAAGTGTGTGTGCGTGTGTGTTTGAGAGAGAAAGAGAGGGTGTTTGCATTTATCAAGGGCCCCTACGGTTTGCAGCTCGTGGGCCCTCCACCAAAATGTAGACCGACGTCACCGCTTCCGCCCTGCGCCCCCTCCTCCTCCTCCTCCCTCCCCCGGCATCGTTGGAGCAACTAGGCTGCCTGCAATCCAACATGGAGTAAAGAGAGATGGGGCTCTAGCGGGGCCACCCCTCGGTAACAACAGCTACGACGCGCTTTTTACGCACAACTGGAACCGAATTCGTCGGTGAAAACATGCGCCTATGGACTTATTAACGGAGCGTGTTCCTTGTGTGTCCGTGTGTGTGTGAGAGACAGTGTGCGTGTGTGTTTGGGGAGGTGGGGGGAGAGAGAGCGAGAGAGAGAGAATAGCTGGATTCGGCTACTAAATTGTCTGTATAGGCTACCTGCTGAAGACGATGGGCTATTCAAGTTAGGAAAAAGGGGACATTCGCGATCCTGGAGCGACTGGGCGGCTCGGCCGTGGGGGAAAGAGGGGAAAAGTGAGGAGAAAGAAGACGGAGCTGCGGCCAGTCGAAGGCAAAGCCAAAGAGCCGACAGTCGCACAAAGGCGCATAGGGGATTTATGCGGAATCGGAGACGGAATCGGAGGAACCCCGGTGAAAGAATGACAAGCGAAAAGTATGCAACCGCCGTGGTACATTACCTGTGGTGAAACGAGAAAATGATAGAAGAAACACACCCAAACGAGTAAGTACTGTATCCCAACGCTTTCTGTATCGGTCTCTCTCTTTTTTCTCTCGCTTCCCCTAGTGCCTACAAGTTAGAGATGATTAGGGCAACTTGGTGGAATGTGCAGAATATAAACTCCCCTCATAATGCCGCCTTTCTTACAGCTGTCGTTGCATGTATATACATGGATGGTGTTTGATGCTGTTGTGGAAGCTAAGTATTGACAGTGTTGCTGTACAAGAGGCTTTTTCAGGCCCCCACCTTGGTTGGTGTAGAACTGAGAAGGAGAGAGAAAGAAGAGTAGGAGGAGGAGGGGAATAAGCGTGGGTGGATCGGAAACATTCTCTGAAAGGATCTGAAGCGAGAGAGCAGGCCCCTGTTGCAGCGTAACTTAGAAACTCAAACATGGGAGTTCCACCTTTTATAAACACGCGCAAACAGCTGCGATCACGCACCTCTTGTTTGTGCGTGGTTCTGCAAAGGAGGTGGTGTGTGTATGTGTGTGTGTGAGAGAGAAAGGGGGTGGAAGCCGAGAAACCCGACGCGCGTTTACAGAGGCAATTTGGCTTCGTTGTTTGGCCACATCTGTGTGTTTGCTTCCAACCGAAGGGGGAAGTCTCACAGGATATGAGATATCCGATATGCCTCATCCGCCATCTCTTTCTCAATCGCCCTCATTTGCATAGCCTACCGCGCTCCATTCATAAAAAATAGCGATCGTAAACAACGTCTCGCCCGGACGAAAAAACAAAAAAACGCGTTCGGTCGCGTTTTGCGCGCACGTTCCTGTCGGTCTGTTTTCCGTCCTAAGTGGAGGATCGCACTCATTTGCGTCCCGCGGCTTTACACGGAGCCGCACAAAATGCGCACAAGGCCCACAGACCCGTTTATACGACACTGGCACCCGTAGGCCTATATGGAGGCGCTCGGATCTTAAAATTAGCTTTAGTGGAAATTTAACGGGGGCTAATCTGAAATACATTTGATGGCGGCCAAGTGTCAGGGCACTTTTAGCCCGGCTGTGTGGACGCTATTGTTCTTGAATAGACCGAGCACAGCTTTTGGACGTATGCAGATTCTCATCGTATTTTTTTTCTCGACGCTTTTGATGTCACGGCCGATAATAGAGCGACGTGAATGGTTCGAACTGTTTTAAATCGTCCGTCCGCGACGCGAGGAGAGGGGGGGCTGATCGGTAGGAACGCCCGCTCCGCAGATCTCTTGTCTGGCTGGAGGGGTGGAAGGGCGAAGGGCACCGGGGGGGATGTTTGCGCTGCGGTGGCGTGACGCCGGCTCATTCATAAAAGCCCTCTAACCTCCAGGCCAGGCCCCATTCATGCCTGCTGGTCGAGGCTGCGGCCGGCTCCGGTCACGCAGACAATCGGGAAAAGGAGAAATAAAGAGACCCCCCATAGTCAAACAAGTGCCACAGGTCGGGATTCCAAGAGGAATTTCCAATTAAACATTCTGCAAGATTTTAGGATCTATACTATTGCGGGGGTAAATGCCCCATCTATGTCTGATTAACGCAACAAGCATCATATAAGGTTGCTTTTTGGTCTCCATATAGGAATTTGATCATTTATAATCCTATAGGATTCACTATAAAATTCCTGCCTGCTGGCCCTTCTTTTCTCTATAAAGTGTGTCTGTCCCTGGTCTTACATACACTATGGGGAAGGAGGAAAGAGGCTTACTAGTCAACTAAAACGTTACACAGTCGAGATTTCAAGAGGAATTTCCGATTTAAACATTCGACTTGATTTTAAAACCTAATCCTGTAGCACTTTATCTGTGTGTAATTAATGCTACACAGATCCTATAAGGCCATTTTATAGGATTAAGTGCAAAGGGACTCCAAAATGGTATACTACTAATAGGATTTTGATCATTTATAATCCTATATGATTGACTATAAAATTCATGCCTTGTGGCCATACTCATACTCTCTATGAAGTTCTGTTTTTAGTGTGTCTGTTTCTGGTAGAACACACCAGCAGGACCAGGAGAGGAAAAGCTGCAACCTAGCAGAATGTAAAAGAAAGGACCAGGACGAGCTAGGATCAAATCTTCATACCAAAATAGTCAATGTTTTCTGAAATCTTACCGTTACAGCTAAATATAGTTAAAACAGTCACTTTTAATTTTTTTGAAGGAAGGAGCATTGCACAGTATTAATACTGTCTGTCTGTTCCATATGTAGTACAGATTACCTCTAGCTGCAGCCATACAGTATATACATATACACACACATATATATATATATATATATATATATATATATATATATATATATGAACGCTGCCTGCAAAACTGTCCTTGACTTCTAAGTGAGGAAGTGTTTTTTTGGCGATGACATGTAGTTCTTGCCTCATGGTGTGATGTGCCCTCTGCGTCTCGCCCACATATTGCGCAAAGGTCGGCGGTTGATTCGTGTCCACTTAGGCAAAAAAAGTGTATCATGTGCCTTGAAGTTATGTCTGAAAATTTTGCTGTGAATAACTTCCATTGCGCCTCTTAAATTTCAAATTCCCTACAGTCCTACACAAATCCGAAACATGCCTCACACTATCTGTTTTTTGTAATAAATGTAAAATTAATTAACACAAGTGCAAAACTTTTTTGGATTCTCATTGACCAAATAATGTCTGGGAAGTCCTAAAATCATTACTGATGCATTAAAAAAGGGCCTGCTACCTCCTGTCACTTTTCTAAAATACTTATAGTTAAAGTTGAAAGGATATGTTCACAATTTTTTCAGGTGTGTCTTAAAACAACAGTCAGGTGCCCAAATAAGCATTGAAACAGTTTTTTCTTGCTTTGATCATTCCTGCTGTTCATGCCACTGGAAAATGTCAGTGTAAGATCCACTGTCCTCTTTATGTGCACACATGTATTTAAAAGTTTAAAAGTTAAAAGTCTCAAGCTATTATGGGGCTTCAGTTGTCCAAATGAGATGACTAACTCAGACTGCTAAAGCCTCATAACACATAAACTTTTATATAAATTTTTGCCCTCATCACTTATCTTGTAAGTGCATTGGAAGGGGATCTTTTAATGAAAAACGCATGAACCTATTGTTAAAGGCCCATAGAGCTGCTGCAGTTAAAATAGAGCTAATTACTGCATTTAATTTAGTTGCATTTTAGCTTGTCTTACATTGTGCATTGTACAGAAACAATATGTTAATAGAGTCATCTGTTAGTCACTTTTTGGTATAAGCATGCTGCTTCATAGAACATTTATTATCTTATGGAAATAATGTGTAATAGGTGTAGTTATCCGCTAGCTTGTGCATTGTGGTTTTTTATCAGAAATAAAACGGCCTGTATTGGATTAAGACATTGTCCGGAAGTGAGCACACCTTTTTACACACTTGCTTGTGTTATGTTAAAAGGTGCAGCAGGGTAGCATTTTATTCTGATAATGTCGCCTGTGTCACAGGTTAGATATTTTACCACCTTCCATTACTTTCCTACAGAGGATCAAATGTCTGTAGATAAACAACATGTTCTAATGCTGCAATCACATGCGTTTGAAAGCCTCACCTGTTCAATGGAACAATCAGATCAGATGTGATGTGTCAGCTCGCTATCAGCGAGCAACGTGATTACAGGCACACACACATACATTTGTTTGTGAGGGCCTTTTGTTGACTACATGACTCTAAAACTAAACTATAACCACAGCCGTCATGTCCTCAATTTGGAGGATGTTCCTCTTTTTCTTTTTTCTTCCCATCCTTCTAAGAATATTTACCACCTTTCCATAAAAGCATCAGGTCTCTCCTACCCATGCAGCCTGCATAGTGACAACACACGCAGAGGGTGTATTGATCTGGCGTGTGCTGCTGTAGGGTCAGTATGTACACAGGCAGGGTCGGACAGAAGATGCCCGGTGACATTCAGGGACGGCCAACGTAGCGACGAAACATAATCCATCCCCGAACAAAAAGCATTCATCAGGCGGCAAACACAGCAGAGAGGAGTTAGCAGGTCTGCATGTTCCCTCAGCAGGACTGTTCTGTTCCTCACATTTGCATTTTTTTCTACGCTGGCAGCATTTGATATTGAGACTATAATAAACCCGACAGGTGTGGAATTTCAGGACTAGCAATGCTCCTCACTAATCAATGCACAAAATATTGTAGAACCTCTACCAGCAGCTGATATTAATGTAAATGCTTTACCTTCCTTGGTCATAAAGTAAACATATTATTTTTTTTTATCATATTTGCATCCTGCATCTAAATTGCAAAATGTGCACTCACTTTTCTAAGTGAGTGCACATTTTACTAAAGGATTTCCTCTATTTCCCTCTAAGTTACTCTGACCCTGATAAAACGGTTTTCTGTTAACTAACTTAAATGATTTCCTACAAGCCCCACAATGCATCATCAAGCCAGAGGGCCTGGATTGTGGTTGCAAGTAACATGTATTTACCCCATTTAACTATTCAACAAATCTGTTGAATGTTATCTTCATTAATCCTTTGGTTGTTTTGGTCAATAAAATTGTGGGGAAAAAATCTGTCTTCCAAAACCTGGTGTGATGTCATCAAATGTCCAATTTTATCCCAACCCAAAGATATTCAGAAGATCATAAAATATTTCAAATGCTGAAATCACTCACCAGACATTCATTTATTAACTGTACATAACCATAGAAAGATTGATTGCAGGTGCAGAAAACTGTTTATTGTACCCAGAAAGTGAGGCGTATTCCCCATACTTTTAGTAGTTATTTTTTAATTATTACTTTTAGTGTAGAAAATGCTATCTGAGTGAATCCTCTGCAACATTTGTGAGACTGATCACAAAATCTGACATTTCCTGTTTATGTTTTAGAAAGCTGAACCTGTCTTTTCTACTGTCAAGCTATTTATGGCATGTTAACTTTCATTTTGAATGTTCATGTGAAGTATTTGCATATACTGTAAAGCGGTATTTAGAAAAACACAGTTCATAATAGTGAGACAATAAACAGGGCAAATATCTAGCTATATATTAAATATATATATATTAAATATATAATATATTAAAGCATGTAATTAATTAACAAATCGCACTCAAGTGCAAACAGAGAAACAACACATTTACAAATGAACTTCCTTTGCAGATCATCTCTCTCTCTGTACCCTACACACACACACACACACACACACACACACACACACACACACATTCACATCATGTGGAACAGATCCTTATTCACAGTGTTTCCTGTGTTTTACAGAGCAGCTCATCACTGGTTGCTATCCAGAGCCTTTATATAATAGCCTCAGCTGTTTATATCTGAAGACCAAACAGCGAACCCGGATTGTTTGCCGTTTTTTTTTTTTCATTTTTACTAATCTCTGCTCATCAGCTGACTGGATGACCAACATTATATTAGCTTGAAATTTTCATCAACTTCACTGAAGTGTGTTTTTCACTTGTCACAGCAAGTGTGCATCAGTCCACTGGGCTGATTACTGAAGACTCAAATTCTTGGCAGCTTTTCAGTGAAAGAAGCACCTTCCCTAACCAGTTCAGGTTTAGCTTTGTTTAACATCTTACTACCTTGATGAGTGACATGAAGCAACACATGTATTTCTCATGTATGTATCGTACATTATGTGCACTGTTCTTCTGGCCCAACATTCCTTCTGGTTTGTCGACCAAGACGAGATGGATAGATCCGTATCCACACCTGATATTTTTAGGAAAAGACATTTTTATTGGGCATGTTTGAAAGTCGGTCTAGTTCACTCTGGTGATTCATAAATTTGATGACAGTCTGAAACTCTCTTGCTAAGAGTTTATTCCTGCAACGTGCAGGTCAGTCTCAGGTCACCCCACTCCTCGTTTATGTTTATTCACTCTCATGCCGCTTCCCTGCTTTAAAATCTCAAGTTGCCCCCACCTCCATATTTATCTAAAGGGAGAAAGATGGAATTAGACATTATAGACTTGTTTTTAACTGGTTCTTTTCGTAATATTTCGATGCATAACACAAGACATTATAAAGACTACATGCTATATAATACCATTTATCACAAATAGCATCAGGAAAGCTGCAGACCGTCATGTCTAGCGTGATAAATATATCAGCATATTTAGACTAGGGAACCCCTAAGAGAACAGTTATCCTAGTGTTCATTATGCAAATCATTTTTCTGTTGGTTTGGTGCCCCACAGCTAGACCACAGGCTGTCCAATTACAAGATAAACCATGACAGTTTATGTAAACAGAGTCTACCTGATCAAACATGCCATGGTTGATTTTATGCACAGTTTCCACCTTGATAGAGATGAGGTGCTGCAGAGGTGCCTCATGGACGATGCTTCCTCTTGGAGCAGTTTATAGGCTTTTGGAACAGATTTGAATCTATAAACCGGATCAAACATTTTGACATGGTTGTTTAGTAGGATGGTTCAAAAATAATTGCTTATAAGGGTAGCCTAACAATTGCTTCTTTTTCATGCATATATATATATATATATATATATATATATATATATATATATATATATATATATATATATATATATATATATATATATATATATATATAAACTTTAAATAGAGGTCAAAGATGATGGTTATTATATAGTGTCACCCTAACTGGACATGATTCAGTGTGATAAATAGTCTTTTGTTTTCTTATTTCAAAATTTTTTGTCCGATAATCATAAAGCTATTATCTTCCATACTGTTATTGCGGTGACACTTTTTCACTCCCAGCCTGATTAATAATCATGAATAGGCCTGAGCCGGCCATGTGATTCGTCAGTCATGTATGGGATGTTATCCGTTAACGCTTCTCTGCATATTAGTGACGTCACTGTCATGTCAACTTGATACACTTGCACTCACTCACACACCAGCAGCTCGGGGCTTGTGCTGCCCAGACATGTGAGTGTTCCATATAACTACAGCTGATTGACAGAAAGGCAATCAAACTTCCCCTCAGGAGCCTCCAGTGTCAATAGTTGTGAATGAACTCGCTTCACCCCGCCCCCTCCTGCTCTCTCTTTTTCTCTCTCTCTCTCTCTCTCTACCCTCTCTCATTCTCTCTCATTTCTGTCCTTTTCTGTTGCAAGTAGAGCATGAGAGCCAAAATCAAACAAAAAATCCTTACATTTTAACAAATGATTAATTTTAATATTGTTTCTAACTAAACAATGTGTTTGCAGACACTCTTGATTTTATCTTGCCTTTTTCCTCTTTAGCGCAGTGTGTAAGACAGCAGCATACATTGGAACAGAATTGACAGAGTGACTGCTCACTGAAAGATGTACACACTAAGTCAGAAAATGTACATTGAATACCAATGCAAAGCCCTGTAGAAATGCAGCCTGTGACAAGCCTGCCAATGATTATGAGTATGAACTAACAAAGCTATCTGTGTGTACTCGACCTCACAACTGTGCATTGTTTTTCACAACATCTCTTTGAACCGTTCTATACGTATGTAGATGTGCTCCTTGGGTTATTTAATGAATAATGCAGTGTGTAAAATGTCAAAATCAACAACAAATGCTTATCACAAGTTAGCCAAACCCAACATAAGGCCAATCACATGCTGATTCAGATAAAAAGGAAAAGGCAAAAAATCCAGAGGTATTAAATTTACTATGATGAAAAGTGAAACAGAGAAAGCAAGTAGCACATGGTCATCATTTTCACTTGATAAACACCCAGTCAACTACTTATGTATGCACTATATGTGGCATTGCTATTGTTTCTATAGTGTGTACCAGGGGTTTCCACCTTGGCTGCAAAGCACTAGTACTGCAACAGAACAAACCAATAATGAAATAATCCAGATTGTGAAGTAACATTCAGCAGCTTCCTGGTCTCTGCAGATGGAACACGTGCTGTGTGCATGTGTGTGTGGTTCTGTTGATCAGGCAGAGGCACGCCCTGTCATTCCTAGTCAGAAGAGCTATAGCCACCCTTATCACACATGGTGGACCTTTTTATCTGCCACACATGAGCTGGATTCCAGACCTGATAACCAGCCGGCTTCTTAGCCCCCTTTACTGTTTTATTGCTATATTGCTGCACACACACCAGGTATTTGCAGGGTCCAACTAATCTACTAGCACCACAGCTACATAAGCTACAGCATGAGCTAAAAGTATTTAAGAAGCATTTAAAGTGTTAGTTGTTTCAACTAAATCCAGTCAGACTGGATGCTGGCAGGGCTTACAGGCATTAAATTAACAAATAGTATTTAAGAGTTCATTGACAGGGCACTAATGTGACTTGGCCTGGATTGTACATGCTTGTACTCCACCCTCAGCGCATTTCCTCATTTTGACACAGACTTCGTGTGGACCGTATAAAAATGAGAAGCATAGAAGGGACACCAATGTTCACAGAGTCTAGTAGACTATGTTAGGTGGCATAAAATTATTCTGGCTCCTATTTACAGAGCACAGGGAGGTAATGAATTGAAATGAACAAAAGCTTTAAAACATATGCATGCTGAATCCATTGTTGTTATACAGGGGGTCTTAAAAAGTCTTAAAAGCATTGAGTTTATGAATTTGGTAACAGTACCTTAAAAAGACTTCAAAAAGGCTTGAATTTTGAAATCTGGATCTTAAAACTTGTAGGAAGTACCTCTGTTCTCTGTACCACATGCTTCTCAAAATTTTCATTGGTCAACCACTATTATTTAGATTAAATAACATATCTTAAATAAAGAGTGGCAGAACTGTCATGTCCTGAAAGTTCTATCTTGACAGAAGTTGCTTTCTAGAATCATTTTTAGGATGGTTGCAATGCGATGTAAGCTGTGGTGACATTGGATATTGTCCTGATATTTGGTTTCATCTGTCCATATTAATAAAGAGTGTGTATAGAAGTATCATCACACTCTGATATAATTTCCTCATGATTTCACCTTTTACCAGAAGATTACATTACAATCTATGTCTGCAAGTTAGACATTTCAGTATGTTAACCATAAATAAAAACAAAATTACTTTCCCCTATCGTGAAAAATGTATATGGACATAGTATAAGTTTAATATAAATGTAAATGAGGCAATGCAAAAATATAGTTTTTATTTGCCAGCAGGTCTGAAATAGGCTGTGAAATAGGTATTATCTTAATAAGCCTTTTTTAGTCAATAAACAGAATGAATATTCTCTCATGGTTAGCTATTAGCATAAGATGGTAAAGAATCACAAGTTTATATATACATATATATGTAGTATGTTTTAGAATTGTCATGCATATGGAACAAATATTGCAATATTTCACTATACTAAATATTGTCCCAAGCCTCAAACATATGGAAACTGCAGTCTATCTGTACTGTTTTATATCTGTGGGTAAAATGAATATAATTGCTGTAGTATAATAGTTGAAACTGTTTTTGCATAGGCTGTTAAAATGTGGTGCTGTGAATGAGTATGATTATACTCACTGCTCTGTTACTCAAATTGTATATTATTACATTAAATGGCGCCTACACTAGCTGGAGGAGCTTGTGAGTCATCGTGGGAGGAAGTACATCAGAAATGTGGCCTGAAGACGCATAAAAAACATCCACAAATATTGACCAGTAACAAACAATAGTATGTTATTGGATAGTGAAAGCTGGAAATCTTTAAGACAAAGACACCAGACACACCCTGGACCTTTGACCTGAACGAGGCTCATATTAAATTAGAAGAGGATACGATATGATTCATGAATTGCCCCTATCTTATCAGTGAGGTGTTCAGTTTCATTCAGTCTTTCTTTTTAAGTAGCGATTACTCAATTTTGTTTTAACATCTCCCACCTAAAAGAGAGTGATTGTTTCCAAAAAAGCACAGCTGTCTGAGCAGCGTGATAAGTGCTTTTTGTGGAAAAATATAAGGCACATAATGATGTCTGGAAAAAACGTGTATATAAAGATAAATATGTATATGAATTTTTTTTTGCAAACAGGTGATTTATAAATAAGGAATCCACCTTGCTAAAACCTAACCACCTTTTCTCAAAGTGGGTGTCACAGTCCTTTTTTCTGCATCTGTACCTCGTGCAACATTCGTGTGGACAGAATTAGATTTCCAAAATGTATGTGTGTGTATATTGTTGAGTGGCTGTCTGTGTGTTCCAACCACAGATTACAGGGCCTGTTGGCAGACTGGGGCTCTAAACACGGGTCACAAGACAGCCCAAAATGTGACATGTTCATCTGAGCGAGCTGATAGCCTGTATCATGTATCTTAAAGCACATGTGCTTATATAGCACAGAATTTTGCTGTTATTTCTGTATGTGGGTGGCCTGGACGTGCGGTTCCTGTGTGTGAATGTGTCGTACATGTGTATGAGTCATGTCGAACCGCAGTGCTGCTTAAATATAAAAAGTGTCAGTGTGGATTTTTCAAACTAAACATTTCACATTATGTCAGGGCTGCCCTGAAAGGAAATAATCTGTTTGGCTGAATGGGAGCTGAAATTATAAAGTTTCCTGCACTTTGTCCCCCTCTATGGCAGCAGGAGGCAACAGAGAGGGCATCCAGTGCTGCATTTGTGACATGACCTCTTCAAACACCTTAATGGCACGAACGTTTTTAGTCGAACACAATTTATAAATACCACCAACAACATCTAAAAGAAATAAATTTACACCTGTAGCTGCTGTAATTAGTCAATTAAGCGGGTAGTTGAGATATCTTTGAGAAGAAAATGTCCAATTTCTCTGTTTCCAGCCTCTCAAATCTGGTACTCAGTAAACTTTACACAGTAAACAGTAAACCCAAAGTATCTTTGTGTTGTGGCCTGTTCGTCTGAAAAAAACAAGACATTTTAGGGTGTCTTCTGCTTTTTTAAAATAATAAATTATTTTATTTCAACATTTTAAAAACCAAGCAACAAATTAACAATAATTGTTATATTAATCAGTTATATAGGTAAGTAGTCAGTTACCCGCAGTTTGAATGGCAGATAAATGTCAAGTTACGGTAATTTATTCCGATAGTATTTTGTATCATTACACTTGATTGCCTAAGTCCTCTTTGCCAAACTAGGGCTTGGGAAATGCTATGAGGCTAATGATATGTGAACGTGTTAAACTAAACTGTTTTTAATATATATTTAGTAAGGCAGTATATATAAGTATATAACTCCTAACTGGATCCTAACTGGATCATTTACTCCGCTTATTTTCGTTGTGTTCTTAATGAGGCTTATTAACCAATGGTCCCACCTGTCATCACATTTACTTTTGGCTTTTTTCATCCTCACAGATCAATGTACCTTTAGTATGTCTGGTGTAGTGATGAATTTTTTAAAGTATGAAACAAAAATGCCACAAATATATATTAAGGGAGATAGACGGCTTACAGCTACTCAGAGCTAGCTTGCATTGAGCGGCATTTAAATGGTAGTTCCAACCACCCGATGTAACATCCAGTTAGTAGTAGCCTATATGATCCTACAGATTCACTCCATTCATTCTAGATAGCAGCTAGCTACTGTAAGCTTGGCTTGTTTGCTCGCTGATTCTCCAACATTCACATTAATGGGAACATAAATAGATTATTGACATGTTTGATTTGATTTGCATGATTTGAATTCCTATTCCTTTCCTTTTGCTGCCATTCGAGTTTCCGATGTGGCCACAGCCAGAAATTGAATGGGTGTCTGCCCCTGCCTGTCGTGGTCTGATTTGACATGAATGAATGATTTCTGGCTGCAAAATGGATGAGTGAAACCGTGGATCGGCCTTCCAGTACCAACCTGACACTAATGACATGTGTGCCTGCATGTGTGTATATGTGTGTGTGTCTGTGTGTGTGTCTTTCAGTGTGAACTGTTTGTTTGTCATTCAGTCAGTTTTATGAATGTGTGTGGGTGGGATCTGGTGAACCAGTTCGTTGTGTGTTTCTGTGTGCCTGCGTGTATTTGTGTATGTGTGCGTGTGTGATGTACATTTCAAATCCCCAGGACTGTCTGTAAGGTAATTATATAACAACACCCCTCTCCTTCACTCCCACACTGCCTCTCTTTTTCCCTTCCCTCCCTTTCTCTCTTTCTATGTTTCTCAGCCCCCCCTAACTCACACACACACACACACACACACGTACAGACCCACACACACATAGTGTGCAGCATCAATGGAATATACAGAGCTCCATCCTGTTATTGTCAGATCATTCATGTGGATTGTGATGGTGTTTATTGTGTCCCTGTGAGGGTGGTGGCTGTCATGCTAATGCCTGACAATGCCTTGTGTTTTACCATTCAACCTCCATTGTATTGTCTCCTGTTAGCAGCACTGATGACTCCATTGGCTGCAGTGGGTGTTTTTGCCATGTATTGTTGAGTACAGCTATAGAGACTAAACTGTAGCAGTATTATCTGTTGGTTTATCTGATGTTCTTTTTCATTTGTTCACCAACTGGTGTGTGCATGGAACAAGGTTACTTTAGTTTGGGCAATTCTTCAGTGACGCGGGGCTGTGTCTAATGATGATTTTTAAATTAAATTATGTTCATGTTTAATTTTTTTTTTTATGAATGATTCATAATTACACTAAAAATGCCTTAAGAATGGTTTAACAAAAAGTGCCTTTGCAATTTCCAAATGCCAAAGATGTCCACCTCAAATTTGTTTTGTCTGACAGACACTCCAAAACCCAAATATATTCAATTTACAATAGCATAAATCAGGGCAGAAAATCTGCATATTTTAGAAAATAGGACTCCCACAAGTTTTCAAAATTAAAAAACAACTAGTCTAAATATCTGATTTCACTTAATCATTTAATAAAAAAAAATATCACTATTAAATAATCTCTAATATTCTGGTTGTTGTGTTGTATGGATTTTTTTTGTAAAAGAATGGATTTTAAATAGCATCTATTATGGCACTGACAGATTTCCCTTGTACTGTGAAACAGCTTCCTGGTTGAAAGACTGTTAGTTTTGAAATCAAGACAATGTAACACCAGGCTGCATTAAAAGTGTGTGTGCGTGCGCGTGTGCATGTGTGTTTTGGTGCTGACTTTTCCTGGTGTGACTTGCTGTGCTGGTCCCACCCCAGCACAGCAAGGACCAAGGAAGTCGTGACTTGAGACACCCTCAGACATTCTGCCACAGTGTGAATCCAGCTCTATAACAGACTGCTGTGACATTAAAACACTTGTGCATGCCAGAAAAATTTAGAAAAGTTTACAGGAAGGTAACTTTTCGCAAGCCTAGGCTTATTGTATTGTATGTAAACTACTTCTCAGAAACCCAAAATTGACTTTGACTAAATACACATTTTTACCTTCCCTCCTGGTGCTTTCTGAGTGGGCTTCTTAAATCTAAAGGTTTACTTTGCTTTACATTGTCATGTATGTGTACAATTACTACAAAAGAATACATGATAAGGACATTGTCTGATAGACCAAACAAATAATCGAGAAATGACCTGAAGATGAATTGATCATGAAACTAATTGTCCGGTGCAGCCTCCTTTGGATTTTACACACCACACAGTTGTAGATGTACATACTTGGTATCAAGAAAAAGACTTTGAAAATCAAATATTGATAATAAGATGTAGAATGTTTGCACAGATTCAGAAAAATTAGCTGTTCAAAGCAGCGTTTTTTTTCTGTGGTGAGTCTGTGCCTGACATCTCACCTGGTGGAGCCTCATTCCAATAGTCCATCAATGAAAATAATAGTGTATGGTTTAAGTGCTTTAAGTGCAGCAGTAAAAAGTCTCTCTGATGAGGGCAGGATGTCCGTGTTGGAAATTTTCTGCAACCAAACAAAGTCTCAGCTTGTGGTATTGAGTCATTTTGGTTTGAGGCAGGGATTATTGTGCTGCTAAATATTGATTGAAGTCTCCCAAGTTTCATTACTAGCTGGCACATTTACTAGCATTGCTTACAATCCTCTTGAGGTGTTGTTGTGTTTGGATAATGGATGGTTAATGAAAAGTAGTTTTGATGTTACATGGAAATGAAATGACGTGAAGTTTCCTCTCCGACTGGGCTACAGAAAGTAAACAGTTTTCTTATGGGATGTATTTTTTCATTAATAATTTAAGGGTTTTCTGCCATAAATACTTTTTGAAAAGCTTCAATAGCCTGGATTGCATGGCTGTTTTAAAAGGCTTTATTACACTGACAAAATGAATAATGATTGGGAATAACTTGAGAAACGTTTTGGCTCTGTTACAGATGTTCAAACATAATCAAATAAGAGAGAAGCAGGGTTTCCCCCAACCACACAAGTACACATATCCTTAGTACTGTTTCACCACTTTTATATTCAAACAGGTTGTTTGTGTCGATATAAAAACATACTTTTTCAACATTCTAATAGTTCCTCATCTTCCTCCCTCTCCAGTGACTACATCGTGCATGTGAAAGCGGTGGTGATGACGCGGGACGACTCGAGCGGGGGCTGGGTGGCCCAGGATGGGGGCGCTCTGAGCAGGGTCGGCGTGTTCCGCCTCCTGCCGCCGGAGCTGGGGCCCGTGCCGGCCTCCGGCAGCTCCCAGTTCCTCATCCGCGGCGAACGGCTGCGGGACAAACAGGTAACACACACACACACACACATCAATACACACAAAGGTGAAAAGAGTGGTTCAGGGAGACAATATTAGAAATCTTCCCTTGCCATGTCTGGTTAACAGGTGATCCTCGACTGTCCACTGAGGAAGGACCTGGTCTACACCATAGCAACGCCCATGTTCCACCATTGGAAGGTGGAGGACAGGAAGTGTGGCCTATCTTTCCAGAGTCCAGCTGATGCAAGGGCTTTCGACAGGGGGGTACGGAAAGCCATCGAGGACCTCGCTGAAGGTACGCTGTGCTATCGGGAGTCTGATCATAGATCGTACTGGGACAACTAAATGCCCCCCAGAGGAGGGCTAGGACAAAAGCAATAAACAGTGTTCATGTCTTCCCTAGCTACACAGTTAATGATGCCACACAGAAACACTAAAACATTCAACTAATCCTCTCTGTTCAGTGCTGCAAAGTTTAACCTCTTGAGACACACTGTACCCTGAGCGGTCATTTGTTTCTATGCACAAACGGCACAACAATTATAGTCTCAAAGTTGTTTCACATAGATTGACACTATGTACGAGCCAATTGAAGCATAGAGTCAGGAGATAGCCAGCTGCAAAACCAATGAGGGACGTCTACAAAAGTTCGACCCTCTTTGGTTTGATAGAAAGCAGGGCAACCCAATGGAAATTTCCCATGATGAGACCATCTAAATCTGCCAGCCAAGAGCTAGGGCTTAGGAGTGACATGTGACACGTGGGAACTGTGCTTCTTACATTTGGGCATGTCATTTTCACAAATAAGACAGAGGAAGGTGGTGCATCTTAACATGTAAAACCCACAGGTATAATTCCTTCCATCTTGTGCACTTCATTGAGGAAATTAATTGACCCAGTGAGGAAAAATGTAAAGAGAATGTAGACTGACTTCATAGAATCTTTATACTCTACTGAGGGTGAAAAAAGGACGCCCAGATGTTCCTGTTCTGCGATTTCCTGTTTCACCCCAAAGTTTAAGTCATGAATTGTTATATTTATTTTAAGTTATATTTTCTTCTCCGTAGGCTCCACAACCTCCTCTACAGCACTCCAGAACGAGGGCGAGCTGGGTGACGACGATGTCTTCACTGTAAGCATATTTCTTACAATTATTTATTATCAGATTTTTTTTAAACATTGGAAATCACTTTACATTTCTTTAAAATGACACGATGACAAAGTGAATTGAACCATAAACCAGTGCTATGATAAAAAACGTTTCTATCTGAAACACAAACCTCACCTTTTCCAATTTATGGGTTCATTTATAATATAAAACTGTGGCTGTTATAATGCACTACAATTCAAATGTTGGCCAAAGCTTTTTTCCTTATTGAGTAATAAACTGGGTTTGTCGAACAGTTTATGTGCAGAATGTCCAGACTGTTGCCCAGTTTATCTCGATCCTTCTTTTAACATCTGAAATCTGCATCTAAACGTCTTTTGAAGGCATCATGGAAAAAGGATTTTTTGGGGTTTTTTTATTATTATTTTTAAAGAAAATACACTGCTGCTAGCACGCCGTGGAGCTAACTCTATTCAGCCAAAATCTCAAAGGAATCCCCTGCATCCAGAACATATCTCAGGATTTTATTTTTCTGCTGTATAACAGATCAGCTCAGGACATTAGTATTCTCTCCTCGTGTCACATATACCTGCCACAGCATGTGTGTCAGGGCCTCTCTACCTTAAGTTAGACTGCAGTACCCCCTCCCCCACTCTGTAACCTGACACCAGGAGCAGCAGGCAGGGTCACAAGGTCACTTCCTGTATCTCACCACCTCCCTCTCTCCTGGTGACCCCCCTCCCTCCCTCCCAGTTGAAAAGGAGAGCAGTAACCAAACTAGCAGCTAGCAGCTGTTTCCCAGCTTAGTGCAGGGCCCAGTGATTTACGAGAGGAAGTGCCTCGTGGTTCATCTTTGACTCTGGCTGTCTGTAAGGGCCAAGACTAATAGGTGCTCTGCTGGGAGTGTAGAGCCACCACAGAGACACACACAAACACATGAGGAGGGGTGGAGGGAGGCCACGGCACTCTTGAAGAGTGGAGCCACGCCTGAAATGGGCCATTAGGTTTTCAGAGCGAGTGTTCAGTCCAACAAATCCAGAGCAGTTCCAGTGTATTGTTCCTTGGCGGACTTTATTATTCTGATACGGCAGCCAGTTAGATAGAGTTCATATTTCAATTTTAGTCATCGTTTAAACTACTGAAGGTAAATGCTTTTTTATCTTACAAATATGGCTCCCCCTTTTTTAGTGAATCTGCCCCCAACACACCAAGCCCACATTAGGGAACTAGCCCCATAAAAAAAGAGAATGTTAAAGTATTTCCTCTCACCTCACATCTGGTGTTAAAATCTGCACTTAAATGCACCATGTCAGTGACAGCCACTGGCTAGCAGACGGCTAACATGCACATAAATCCTGCACCTGCACAAGAGAAATTATTTAGCCACGCGTGGTCCTGAAAACAAACACATGGAAAGATTAAACTAAACTAAATCTAGCCTACCATTTTGAAGCCACATTGAGTCTATGTTGAAACTATGTTATATATACAGTACATATAGGATGCAGTTAGGAATAGCATTGTTAAGTTTAGCTTTGGACTGGTGTATTCCTTCATGGCAGGAAAAAAGGACATGTTACTTTTGTGAAATAACAGATTCAGCAGGTTGAGATTAATTATTGTCTTCACTGGACATATGCTCCTCAATACTTTGCTGTGACCCATGAGGTTTGGATTGAGTTTCTGAACAATTTCTGTTGCTCAGAGCTCAGATTTAGTTATTTCCAGACATGATTTATTCAGAAAAGTCTGCCTTTCTCTCTGCCGTGTTGCGATAGATGCACAGAACCCTTTGGGAAGAGAGGAAGAATGTTGCCAAACCATTATGTTCGCCTAGTGAACATAACGTAATTGATGACAAAGCAACATTGTAGCTTTGTGTCTTGAGTCCATAGCAGTTAACAATGTGCCTCTAATTCACATATTTCACTTGCTTGAGTTAGCATTTCAGCGTATCCAGTTCTCTCAGCTTGATGTTGATAGGCTTTTTGCATTTTTCAGTTAACTACCTGAATAAAAGCTATTAAAACAAACTTAAGGGATTTTAACACTTTGTTCTAAGACATTAAATACATCAGTAAAAGCTTGAATTTTGAAGTTTTTATGTCTCAAAAAAGGTGGTAAGAAAGAAATGGCAATGCTATTAAATGTTATCATGCCAAAGTATAAAATCAAATTACATGGGTTAACACTGTTGGAGTCATGTGATGTAGTTAGTTTATAGTCTAATGTTAGCCTTTTACTTAATGCATTTAGCTTCAAAAACCACAAATGTGAAGATTATCTTCATGAAAGTATCATAAACATTTTCCCACAGAGCTCATTTTCTGCAATAATCCAAAATCCAACGGAGATCTGAGGTAAACATGATGCTAGTAGTGAGTATCTGGCGAAGTTGCTGCCCTACTGGAGCCAGCACATGTACAAGATATTAGTTTTGTGGAGGAGATTAAGGAAGAAAAGAGCAAGGTTTCCAGCTTCCACCTACTTCAGCACAGAATAATAAATTGTAAGTTACTTATTGATGACGTTTAGGTCGGATGAACGCAACCTGGCCATTCAGACTGAAATCATATGTCAAAAGATCAGGTATGTATTGGTTTTAGGACACATACATGTGGTCTCACATTTAAAAAAAAACAGACCTTTGATGGATCTATGACTCAAAATTCGCAAGTTGCTAACCACGGGGGTACATCGAGGGTCTCAAGTCCTGTTTGTGTTCCTCTTAGACTCTGTTAATGACCTTTCCCAAAGTGAGTGGTGGCGGCAGTCGTGGACAGAGGGAAATGCTGTGGCAGATTTACGGCCTTTAGGAGAACAGGGGAGGATGGTCGTAGGGACTGGGGGTTGGGGGGGAGCTAGGATGGACATACTTCCTAAATTATTCCTCATTCGCCAAACCTAAACTTAACCCAACCCTTCCTCTGTCCCTCCCTCCAGCATGTCTCCCCTCTCTGTCTCTATTTTGGCTCATTCACAACAGGGGGGAAGTGAAAGCTATTGAAGCAATTCTGGGCTCATCCCAGGAGAGCGAGACGGGCCTGTTGAAGGATGAATCCTCCCAAGCTTTGAGTCAGGACATGTTTTGTGTCAGAAAATAACTTGAAATGCCCTCTGTCCAGCCTTGGGCCAGAATACGTAGAGAGAGGATGTCCAGAAATATAAAGTCTACCCCTAGACTCCGCTCTGTCTCCCTCACCTTCTTGTGCAGTTTGCAGCAGAGAGTCTGTGTTTGAATAAGTCACAGCCACGGAGGCCAGAGTGGGACTGGTTCTAGACCCAACTGGCTTCTTCCCCCCCCTCCCACAGTAATGTCTTCTCCAGGGGGGCGGGGCCCGGACCATGTTATGTTATTTTTGGCCGGCTGCTCTGAGGGCTTTGTAAGAAAGCGGGGGGAAATTCTCAGCATGGCGGTATCCATGTGGGGAGCACAGGACACAGAGCAGGGATATAACGGGGATAGCTTAGACAGACAGACAGACAGACAGGCACAGCAGATCTGGGTCATAGGGCCGTGGCCAGTAGTACGCAGTGTTGGTTTGAGGTTTGGGGGAGTGCTTGGTAGGGGACATTTAGCACTTTTTGTCAGTTTACCCATGTTTGAGTGTAAGTTTGCTTGACTTTGTAGAGTGTCATATGTTACCTTATCCTGTATTTACACTGTATAATAAAACAGGTATGTTTGGACATACTATAGGTTGGACTATAGGTTTAAATGCGTTAGTGGCAGTTTTGAGCAGTGAAAAGATTTTGGATTCCAGTACATTATAAAGATGTGGAATCATTCGGATCCTTTTATTGACTTGTTTGATTTCTGGATCATTGCTTTGTTATATTACATTTATTTTGGTGTTGGACTCTTTGTCAGCACCTTAATATTTTAACCCCATGTTTGGGGTTGAGTGCCTAGTGCAACATATGGAAAAAATGTTGTTTAACCCACCAGCTCCTCTTTCTGAGATATCACTTCAGGATGAAAAAAGGAAGCCCACGTGCTCCCACCATTACACACACTTTGTTTCCAATCTTCCAAGTGAAAATCAGCCAATCAGAGGAGATGTTCAATAATATTTATGGGGCAGACCTGTGTTTTCTGAAGCTTCAGTGAGATGCTTAAGAGAGAGCCATAATTGAGTTGAATTTTTGTATTCTAAATTTCAAATGTATCATGAGAGAGGCATCAAAACTTCAGATAAAACCAAGAAGAGTATGATATTGGACCTTTTGCTCAAACTTCAGTATAGGACTGCACTAATGATCATTTTGATTAAGCTGACGGTATTTTTTTTAAACCGATTAGTTAATTTTGTGTATAAAAAGTCAGAAAAAAGTGAAAGAAGGTCACAGGTTCAAGTCATGATCTGGGATCTTCCTTTGTGGAGTTTCATGTTCTCTCTGTGTCTGTGTGGGTTCTCTTCAGGTTCTCCAGCTTCCTCCCACAGTCCAAAAACATGCTGAGGTTAATCATTTCTAAAATTGCCTATAGCTATGAGTTTGTGAATGAATGGAGTGTGTGCTCCATGTGCTCCTGGTACCTGTCTAGGTGTATCATGCCTCTCACCTGTAATGTGCTGGGATTGGCTCCAGCAGACCCCCGAGACCCTAGTGAGGAATAAGTGGATATAGAAAATGACTGAGTGACATACAAAATACACATAGGTAATGACGCAGCCTATCAGCTGGTAGCTCACCTCCACAGAGGTTAAATGCCAGCGTGCCTGTCTGAAATCCGTCTGACCACTACACGGCAGTGGCCTGACTGTGTGGTGTCTGGCCAAAGTTTCAGTTGAAGTGGAGCCTTGACAGTCTTTAGCGGAAAGGGGACAGGATACTGTACACACACATACACACAAGTGGTGGAAAAGAAAGAAGCAAAGGTAAAACATGCACAGAGTAGAGAATCAAAAGGAGAGGCAATAAAAGGTGAAATTGTTTGCAAAAAAATGGCTTTACATTATCAAGTCATGTCACAACCTTTATCTGAAATATGACACATCATTCTTTAACACGTCCAGTGATGATGTCTGTGATTGCAAATAAAGTGAATTCATCAATCGAAAATGTCATTTATTTATGTATTTGTTAGTAGAATGAAGAATTTATCATTAATCAAACACAAATGCCAAACAGTTGCTTGTTCAAGATAATCCAAAATGAGGATTACGTTATGTATATTTGGAGGCTGTAGTTGGTTTCGGCTGTTGGATGTGTTCTGATTATTTCGTCTGCCCAGTTTACTCAATCGATGACGCGTTAGTAAGTGACAGGACCATAGGTTGCAGGTCAGATGAATGCAGCAAACAATACCTGCTTGACTCGTTTGACAACCAGGCTCCTCTGGATGTCAATGCATTGACTCCCTTTGACTCTTATGTTACCATAGTAACCTCATTAACCAGACAGATTATACATAATCACTGATATAATTAGCTAAGGGGATTTTGAGCCTAAGCGTACTTGTAGTTTAGGCCTGACAGCTACTCCAGATGTTACTAGGTGAACGTTGGTGCTGGTGTTTTATGGCAGATGTTGTTAATAAAAGTTCACCTCTCACACACACTGATACAACAGTGCATCAAGTGACTCGACAAACAGAGCTCGCTCTTCCTGTTTTCCCAATCAGTGCGGGCCGAGCTTTCCTGTTTTTGTTTGTCCAATCGCCGCGTCCTCTCGCTCCGGCTATTTGTTTGACGTGTCCAATGAGAACGCGGCTCTCAACCCGCATCCTGTGTTTGTTTGTCCCCCTCAGAACACCACAGACAGCTCATCCAACTCCTCCCAGAGGCTGGAGAGCTCCCTGCAGACGCTGGAGTCCTCGCCCCTTCCACAGAGACACAAGTGCATGCTGGGACATCGCCACGACCTCCACGACCCCTATCGGTTCTCAGACCACTACTTTTTGGACCAGGTGAGACTGAGGCCGTCCCTGGTGTGTGTTGTTTACCGCTCTCCTAAACCAAACAGCATTAACGGTCCCACCCTGGCTTCTTTCAGCCCCTGTCCCGGCTTCCCCGCCACGTTACCTTCCAGGAGGATGAAGAAATCGTCCGCATCAACCCGCGGGAGCGCAGCTGGGAGCGGACGACGGAGCGCCTGCATGGCTGCCAGCTGGACCGCTCCTGGCTCACGGGCTACGAGGACTACCGCCACGCCACCGTACGGGACAAGTTCATCCAGATGGACGACTCAGAGTCCTACGTCCACTTCGCTAAGACAGAGGCACAGAAGCATGACTACACATACCCGCTGGCACCGGCCCTGTCGCCCTCGGACTCTGACCCGGCCCTTGGACCCTTGACCAATAAGGGCCACGGCGGCTCGTACCACCACAGCTTCTCATCCGTGGTGTCCGCTCAGCCACGCTCCTTCCTCCCGAGCTCCTTGCCGGCCGCCAATGGTGGGAAGGGGCGTAAGGAGGACGGGCTGGAGCGGGCCCACTGCGAGCACTGTGGCGAGGCCTTCTACGTCAGCGACAATCGGAGGGGCCGGTGCCAGGATGCACCGGACCCCGTGCGGGCGTGCATCCGGCGAGTCAGCTGCATGTGGCTGGCTGACACCATGCTCTACCACTGCATGTCCGACCCAGAGGGGGACTACTCTGACCCCTGCTCCTGCGACGGGGTCGAGGGTGGCGGCGGTGGCCGGCTGGGCTCGCGCTGGCTGGCCCTGCTGGGCCTGTCCCTGGTGGCGCCCTGCCTCTGCCTGTACCCACCGCTCCACGCCTGCCACCGGGCGGGGCTGGTGTGCGGCTGCTGCGGCGGCCGACACAAGGCCCTGAGCTGAGGCGCGGTGCCCGGGGAACCCCTCAGAGGGAACAGCTCAACCTTAACCCAACGCAAGCACAGGGAAAAGGAAGGATGGGCGAAGGGGGGGGGGGGGCACACACTCCCTCGCCTTGGTTTCTCTGGGTTTCGCTACAAATTCCAGACACTGAAATAAGCCAAAAAAAAACAGTTGGTTCATTTTCTGAACGGCCTGGGAAGATAAGCTCCCCCTTATGGCAGACAGTTCTCTCAGCTCTCCATGTGGCCATTTCATGCTCTGTTTCCAGTGAGCTCTTTTAGGGGGGCTTTTTTTTATAGCTGACCTATATGCCATGTATCACATATGCAGGTACTTTATACTTTGTACACTGACTCAGCGTCAAAGAACTTGAATTATTTCTCTTTGTTCTATACTTCTCTCTCCTCTGATGCTCGCGTGGCCATTTCTGTTTATATTCTATTCCAATATCAGGCCCGCTCAGCTCGAACTCCAGCTACAAAAGAAGTCAGACACTACACCTCTTTGCGCGCACGCCTGTGTGTGTGTGTGTGTGTGTGTGTGTGTGTGTGTGTGAGTGAGTGAATGGTATATGTGCATGCTTACAATGTGTAGCGAGGCCATTTATTGTCAGTTCTGCAGCTTTTAGTAAAGCTTATGTATATAGTCTACATAGCTCTCCACCATTGACATCTTCTTCACTTCACTGAAAGAAACATGGTACTCATCATAATCTAATATCCCAAAGATTTGTGTTTTTTATCCTATTTATTTTCTCACTGAATTGATCCACCAGCAGAAGGGTGCTGGGTTGTGATTAAGCTCACTGAATGAGCCGGTGCCTCAAGTCATGCTATGATACTCATAGCATTTGTCTCCCTGCTCCTTTGACATTATTTCAAACAGTGCCTGAACTATCACTTGAACCAGAAACCATCCAGTCTTAGAGTTCCAGTCAGTTTTTTTTCTCTTGGCTCATTTTACTCAGTGTACACTTGAAGCAGCATGTGAGATTTTAAAGGCTCCCGATTTGCTCGTTTTTTCCTGCAGAGTCTCAGCCAGCAGTCGGCGTGGCGTGGAGGGCTGGAGGTGCCGTTAAGAGCGATGACCATTGTTGCCTTAAAACGCGGAGCCGGTCCTCGACGATCCGGACTCCGGCTCCAAGTTCCCTCTGATGATGTCTGCTCTAATGAAAAACACGGTTAGGGCTCCAAGCAATCAGCTGTGTCACATACGCTTCTAAACTGGGTTCAAACTATTTTTTTATAATGAAAAGGAACTCCTAAAAAACATTGCTCAACAAGTGTGAGAACTAAGGACTAAGTGTGCCTGCGACGTAACAATCAGCTCCTTTCTTTTAGCCCCTCCCTCCCCACCACTCACATATGAGCTACATCCTGCCTCATGGTGTTCTGAACAGTTTAACTAATCAAATGTTTCCCAAAAGCTGTTCAACAGGCTGTTGGCCAAAATGTAATATAATCGCGACTTTTACATGCACAATGTAACCTGAACAATGTAGTGAATCTTATTTTACAGTTACTTATATAGATAACTTTTAAGTCCTTGAGGGGTTCCGTGGGGTCCTGAGCAAAATGAGGAATAATTTATTTCACTATAATTCCATTCAAAGGGAACACTATGACAAAATGTATGACTCTTTTGGTCATCGGTGCACATCTAAAAGCAAAACTCTTCTCAGATGAGGGTCTGTGGTCTAAATTGTGTCAGTTCTAGGGTCCTCTGCTTGAGTTTGAACCTCTGTGTTGGGGAACACACTCATTTATTTCCTTGCCAGGACACAGAGAAGTGGATTAATACCATACAATGACACCAAAATGCTTTGAGTATAAACACTAAACAAAAGGGGGAAACATCCTGACTGTGCTAAAAATCACTCTTGTTTAATCCATACATAAATTTAAATGCACGTCTGCCCCTGTTTTTCAGTCTTTATGCTTTGTTCATATTAGTGGGCCTCACAGACCTAAGAGTGGTGTTAACTCCTGGCATTAAAGTGGTTCCTGTCGTCATTAGCCCACAAACATCTGCGATAACTTGACTGTAGAAGTTTTTCAATTCAGGGTCACAGATGCATGCGTCGCAGGGCAGGTCAAATCAGCAGCCGGCCAATCACACATTCACACTGATAGCACAACATCAAACTGGCAACCACTTGGGTGCTTTTTTTTTTTTGCTTTGTCTAAGCCTGGTTGACAGCAGCATCAGGGATTTGAACGGGAACACAATAAGCTGGTTATAAGAAGAAAGAAAAAGAAATACAAAAACACAAAAATAAAAAAGAACTGGGTGTTATCTCCAAAAATAAAAAGAAACAGCTGAAATTCTGGAAACAAACATTCATCCCTGATTGTTGTCAGGATATGTCACTTACTGTAGTTAAAATACAGAATGCCTGAGGATGTCCTCTTTCCTTCTGCGGTTGTGTCTGTTTCATACATCCTGTGAGAGTGTGTGTGTGTGTGTGTGTGTGTGTGTATGTGCCACATCCGTTTTACACCTCTCCTGATCCTTGACCCCAGAGCTCCTGGCATCAGCTGAATATGCTATCACATACTAACACTTATCCAGTATAATCATCAGTCCTCCGATGATGTGATATATCAGGGACCGGGCGAATTAAATGGGAAAAGTGTGTGTGTGTGTGTGTGTGTGTGTGTGTGTGTGTGTGTGTGTGTGTGTGTGTGTGCGTGAGTGTTGATTAATTTTCCTCCGTTTTGTCCGGTGTGTGTGTGTGTGTGTGTGTGTGTGTTCTCACAGGTCAGAGCCATTTACAAGTGCCTGAATGCGTCCTCTTTATCTTCTTGTGTATTTAAATTGAAAATTTAAAGAAACGACTCCCTGTATTGAATTAGACCCATTTTTTATGCTTAGTATTTTTACCTCTGTAAAAAAGAGAGAGCAAAAATTATATTATATATACCAAGTGTATGTTGTACATTTTTATTTCTATTTTTTTTTAATAACTGTTTCTAACATGTACAATGGATGTAGCTCTTGCTTTGGATAAGGAACGGGAAAGTACTTTGTAGATAACAAAGGGTGGCCAGGTCTCTGAGAAAACTAAAGTGAAATGAGTGTCTTACCTTCCACCTCCAATAAAATGAGAGAAAACAGTAAAACCACATTGTCCTCTACTGATTAATTTGAGTTCTTCTACATGAATATCTGCTGCAAATCCACAAAAAACTTTTTTTTCTATGCAAATTGTCTTGTAACAACCTGCACCTTGCTGCAACATAATACCATTAACTCCTTGTTCTTCCTATATGCATGAATCACCTTTAAACACACTAAAGAACATAAACCATCAAAGCATCACAGTGAATTGACAACATGCACATGCCAATGTTAGACACTTATTGTTTGGTCTACAACTATAATTAAGAGTCAAAGATGACATCTGCAGTATTGAAAGAAGTACTGGGAAATGCTTGAGTAAAACTAACAATACCACAGTATGAGAATACAACAGTACAAGTGAAACTTCTGCTTTCAAAATTGTAAGTAAAAGTAAAGAAGTATCAAAAGTAAAAGTACTGCAAAAATATCTTCCATAATTTCTCAGGCGACTACACATCTGAAAGTTGCCTGTTTTTTTCTGACTTTTTATATATGACAAGCATTTTATATAAACATAAAAAGTGGCAGAGATTAAATAAATATAGTAGAGTAAATATAAAAAGTGGAATAAAATATATGATATCTATGCCTATACTCAACATGTGCAGTACTTAAGTAAATGTACCTAATTCCATTTCACCAATGAACAACTTCGGTGCCTATTTTGTTGAAAAAGCAACAATTCAGTTTATTGTCATTCATGGAAAAGACAGGAATTACATCATCACATTTGAAAAATGAAACCAGAATTTTTTTCTGGAATTGTACAAAAACAGCTATCCAGTAGTTTTACAGATATTTTTTCATAAATCAAAAATATTAAACAGATAAAAATGTTGACCCGCTGAAGCTGGAGAATAAGTCAGGAGAGTTTATCCTCAGCTGAACCACAGAGATGGCCCAAAGAGCATAGAGCATCACTGAAGAAAAAAATATTTAAAATATTATGATCTGGAAGCGAAACAGTCATCAGAGCTAAATATGCAAAGTTGTGTTTGCAAAAAAACATGTAAAACCTCTTAAACAAATAGTAAGAAACTTCAGACGATGAAATATCACAGATGACTTCATTAAGGTGATTCACACTCTAAAAGGTTTCAGTCAAGCCCTGCAATTGTTTTTAATGTTTGTAAGGACTTAGACAACAAGTCTAGAACACTGTGTTGCATTTTGTGCAAGATTCCCCTGGCTGCCTCCTCCCCAGCAGGAACATGTGATAGCCATCGAGGATGTCGAGCTGTTTGACTCAGGATGTCTCTGGAAAAGCATGTGGGCGATAATGATGGAGCGCGAGAGCGGGGAGGGAAGAGGGAGAGAGAAGAGAGAAGGAAAAAAGGAGGTCCCCGAGGGCTTTTGGGGGCCTGCTAAGCAGCTCAACGGCTGCAAACAGTGCCACAGTCCACATGTGCAAACATTTAAGATATCTGCTCTTGTAATGGGGTCAGCGTGGCCCCTCTGTGGGAGCACGGAGCACAAGGAATGGGCGGCCTGCGCTGTGGTCTCATGTCCAAAGATAGGCAGAGTTTCCATCTTCTGCTCTGTTTAGTTGTTGCTACATTTGCGCCCGATCAGCATATTTTGTCGCAATGCTTCGCCCGATTTTTTTGTATTTCTCCGAAATTTGAAAATCATAATTGTTTCAGCATACTTTGTTCAGGAGTCCGGTCTGCACCTGAGATAACGCATCCAAGTCCGTGGAGGAAAACATCTCTCTATTCCCACCCGGTGGAAAACGGAGCTGTTAGGAGCAAAAAAGCAAATGTAGACGTCGGAGGAGTAATTAAAATCTAAAAGCAGTAATACTACCATATAAAAGGCCTCAATTGAAGTGAAAAATGACCATTTTATGTCATAAAAAACCCTTCATTAAGTCAGGCCGAGCACATGTTAGCAATAAACTGGATCAAAAGGAGTATTGACACTAAACTGGTTCAGCAGTCAGTCGTCCATATAAAACAGCGTCACTGTATCATTCCTCCAGGTCATACTGGCTATTGAAACACCCCCTTCAGATGTGCTGTAAATGTAAGAAGATGGGGGGACAAACTCCACAGTGTACACACACATACACACTCACACACACACACACATACACGTTATACAAGGCCTCAGCAGTCTGAGTCAGGCACATCAAGTGTCTGATATCTGACCCATTTACAGTCAAAGTCCTTCTTTGTGTCTCCTCGGACAGTGTTACTTTTGAAGATGCCTTGATTTGGATGGCTGGTGCTTCACGTTAACTTCAGATAAACTTCTAAATGTTTTTTTTTTCATGAAAGAATGTTAATATATATTAGTCTAATATTCAGTAGAATTATTTTACTCCAATGGCAGATAATTTAGCTTATTTCAAGTGTTTTTACTGATGAGGGTCAATTTGATCTTGTTTTAAGAAAACAAGACTAATAGTTTCTTTAAAAGGATTAAATGCACCTGCATTTTGATCGTGTTGTACATGTAAAAAGCATAGGATAGTGAGAAACGCAATTTCGATTCCTTTGTATGTCAAGTACATGTGAAGAAAGTGACTTTGACTTTGACTTTGATTTTGACTTTGATTTGAGTAAAATCTCAAATATCAAACTTGAAATTAAATTATCTGCCGGTGTAATAAGATGATTCTACTCAACTATCAAGTATCAAGTGTGTGTTTGAAAGAAAAATTCCCCATTTTTCCCCCAATAAGCACAAACTCTACTTATCTCTTATTGACTAGAACATGAATTTATATAGAGTAAGTACAGCTGGCAGAAAACAAAGAGGAGCAAAAAGTACAATCCCCTTTTAAGTATAGTAGACTGACAGCTGAGTCTCAGCTACAGCAACAATCCTTAAAACTGCACATAAGTACAGTTGTTGAGTAAATGTCCTTAGTTACTTCCCACCGCTGTTGACAAGGAAACTTCAAACAGTGCTTCAGAGGTAACAGTTCAGGGTTAGAGGGAAGTGGCAAGAGTCAAGGGGATTAAAATGGAACAAGGCCGGAAGAGTCTGGGTGAGATCTTTATTTCAGGCACGGAAAGAGAGCCTCTTCCTCTGGTGGCGCCAGTCCTCTACCTCTACTGTTCCATTTCCTCTTCCCCCTTTTGGTCTCTGTGCAGAGTTCTCCTCCTCCTCCTCCTCCTCTGTCACCGTCATACCTGCATCCTCTGTCCCGGAGGAGCAGTCCATCCATCCACGCCTCCGAGCTCACCTCCACTTTTAAAATATGGCCTCTGGAACTTTAAAGTTGCAGAACATCAAATATTTGATCCCAAACCGAAAGGTCAAGGTACAGTAGAGTATTGTCACCATGTTTCCATGGCGGAGAGCTTGATGTCTATTTCATTAATAGGAATGTCAACAGGAAATAACACTATTCATTGTTGTCTTCGCTGATGACAGTAACAAAGCAGTTTCTGGAAATGATGCTGGGACCAGAGGCGTGCTCTGGGTATGGCACTCACCATACCTTTATCTATGACTATTAAATACTATTTGAAAAAAGACTGTATATATAAATGTATTTTATAGAGGTTTTCATGCAACAAAATTAAGAGTGCTTTACAAAGTAAAACTATATAATACACACACATATATACACTTTACACAAAAGTAAATTATTTTTATTTACTAATCAATAATAAAGCTTACTAAAATCAGGAAGTGGGGAAAAACTGAAGAACAATTTACTATTATTTGTAATTCAGCCCCCCCAGAAGGGTGTGTTCCTGCCTTAAACTGAAATGATGCCACAATGTGTGACATATTAGAAGTATTATACAGTTCCAGCTCCTAACCTTTCTGCACCAACAAGGTTACAGGGGACATTTCTCCATTTAAGGCGTCCAACATGTAACTGGCACACAGAGCACAGGGAAAACTTAGCAAAACAATGACATCTGGAGATCAGTTCTGTGTGGATTAATGAAATCATTAGTGTCATTGATCAGTTCCCTTTCATACATTTGTTCCTCTGAAAAGCATCACTTCACATTGACTGCCTGCATGTCTACAGGTAGAACCTGTAGGTAACAGGCACCATTTTTTCAATCCATTTGACATTTTTCCACTAGTGTCAGATTGCTGATGGCAGCATGAGTTATTTGTGAATATGAATGCTTTAAATAAGTAGAGGTACAACTAAATACAATCAATCAGTAGATGCATGAGATTCCAGTCTCTTAAATTTCTGGAAATGAACTAGAGCAAATGAAAATTATGACTAGGCAACTATTTCAATAAATAAATTAACCCATTCAATTTTTCTTGAAGCAGAAATGATACCCATTCCAGTTTCTTAAATGAGTTTATCCCTGTTTTTTTGTAACAAAAAACTGAATACATCACTCAGAGAAATTGTGATGCATTTAAAACAGCTTAAAATACTAATTTACATTAACAGTAGGGATAAAATCCACTGAGCTAGTTAAATAAATTACCAGGATAATTGAGAATTACTACATTCAATAACTACATAACTGCTCTCAAGTTAACTCCAAAAATCAAACTAGTGTTGTCAAAAATGAAAAAGAACCTGACACAAACATCCTTATAAATCACTTTTATTTATTTAAATCAGCGTTAGGCAGTTATGCTATGAACAACACAGAAAAATAAAAACAAAAACAAAAACAGTGACAAAAAGGAAAGACATTAAAACATAAGATCCAGTTAACATCAACTGCACTTGGCACTGGATAGACAGTTTATGGAAAGAGGAAAGAAAAAAAATATACATATTTGTCATACTCAAAATAGAAGTGCCTCAAGTATGCATTATGTCAACCGTTGGGAGTGAAGACTGGAGAAATTAAATATGCTCTCAACAGCATTTCAACATCAATAATACCGTTTGCTTTCCAATTTATTTTTCCAAGTTTTGCCGTGCTCCATTCCCAGACCAGATCATTCCCAAATCAATCTCATTGTCAGCCAGTAACTACCTCTGCGTGTCAGTGGATCTGAATAAATACAACAGATGTGGTGCTATAGCGTCGCCGCAGTCTCTGCTGTTGCTACAACAGCTCACAGCCCCTTAATCAACTGGAGACTCACACCCACAGAGGAAGCAGAGGCTGTTTGATGAGGGGAAAAAAAATAGCATCCCTCCCCGACCCATCCCATCATTGTCTCACCACCCCCTTGAACCTCAAAGTACTGTCACACAACCAATGTCAAGCTCAAGGGCTTTTACTTTGGGTATGTGTCCCTTTATAAAACAAAAATCAATTCTTCATAAAAGCATCGAGGAACTTCTGTGACCACAGTACACTCCATTTACAATGATAGTAGTGCACAGCAACAAAGGAAAAAAAATCTAATTTAAAGAGAGAAATGAAACTCATACATCCAACAAAAAAAGAAAAAGCAATAAAAAAAAAACAGTAATCCCTCTCCCAGGAAAGAAAATATCATTGATAAAAACAGACATAAAAATGTGATCAGTTCTCGCTCACCTGGAACAGATGCTGAAAGTGGCCCGTGGCTGTTTGTGGCGGACCCTGATTGTGATATTACTTAAGAGTTGCTTAGAAACTTTGCATCGTTTTAGGACACTAAACTGTGTGAAACACTGGTTTCAGTGGTTGGTGGGCCCCGCAGTTCACCTGTCAACTTGAGCTCACAGCAAACTTATTTCTAAAGAAGCAATACTTGTTTGTGTGTTTACACAGTAAGTAAAAGATGCAGCAGTAGCATCTCCCACCCTGGTTTTAACCTTCTTCTCCACCAGATTAAAAATCAGACATCAAAACACATTAGCAGGGTCAACCCTTCTATTCCTAGTTAAAGAAAGGGAGGGGTTAAGGTGGAAATCTGCAAAGATGGAATTTGTTCTGGGGGAGCAGGGTGCAGAGAAAAATTATCTAATCTCAAACCAGGAGAGAGGAGAGGCAGAAAAAGAGGAAGAGCGGGGTGTCGACAGCTCGATTCCCTCGGATGTTTGAGGAGCATCAAGAGCCGAGAGAGAGAGAAGGATAAATAGATATATACTCTGCGATGGGGGCTAGGGGGAAATATGTGCATGTACTGTGTGTGTGTGTGTGTGTGTGTGTGTGTGTGTGCGTGTCTGTGTGTGTGCACGAGCATGTGTGTGTATACTTGAATGTTGTGTGGGGTCTGTCCGTTCAGTGCTTTATCTGACGGTGACTCCTAGTTTTTCCAGCACACGAACTCCTTTCTCCTCGTACTCCTCCCGGGTCAGCCAGAAGTTGTCCTTGTCCTTCATAATGTCGGCCAGCACGGCTCCGCCCAGGAACACCATGTGCTTTCGCCTGGGAGGATCCTCGATCCGGATCTTAAATTTCTACGAGACAAGGAGACAGGAAGACCTGTGAGAGGTCGCTGTGTAACAAAGAAACATCCTGCACACTACAGCTGTGTGCACGCTGCAGCTCAATGCGTCCCAGTGTTTGTTTTTTCAGCTCAGATATTGATACAGATCCTAATATTTTTACAGTCAGTGTGAAACTTCAGTCAGGACTACATGGAGAGATTATACCCAGGCATAAGCTGAGAAGAGTATGTATTCAAATCCAAATTTGCAAACTTGAAAACCACTTGTTACAAATGACAGGTCCAAAAAGCAACTTTGTTAAACAACATGAGAAATAGAGAAAGCTATAGGACTGAATATAGAGAAACTAAATTTTGGCTAATCTGAAAGACATCATCATAAGGCAAACTAGGTATTGTCACTTTATTATTGTTTTAAATGAAAACAGATATTAAATAGAGAGTTTGGTATTTTTTGACATGTAGCCCCATGTCACATGTTCCTGTCATGCATCTGAAGCATAGAGACATAATTTTACTGATCTCTTCAGTATTGAGCTTTTCGCAATTTCCCTCCCAACAGATATTTAATATAACGGAAGTGCGCATTTCCTACGAAAACAAACATTTAACGAACACACGCCAGTAAAAAGTTGTGTGTGTAATATTATCTGTCTCAGTAAGTTGTACTGTGTAATGTTTCTTATTGTGTAATCAAGTTTTATTTCATTGGATATAAAGAAGATGGAACATAATTCACTTTCACCAACATTAAATATATAACATTTTCATGGTGTCATTTTAAATCTTAATTTATGAATTTCAGGACCTTTAATTGATCACTATAGGGCCGGACAAAGCTAGAATAAGCTTCAGTTGGAATAACTTTAATTTGCAAAGGTAGAAAAAACTATATTCACTCTCTTTTTAGCTCTGGTTTGGTCACTACCAACTTGTGTTTTGATGATTAGCTGCAACAGTCCACTACCTACTTAGTAGCAAACCAATGCTAGTGGAGTATTGGAGCTTTTTTGTAGGAGCACTGGTAACTGTGGAGCTGAGGGGAACCTTGGAGTCAGACTGTTCCCATTACAAATTATTCTGTGGCTCTATTGTTGATCTAGAAATACTGAGTAGTGCATTATAAACCAGCTTGAGAGGTAGCTTCAGGGCAGCTGCGGCAAGCTTCGAGTCATGTCACTTACACTTTACTCCAACGCTGACAGCTTTCTACTCTGCAAAAAAGTCTCACAATATCCATACAAACTTCTCAAACCTCCCCTGCAGGACAATCCACTTCTCTGCTCTGTCTGCATGATCCAGGCGGTCATATTTTCACCAAATAGGGCAAAAAGACGCCGCTCCTGTTTGTTGCTCATGTGGCTATTTGTCTAAACAAAGTTGAGAGCAACAAACAAACAGCTAAATGTTAAATTCAAGTCATATCGCAGCACAAATATGAGTGTTTGGGCATGCGCAGAAGCAGAGAGGGGGAGCGGTTTTTAGGATTTTATGGATGTTTTGATAATTATTCTCCCGACTGTGAAATGTTGTCAACATCGGAATCCATTGCAACCAAATGAATGAATTCAAGCCAACCACATCCCCTGCTCCACATGACAGATATCAAGTATGGATCTTTAAACAGACCCTTTTCATGCCTATGGGGGTGAATATTTGACATTAAAAATATTTTGGGTCAGCCTTTGTCCTGCACATGTGTGTAATTTTGAGATATATGTGGGGCTATAAGGGGCCCCAAATTCAAAACAAGATACCACTTGGAGAAAAGTGGCTGTAGTGGGCCGTTGTGGGCAGAAGAGTAAAGCACATAATAACTTGCTATTAAACTGATGAGTCATCTACAGATCCTTTATTTCCAAAATTGTTCTGTGTAAAATCATCTGTCTTCAGGATACTGAGGTGGAGCTGCAATGAAATGATATTTTTCCAAAACAAATATTTATCATTGGGAGGTGAACACCACATATTTTGTTATTTATGTTGCCCGGTGATGTAAAATGAAAGTCTGCTAGTCTCTGGCACCACCTGGTGGAAGCCTTTGGTACACAGCACCAGACTGTGGTGTCACATACTCCTCACATACATAATTATATAAGGTTTAATTAGTAGTTTTTTGATAATTCAATTTATTGTGCTGTGGGGTGTGCCGAGAGCTGAACTGGTACACTATGCTACCTTAGTTCACTGCCTGTGGTTGTAGCTTTTCTGGCAGTGTCAGCCCTCATATGTGGGAAACCCCACCCAGGCAAACTTAAACAAACCCTAAAAATCACCTGGAAATACTAATTCACAGAAACGGAGGCCTGGAGCAACAAGCCCAGACTTTTGCTTATGTGAAGCTACCTGCAAGTTCAGTGGCATACTTTATTTTCTCTCTCTTTTTTTTTTTTTTTTTTTTTTTTTTTTAAAGATGACATTGCTTGCAGTGCAACTGAGACTAAGCATGTTCTAATTTGAGCGAAAAGAGTGTTGTATGACCTAGTTGTCAAAGTCACAGTCATATTGTAAACCACATTTGAGCAGTTTTAGCTCATTTTCAATAGCACCCTTTACAGAATAAGGCCTTGAGGTTCAGTTTCTCACCGAAAGCTTGTCCACATCTCCTTTGAGCACACGCTCCAGGTACAGTTGCTTGAGTTCCCTCTCCAGACGAGACGGCAGGCCTGGGTACATCGTGGATCCTCCTGATAACACAATGTGTTTGTAGAACTCAGGCCTGAAGGCAGAGAAAGAGAAAGACAATGAGATCCAAGGAGCAATCTTCCAATACAATCTTAAAAATCATGTAAAGTTGCTATCCATCCTTTCAAACTGGCAGAACTAGCATATACTTTCCAATCTTAAGTACACAAATGTACATTTCTAAGTTTTCCAAGCAAAAATGTTTTCATCCTTTTACATACCCAAAGATAATGTACTTTTGTTTCATTCAGAACTATGGAGTGCAAACTAATTTGGTTTAAACCTGCTTCACTGGAAGCTCAAATACAGTTGCAATGTGTGTTGTGACTTGTTAATGTTTTGTATCAATGTGTGTTAGAGCAAATACCCTCAGTAAAGTTCATATCAATGTATCTGCCCATCTTTACTGACAGTGATGTGCCGCCTGTGCTCTTTCGCCTTACCTGGTGTCGATGTCAGCAGCCTGGATGGTGTTGAAGAGCAGCTCGGCCACTCCGACGCCCTCCACGTTGATGAGGTGGGGCTGGAACAGAGCCTCAGGGGCCTCAAACCGCTCTCCACCCACCTTGATCACACGGCCATCTGGCAGCTGGCGATGTGTGGGAGGGAGGAGATGAAAAGCGGATAAAAAAAAGCAGACAAAAAAAACGCCTGACACCATTGAAGCAGTAGGATTTAATGTGCGACTCAAAATAAAGAGGTAAAGAGTGCAAATCTGGATGAGTCATTCTTGTTGGCAGACACAAAACAAAACCTTACAGCACTAAGAAAATAAAATCCCTCTAAGACCCAAGATATTTTACAGCAAAAGCTCAGATATTCTAGGCTACAAACTGAGTAGAGTGAATGTGTGTGTGTGACTATAAAAAGGCTTCATTCAGCCGAGGGCAGTGGGAGGAAGTGGAGCCCAGCCACCGCCGCAAAGTGGCTACACAGGAAATGATGTAACACACTGTTCAGGGCTCTCCGGCCACAGTTACATTGCCCTTCTTGTTTCGGCACACTCATGCACACAAAACGATACTTACACATACATGTTCACACACCTACACGCTCGCACACACATACACACACACACACACACACACACACACACACTCGCCTACGTTAACCCAAACAGACATGGTCACAGTGAGCTCTGAGACACAACATGTGCTCGCTAAGGCGTGCAGGAACACAGACTCCAGGGCCTGCGTTTAGATTCTGTGGTTCCCTCTGCAGGGAAATAGGGCCTTGGAAAGAAAAGCAAGTCTAGCGGAGGAGCAGTGCACCCCCATATGTTTGAGTCCCAGAGAAAACAAGTTAGTCAGCAGCAGCACTGCGTGTCTGAAAACAGCCAGCAGCTCCGACGACAGGCATGTGGTAGTCTACTCAGCTCAGGGAAGAACCAGATTTAGTTACCCCATTAGTTTGGACTACTTTAAAAATACTGCCACTTCTGAATAACAAACCCTTTTGGAGGGATTCTTTCTATTATGATGCTATTTTAGGATAAAATATTAAACATGTACATGTAGAGCATGTTAAAGAACTTATTTCACAAAAAAATTAAACAAAACAAAAATGAGAATCTCCAAAGGGATGATAACTTGTTGCTATGTAAAAATTAACAGTAGCTTATCGAGACCAACAAACTACGAATTATTCCATCCTTTGTTCTCTTATAAGGCAAATCTCATGCTGGCTACTATGTCCACACACCTGCTGAAGTGAAATTACAACTACAAACATTACATAACATTACAAACATTAGATTAGCTAAGATACAACTACTCTCAAAAAAACAGGTAAAAAAACACATACACATCCTGAACTTTCCCTCCAGGTATTAATAGTGTCTGTGTTAACCTTTGCACTGACCTCCTACATGTGGCTTAATTTAACTTACTTAAAAAAAATAATAATAATAATCAAAGGTCCCCCAATTAATACTTTGCCTGGGTTCTAAGAAGAAGGTATTCCCCATTATATGTATTGTCTGGGTTTTTTTAAAGCACATTTTCTGAATACAGATTATGTGCATTACTCTCTAGAATGGAAACAGGGGATGACATTTAAACTTGTAATCAAATGGCTATTAAAATATCACTTTCTACAACAGGGGTCAAACAAACAAACAAACAAAGCAATAGGGAACCTTTAAAATAAAGCAAATACAAATGTGATTGGATTTCATTGTGGTAACATGCGATTATCTACCGTGTACGATTCCACGAGCACCGTGGTCTCCAGTGCCAGTTTCTGCTCTTGCTCAATGTTGTAGCCCACATAACACAGCTTCTCCTTCATCATGCGCACAGTCTCAAAGTCTGCAGAGTGGTTGAAGGCATAACCCCTCAACAACAACAACTGCAGCAGAAGGGGACACATGGGGCGGGGTAGAGTAGGGATGAAGGGAACAAGCAGAGAGATTGGGATATCAGTGAAAAAGCAGCCTTTTGAGTGCCCATTTTACATCACTTGTGGCACTGCTAGTCACAATGTTACTTCTAAAATGTATACCCTCTTAGGTGTTTTAAATCAAATGAGATCAAGCCAACTTTCCTTCTTCTAACCTAAGTTTTCTAGATGCCTTTGCCTATCTAAACATAAGCATTAAATAGATTTTGGAAGTAGAATCATAGCTCTGTAGTCTCATTCATTTGCATGTTTCAGAGATCATTGTGACAGAGTGGATACCTTGATGAGGTACCGGGTTATGTCCCTGCCTGCGATGTCCAGGCGTCTTGTCAGGTGGGGCAGGCTGAAGCCCTCATACACAGGACAGATGTGTGTCACACCGTCACCAGAGTCCACAACCACACCAGTTAGAAGGCCTACACACAGACACACACACATTAATAATCTACACTGCTAACAAGCTAGGTGTGTTTGTATGCTTTGAGTTACTGACTGTTAGCCTTGTCAGCTGTTTAAACATACCAAACCCCAGATAAACCGTCTAATGTAATAATTAACTGTAAATAACCGCTCACTATTTGGTAATAAAGTCGAAAACGAAATGGTAGAACAGAATATACACCTCACATAGGGATATGTGCTTGAAACAGTAGCATAGGTGTAATGACTATGTGAAACTCTACCGCTTGAAGCACCACATATGTGGGTTTAACACAGAACAAATCAGATAATGTCAGAATATTCACAATTATTATGTTCTTGTGGCCATCTAGATGTCCTGGCACTAAGAATATAATTACCTGGCTTTCAAAAAGTCTTGTAGTAAAATTAATCTTTGTACTATTTGACAAAGGTGTGGTGGTTAAATACTGCCATATGAGAAAGGTTTTGCAATTAAAAAAGAAGAAGAAGAAGAAGAAGAGCTACAAGCCACATGGAGGTGGTGTATGATGACTTCTGACATTAAGCAACTAAGGGCATCTATAAATAATCCATAACACAGATAGATTCCTGCTATCAGGACAAATCTTCCTTGTGGGTGAGAGTTGTGATGTATCATGTGGAAAGTACAGGAGGCATTAACAAAACGTTCATGTGCCTTTTGGTGAAACGTGCAGCCCACTTATGCGTATGTATCTTCTTACCTTGGGCATACAGTGTCAGCACAGCCTGAATAGCAATGTAGACACCTCCAAACTGATAGGTCTCAAACATCACCTGCAGGAGAGGCCACAAAACATCAAGCACAGCTGTTTGTGTAGATGAAAACAAATACAGTGCACTAGGAAAACAATCTTTGTAGCACAATGCAGAAGTAACATGTAATGAAGTCATTTCACAGAAATAATAAAAGGCAGAATAATAGGTATTGCAACAAAGAAGTTCCTTTAAAGGTATTTCTCCAAATGGCTGCTAAATGCTGATATAAAAAAAAAGTTGACACACACACACACACACACGCGCGCACACACACACGCGCACACACACACACACACGCGCGCCAACACACCTCAATGATTTTCTCACGGTTCTTAGTTGGGTTCATTGGTGGCTCAGTCAGCAAGATTTTGCAGTTGCGCGACTCAATGTTGAGCTTCTCGGGGCCGAAGGTGTAGTCCCACAGGTGTTTCATGTCGTCCCAGTTCCTGACGATGCCGTTCTCCATGGGGTAGTTGACCTCCAGCATAGAGCGCAGCTCGCTGGCCTCATCCCCCACCATCAGATCCTGGAGGGAGGAGGGGGTCAAATGTCAACACAGATAAATATGTAGAAGAAGCTGTCCACTTCCAAAACTCAGAGTGTGGATCATTCAGAGCCACGGGAGGAGGGAGGAGCACTGAGTTTTTGGTTTTAGGGGAATTACCATCTGTAAATTTGACCTTTGCCCCCTTGGCCTGCTTGCTTCATGAAATCAAGAGAAACTGGATTGTCAAAAAATTGATACGTTCATAGCGCCAGATCACAAGTAGTATTTTTTTTTTAAACTGTAAAACTCAGTTACCCAGCAAGCACAACAAGGCATTATTTTCCATGCATGTACACCTGGAAACACTTCTGTTTCCCTCTAGTGGCAGTAACCCACTCATTTTAGCATCATCCAGCTTAGCTGCATGCAAGGCAGCCTGGCAGTATAAACAACGGCTAGGTTAAAGCTCAGTGTTAGCCACACAGTCAAGCATCTCACGTTCCACTTGGAGACATCAAAAGCCTGCTGAAGGCAGCCATTTTATGGGTTCATCCTGTGTGCTTTGGCATTAACAAAGTACCAGTCATACGCATCGCCTCCATGTGGCCTCAATAAAAAAAAAGAAAAAAAAGAAAAAAGAAAAACAGATGTGCTTCCGTCTCCAGCTTCCAGCGGTCTACCATGCATCCTCTGTGTGGACACCTTCCTTGGACTAGCAAAGGTGCAACACTCACACTAGTGAAATGCTCAGTTAGAGTGGACGTTCTTCAAATGAAATACATTAATGGCATCATGGCAGTAGTCTAAATGGATCGGTGATGCATATAGGGAGGTAGAACCTTTATCATTTGGCAACATGCATATTGTAGCTGCAGCTGGCTTTTAAGCTCTTTTTAGCTGAAATTTTTTATGATTATGTCAGTCCTTAAATAACAGCAGAGCCGGGGCGGTGGGGGGTAGCGGTCAGGATGCACCAGCAGATCAGAGACTTTGAGGATGGAACCAGTCCAAAATCTCTTTTAGCACACCATCAATAACAGCTGGCCTATGATTCATCACAGCCCATTTTTTGCAACACTTTGAGCCTGAGGAGAGGAGTGCATTAGTGTAAGGTGCTGTGTGACTCTCGGCCACTCATTTAGAGATCAACTCTCAAACTCAACGCTTTAAATCACCAAAACTAGCCGGGGTGTAGAAGAATGGAATCATTGTGTGAGTAGAGTAGATGAAAGAAAGATGAAGAAAAAGACAGAGAACCAAAAGAAAAAAATAGTTAAAAAAAATAAATAAAAAGATATTTCAGGTTAAGATCGAAACATGACAACTGTCCGTAGCAGGCAAGAACTGGAGGCACACACCAACCTGAACTTACCATCTTCTGGGCATTCTACTTCACCGTGGGGGAACAAAACATGGAGGAAGAGGAAGGTAAGCAAATAAATATGAAAGGAAGAAGAATAACAAAAGACTTGAATAGAACAAGTGAAAGGTAGAAGGTTTCATGCTAAAGTAATAGGAAACTATCAGATATTTAGTTTAACTCAGTTTTTTCCCCCATATAAACAAATATTTTATATTTCAAAAAAATAAAAAGGCAGAATTTGTGATTAGAGGAATGCTTATAAACAGAAATATAGAAGTGATTCGGGACTGCTAACATTTACTGGAGCTCACAACCAAATAACACGTTTTGAAATTTTTTACTGACTTTGTTGTTTGAGGTTGCTTTGTTTCCAGGATTACCAGGTGTACCAGTTCCTACCTTGATCTCAATGTTTCCCACTTTGGCTGTGGAACGAATGATGGGCCTCCCAACAAGCGCAGGGAAGATGTGCTCTGGGAAATTAGAGCCTGCATAGCCGCACTTGACAAACTAGAAAGAAAAACGAGAAGGAAAAGAAGACCAGAGCAAAGAGGAAGTGATGAGGACTGACATTCATGCACTGATGAGATAAAGTGTGCAATACAGCAACAGTAATATCACCTACATCCTGCTGGTGTAGGTGGGATTACTAAAAGTGGTTTTAATAAGCATTTACTCAGAATCAATTCTAACTACAGACATGCAAATGCCAGAACTTTGTGGGAACGTCTGTAAGGCTGCACAGAGGCTCAGGAAGCGATACATTCTAAACTGTATTTTGGTTTCTCTTGTAATATGGTTAAGATTGTTTCAAGTTATAATAGAGCCTAGTTAATGAGTTCCCCCTCCCTTACACATTTTGTTGCTACTAAGCATTTTGCTCTCCTTCTTCTACAATGCTCTAATGTAAAAAAAAAAAGCCCATAATGGCACAAACAAAGTGATTTCATGTTCACAGTTGAATGTTAAGACCCTACTAAACATCTATTTGTATCACAGCAAACATTTTGGAAAGTGAAATGAAAGCGCAACGTTTCAAATGGTGAGTGTCCATGGGTAAATTCAAAGATGAGCCCAACATTTTTTAACTTTAGTGAATTAAAATAACTTTCAGAATCAGCACACATGGCTCACTACACCTACAGGGGAGTTTAACTTTTAGGGGGAAAAAAATAAAAGTTTGCAAGGGTATCAGGTGAGGTGAGACAGTTCTGTCAGTAAAAATGTGTCAAGTCAAGTCAAAGTCAATATTCGCCAGATCGCAAGTAGTATTTTTCTTTAAACTGTAAAACTCAGTTATCCAGCAAGCACAACAAGGCATTAGTTTCCATGCATGTACACCTAGAAACACTTCTGTCTCCCTCTAGTGGCAGTAAACCACTCGTTTTAGCATCATCCAGCTTAGCTGCATGCAAGGCAGCCTTGCATGCAGCTAAGCTGGATGTCAATTTTAAGCAAAGTCAATTTTATTGTCAATTTCTTCACATGTACTTGACATACAAAGGAAACGAAATTGCGTTTCTCACTATCCTATGCGTTTTTACATGTTAATATAAATCAACTAATGCTTGATTAATCTTCTTATTGTACCAGTTTACCCTTCACAGTAAATGTAATGTCAGTGGAAGATTGTTCAGCTGACCTGTAAAAGCTGACAACTCAGCCCCGCATCTTCCATTCTGTAGATGCACATACATGTATGCGCAAACCAAAATTTTGAAGTAGAATCAATGATGTGAAACAGTATGATTCAATGTTCCAAAAACGCATCTGTGATGTATGTGGCTATAGCTTTTTCTATCCTCACTTCCTCTCAACTTCTCACTTGAGACAGAGATTTCTTTTTTTAAGTCAGATCTTGAATCCTTTTCAGTGAGTTACATGCTAAGGTAACATACTCATTTACTGCTGACGAGGAAGAAAGTCCCTGCTCTGCAAAAAGCAACAGTTACCTGCGTATCAGAAAATCCTGAACAAAACCCAGAGCGGCAAATGATGTTGTGTGAGGCTTCAGCAGTCAGAGTTAATCATATCAAACAGATATGCATCACATTTACACTCATTGTCTTTCCCTGTAGAGCTGTGGTGTAGAGCCCCAAAAGAAGGGTTTTGACATTAAAACGGCTCTAATAATGAAACATCTGTATGATTTGACGTTATTTGGAAAACAGAAACTTCACATTAGCTCAGGTAAACATTTGAATACTGTGTTTTGAGCATCATTTAAACTTGATGTACATTATGAGGGGATCTTCGATCTGTCAGTAGGAAAAGATGGATTATAACGAGAAAAAAGCATTTTAGTTTTAATTTGTGCAGATGCCTATCGTCTTTAGATACATCTGAAGAATGTATGAACCTGTCATTTGGTGTTAGTCAACCCTGTGAAAACCTAATAAAGCTAAGCAAGAGTCTGTACTCTTGATCCTGGGCAAAAACACTAAGTTGTTGCTGCAAAACAGGAAAACACAAAGGTGGTTCCTTAATTAACCCAACACGGCCTACCTAGCCAGCGCTAAGCTACGCCTACTTGTAATGTCTAGCCATAACCGCTAATAAGATAATGTACGACAAAAATGCCGAATATGCAAACTATGCATCGTCTGCTAAGCACTTCGATGACTGACGCAGCTAGCAGGCAGAATAAACCAGACAGTCAGCTGTTAAGTGCTAGCCTTGAACTACCTTGCTAGGCTAGCTGCTGTAGCGTAATTAAGTGTTGGCAGCAGATCGGTTACTCGTCCGCTTTACTGTGCAGTAAACACATGCTACACGAGCTTCAGCCACAGACGTGTATTCGGCTTATATCCTCACATTTGCGGCCGCTCCGGCCGCAAAATCCGCGCCGAGCCTGTATGAATGAACGTTGGCGAGCTAATAGGCTAGGTAACCACCCAGTTGACGCTAGCTAGCTGACAGCTCAACTTCCTGTTTCAGCAGATAGCTCGACAAGAACGGAGTCGTTTCGTAACGGAGCCTCGGAGCGGCGGAATAACTCACCCCGGTCCCATTGTCGCAGACCACCACTTTCCTTCCCTGGCTGTCCATTGTGGAAAAAAGCCCAAAGTGCCTCTCTGAACCTCCCTCAACTTTCTTCGGCGAGCCGGAAGGAAGACGCACCAAACCCGGCCTGGAGGAGGAAGGGAAGGGTGCTCATCCGGTGACAGCCACTCCCTCCGACATGATGCCGCTCAGTTCCAGTTGATCAGGACACGTGACCGATCGAACACAGCCGATCAAAACATATCCAAGTAGTGCGAGAATCAACACAACAGCATTGGTCTGAAGTTCTTTAGTCGTTTCCGTGTGTGGTGACTAATTATAGTACAACAGTGAAAGATATAGTGAGATATTTTACTAAATAAAAGTCACAATAATGTGGTTTCAAAACATTCCTTTACAAGTAAATTTCAAAAACGTTACTCGTTATAAGTACTTTTAATAAAATGCACTTAAATGTAATGAAAAGTAAAAGTACTCTTTATGCAACTCTATATTATAAAAAATGTATTTATATAGCAAGTGCACAACAAATAAAATAAAGAGAAGACAAGTTACACAACAGTTATGATACTGAAATATTTATATATTTTTTAAAATCTAAATCAGAAAAGTAATTCATAATTGCTAGTTTGCAAATACAAATGGATGTAGTGAAGTAAAAAGATAGTTCCCTCTGGAACCTACATGGAAATACTCAAGTGAAGTACAAGTATCTCAAAACTTAATTATTATTCATATAAGTAGAACATTTTAATGTAATCAAGTTGTTTTCTGCTGTTACAATTCCTCCTGTTCATAGTGACCATTATTATCCATTCATGATGCACCCACAGTCCTGTCCAAAAATACATTTAACTGTCAGTCAGCCATTTTCCCCTGCAGTTCAACAGGGAAACCTGGAGGGAATTTAATGCTAAAAGACAGTATATGTGGCAGATGTACACTTGACAGGAGCAACTCATACTTTTAACTTAAGATACCCTTTAAAATGTAGTTTTGTACAAAGTAACAGTAGACATGTGGCATTTTGGTCCCCATCACTTACATTGAAGGGAATCTTCTAATAGCCTGTATGAGTGGAACTTTTACTGTGAAGAAAAGCTCTTTCAGTAGCCTTCACAGTGTTTGTTTATTTGAAATGTGCACACCAAAAAACTAAATAACAACTGTAACAAAAAAGTAAAAAAAACTCATGTTCCAAAGTATTTTATATTTAATGCATCTTCATCAAACATACTTTATTTAGGAATTATCAAATAATCAAAAAATGCATGTATTCTTCCTGTCTCCCTTATTACTACGTGTGACATATGGTAACATTTGTCTATAATGTTAATTTTCATTGTCAGATGTCAGAATATGATTTTACAATATAAATAAATAAACATATTTTCAGCAGTGGGCCTGTTGTCAGTCAGTCTTTGGAGTGAATATGTGTGTGGGGGGTCAGTTTAAATAAACCACTACAGTTTAAGGAGAGCAGACATGCTTCTCGCCAGTTTGCCTATTATTTCACGTTGAAATTAACATATAAACCAGTTGTCCCCAAAGCATGAAAGTCTTACATTTTGTGGATTGTATATAAAAGAAAGGGGATGTGCGTTTTGCAGAACATCGATGCTTTTAACAACCTTGAAAATCGCAAAGAGACACGCTTATAAAGCACATTTTGAACTGAAGACAATAGGCTACGCGGAGAAACATGGAAATCGAGCAGCCGCGAGAGAATTTAGGATTAATGAAAGACGCAGCTGAGTTTCCGCGGACATAAGGCAGGTGGCCCGAGTTGGAGGAAAGACTCGATCAGTGGATCACCGAGCAAAGAACGTGTGGGAGAAGCGTTTCGAAGGTCACAATTCGACTAAAAGCGGTAAAGCTAGCAGAAGAAATGAAAATTGTACATTTCCGTCTTGGTGCTTTCGTTTCATAAAACGGTGCGATTTTTAGATCCGGACCAGGACTACGGTAGCGCTACAACTTCCAGCGGAACCTGGCATGTTTGATGGAGATTTAGCTGTTGTTGAATCAGAAACAGAGGACAAGGACTTTGATGGTCTGATTGATGACATTACTACTTTACTACTTTTCTACTCGAGCGCCGCTGGTGGCCGTTAGAAAAATTACATAAATTGGCCGCATCACTGAATAAGCCGCAGGGTTGAAAGTTTGGGAAAAAAGTAGCGGCTTATAGTCCGGGATTTACGGTATATATATTTTTGTATATATCTATATATAAAACCCGTACCCTATAGTTAGGTGCTTTATGTGTGTGTGTTAAATACAGTAATGACACAAAGAACTGAGACTGCACCTTTTATTATGGTGCGCCTTATGGTCTTGAAAATACGGTATTTGTATTTGATAATAAAGTTGGACTTTTGCAATAAAATGGTCCTTAGTTATGAACCATTTTCATTAATAACTATAAATTAGTAATTATTAGTATAATTATAAGTACATGCATGTAATGTGACATTCTGTTCCACCCTTCTGCGGCATAAATAGTGTTATTTTTTTCCTAGCTTTCTTTCTGTGAAGAACACAGAGAGGGTTATTTGGATATTATTTATTCCATTTAGAGTGTTATTATTTATTTCCTGACTTTTGTTCTGTGAAGAATCCAGAAAGGGTTATTTGTTAGTGGCTTTCTGGAAAACAATACATTTTTACATTTAGGCACTCCTGCAATCTTCACACTTTTTCTGTACACATCCAGGTAGTGCGAGCTAAAGACTTCACCTTCTGGACAACCAGAAGGTGGAGTATTTAGACCAAAGCAGGAAGATAAGGGACAAAGCCTCTTGCATAAATCTCGTGGAGTATTTGAATCATGTGCCTGCTGCAAAAAGTGATGCATTAGTCATTGTGAGCGTGTGTGGAGAGAAGACACGACTCTAAAGTGGGATAACTTCAGTCCTTGGGTAGGAGAATGCTTGGGAACATGAGGACCTTGGCCTGCATGAAAGACAGGTTAGGCAGTTCAGAGATCAGCCTGCCAGCCTCTGCACTCAGCCCCTCATCCTGCTGAGGTTTCCTGATGCACAGCAAACACAAAGCGTAATTACAAATTAAAATGGCAATATAAGACAAGTAGAGAAACTTATGCATGATTCTTGTTTTAACGTGTGTGTGTGTGTGTGTGTGTGTGTGTGTGTGTGTGTGTGTGTGTGTGTGTGTGTGTTAGCAGCAGCAGTGCCGACCTGACTGAAGTGCTGGTCTTCTCTGCAGTGGACCACAGCTGATTCAAAATGTCCTCTAGGCAGCAGCTGTTCACGCTGGTTTCCACTTTGCAGATGGTCAACGCATACAGCTCACGATCAACTCCTTTGCACACCAGTGTGCACAACATGCACATGTGTGGAAAAATGTTAAAACTTAGCAACAGTACACTTGCAATTGAATAATATCGCTCTAGTAGCTGTATCACCACAGTACAACAGGAGCTGCTCTGTGTTTTCTTATCTATGTTAATTAACATAGACCTAATGAACAATGAACCACATGTTCTGCAGTGCCACATGCTGACCTGGAGGAGGAGTGTTGCCTCGGCTGCTGCTGCTGGACCTGCTCTCCTCCTCAGGACCAAAATAATCCAAGTTGAGAGCAGAGCAGCCTGCGCTTGCAAGGGAAGACAATGGGGAAGGGGGGATGTTCAATTTTTCATAAAAGGAGAAACAGCATCTATGTGTGATTGGTGTTTTCTCCTTTTACTGAGAAAAAGGAAAGATTGACAAAGCAATGCAAAACTGTTGTTCAAATTCAGAGGAGGTTCCTTAACCACGACATTGCAACACCAGCATCCAGCATGAGGCCACTGAAACAATATTTAAACTGTAACAATATCATTAATGTGAAAGCTGGCTTCAGCATGTCACCGATGTTAGTTAATTTGTCCCATTATTTGTTGAAAAAATGCAACTCACATTAAAGCTTGATGGAAATCTTCAACAGATGGGATACACTCAAGTCATGAATACTGAGTTGCCAACACAGAAAAATCAGACCCTTAATGCGCCTCAACACCAAAGTGCAAAGCAAAGTCTCCCTGCTCTCTCTGGCTGCAGGTTTGTTGCATACTGAACTAACCGGTTTCCCCTGCCCTCGTCACCGCCTGCCACATGGTATGCCTGCATGACCAATTCAAGCAGCACCTGTAATAAAAGCTAATAGACACGACACAATCACATTTTACAGCTAATGTTATGTTGCTCTTTAAATTGCTGTTTAAGTACATTTAAACTGTCACATAAGGAAAACAAGTTTGAGCTGAAAAGAAAACTTTTATTTGTAGAGATCTATGTGCTTTTTACTATTGCTTGGCACTTCCAATGATGTAGTACTTATCTGTCATGAATGTGCATGAGAAATGATGTTAAAACTGCCACAACCTTTAAAAGGTTGGACTCGGCAGTATCTTAGGAAACCTAAGAATTCATCTTTAACCCCCTGTTGGAAGACAAAAAAACTTGACAAACAACTGACAGCATGCTGTGTAATTGATTGAATACTCACTCAACCACAGGGCAAACTGAATCAGCTTCAAACAAGAGAGAAAAGCAGAGAGAAGTAAAACCAAGCTGAAAGCATCAACTGATTTATTTCAGTATTTAAAAGGGTTTCCCACAAGTCCTTATTGCATTGCATTCAATTTGAATTTGAGCAGTCAATCTTAAAAAAAAAGAAAAAAAAAGCAGATTGTGTCAACAAACTTGTATAAAACAATTGCTGGCATAAAGGCACAACTCATTAGGAAATACTGTAGTCACATTCACAGAAATGTTGTAGAAACACTTTTGATTGGTAAATACTGAAAAAGAGAATTACAGGTATCAGATTGTTTTTTCAGTGCCCAGGAATAAATTAAGAAAAAGAAAAAAGCAGCATAGAGTGACGACTGTAAGCCACTGAAACCTTCCTTTTATAACATTGTTTATCTCTGTTTCATTATCAAATCCTGTCTATGATACAGTATTTATTTCAATCACGACAATAATCACAGCATAAAGTCAAACCCCAAAGACAGACATCATATGGCATACCCATAGGAAAAAGAAATAAATATAAACAGACTACAAACAAATGTTTAAAAAACAAATGAAGTACAAATCCTTTCTTGAAAATCTGTCCAAAAAAACATTTTGGTCTGTTGCATTCAGCATCACCTTTAGATTATACACTGCACTCTGCTGTGTGTACTTTATTACTACAACATGGGTTGGGTTCTTTTTTTGTAATGTATATAGTGTTTGTACTTAATGATCATTGATCATTGATCAGCCTTGCTTGGGTTGTAAAAATGGTTTCAAAAGTAGCAAACATAGAAACAGAGGTTTCAGGAGGTTTCTTCCATACATGTGGACCCAAATCGGCCACATGTGTCTGCTAGAAAATGACGGCTAAAGTTAATAAAATGGGTTAATCAGCTGCTTATCTCCATCCAACATTGTGTCAGCTCAAATGCTACAGCACAAACCATAACTAACAATCGTACATGTTGACAAATTAACCGTTCAGTAGCAAGAATGAAACAGTTCCTATAGCCTGTATGTAATCAGTTACCAATCCAGTCATTTGTTTTAATCGGTCATTTATCTGCATTAGCAACCTGTTATACTACAAAGTGATTTTATATTAAATTAACTGCTGAGTTACCAAAACATGCAGGCAGCAGCTAATTGGATTGTGCTCCAAAGTTTGTCTAAATCCCTTAAATACAAGCATAGACCATGACTTATTTCACAGAGCAATTAGCCAATTCATTTTTAAACTAGCAGTATGTTATCTGCTAGGAAACTTATTGCACTAAGTCAGGGGGAGGGGCCTTATTTCCACCAGTTTCATATATTGCATTATTTAGCAAACAATAGGCTTCATCTAATAATTAGAATGTTTTTTTGTTTAAGTTTTAGGATAAATTAGGAATATGTTGATAAACACTGCAACAAGACAAAAACTGAGAAAATCAAATAAATTCCTGAGCAAAGAATTACACTTATTACCTGTATTGTTTCTTTCTTTCTTTTTAAGTTGTGGATATGTTTTTTACCAAATGTATCCAACATAATGGAGGGCACCATGAAACCCTTTACAACCAAGTATAAACAAATAAATACTTTTCATGAAAATATCAGACTTGCGTTAAATATAAAAAACATTTTGCAGGACAAGTATATATATATATATATATATATATATATATATGGTTGTACACTGGACAATATATTGAATAAAAACAGGAATTTGGCTACCTGTCCTGCACATCTTCAGTGTTCGATGCTCTAGAAATGTGACATTAATTTAGCATTTGTACTTGTGTTGGAGGCAAAAATAACCTAGAATGGCAGCAAGAGTGGATCAAAGTGACAGTTTCCAGTAGCTTCCACTTGTACAAGATGGTAACACTTTCAGACCCCATAGGAATAATCACAACTGGGACTGATAAATACTGAGATAAATTCTGATTGCACAAAATAAAAGCAGATAGAGATCAGACACTGGAGTAGTGTGAGAGGGGGAGAAGCCAGCAGTGTTTCCCCTTTACTTGTTATGGAACGACTATGACTTTTGTTCTGGTTGCACATCTATCAACATTTTGTCTCCAGTTTTGAGTCTGTTAGATGTAATTTTACTTAACTTGTTTGGATACATCAGAATGACAACAACATGGCTTGTGAATAAAGGCCCTAACCTTCTTAGACAAAACAAAAATTCCTTGAAATCACAATGTCACATCCTGTGCTGCAGTGTTTGTTTGGTTTAGTGCTGACCCACTTACTGCTGAGTGAGCGGATGGGAAACATGGCGTAAAAGAAAAGAGGCAGAACATGGAAGAAAGAATGCCAGAGAAAAAGACTTTTAAAACATTTGGCTTTAGTAGAAGAAGCATAGTGTGGGATGATTGGTGCATGGGGTCTACTTCCGACCCCAGAAGTGAGGGGCTTGGCGAGGGGACGTACCGTCCTGAGAGCTGCTAAGGCCACGGCTGCCCCAGTCCAGCTGGCGAGATGGGAGCACCTCCTACAGACAAGAAAACACGCACTTCAGGTGGATGGCTGCCATGTACCAGGATGTAACAGCACAGCAAGTATCATTGTATGATCAGTAAACTAGAAGAGCTCTCACATCAACAGCAGTTGGTGTGCACCAAATAGTCCATTTGAACCAAAGGTGCTTACTTTGGGCTGTTTTCATTTGTGTGAAAGTCTCAGTCACTCTCAGGTGTACTAAATCAACTGGACTGAGACCTCCAAAATGACCATGTGTCAGTTCACTTGACTCCACACCAATTGACAAACTTTGGTGTGGTCCCTCTGGTGAATACGCAAACTAGGTTCCAAAAGAGGGGATACTAATTGGAATGACTTCATTCATTCATGAAAATAGTGCATATCCTCTACCTGAGATGTGTCTTAAGTGACTGCAGTGCAGCCACAGAGTTTCTAAAATTAAAATGGGAGGCAGCACATTCAACTACCAGGCTTCTCTCCTGTGTAATTATCTACTTCTTTCAGTCCAGAGGGCAGACGCCCTTCCTACATTTAGAAACAGGTTAAAAACATTCCTTTTTGAATGGTAAATAGTAAATAGACTGCATTTGTATAGCACTTTTCTAGATATTACGACTAGTGATGCACGATATATTGGCCAACCGATATATATCGGCCGCCTTTCGCGGAGCTCCATCGGGTCCGCTCCGCCGTACTTCCTCTAACCAGCCGCCGACGTAACGGGGAGACGTGACAGACGACAGTGTTTTTTCTGGTCTGTACTAAATTTGTGACACTACAGAAAACTTTTTTTCTCTACATATATCAATATCGGCAAATATCGATATCGGCAGTGACTGCGGATATGTATATCGGATATTGATATCGGCCGAAATTTTCACATCGGTGCATCCCTGATTATGACCATTTGAAGCGCTTTATACTACAAGTGTTCTTTCACACATTCACACACTGATGGTGGTGGCTGACATGCAAAGTGCCTCACATTAGGAAGCTAACCATTCACTGGGGTAAATCAGCGTTAAGTATCTTTCCCAAGGACATGGAGCCCAGATGAGCCAGGAATTGAACCACTGATCACCACTATATATCCGACTGCTCTACCTCAGCCACCCCCTTTGTGAAGAAACTTATAGTTAGGGCTGGTCCTGGCTGGACTACATCACTGCTATGCTGTGATAGGTTACACTGCTGGGACCTCATGAGATACTCTGAGCTTCTCCTTCTTTCCTTCATATGCAATACGATATGATACGATATAATATGACCCACTGATGTACTTTATAAATCTGTTGTGTTCCTGGAGTCCTGCCCTGTGTTTCTGTGTTTTCTCCTTCTCAGAACTAAAGCAGTGCAGCCACTGAAGGATCTTCATTTGTTGGAGGGTCTGTTGCTGTCCTGGTTCACCTGGAAGCTGAGATGGGTCCCCTCATTCTCAGCTTACACCAAATTCAATATATATCTGTTATTCTATTTAATGTCATAATGAAATTATCCTGTTGTATAAGTATTGTTTCCATCATTATCATTAGATCCTCCTCTGTTTCTCTTACTGAGGCTTTTCCTCCTTTTTCCCCTGTTAAAGTTTTTTTTTTTAAGAGAGTTGATCCTTGTATGATTGGTCTAAGGCAGTGCTACTCAATTATTCACGCCCCCCCATGGAAGAAGAAAAATTCCCCCCCGCGCAGAAATATACATAGTATCATTTGTCTATAAAATTATTGGAAGTACTTCTGCGTAACACTGTATCCTTATTAACATATAAGATAATTACAAAAGAAAGAAATTTGGACCAACTTACAACAAAGAGTAGTTTTAATAAATGTAACAGAAAATATTTAAAGTGCATCTGAAATTCAAAAATAAAATAAATCCTTAACTAGATAATTCCAGCGGCAATTGTGAGAGTTTGGGCTGGGCTGTTGGGCGTCGAGACTCTACTGTGGCTTAATACAGAAGTTCAACACCACAGGTGGGATGCTGATGTCTTTCTGATCATTACTGCCAAGTTTGGTGTGTGTCAGACATTTATATCCAAAGTTATTAAGGAAAAACCAACAGCCAAACAGCTCAGCTACCAAGCTGTGTTGTGGTGATTATGATTTCAATTACAGTATCTGTTAACACAAATCATATGTGCTGCAGACTATCTCCATAGAAATGAATGGGGAATGAAGTTGGACAGAACGTCGATTGGGATGGTGCAGAACATTTCTGTTATTTCTCTCACAAAGTTTGGTGAGCGTGCAACTTTTACATCAAATGTTATTAAGGAAAAAAACAACTGCCAAAATGCTCTCAGTCTGTCTACGGTTACGCACGCACCTGCTGCAGCTCTTTGATGTAAACCATTTTAACTCACATTGTTCTCCCAATGTGTGTGCATAATCAACTGTTTCACAAGTTAAATACAAGTTCAAAATTTGAAATAAAAAACTCAAGTTTTAGTTGCATTTTTGTATTTCATTCCTTGAATGTCAAAGAATTTAAAATTCTGGTAAAAACTAACCATCATTTTTTGTAAGAAAATGTCAACAAAAATCTACTATACAAGCTCTACTTCCTGGTGTGTGGAAAACACAGTGTTATCCCCTGAGGTCTATACCTGTCACATATGATCGTAATAACTCAACAGTCATCTTCAGATACCTGCAATGCTTCTGTTGAGGGCTCCTGTATTTGTGGAGGCCTTGGAGGTGCTTGTGCTGTGATCACTCTGTGTCCCAGGGAACTGACAGCTGGCAGAGAGTCTTTGGTGGGCTCTAGCATTCCCTGATGAACAATGGAAGTGGGATGGGAAATAAAAAAGAAAGATTTTTAACATATTTGTCATATATGCAGTGGAGGCACTGAATACAGATTCAGTGAGCAACAATTCAAATATAAAAAGTGACAAAACCCAGCATTTTTTTGGTATTAAAAATGTTATTAAAACATTATGACACACCGATCACATGGCTCATCCTACTACTGTTACAATGCTTCTTGACACTAAAAACTAAATTATTTAGGTGACGTTTCCCACAGCGGACTCACCAGGCTAGATGCGAAAGCTGGCACAGCCATCATCTGCTTCTTTATGCCAATGAACACCTTTCAGAGGGCAAAGACACATCCAGATAAAAACAGGCCTTAAAATATAAAAAACTGACCATTATGAACCAAATTGTAAAACTGAGTCCATGTGTGTAGTGTGACAGCTCCTTATTCTGGCGTTACAGAATTTTATATTTTACTTCAGTATTTGGAACAATGCTAAATCTGTCACATGGTGTAATCCTAAAACCTTTATCAGATAGTTTAACACTTCCTCAAAAGGTGTAAAATTGTTTTTAAAATTAGCACTCAACTAGTTAGGTTGAATTCTATCTGATTTTTGTAAAAATAAATGGTACGAATTGAATATTAAATTACAAGAAATCAACATGAACACTAAATCTACATTTTCAAAAGAATAATGAATGGTTCTTAAACTATATAAATAAACACTTATCTTTTTCGCAACCATGATTTTTAGATGATTTAAAGTCAATATAGCATTTTTAAATCACTTAAATACTAGTAAAGGTGTTGTAGGGATCAGTGCTGTTTGTATATTTTGCCAAACTCACAACGTTGCTTGTGTTGACACCAAGACACCTGAGCAGAATCCTGTTTGTGTGGGATCCACCCCACTGAAACTGGAGGCCAACTGCACAGTGGACGTCGTGGTGAGGCCACCACAAACCCAGCTTGGCCCTGGGATTGGTTTAAGAAAATTTAAAAAACATTTAGAGACAGTATTAATATCCATGCTAGTTCATAGACTGTACATCTGACATGGCAGCATTTTTTTTCATCCGAGTAGTTTCATAACAGTAATTACAGACTGGTTCTGCTAATACCATGTTCAGATCTGTTGTGTTTACACTGAATTACTATTTAGGGTATCAGAATACAAAATAAAGCGGTAGAGCAGATTTGTTTGTAGGAGAAAACTCACTGACTGTTAACATTCCTGCCACTGTAACCATAATTATTAGACCCACCATCCTGAAAACATCCCACGAAAGTAATAAACCACAGACATAACACAAATATGCAGCTTTTAATGTAATATTGGCAACAACGTAATAACATTACCACAAATGTACTATATATAAACCGTAGTACCTATTACATTTGCAGGGGGTTTAATGGAGGATGATGTTTTAGAGATCATTGTTTAAAAAAAATTGCCTTTATGCACATGTTTTTAAATTGACAGAATCTCCTTTACATTTGTTTTTAACAGAGAATGAAACTCCTATCTATTATTTGGATTTTCTTTGCATATTTCTCATTGTATCTTGTTGCTTATGGACCATGAGTCTGAAATAAAAGTAATAATAATTAAAAAATATATATATATATTTAAAAACCTTTTTAGGAGACTTCAACTACCTTTTAGGCTTATACCACATAACAGTTATGGCAGTCTACTATAAATTGCAGCTTTTGATATTATTCTGGGGATATAAAGTTATTACAATCGGCCACCTTGTGGCAAAACACAATAAACTAATAAACATTTTGAAACCAGGGATGTGATCCTGGGGTCCCTCTGGTCATTACTGCCAAGTTTGGTATGTGTCGGACATTTAGATTCAAAATTATTAAGGAAAATCCAACAGCCAATCAGCTCTCAGTCTGTCGTTGTAGAACCCAGGGCTGTTGCTATGGCAACCTATACACCTGTTCCAGCTCTTTGATGTAAACAAGCCATCACAGTCCCAACCGACAAATTCTTCTCCCAAAGTGTGGGGAGAAACGGCTGTTTAATGCTCTGAGAGGGCTAAAATAGACCCTGAACAACTGCTCATAACTCCAAAACTGTAATTCATAATCACAAAAGGAGCATAATATCTGAGAAGCGAGGGTCTCCTGGTCTTGTTGATATATCTTTTATTTCTGTAGCTTGAAAAATGTGGGCACAGGAGCAGGTTAGAAATTCAATGTTTTACAAAAATGCTGGATGAGTCAGCGAAAATTTATAATGGGAGAGATAGGAAGAGTAGGAGCACGAAGCTGCGCTTGGAGGATCGTAGCGCCAAAACTATACAACTCTCAGCTTTCTTACTCACATTGGAGCGATCAGGAGGGTCATGCCAACGTTTTGATGTAAAAATTATTAATGTACGGTGAAAAGTCTGGCCGTGGCCACGAGTTAGACATTTTTTACAGAGGATTTTTTGTGCTTTTACACTCTACAGATGACATCACAACTTTGGACTCCCCATCCGGAATGTCTTGCGCCAAAATCCCGCACAAAAATGGCGACTACGTCACCATAGTAACAAATATCACCACCAAAAGACTTACCACACGATTCCTGATTGAGCCGGTCGATTTGACAATTTGATATAACTATTGTGATTGATTGATAGATAGATAGATGGATAGATGGATAGATGGATAGATGGATGGAAGGACGGACAGATATAATAGATGTAAGAAAGATTAATAGTTGGCCTGGCTACACCAGCCCGAACTAATAAATTTAAGAATGATTAATAGGCTGGCTACACCAGGCCAACTACTGGGAGGCCAACTACTTTGCCAGCCCGAACTAATTACATATTTAAATTGAGTGAAATTACTAAATTAAAAGCTTTAGTATTACTATAATGGAGGATGTTGTTACAGGAGCAGGTCTAACACACTATCTGACCATAACAGTGATTTGTGTTTTCCTCACCACTGAACCCTGTGACACAGCTTTGGTTGCTCCTCTTCATCACCCTCGAGGAGGTGTGTTGCTTGAAACAGAGCACCAAAGCTGGACACCTCCTCAACCTCCACGGCCGGAACCACAACCTCTGGGAAACTGGCTTGGAGGAGCTGCTGGACACGGCAGGACAGGGAAGCCTGGAAAGAAAAAAACATTTCCAAAATAATTCATTTTTGTCCTAAGTGGTTATATATTAAATTTTAATCTATAATTTGGAGTCATTTAAATGCCTTAACTACTCTAAATATACTATTCTAAAAAAAGAAAGGACTATTCCCTAAGACTTACCAGAAACAATGACAGGACATAAAACAACACATAAACAGGATTCTACAGTATATAATAAAAATAAAATAACAATTTAAGGTAGTATATAATAAATAAGAAAATAAAAATTTAAGGTAAAGTATCCAAGGGGGATATGGCATTTTATAAACATTTAAGGACATCAGTCAGCGGCTGTTCTGTATCTACCAATGTTGATATCTTGGGGAATTGCTGTACGTAATAATCTCCTGATTTAATTTGAGCTTTTACTGTTATTTTATTGCCTGTGAAGGATTAGTAATGACACAACAGTAAGGTCACTCCCACCTGGCAGCTTCTTTTCCTGGAAGTCCCGTGTTGGTGTTTCTCCTCTGCATCCCCGTCCGTCTGTGGGCTGCTGACTTCTTCTCTCAATTGGGTCCATGTTTTCCCTTCCTCATTGAACTCCGCCCACAACCCTCCGTCTCCGTCCTCCTGTGTGGGGGCTGAGCAGAAATCTGCAAAGCTGTCGCTGGGCGGGAGGCTTCCTAGAGTCTGCACCTCTGAATCACCCATATGGGTGAGTCCTCCGCCCCTGCAATGCTCTGAACCACTGTCCTTGAAGCCGAAAAATTCATCATCTGTGTAATTCGCAGATGACTGGTCGGAGGTAGCGGTAGTTTCCTGAGTCACAGACTGGTCGCAGTGGTGAGAACCCTTCTCTGCCTCTGTCTGTCTGAGCTTCTCCTTGCTTTCGAAAAGCCTGCAATCTCCTAGTTGATCTTCCTCAACGTCAGTTTGGTCCCAGTCGGTCCGATCCTCTTGTAAAACAAGAGATGAAATGTTTGTTTCCAGGTCCTCAGAAGGACACTCAAATGAAACTTCTTCACAGAGGGGTCCCAGGTCCTCTGCAGCAGACTCATACTCACTGAAAGTTTGGGGGACGGGAGAAACACTTTTCTCTCCGTCTTCTCCATCTTCCTCTGGCTCTCTGTAATCCTGCAACTCTGAAATTTGTAAAGAATCTAAGCGCTGCCCCCCTTCCTGCTGGCTGTCTGCCACCATGCCGGGCTGTTTTCTTTCAGGGTGAGATGGACGATCAAAAGCTGTTGCAGCTTCCTGAGACTGACAGTGGTCCTGAGACGATTGCATAAACGCCACATCTCTTTTCTCACAGTGCTTGACCTTGGCGCAGCCGTTTTCCTGGGCCTTATACAAGCAATGCGACCTGGGCTCGAAGTCCATGATCATTCCGTGTGCCGGTTCACAGAGTTTCTCTCCCACACTGTTCGTGCCACCCATGCCGCCACCCCACGGGTCTGCGTCGCCCACAGAGAAACCGCAGCACCAAGGATGTGCTGCCTGCTCGGTAAACACAGTGAAACTAGCAAATCCTGTTTCCTCGTTACGTGAGCAGGCAGTCGATATGGAAACAGCGTGGGTCCCAGAGTTCAAGTATCTTCCTGCATAGCCGTTGGTGAGGTGAAACGATGATTCGGCATCAACCTGGCCCCCGCCAGACCCAGCAGCAGCGGGTTGGGAACGTTCAGCCGGGTGCTTACTACTCCAGTTGGGTTGACGGGCTGCTGTTTTTAGGGTGGATGAGGGCTGTCTGAGGCTGGATGGCGTCTCAGTACAATCAGCAATGCCAAGAGCATCGGAAAATTCCCCGAACTCCCCAATCTCGTCATCTTCTAAGCCCATCCCCCCATCATCATCATCATCATTTAGTGGAGGTGGGAATGACGGGTGCAAGGGCATGATGTCTGACTCCATTGGTTCTCCTGACAAAACTTAAAGGCACTTCATGCACCTTGAGGAGAAAAGAAAAAAAGTGAGACAGCTGGGAGGGGAACATTTTGAAATGGTATTACTGTTCCGATGATGGAAGCAAACTTTTCTAATACACCATTACAGGACTTCAAGAATAATTTTTGCCGTTGTCCAGACTCTTGGATGAGTAACTGGGTAAAGAATAATCTACATAACTTAGAAAGATCATTACAATGAAAACACCTCAGCATGGAAATGGATTGCTTGATTTCAGGCTTAGCACATCACTATTAAATTCTTTAGTTGTTTTATATACATTACCTTATACATTTTTAACAAAAAAATAAAATAAAACAACTCTCTGGTTACAGCTTAAAATATGAGTTTCTAGTTTCTTTTCTCTTTCAAGACTAAACTGAATAACTTCAGGCTGTGGACTGCTTCTCAGGACAAACCAAGACATTTGAGCTTTCAACACGCATTATGTCAACATTTTATAGAATTAATAACTAACCAAAATAATACGCAATTAATTAATGGGTAGATAATTCAATAATGAAAATAAAAACTTGTTACAGCCATAGTTTTCATGAATGTATATAAATTATGCTTTCCATATATTTGATATAGTGCAGCAAACAATATCCCACTAACTAGATATCAAAGTTTCAAATCTTGTGAGTCAGAAATAACCAGTGTCTTGTGTGATTTTAATATTTTCAAATAAATCTGGAAATTATAAGAACATTTGAAAATCCATACACATTCAAAATCACAGAATATGTCATAACATTTGTGTGTTAACAATACTAAGTATAATGAAGAAGAAATATTCATAATTCTTTCAGCAATCAAATGTAAGCAAATTTGTGGCACTGAGGCTTGTTCTAACTCAACCTGCAGCAGCGTTCACCTGTTACAAATACTTCTGTGCTGTATATGTACATTGTGATATTGCAAAACATTTGATTCCAAAGCACTTGCTCCTAGTACTGAAGTGAACCTGGAGTGGAAAAAGTGGGCAGTGCAGGCCCCAGACAGTAAAGTGATACAGGAAACACTATCCACAGCTTTGTGCTACTTACTGTGGGATGAACGGTCCAAACAGAATCCTGCAACAACAGCAGCCTCTTCAGAATCCTGCATCAAAACCTTCAAACACAAATATAATAAAAAAATAATAATCTACTCCCTCATGTGTATGAATAAGCATGAAATTAAATATATATATATATATATATATATATATATATATATATACACTTGTAAAAAAAAGCTGACTACCGATATTTTTTATCCTTCTTGTTCCTACAGTTGGATATTTGAGCTTCAATGTGCAGAATGATCCACATATTCTGAGGCTTGAATGCTGAAAATCTGATTCTAAGGGGGTGAGCCTATGAGCATGATTTGTGACATCACAAATAGTTTAGAGCCAATCATGTTCCAAGTATATATAAATCCTAAAAAAGTGAAAATGTAAACACAGACTTGACAATGAAGTAGGAGACCAGCAGTTAAACTTTTAAAATTAAACATATTTGCATATGCATGAGATTTTAATGAGGGAGGAGTAGATGTCTTTTTAAATGCATTAAATATGCAATAATAGCGACATTTTGTGTGTAAGAAAAAAACACATCAGGTACACAATATTGTTCAGCAGAGTGTGGGACAGAATATATTTTCGCTTTTGTGTCAGGAAGTTAAAGCAAACACGAACACTTGACCCCTCCTGTTTCTGTCTCCTGGGACAGACAGGTGTCATATTAAAAAACCATGACAGGACAGCCGAGTATCAAGCCATGTTAACATAAGCCAAGATAACGTGATGAAACTGAACATGGAGCTATATATGCGTATAAAACAATTCAACTTTACTGAAAAATAACTGATGCAATTTTCCGTTATACTGATACAACACAGCAGCTGATTAGCTAACATCATCGCAGCTAGCTAGCCGGTTATCTAACGCTAGCTAAACCTCAATAGCAACCAGGCGTTGTCATGATATTAAATGAAAGTAAAAGCTCGCTATACATCCGAATGACCTGTTTTTTTATTTACCTGTAACCATTCACTTCTCGTATATCAAGGGTGCAGTCCTAGTCCCAGCCTGCTTCCATAACTTCACTTCATCCTTATGCACTGGGATGTCATTAGAGACAGAGCTCTCACTGCATCCTGTTTCCAGGCACCATCCTGGAGAGTCGCCCTTCTTCTTTTAATAGACGATCTTCGCTTGAGGCGACAGCATCATCTACTGGAAGGATTTAAAACACTACAATTCTGTGTTCAATATTATTGATTTCCGTTCCTTCTTTTTGCACCTTTAACTGTTCATAATATTTTTGGTTATTTTAGGATTTAGAGGTAGTAGTTATTGTAGTTGTAGCATGAGATCTCATCCTCCACCCACACCACAATTCAATATACAGGTACTACTCGGAAAATTAGAATATCGTGTAAAAGTTGTTTTATTCGGGCAATTTAACATAAAAGGTGAAACTAATACATTTTATAGTATTATTAAATGCAAAGTCAGATATTTCAAGCTTTTATTTGTTTTGATTTTGCTCATTAGAACTTACAGCTTCAGAAACCTGAAATTCAAAAACTCAGAAAATTAGAATATTGCTTGAAATCAATTTAAAAAAGGGATTTTAAATACAAAAATGTCAGGCCTCTGAAAATAAAATGTTGCATCTGTACTTAGTACTTGGTTGGGGCCCCTTTTGAACGAATGACTGCCTTAATCCTGCGCGGCATGGATGCTACCAGGTTGTGGCACATCTCCGGTGTTATGGAAGACCAACATGCTTCAATCGCGGCCTTGAGCTCTTCTTTATTGTTTGGTCTCTTCCCGTTCAGCTTTCTCTTGGCAATGCCCCACAGATTTTCTATGGGGTTCAGGTCAGGTGAGTTTGCGGGCCAATCAAGCACAGTAATCCCATGGTTGTTGAACCAGGATTTTGTACTTTTGGCAGTGTGGGCAGGTGCCAAGTCCTGCTGGAAGATGAAATCTGCATCCCCATAAAGCTGGTCCGCTGAAGCAAGCATGAAGTGCTCTAAAATGTCCTGGTAGACAGCTGCGTTTATGCTGGACTTGATAAAGCACAGAGGACCAACACCAGCAGCTGACATGGATCCCCAAGTCATCACAGCCTGGGGAAACTTAACACTGGACTTCATGCATCTTCCATTTTGCGCCTCTCCGGTCTTCCTCCAGATTTTGGGACCTTTGTTGCCAAATGAGATGCAAAACTTGCTCTCATCAGAAAAGAGGACTTTGGACCACTGGGCAACAGTCCAGTCTTTTTTTTCTCTAGCCCAGCTAAGGCGCCTCTGGCGTTGCTTGCTCGTGAGGAGCGGCTTGACAACAGGAATACGACATTTGAAGCCCATGTCCAGCATCCTCCTGCGTGTCGTTTCTCTTGAAGCAGCAACTCCAGCTTGAGTCCACTCCTTATGAAGTTCCCCCACACTTTTGAATGGCCCTTTCCTGACCATCTTCTCCAGGCTGCGGTCATCCCTCCGGCTTGTACACCGTTTTCTTCCACACTTCTGCCTTCCACTTAACTGTCCATTAATGTGCTTTGACACAGCACTCTGAGAACATCCAGCTTCTTTTGCGATCACTTTTTGTGTCTTACCCACCTTGTGCAGGGAGTCAATGATGGTTTTCTGCACAACTGTCAGATCTGCAGTCTTCCCCATGATTGTGAATTCTTCTAAACCAAAGACACAGGCTTTTTAAAGGCTCGGGACCCTTTTGCAGGTGTTTTGGATTACTTACCTGATTAGTGTGTGACACTTTGAGCCTTCAATACTGAAGCTTTTAACAGTATTCTAATTTTCTGAGTTTTTGAATTTGAGGTTTTCTGAAGCTGCAAGTCCTAATGAGCAAAATCAAAACAAATAAAAGCTTGAAATATCTCACTTTGCTTGTAATGAGTCTATAAAATGTATTGGTTTCACCTTTTATGTTGAATTGCATGAATAAAACAACTTTTACACAATATTCTAATTTTCCGAGTAGTACCTGTATTTCTGTTATTCTATTTAGTGTCATATTCAACTTTTCCTGTTCTAAATGTATTTACTTCATGTATTGCATCCTTTCCGTCCTGGAAGAAGGATCCTCCTCTCTTTCTCTTCATGAGGTTTGCTTCCTTTTTTCCCCAGTTAAAGTTTTTTTAGGAAGTTTTCCTTGTCTGATGTGAGGGTCTAAGGACAGCAGATGTTGTGTTGCTGTTGTACAAACTGTAAAGCCCATTGAGGCAAGTCCACGATTTGTGATTTTGAGCTGTACAAATAAAATTGACATAACATTGTTTTAGCTGTAAATACAGAGGTGGGAGAAGTATTTGTATCTGTACTTAAGTAAAATTATACTATATAGTTATTAATTAAAATAATACAATATTTGTATCATATGAACATTTATTTAAATGTTTAAAGGTCTGATATCTGCACATTTTCTGGATTTTATATGAAGCTTTGTTACCCTTTCACGATATACAGTATTTGCGACTTAAACTACAACAGTTCAATAAAAAAATACTGGTTACATAGTCAAACTAAATATTGATTTTGCTCACTCTAAAATATCTATTTTGTTATTAAATAAAAACAATTTATCTGTTGCAGAAGTAGACTATGTTTATTTGACTTGGTAAAATTGTGCTTACATGAGTTTCAGCTCAATATTTTGTCCCATTTATGGATTGTTCTAGTATGTAATTTGAGGTTTAGCCTTGTTGTATGTATACTTTATCCATGAATCACAAGTAAATTTTTTGCAACATTTCACAAATATAAGACTACTTACTTGTACTGTATGGACTCATATGCTTTTCCAATTCAGAGATGGAAGAGTATTATTAACACAAACCTCTCCTTTGTGTATTGTTGTCTGACTTTTTTTTAAGTCTGGCATCTGACAACATTTCTTCCCACTGTGTACATCCTACACATTTTCATTTCCCTGGATTTTCCCCTGTGTGCATTCTTATATGCTCTTTTAATACAAACATCTTTACATGTTACAAATAATACCATGTAACAGATCAACTGTTACATGGGTATGGCTTCTCCCATGTGTGGACTCTGGTGTTTATTCAATTGAGAAATATACATAAAAGCTTTTCTGAAAGTTTTTATCTGTATGGGTATCCAGCTGAATATGTTATATGGTGTAGGGTTAAATACTTTGTTTCTGTGACTTTTACCTTCATGATGTCTCTGCTCGGGTTCTGACTTTTCATTTCACATTGCACTTGAGTATCACAGCGCTATCTTGCAGCAGCACTCTAGTTACAGCTTTCCAGCACTTTCATTACAGTTCAAAGTTTGCTTGTCCTGTTACTTCCTCAACCAATCGTGCAGCCAAAGTATTGTAACATCTCACAAAATCCATTACTTGTTTACCTGCTACTTTATTTCTCATGTTAACATAGCTGGCTTCCTTCAAGATGTGTTCACAGACTATCAGGAAATCCCATCACTTTCACTTTCACTTTCAACTTTAATTTATAGCGTATATGACAATATCATGCATAGGTCTTTACAGTATACAGGAAAAAGTACAAATTATGATATTTATTATAGGTGCTGTTTTACTTGGCCTATATACACTATTTTTAAAATGAATATGTAGATTGAGATCCGCACTTTCAACATGAATTGTAGCTGTGTTCATGCAATAACTTTATTTACAAATCTCTCCTTATCTCAATGTATGTTCATGTCTTATCCAATGTATAATTTGATTATTAAGACTATGTAAAAGTCTAACACCTCTCATCTGGCTTCAACCACAAAAAAATCTATTTAAGCTTCCTCTTTTCTATATGAATACATATCCCCTCCGGGCAAGGCACTAGCAATTCATAAAAATTTCTCAAAATAACGACATTACTTATACAGAAGATGGCAGTATAGGAGACAAACATGGACTGTCCAATCCTACTGAGACCAATCCTAACTCATTGCTCATTTAATCTGGACCTAGTCTGAAGTTGTCTGGATGTAGAAATATCACTTAATTAATAAATAATTTCTGTTTTCATAGGCAATCTAAAGGTTTCACAAATCTGAAATTGGATTTGAACAACATTAAGGCTGTTTGCTATGATGATGAACACCTTTTCAATTAACAGCTCTATATGATTAAATATCTCTCCCCTTAAACCTAAATTACAAGTAAACTACCCAATACAATTTACCAGATCCTTCCATCATAGAAAATTATATATGAGCACAGTTTCTCTACACACAGCTCTCTGATATTGAATAACAGAAAATATTTATATTATTGTGACTGGGCAGAGAGATGTATTCAATCAATTTTACATTTGATTAATGATTGATTTGATAATAAAGGTATTAAAAATGAATCAGAAGCTACATTCAGGCGTCTATAATTCTGAATAAAATCAAGCAGTCTGTGCTGAAAACAGATATCATCTTTATACTCCTCTATGGATTATTAAAAGAAACTGTAGCATCAGCAGTAAATCAATCATTGATTAGATCTCTCAAAAACTTTCAGCTCAAGACCTGGTTCTTTGATTACGTATAATTGTCTTCTCCACTCTGGACACAATTGAGCTACCAGTATACATTCCCAAGTTGTATCAACAGTTTGAATCATACAAACAATTCACTTACTCAAGTTCACATACAATAAGTATAATAAGCATATAAAATATATATATACAGTGGCTTGTGAAACTATTTGGCCCCCATTGAACTACAAACATAAAGATATAAAACTGTAATTTCTTGTGAAGAATCAACAAGTGGGACACAATCATGAAGTGGAACACACTTTATTGGATATTTTGAACTTTTTTAACAAATAAAAACAAAAAAATTGGGCGTGCAAAATCATTCAGCCCCATTGAGTTAATACTTTGTAGCGCCACCTTTTGCTGCGATTACAGCTGCAAGTCGCTTGGGGTATGTCTCTATCAGTTTTGCAAATGGAGAAACTGATATTTTTGGCCATTCCTCCTTGCAAAAGAGCTCGAGCTCAGTGAGGTTGGATGGAGAGTGTTTGTGAACAGCAGTTTTCAGTTCTTTCCACAGATTCTCAATTGGATTGAGGTCTGGACTTTGACTTGGCCATTCTAACACCTTGATATGTTTTTTGGTGAACCATGCCATTGTAGCTTTTACTTTATGTTTTGGATCATTGTCTTGTTGGAAGACAAATCTCCGTCCCAGTCTCAGGTCTTTTGCGGACTCCATCAGGTTTTCTTCCAGAATGGTCCTGTATTTGGCTCCATCCATCTTCCCATCAATTTTAACCATCTTCCCTGTCCCTGCTGAAGAAAAGCAGGCCCAAACCATGATGCTGCCACCACCATGTTTGACAGTGGGGATGGTGTGTTGAGGGTGATGAGCTGTGCTGCTTTTATGCCAAACATAACGTCTTGCAATGTTGCCAAAAAGTTCGATTTTGGTCTCATCTGACCAGAGCACCTTCTTCCACATGTTTGGTGTGTCTCCCAGGTGGCTTGTGGCAAACTTTAAACAACAGTTTTTTTGGATATCTTTAAGAAATGGCCTCCTTCTTGCCACTATTCCATAAAGGCCAGATTTGTGCAGTATACGACTGATTGTTGTCCTTTGGACAGATTCTCCCACCTCAGCTGTAGACCTCTGCAGTTCATCCAGAGTGATCATGGGCCTCTTGGCTGCATCTCTGATCAGTCTTCTCCTTGTATGAGCTAAAAGTTTAGGGGGACGGCCAGATCTTGGTAGATTTACAGTGGTCTGATACTCCTTCCATTTCAGTATTATTGCTTGCACAGTGCTCCTTGGGATGTTTAAAGATTGGGAAATCTTTTTGTATCCAAATGCAGCTTTGAACTTCTCCACAACAGTATCTCGGACCTGCCTGGTGTGTTCCTTGTTCTTCATGATGCTCTCTGCACTTTAAACAGACCTCTGAGACTATCACAGTGCAGGTGCATTTATACAGAGACTTGATTACACACGGGTATATTTATAGTGATGAACTTTGGAATTCACCTAAAAAGATTAATAATAGCACTTAATTTCCTGTTATTTAGATTCAAAACAAGACATTTCTTTAATATTAATCTAATTTGTTGTTTTACATAATATATATATATATATATATATTTAATTTACTACTATATGAACAGTCATTAAATAAATAGGTTACATGTTCAGGTTCCATTTTACTAAAGGTACTTTTGTTATTGTGTCACGGAATCCTTATAAATCCTTATAAATACAGTGTAGTCAGTATACAGTGTAAGTGTTAGGTGGATATATGTATCTTTAAATGTAATCCTATTTTTTTTTTATTTGAAGTACGAAATGAAAAGGGTACATGCTAAAGCTAATTCCAATTGATATACAAGAATACCATGCCAAAAGGTCCCCATTGGAGTTCTTTCTTAGTTTTAGCATATAGCAACATTATCTGATGTGTTTATTTGTATATTTATTACTCATTAGCTCAGTAACATTGAGAATATTTATAGTATCATGCTGCTTGAAATTTTGGTAAAAGCGTTTCATTAGTTCCATAAAATTTGTGACTGAAAAAAATTATTCAACTTTATAGGAAACTGTTTTTGTATAACTAAGTTTGTCGATTTATTTCTGTGAATAGAATGATTTTGGTCCTTCTAGTCTACATACACAACACGCTCCTGCGCATGGATTCATGTCCTAGAGTTCACACATACTGCTGTGTTGTTTACTTCCGCCGGATGTTACACGTTAAAGTTCCGATGGCGGTTTTTTGTGCGGTTTTCGTTCCGCTCATGACGCTAAAATTGGCATCGGAATGAAAGTGTTACAGCGTCGGTAGATGACGCTGCTGAGGCATTGGAGAGTTATTAATTTAGACATATTAGATCTGTTTTGGGTTCATAAAAGCTTTATACTGTTGGAAAATTGGAAAGGGTAAAAAGTCAGTGCTTTTCAGGATTTTTTTTGTTTTTTTACATGTCACACATTTGTTGTGTTTTTTTTTTTCAAATCTAAAACTATATTTTAATGCATAAGTGGTAAGAAAGTGTATTATCTACAAGACTGATGAGCCAGTCTTTTAATCTCTGATCTTATCTCTGATCACCATGTTATTACAAGATTAGTCATCGAGCAACTTTATACAAATTTTTAAGATACACTAAAATCCACTTTCATGTTTTTCAGTTGATTCCCTTCATATAACATACAGGCCATTGGGTTGGGGATGCACTGCCCTGTGTGGGTGAATATTGTCCATATGTAAGTGTCTGAGCAATGAGACACTGAGCAAAAGCATGTTTCAACATGAGAAGTTTATTATTGGTTTACAAAGAAGCCGTTTTTACAAAAGCATGAAGAGGAAAAAAAGAAACATTTGGAGAATTAAACAATGTCAGAATGTATTTATGTAATTCACCTAACCACAACGCATATAATCAGGGTCATCTCAGGATATTCCAGGATTTTGACATCATGTTGTGTATAAAAGTGACATCTGCTCGACTATGAAAAACAACAGCAGATGAAACAGGACCAAGATGCTTCTCAGTAACATAAAATAAAAGCCTTTTAGATCAAAGTTACATCAGTCAGCATCCCGGTGAGCCCTCAAATCCAAATTATGGTTTTCCTTGTTTTGTGGTTAAAAAGAAAGAGAGAGAGAATTTATAGGAGCAGTTTGATCCGATACATTTGTTGTATTTAACATTAACTTTTCTTTTAGTTTCAACTGGACAAATTTCCAGAATACTCATTATAAAAAGCTCAACTTCGCAAGATTCCTTCATATAAACATCAAAAATTGGTGTTACCAAATACAGTAGGTATGACCACACACACACACACACACACACACACACACACACACACACACACACACAAAAACCTGCTGGTCACACTGTAATAAATAGAAATGATAACATGATTGTACAACCACACAGTATATTAGCAACAGATCAGGCTGCTTCTTCTCAGAGAACATCATGACAGAGCAGTTTTCACAGCAGCCATCTTGCTTCTTAAAGAGACATTTTGTTGTCCTAATTGTAATTTTGTTATGGGGGGCACTAAACTGAAATCTTCCTTAATACTAGTCTGTAAAAGGTAAACAGGCCATAGGGAATAAAAATTCACCCACAAGGGGGGATTTTCCCACACAAAGCACCTAATTAATGTTCATAAAAGAAATGCATGCTTCATTGGAATGAAAAACTGGCAATATAATACCTCAAACTTTCATGTATACAAAATTGCTGGGTACAAACTTACATGCACAACAAAAAGATTCCTGCTAGTATCTGAGTTTGGTATTCATCGTGTTTGAAAAAAAAATGTGCATGAGGCCATGTTCATACATACAGTATGTACATCCAAAGTCCAAAAGCAGGGAAACCTACACAACTGGGTCAAACTAATTATTTCTCTTACATTTGGTTTTTTATAGGGTCAGACGTGGACCTGAACCAGGGATCCTAAATAACTGAGGTTAAAATAAACAGTATTTACACCTTGGCATTTATCATCATATTACAATCAGGAAGAGACATTCTGTTGTTCTCATTGTGGCTACTTCTAAAGGGCTGGAATTAAAATAATAGCTAAGTGGAGTAATTATATTTCCCAGGATTGCTCTTCAAAGGGCAAGGGATCATGAGGTGATCAGTGACTGGATCTGTTGTATTTAACACTACGCTTCAGGAAGAAATACAACACATGTAGAGGTTTTCCCAAAATTTACCCCGAGTACACAAGCACATGTAGCAGTTTTGTGTCTTTGCTCACTGAAATATCAATGAGCTGGGAGGCTGGAGTGTGCACCAGTACCAAAGAAGTCAGCTCAAGTACCCTGCATGCTTATCATGTACCTGCACCCCACTCAACCACGCAGCAAAAGCAATGGAGAATGCAGTTTGCTAATTATGCTGAGCAAAACACAATCCCTACGTGCACTCACACACACACACACACATGCAAACAAGCTCCCTTGTTTAAGCCCTTTAGTACAGGAAGTCTTGAATTGTTAGTCTCCCTCCCCCATTGGTTCCATGTTTTATAAACAGTGGCAAAAGAACCAAGAACGGTAACCTGTATTTTACTTCAACACACCTCGTTTCTACATCACTGCTCAGTTATGATCAAAATCTCTACATAATGTATATAAACATGGTTTTACAAGAAACTGTAATATTACAAATGTATAGACAATTTATAGAAAGAACACACACACACACAGACAGAGAAAAAAAGGAAAACAGTACCAAAAAACACACCCTGTCCACACAATTACATGTTATTTGTTCTCTTGTACTACTGGAGTAGTGATGCATCTGCCCTCTCACATCACTCTGGACTTGTTTTCTCTTTGTCTGAAAACAAATTGAGAGTCTGGCCCACGACAGTCCTGGCACTGAGGAAGACTGCGTCAGCAACCTTATTCCTACACGTGGGTAATCAGGGCCGGCTGCTCTCAAATGCAGCTCACCTAGATGCTCCAGAGGTTCACACGGGGGACTCGCAGGCAGCTTCATTAACAGGAGCCACATGAATTAACGAGTGCCCTGCGGTGAGCAAACATATGAACCACATCAATGGCGCTCAGTGTGAAAAATCGTAATGATAGTTCTGTGCAGCCACGTGGAAATATCTAGCAACAAAAGCCTTTGCTGCTTCAGCGTGATGAGCGACTCCGACGCAAGGTGCAACATCTGCTTCTGTGACTAGAAATGTGCTCTAACAAGCTTCTCCAGACCTGGTTCAAGTGTTATTTATTTTGAGGTTTCTAGTAAATCAGCCTTTATCAATGTTTTAATTCTAAGATATAAATACAAAATTAATTTACAAAAGCATTAAGGTGACACTAATGCACCGATCTACAAAAGCACTAATGCTTTTGTAGATCGATTACAAGTCATTAATAAGAACAACTTCTGAGTTGAAAGTCACACATCTCTCTATTTTGTAGGATGCTGATGTGATTTATCATCAACCATTATTAGAGGTTTTAGCAAAATTTGCAGCTGTATTTCTACCGAATTAAAAGGATAAACAAACAAAAACAACAATTTGTCCACAAAAGCACAAGAATTCTTCTCATTAATGGCTTATGAAAGTAATCATCATTCTAACCGTTAAATAACACCATTTGGTACGTTACATAGTATAAAGGGTGAGTTATTAGAAAGCAGCACCAAGAAATCTATATACGTAGATATTCTAACAGCTCTTTTACACTTTTCACAGCAAAGTGAATAGTGACGTTCATCCAATATGAGCTATAAACAGAGCCCTTCAAGACATAACACTGTTAATACTCATGTGAGCTTTACTTTTGCCAGTAACCTAAACTATTAGTGTCCATTTAAAATGATTTTCCTTTCTGCATCAATTACAGGAAAAAAGACATCTTGCGTAGAGTGAAATCGTCACAGATGCGAATCCGTGCAATGCATATAAGAAACAGAGGTTGTTAGAACGGTAAAAATTTGCTGGCTCCACTGTGGGCAAAACAAGAATGCTGAATGATTCAGGAAACACTTAAAAGAAAAACAACAACAACAAACATAACCACTTAAGACATACTGTTGGAATGAAAATAGACTATAACAGCACCGGCTGTACCACCCCCCAAAAAAACAAAAAACATCTCTATACTTAGTAATCATTTTGTGCATCACTATATCTTCTACGCTACTATAGAAACATGAACACTATACATTCAAAATACCTTCAGGATCCGATCCTGCTGCTAAACAACCAGCTGACGGGTGAAGGTTTTGGATTTTAGTTTGTACTGAACACCTGCACACTTAACTGTGTATTTTTTAATTAATTTATTTATTTTAAATAGAAGAGAGGTTGCATATCTTAGTGGTGTGAAGCTTGTATGACGTTTGCATGAAAAATGTGAGAGGAATCCAATTCAGCAACTTCCAGTGGAACGGCCGCAGTGAAACTGAGTGTAAACAACCCACAACTGCACTACATTTTCATTGTGATATAATCCATATTTTCTTTTGGGTATTTAGGTCGGTGAGATTGTAGTATTACATGACAACTAGAGTAAACCCAAGGGAGGGTAGGGCAGGGGCGTGACTACTGAGTCATCAACACATAACTGGTGTCCCCTGCATGTTTTAGAAAATTACTGCAGCAAAAATCACACATCCTACGGACTGAACCTGAACGCACCAAATAATCTAATTTCTTTTGCATCAGAACAGTTTCATCTGTTATTAAAAAAAATCATGTTTATGCCCTTGTGGGAATTAATCAAAGCTCAGTTTTAATATCCAAACACCGCTTAGGCCGAATACTGCAGAGTTTTACAGCACATGTTTCAGTATTGTTGAACAGGAGCCACAAAAAGCTATGAAAATATGCATGTCTAAATTCAACTGAGAAATTTCAGAGGGAAACTCAAGGGTATATATCTTTACTCAGTTGTGAAAGTGTCTGATCAACTGCCAAATTTGGAGGTTTTCACCCCACAACAACAGCTTGCTTTCATATTGTGCCAAGATATTCCTTTTTTCCTGAATATTTAGATTCTTGCAGAGTTATTTTTGCACACCTGTCTCCATCTCAGCATTCCTAAAGGAATCAACATGAAAAAATTAACGCACTATTAATTGGCTATGAGATACCTGATCTAAATAAACTGGGGCTACGAGAAGGGAAAAACCTCAAACTGGACCAAAGATATTTACCACAAAGAATCAAGATCTCAGATCCTGGTTAAACAAAAAGGAATGAATTAAAGCATAGTAACTAAATTGTCACTATGGGAGCCTTGTTTCCTGTTGCTATGCTGCTGCAGTGTTGCATGATGGATTACGGACGATGACGTAACAGACACATGGTGTGTGTCCGTGTGTGTGTGTGTGTGTGTATATTCATGTGTGTGTATGAGATGTGTATCATCTACAATTCAGTCCTTGCTTCACACACAACTTTGCAGAGCCGGGGGAGAAGTTAGCCGAGCTTGGTGATCTGTAGGTCTCCTTGTATCCGTACTGTGTCGATAGAGGTCAAAGATTTTACTTTGTGATAAAAGTCAAAGAGCTGGTGTCCGTCCACAAATATTCGGAACCTCTGGTGCTCGCAGTGGATCTCCATCTACAGGGGGAAGGAAATAAAATGGAAATGAAAGGGGAGAGAGACTTTTACAACTATGTAGTCAGAGCCAAAGCCAAAAACAACTGCCTTTTACTCAACTGGTTTTTACATATTGGAAAAAATGACAGGTAGGGTGGGGCAATATATTGATATTATGTTCATATTCCATTTTTAGATTTTGGATATTGTAACATAGTGATGAAGGTGTAGTGTAAGGGCTGTCTAAGGCTGCATTACATAAGGCTGATGTAATTTTCTGAAAATACCAGACCGGTTATCAGGTAAACCTCAGGCTAAAATAACTGAAATAGCAGACCTGCATCATACTCAAACAGGAAAGCAGGGAAGCAAAAGTTATCTGTCTATAATATACAATTTAACAAATTCATAAACCTCAGGTTAGAAAGAAGCAGATTGGTAGGGCTGCAAAAAAATGCACAAAAAAGAAGGTAAGAATATAATAATATAATGTCTATATAGAATCTACAAAATATAATCAAATTCACATATAAAAATGGCTGATATTCCTCTATTGTTTAGCCTTTACCCACTTAATCATTATACATTACTGATCATCATTTATCATCAGCAAAAACTCATTGTATTGGCACAAAGTCTGTTCAGCCTCCTGCCCTCCGGAAAGAGGAATAGGAGCCTGCGCTCCCGCACCAGACTCATGAACAGCTTATTCCACCAAGCCGTGAGACTGCTGAACTCTCTCCCCTCCCCATCCATGAGACTGCTGAACATGAGACCCCCCCCCCCCAAACACACACACACACACACACACACACACACCTAAATTGACACTCTGCATATACACATGCAAAAATTGCACACACTCGCTGCTGCTATATTTACACTTTACAACAACAAATACCTCATAATGCACACAGCTGGGACAAATCCGTGTTGTCTTGTTTTGTCTTGTTGGATTTGTCTTTTCATTCCCTGTTTCCTATTTCTTGTTTTTTCGTTCTTATTCTATCAATACTAGGCAAAAGTAGCCTTAAGCTACTGCACTTTACTATTGTTAAGAATCTAGTTTTAGAATTCTCTCGTCTTGCGCACCTGCACTTTAATGTTGTTGTGCATGTAAAACACATATGATAGTGAGAAATGCAATTTCAATTCCTTTAAATGTCAAGTACATGTGAAGAAATTGACAATAAAATTGCTTTTGACTTTTGTGTAAATAGTTTTGTGAATATTGTTACAATGCTCATGCTCAGCCCTATTAAAAGAGCCAGTGTGGTATCCTGACCTTAAAAGATGTATAAGAATATGCTCTAGTAACTAATCCCCTGACACTAAATCTGCTGAGAGTTCATAATCTCTAATAAAAAAACACTTCACTCACTTACAATGATTAGTTGAATGGGATCTAACCTTCCCATTAATCTTATTGTAGCATTTCTCACCAGAACTGTGACAATTAGTCGATTAACTGATTAGTTGCCAACATCACATTAATCGCTATCTATTTTGATAATTGATTAATCAATTTCAGTCATTTTTAATAAGAGAATTTCCAAATTCTCAGGTTCCAGCTTCTTAATTCTAATTATTTACTGGTTTCTTTAGTCTTCTATGATGATCTCTGATGATCTTTGTTGGACTGGACCCAAAATAAACACCTTTGGGAAACAGTGAACGACATTTACACCATTTATTGAACCAACAGTGAATCGATTATCGTTTAATTAATCCATAGATTAATAGATCAGAATAGTTAGTTAGTCTATCACATCAAGTGGTCAACCTGTAAAGCGTGAATATCACAGCTGGAGGTGGGCAGGCTGTCGACGCCTCTACTTGAAAAAATTTTCCACCGTTAAGCTCTCCTCCCCCCACCCGTGCTCCTCTGGCAGGCCGAAAGTGACGGACACTACAACACATTCTGTGTTTCCTCCACGTGCTTCAAAGCAACAATCTGCATGACAGCCCTAATCTGCAGCCACCAGCTTTTGACATTCATGACCTGCTTGGTCACGCTCCAACCGCAAACAATTACACTTTATCAGGGAGCTGACGCTACGCAGCCAAGGAAATCTATAAATAAGCTTAACACAGCAGTTGCAGTATCTCTGTCTTGGCCATTTCAAGTGATAATTATGTCTTGTGGTTTCAGTATATTAATCATCATATGAGCCTCTTTCTTTTAGTAAGTATGAGGGCATTTTTTCCATTCATCTTTTTTTTTTCAGAGTAGAATTTACTTGCTGGGCTAAAACAACTCATCATATATTTTTAGTCCAACACCATATGTGTTTCTTTCACATTCAGAATTATTAGAGCGGAATCTAACATATCGGAGTCCTGAAGGTCCTATGACAATTACTCATTGTCCTTATGCGCTGCCGTTCCACCCCCTAACCCGACCAGCACTGGCAGCTGACGCGGCCCGCGGTGCAGTGAACACACCACCGCAACACAGGATACATGTATTTACATTAGATGGGTATGATGTACCATGGAAAAGCATTTCCTGTTTGCTTCTTATTTCTTCAACAGCACTTCTCTAACAGTTGATCTGTGGCAGTGCTAATGCCAGATGTCTTGTCTTGTAAGAAGGAAAATTCCACACACAAAATAGTTCCTGTAGTAATTTTCACAAAGCTTCGCTCCGGGGTATTGTTTTGGCTTTGTGTTGTTTAACGGGGGACTTCTTGACAACATTTGTGTACAGAAATAGATATGATTAGGGTTTCATTTATACTGGCTATAGAAACTCTCATCTAAACTTTTCTATTAACTTTTTTCACTTGAACTTAAATTCTATCTTCAATATATCTATCTATCCAGAAATGTTTGATTTTTTGATAGATATTCAAAAAATCATTATTATCATTAAACTTAAATTTCCATAGACCACAGAAGCACTTTTATTACAGTGTAAAGCTCCGTATCAGGGCACTCCTCCTCTTTTTTTATTGCTTACCTGCACTTTTGTTACAATTCAAGGCTGTTATCAGGTTGAGCTGCTGCTTTATTCCTCACTAACACAGGCTACTGTGACTGTAGCCAAAACAACAAACTTAGTGAGATAAGTGTTGCACATTTCCTTCTTTCAGAGGAGAACCACTCTCTACAGCATCTTACTCCAAGATATGTTCACAGACCCTCAGGTAATTCCTGCACCATCACCTGGCAAAACAGAATCTAAACTCATTGGAAAACTTATTCGGAAACACAGCAACATGCCCAGGTCGTTACTATACAGGAAAAAGTACAAAGTAAGAGATTTATCATGTAAAGTAAGTCCACTAAACTGCACTAGTAATATACTGTATATGATAACAAACAAATTTCTCACCTTAACAACTGTATTCATTCAAGTTTCCTCACAAAAAGCAACATTTTCCAATATTACCTTGCATTTAACTGCAGTTTTACAGACTTCTGAGGATTATGCCCCTCAGTCATGACTGAGGAGTGTTGTAAACACACAGTGTCAGCTCCTGGTGACACAGCTTCGTCAATCATTATGATTTATTATATGACATGGTATAACGTTAAACACGGTAGAGCATTCCACAACGCCCAAGATCATAGCTTCAATCTTTCACATGGAAGTTATTATATTATTTCCTGTTCACAAGCAGCACCACAACAATCAAATCTCTGGTGATGATTTTTTAATAAAGGAAACCAACAAGATAAAAATAACCAAATATTCAGTAACACCGGGAATACTCATTAAATCCTCATTGAGACAGATCTCAAAATGGATTGAGACTGGGATCATTTAGACTTGAACTGAAACAGTTAACACTTGAATGCTCTGGTACTTGTCATTTTATGGTACTTTTATGGAATTATTGGTTGTGTTTTGTTGCTGCTTCAAATGCATAGTTCTGTTATTAATGGACCAGGCTTTGCAAACTAGATGCAGCTATAAGAGATGTGGTATGTGGAATGGGTTTGGGCCATAAACTTGTCCCTATACAAATAAACATTAAATAAACAAGGGAGCGACCAGCATAAAAAAATGACATGTAAATGGGTCGAGAAATACAAAGGAGTCTTTTACCCTAAAAGGCTGATCGGGGATGAAGGGAAAGTAGGCGGTGGACTTCTCTTCTGCTATCCACTTCCCAGAGATCTGGGCGCCGCGCAGGAACTGACGGTCAGCGAAGCGTGCAGTGAGCTTCAGGGCCACGTCATGCGGCAGCGCCTCCTGCTCCGAGTCACGGCCGCAGGTCAGGCTCACGTCAAAGCTGGGGGGTGGAGGGCGTAGAGGTTGGTTAGATGTGATGTCACAATGCAGGATGTGATCCTAACAGCTAATCTGGGGATAAGTCAAAAGCAGAATTCTGCAGAGCAAACCAGCTGCCGGTTAATTATGCGTAATCCCTGCTGCTGCTGCTAGTTTTTGGTGGAGAACCAACACTGTTTACACGCAACCCATCTCACTGCAAGCATGAGCTCATGATGAATGATGGGCTAATAGGGCACCGCCATCTTGAGCAGAATAGCATAGGATGCTTATTATCGGAGCAGAGGCAGCCTGCCTGGGCGCGTGAGCGTGTGTGCATGCGCGTCAGCATCATGGCACCACTGACTCAGGAGAATATTCCTGTTCCTGCTGCTGTTCCAGGGTCTCACCAGAGAGCGCAGGATCCCCTCCTCCGCCTGCTGATGTCTGCCTGGGATGCAATGATGGAAAACATTTATATTTTTGCACCACGGAGCAGCTCGGTCAGCCGGGACATTCACATGAACTTTGGCTCGGGTCCGAGCCAGCAGGCCCGAACATGATGAGGTCATGATGAGTTTTTTTTCCAAGTTTGACACAAGTTTCCATGTAGGGGGAAGGACACACCCAAACAAGTCTGCTTCGCTGGGTCCTCTATTTTCTGGCTTTCTCCCCCTTTTCTTCTCCCATGGTGCCGGAGGGGAACGCCCTGTCTCTGCATATTTAAGAAGCCACCATTCTCCGTGGCTGCCCACGCACTACCCAGCCTGTCCTGGATCAAGTCTGACTGGCCTCAAAGAACAAAAAAGGTCTATCTCTAAAACCACGTGGATGACACAACAAGGGCTCATACAAACAGATAAGGTGTGCACATGCATTATAAAGCGTTATCTTACCTGTCTGGCTCCAGGTCAACGATGCCCATCACTATGATCTTCTTTCCTGGCCGCATACCGCCCCGGATGCGTCCGCTGAACGGCACCGTCTATGCAGAGCGGTGGATTGATTACGCACAGACACTTTTGTTTTCCTTTTTTTAATAAAATAAGAGATCATTAAAGCACATTTCATACCAGGAGACGTGACAAATCCTCCTTGTCGGGTGAGATGAGGCCGGGGTTCCCCAGCGAGTCGTTCAGACGATCATCCTCCACGTTCTTCAAGTGACAAAAGACACAAGGACGCACAAGTGGTTACCGCGGCCAGGTGGGATTTACACGTACCAGGCAGCGTCCTGGCTGCAGGAGGCTGCAAGGGGCCTGCGGGACGAGGAGCCGCGTTCCCAACATGACCGGGGGGGGGGGGATTACCTGTCACGTTGCGAACCCGCGGCTCCTTTCGCGAGCCACGCGTGTTGATTATAGATCAGCACCCGCACCGAACGGGACGCATCCGTTGCGGTGTAAACGCGAAACGGGCGCGTTGAGCACACAGAGATACATTTCCACCGCTGCCGCATTGAATTCCCCCGCCTCCTCCTGGATGAAAGAGGATTCGCTTTACGCTCGGAACGCGCGGTGCGCGGCGCTTTTTACAACGAGCCCCCGGACAAAAACAATACATCCACATCCCCGTGCCCCGCACCGACACACAATAAACATGACAGCCGCCGGCCGCCTCCGACCTCCGCCCCGCTTCCTCTGCAGCCTCCAAAAAATACTCACTATTCCGTCCTTTTCCGCTGCCTGCACCGCCATCTTGAGCAGAATAGCATAGGATGCTTATTATCGGAGCAGAGGCAGCCTGCCTGGGCGCGTGTGTGTTTGCGTCAGCGTCGTGGCACCACTGACTCAGGAGGATATTCCTGTTCCTGCTGCTGTTCCAGGGTCTCACCAGAGAGCGCAGGATCCCCTCCTCCGCCTGCTGACGTCTGCCTCCCCATCATTACAGACCGGCGGTTTTAATCCGCGGCCGTCTGCTCGGAGCGGGCTAATCACACACACAATTACGCAACCCTTCACCCAATTAACACAAGTCTTTTTAGGATTTGTTTGCAGATTCAGCAGAAACATCTTTACATCTAAAAGACTTTGATTGGGCAACGACTGGACGCAATTTTGCGTACTCTGTACTTTTGGATGATAAAATACAAGATAAAAAAGTCCACACACTCAGGAATATTATTTAAACTTTAAAACATGAGATCAGATGAATCAAACGTGTTAAATAAAAGTGATCAACTAAGACTTGATCCTGGAACACCAATTGCTTTTCACTGAATGAAGTGGAAACCAAACCTATTTTTTCCCTCTATCCTGTGCATTCAAACTTCTCCTGGCCTCTCCCTTTCTCTAGGCCGAACCGGTTCCTCCTTTAGTCTGAATTATTCTTTTCTGCCTCTCTGTGGACTTTCAGAGACATTACAAGCTCAAATCATTTAGCTCCCCAACTAGCTGTGCCACGTATGTAAATGGCCTTCTTACTGTTTTTTTAATCCCTGCAAACATTTATTTAATTGGGCTATTTTAATGTGAGTGGGAACACGCTTAAAATCAAATGGATTTTGTCAAAACTCAAAAACTAAATCTTTTTTTTTATGACAACTTCAATTAGTGCACTACATTGAATTAGTGGAATTAGGTGTTTTAATGACCATTTACTTAATAATTGATAAGCATATATACATGTTTTTTATTAATTACTTACAAAATCAAGGCATTTCAACTAATTTACCACATTATTTGAAATCAAATTTTAAATTTTATTTAGCAACTTAGCAACATAATTATGGACACCGTTTTTTTTGTTTTGCTTTTTAGGTTTGAGTTAATTAGGATATTCATAATTTGAATGTCAAAACTGTCATGTGGTGTAACCCTAAAAACTTGGTACCAGATATTTCAACTCACTTAGAAATGTTTTTGAATAAAATGAAAAAAACACAGTTTTTTACTAGTTTTATAGTCTGGGTGGATCAAATATTTGAAAAGAATCATTTTTTTCAGTTACAAATTTTTTATCAAAAAAACCTTCAAAATCGTGATTTTTTTTAAAATATGTAAATACTTTCACATTTTAAATGAAAAAGAACTTGTCACTGACCTTTACATTTTGACACAGAAATTGAATTGGAAATTAGACATAATATTAAGTTGACCGAATGATGAACTTTATTACATAATCATAACTCATCAAATGTCTGCGACTGAAAAGTTATATTTAAATCATTAAATCCTTACCTTTGTTTTAATCTTCCAAGCATGCATTTCATTATGTGGTAAAGATAATATGTAAGATAATAAAATGATCATAATAACATTTATTTATATGCTACCTTTCACACAGGAATTTGTAGCTCAAAATGCTTTAAAATAACATGAAACAAAATAGTAAATAAAAGCAGGCAAAAAAAGATTGACATTCCTGTGTGATATAACCAAGCAATGAAATTAATAACAACAATAAGCAGCAAATATTTAAACAGAATAATAGAAAACAAAACAGAATCTTAAGAAATAAAGTGTACTACATATCAGATGAAATATTATACATGTTCAAAACTAATTTTCAGCTGTCATCCCTTGTTAGGCTTTTAAAACTCAATAAAGCTAAATATTTCTAAAAACAAAATAAATAAACATCTGGAGGAAAACAAACTTACAGCCTATAACGGTTCAATATGAATTTTCCACATATGATGTGGAAACATGAACCCTGCAAACAATGAGATTGAACCATTCACTGAAATTAGCTACATGATAGATTTAGTTAAACTTTTGTTCAACTAAATTGACATTTCTCCATATTAATATTTATTGTTGTCATCAATGAGTAGATGATGATAAATGTGGAAGAAAGAAAAACTTACCAAATTGAAAGTATTGTTGTGAAACATGTCTGGAGCAGGTCTTTAAAGCCCAAAAGGCCACAGGGCAGAAGTTGAGGAATGGAAGCCTCTATCTGTCCTGAAGGAATGTTCCCAGTGCACAGGTTTGGAACAGCTGTGTAGTCACGACCATTCAATGATCTGCAGAAATAGATGAAAAAGTAACGTCAGGAACTCAGAAACCAACTGTACAAAAGAATTAAAATAGGTTGAAAGTGCTCCAAAGTGCATATTGACATTCTGTGATTAACTCCATCATGTCTCTCTTTCTCTCTCTCTATCTTGTGGTTTCTATGAGAACTACAACATAAACTGATAAACGGGACAATCTCAAAACTGTCATGTGGTGTATCCTAAAAACTTAGTACCAGAAAGTTTAACTATCTAAAAAAGTTTTTAAAAATCCAAAACACATGGTATCAACTATTTTTATACTCTAGTTGATAGATTATTTAACATTTATCTTTTTTTTCGGTTACACCAATCGACTATTTGATTAAGTGTCAAAGAATTGCACTAAATCTGGATTTTCCGTGAAAAAAATTATACAAACACAAAATGAAACCAACACAAAATGTACATTTTGAGAGACCTGATTAATCATTCTTGGAACTGTATTTTATTTGTCACTGACCCAAATGATAATGAACCATCATTAGTTCAATAGGTCTTCTCTGCAGTCTGGAATGGAGGGTAAACAATGTTAACCTTTGTCAAGACGAAACAGATCATTATCATCATCATCATCATCATCATTTTGGTGTCATTTTAAGTCTTCAGAATATGTGTACAAAAGCATTTGTGGAATGTAGCTGCGTACATATGTAAATATTATAAGTATTGTATCAAAGTACAATTTTGACTCACTTGTTGACATACTTGTTTACTTGAGACCTGAGCATTTCCATTTTGATGATACTTTGTACTTTAGACCACTATATTTATTAACACACTATATTTACACTTATAGTTATGTGTATATATATATTAAAATGCATACTCGTATGTTTAGTTGTGATACTCTAAGTATATTTAGCTGATAAAGCTTCTATATATTTTAAATACTGGGATATTTCTCATGATTGTGTATTTTTAGGCTGTGGTACTTTCACTAAAGTAAAGGACTGCACAAAAGTGAACACTACTTGTACGTGTTTCCACTCCAGCTTCATTCCATACTTTTGTTTCTCAAAAACAAGAAAATGGTCCAAATGTAGATGGCAATTAAAAATAATATGCAAAATGACACCAAGTGAATTCATTTGACCAATTTGACAAATTAATTTATTTAACTTAAGAAAATCATTAGTTGATAGCATATGTTTCTTCTGTACATTATCATGGCATTTTTTCCTCGTTTTTTTGCAGATACAGTTGCAACTGCAGCTTCACAATTAGTAACTCATGAATTTAAAGGTAGCCAATCAGAAATTTTACCATAAAAGTCCAACAATGTATAGATTAGTGACAAATAATGTTTGGCAAGATGATAAGTGCAATATTTTGACAGAAAATGTCAAATGGTGTGACTGAAATGATAAATGTAAAATATGTGATAGTTCGACAATATAAAACTATAGTTGATAGCATGTGCGCATAAAACTCTTTTATCTGGTATCAAAATTTTAGGGTTACACCACGACAGTTTTGGTATCACCCTTACAGGTCAGTGGTTGGTGGCGGACAGACTCACTCTTAAGGCTGTCTACATTAGTATAGAACACGGCATTTAACCTTTGACCACAGATAATATCTTTTGACTGGAGAACAGCACAGACCCACATTCCACAGTACACCTGATTTTTACAATCAGGAATGGACGCATTCCGCGTGGATGGACAGCGCACCGCAACGTGAAACGCTCCAGGAAGCTATAAAAAGTCCCTCCAGCAGCGCATCTCTCTCTCCTTCTCCCTATCCTCCCTCTCTTCCCCCTCCCCCCTCCGTCCTCTCAGCAGCGCCCCTGCAGCCTGCTCCTCTCTCCTGGCCGCTGCCATGGCCGCGGAGGCTGCGACCGCCGCAGCCGCGGACTGCACCGAGATGGAAGAGCGGGTAAGACGCTGCTTTAGGGAGCATTTGCTGCGTTTTTTCTCATTCGTCAACAGCATTGAGAGGTGAGGACATCCCTGACAGCGGGCTGCAGGAAACCCCGATTGTAAACGGAAACCTCTGCAGGATGCCCGCAGTTTCTGCGCACATTATGCAGCTATATTTTGAATGCGAAGAGAGGAGGGAGGATGAGCCTCGTTCGTTTAAACACCAGGAAGAGACAAGAGAAGAGAGACAGCGCCGCGTCGCGCACATTTTGTCTGTGCGTTGACGCTGCTGCGCGGATGTTAAAGGAGAAGTGGGCAGCAGCTGCAGCTGCCCGGTGGATGCGGGCTTATAAATAACCCCGACCAGAGTCGCTCGATAGCAATCTGTTCGCCGAAAGCGTCTCGCTCGGTCGCAGTTGGCAGCAGAATCCGTTTTTTTCCTTCCACTTGCGCAAGTTATCAGTAGCCTGGCAACGGGACAGGTAGGAATTCTTCCTGATCACAAGGGCAGGACGCAGGATGAACATGGATGAAGGCGTTTTTCAGATTGAGTTCCCCGCGGTCAGAAGTGTCCAGCCAGAGGAACCTGTTGTTCCGGTTCGGCGGCTTGTTGCCCATCAATAAGATGCTCAGAAGAGATGAGCTGGAACTAGACCTCTCCATCACCTCTGCTGTTGGGTTTAGATGATCTAGAAGTGTTCAGCTGGGCTCCTTCAGACTGAAAGCTGCGCGAATACCAATGAAATGTGACAAAGGGGGGAATGGCAAATTAATCTTACAACAAATCTTACAAGCCATAAACGGCAAATATTTGACAGGCTGTTTGGAAGGCGTGTTCGTGTGTGTGTGTGTGTGTGTGTGTGTGCGCGCGCGCGTACTGAACCTGATTTTCCACTTTTCCTTCACACACGAGGATATGTATGTCAAGTTTATGCTCTCGGGCTCTTTAGTTGTTGTCTTCAGCCTGTAGGCAGCTCATCAGCTGCTCTTATTTTTCTGCTTCCACCTTCACGTCTACATCTTCTTTTGGGGTGAGTTTTTGGCACAGAAGGCAGATCTCTCTGTAGACGAGGAAACATTTTCTTTTTTATAAGCATTATCTCATATGTCAAGGATTCGTCTGATGTGTCAATTTTAATTTTATTTAAAATGCATGTATCAAACAACCGAGCCAATGTTCTGACCAAGCTTGAAATATGATTGCAACATTTATAGAAACAAGTGCATCTTGAGCAGCGAGAGACATATTTGAAAAGGTAAATTATTAAATTATTCCGGAGTTGTAGCTGCCAAGATCTGTAAAAACGACCAGAAACCTCCGGCAACCATAGAGCTGTGTTTAATTTTGCAGATGGAGGCTGGTGAACGCGTCAGATTACGCAACGCAATCTCCCTAATCTCCTCCCTGGAAAATGAGAGATGCTGGATTAAAGGAGGGAGTGAGTTGGAGACTGGGGGGGGCACCCGTGAAAGAAGGCTGTTAGTAGAGATTACCCGGGCAAAGAAGTATTTTACGACCTAAATACTTGGATAAGATGCAGAGGAAACTGCAGGAGTATCACAGGTTTCTCAGGTCGCTGCGCCAGAAGCCGCACCGCCTTGGATTTGTTTTCCTCTCTACTTGCATTCTTGGGAGGAAAAAAATACCTTCTTGTCTCTGGGTATTTTGGTGACTGATTTACAAAATTCTGCGTCCAGAGCCGTGTATTGGAAAAGCCGCATTCTTGGCGCAGGGGATTTCGGCTTTTCACAGTTAATTTGGTGGTTAATTTTGTTTTTTACAAATGTCTGGAATGGCTTAATTTCTGAAAGAAACAGGTGCCAGAAATGTTGCCACTGTTGAGAAAGAGAGAGACAGTATTTCAGTCCTGGATTTATTACAATCAAACGGCTTGAGTAACAGGAATGAATAAACTCACAGTGAGACCAAACATCACAAATCAGCACTTCAAGATTTAATAACCGTGGCTCTTAATACTTTCCCCACTTTTGTCTTTCAGTGTATTTTCTTGCTCACAGCAGGTGTGTATCAGTACATTCTGACAGACAGTATTCACTACGTCAGATACCGTTTAATCCATTTACCACAGTAATATGGTCAACCTATGTACACTGTATACATGGGTTAGTGACAAATTGTGGTTGGCAAGGTAAAGTAAAAAGTATATAATATGGTTTAAGGAAACGTTTCAGGTCTCATGTTGGTTTCTTGTCATTTCAAAGTCCATTTGTATCTTTTAAAAAAAATCATGATTTTGTGTGATTTTTTTGACACAAAATGTCAAAAGGTGTAACTAAAAAAAATGATGATTTTTAAACATTTAATCCACCCAGAATATACAACTAGTTGATAGCATATGTTTCTAATTTCTTAAAACTGTTTTAAAAGAGTTAATCTGGTAGCAAGTTTTCAGGGTTACTCTACATGTTTTGGCATTGGCCCTTATACAGTAAAATTTGAAGGTGATATTCAGGGCCTTGTATTGCCAACAGTCTTAAACCCAGCATCAGATGTATCTTAAAGAAGCTGCCGAAGAAGTGGGTAAAGAAAAACTACTTAAAAAAAAACTCAGTTATGAAAAGTCTTTGCATTGTGTGTCAAAGTCAATTTTATTGTCAATTTCTTCACATGTACTTGACATAGAAAGGAATCAATATTTCGTTTCTCACTATCCTATGCGTATGACACTAGTAAAAATGGTAAACCAGTGTGTGTGCAGAAACATGGAACATCTACAGTCTTTTCTCTCTCTCCCAGCTGAAGGAGGGGAATATGAAGGCTGATCTGGAGGCGTCTCCACCTGCTGCGCAGCAGGACGTGGCGATCCAGTGCCGGGATGTGTGCCGGTCCTACAGCAAACTGAAGGTCCTCAGCAACCTCAATCTGACTGTGCCACAGGGACACATGTGAGTGTAGTCAAATCTGCCATCACGGCTGATAAGACACCTATCGTCACACCTAACATTGTCAAACCTAAACCAGACTTCAAAAAGAGAGTTTCTGTTTATCTGGACGTGTGCTTGATATGAATTAGGCCTATATTCAGCCTTGCAATAAGAAATCAAATGAAACAGAACCACAGGAAGAAGGAATGAAACAATTTTATATGTATATTCCATCTCCTTGACTTTCACTTCTTTAAGTTAAAAGACTTTTTTGCTAGAAGCCCTTTTAGTTCTTCAGTTGTATATGGTCTATGTATAATATGTTTCTTGTTAATAAATAGAACAACATTTGAAATCAATTCTTGACTTTAGTTAATAGTGTGATGTAAGTTTCTATGACGCTTGTGAACCTTGTTGTGCACTGAAACCTGATTTGAAGATAATGGTGAATAAAATCGAGATATATACGAAAAAATATCTGCCAGAAAAATCACAGCTCAACTTTTTTCCCTAAATGGTCTCAATGCGTGTATCATGTACTGGTACATGGTGAGTGTCTGTGTGACAGCTGTTTACACAAACCACTGGAATGTACTTCTCATGCCGCCTCCATCTGATACAGGCATCTGGTTAACGATAGATCTTTACAAGATCTCTGTTCTTGAGTGAGGTTACTGATGAAAATCACGCAGCTCCTTCCATGCCTGGCTGCCTGTGTGCGAGCTGCAGTTAGTAGTTTCCACTCAATGACAGAGGAGACCAGTTAGAGTGATGACACCGCTGCATGTGTGTGTGTGCCCAAGGGGCGTCCAGCTACCACAGGAACATGGCCTGCTGATGTGCTGTTTGCTATGAAACAGGACAGAGCATGGGCAAACATGCAGAATTGAACGCAGATCCTTCACCTTTTACTTGAAACAGTCTTATCTTCTGTGTTGCAGTTACGGCCTTTTGGGCCCCAGCGGTTGTGGGAAGACCACGCTGCTGAAATGCATTGTGGGAACTCTGAAAATTTCTCGGGGTCACATCACCGTGTTGGGGAAACCGCCCGCGTTTCCAGGTCATGACATCCCAGGGAAAAAGGTTGGGTACATGCCGCAGGTAAGCAACATACTAGGTTAGTGAGAAGTACATGTGCACAATCTGTGTAATATACATGCTTTTATACATGTAGAAATAAATGTATAAGCAACATACTAGGTTAGTGAGAAGTACATGTGCACAATCTGTGTAATATACATGCTTTTATACATGCAGAAAAAAATCCTTCATACCCAATACACTCAAAGGCAGAATTTATGGTATTTTTACATTTGGAGTTTCACCTTTTCATCACAAAACTACGAAGGTAAGAGAGAATTTCTGTTAAATAAGTGGTTGTTTACCTTTGCATTCTTTGGCTGCAGGTGCACAGAGTTATTGTCATAGGGAAATAATGGTTTTAATGTTGAACCTACCAGGGTCTTGACTTTCATATGAGATTTATTTGTGTACCATAAAGTATCAGATTAGTCGCAGTGGAAATGTGGAGAGTGGGTGGACTTTCTGATGATATTCAGAGTTTAATATTTGATAATTAACTGTCAAATATTTGATAATTAAATAATTGAAATACTGTTTTTACTCCTTTTTAAATAGACTGATAAAACTCTCCTTGCCAAATGGCAACACTATGCAATAGAGGGTTAAGGTAGCATTGTATGTCCTGTGCTGTGATGAGTGTCAGTGCCCCCCCCCCCCCCCCCCCTTTAGAGTGGAGTTTTTAAGGAGGTAAAGGAGATAAATAAGCAAAGAGCATAAGAGCATCTGTCAGTCTGCTCCTCACATATCTCTCTGGCTGTTAGTATCGTTTGTGTATAGCATGATGGAGGTTTTCTTTTTTTGTTTTATCATTTCAGCATTTACTACACATACTGTGGTGAGCAGAGCAGTGTGTGGGACATGAAGTCACCTCTATCCGATCTATCTACTTCTCTATAGGAATACACACTTTCTACAGGCACTGTACTAGTATTTCTAATGAAAACTATTTCCTCAAATTAAGTTTAAGCTGCTCATGGGAATAGGTTTGCTTTGCTCATGGGAACTCTTAATTTTGCCTCTGGTTTAGGTCAGTGACCTGTACCTGTGTGTCGCTCATTACTCTCACAGCGGATACCTGATGAGTCCCATAACACGCATGGCTTGAGTCCCCTGTGTCATCCCTGTAGGATCCGTGACCCAGAGAGGAGACGTAATGTGACACGTTGCATGCTCCCACGGGTGCAACCATTGTGGTGCTGTGGTGAACTTGGCTCCTGTTGTCCCACATTGCAGTGCAGTCACCAAGATGCATGATTTGTGGCTTTGACTCATGCAGAGTTTGGTCCCTTTAATCCTTTTAAATAGGAAACCTCTCAGAAACTCCAGGGGTAATCCTTTGGGTGATGACTGTACCAAGAAAAGATTTGTATTATTGTGTCATGGGAATGAGGAATTCAGTGGTTTTTAGTCACTATTAGATATCTCATTACTCATTTTGTCAACAAAGAAACAATAGGAAAGGTGTTTAGGAGACTGGGGTAGCATTAAACATAACTACATTAGTAATAATTTGTTTTGTCATTTCCTCCTCAATGCATTAAAGTTTATCTTAGTGAAATGTTTGGGATGGGATAATACCACATGACAAAACTGTCATGTAGTATAATCCTAAAAAATTTGGAAACAGATAGTGTACCTCTCTTAAACACATGCTATTCACTAGTTTTATATTCTATGTGGATTCAATATTAATTTAATATTATAATTCATCATTCTTTTTCGCTTATACCATTTGTCATTTTCAAAGAAATGATGGATGCTTCTGAAAACCTTTTTTAGTTTTTGAATTTCTCATCTTGCCAAACATTATATGTCACTGACTTGTTTACATTTGTCATCGTAAGGTATAGATAGAAAAAAATAGAAATATAAAATGAATATTGAAACAAGACAATTTGAATTTACATGACTTCCTCACTACCTCCTTCCTCCTTTACACAACACTGAAGAAAACAAGTGAAGACAAGGAGGGTTTGTAACTTATACGCTGCTTTTCCCATCAGTCTGTTCGGCGTAAGGTTAGGCACATGATAGTGATCTTCATGGGGATGAAAAGCTGCAGTAACTCAAACCTGCAGTGCGGAACTTCTACATATAAATGAACATCCGATCCATTCAAGCCCGTGACAAACAAGTTCACACGATGGCGATTACAGGTGCAAACCTAACAAGTTGGGAGCACCGGGCTTTAAGAGAAAAAAAAACTGTTCTAGCTTGACCTGTACTACTGACACGCTGAAAGCTGTGACTTCTGCCTAAACAAAAAACATGGTTACATTTGTATTGTCAGGAGCTGGCGTTGTACAACGAGTTCACCATCTGTGACACGCTGACTTTCTTCGGACGAATCCACGGCCTGACGTCAAAGGATACCAAGGCCCGCATGAACTTCCTCATCAACTTCCTGGATCTACCTCAGAAGAAGAGCCTAGTCCGAAATCTCAGGTACAACCACTCCTAGGCCCTGTTTACATGACATACACACGCTTGTGGGTACATTACATTATATTTTATCGTAACATTGAGACTGTTGATAAAAATGTATGGCGTGAAAACTTCCATATGTCCAAAGATGCTTTAGTCACTTTAAGTGAAGTGAACTCCAACCTTACAACACATCCCTTTGTGTCACCATATGAATGAGGATTTCCTCCTGAAAATGCTTATCTTAATGTAGAATGAAAATAAAGACACAATGCCAAATGTGCATGATATATGTGCACTTTTAAAGTTGAGGGACCATTGTGTAAAGCTGCCAGTTTACTTCTGGTGTACATAGTACATCATCTGGCCAACTTGAATGGAATTCTACATCAATTGTGTCCCAAGCAACACAAGTGTTAAGCAATAGTTCTTGAGATATGAGACTCACAAGCACATAGACATACAACCAGATATTCTACAATTTATAATTTCTTTCTTTTCTTTCTTTCTTTCTCTCCCATCCTACATATGGCCTTGTTCAACTTCCTGTTGCAGAGGTTGCTGCCAGTTCTTATGAAGTTCTACTCTATACTCTAATCAGCTCAACCCTATTCTAATAATTTACACAAAAAAGCCTTCATGAGCCTTCTTCTTGAGCCATAAAACAAAAATGACAAAGCGATATGAATTGAAAATAAATTGTTTTGAATTTCATAACAAATTTTTGTTGGCTCTCAGGCTACAATCTTTAGGTTATTTTATACAATCTGACTCAACTTTAGGTCAAGCATGTAGGCCACCACAATAAAAAGAGAGGAAGCTGACAATGATGTTTCAGGCAATGACCAACATGAATTAAAGTGCTAGATTACTTAATGAGCCCTTCATATTTCCATTATTTGATGAAGAATAATCAGCGCCCCTTCATTCACAAAGACCCTTCTATTCTAAAGAGGCTCCTCAAACCAGCTTAGTTAGCAGTTCATGTAATATTCAAGCTGTCATGTTACTGAGGTGCAATGCCTGGGTAAGATTCTTACTGGAAGTTTTATATTCAATCTGCTGTTAAGAACCATTTTATTTAAAAGAACATTGTGTACATTGTACATTGACTGCAACAGTCTGCAGCATTATGTGATACACAGGTTCATGATGCTACAACCTGTATCCAGATTTTTTGTCATCATCAAACCTTTAACATCAACCTGCTAATTTGTGATACCAGTACTTATATCTTAAGGCAAGTCTGGATGAAATCAATTCAAAATGTTAAAAATGTGGACTAAGTTGAGATAAAATCAGCACACTTATCCACTGAATGTGAAGTGTGTGTTTGGTCTTTTACAACTAAACAAAATCTAGTTTAGTAAAGTAGATTTTGTCTAGTCGTAAAAGCGGTGACAGAGTTCTTCTTTGGTAAAACATTCTGCCAATCAATAACCAGCCAGACTCATTTAATGTGTTAACCCAAAAACATATTCCTGCCCAAACAGACTGAAAATTTTAAAGGTAAAAACATATTATTCCACATTTTAGAATTTATAAAAATAATATTAAGCACAATCTTTCTTTAAGAAAATTACAGATCTTACTTATGTCAACAGTGTTTGGGATTCACATTGGTAGCTATTTAACTAAATTGATTCTGATTGCCTTTCTATTAACCTTCTGTTAAAGACTAAAGAAGGACTATTTAGGTTTAATTAGGTTAAAATACTTAATATTGTCTTTTTCTCAAATAGACAAACATATTTTAGATTTCAGTTGACTGAAACTTAATAAAATGCCAGGACTTTTCATCAACTAAAATGTTGACTAAATTTGATTAAGCTTAATATGGGCGTTGACACAGGACCAAGACTAAACTCAACTGACAATTGGCTGACAAAAATAACACTGTGTGTACACATAAAAAAAGAAAATTCAATTTCAATTACTATCAGATCAATGAGGTCAGAAGCCCCTTGCTCAGGGATCTTTCCGTTGTGTTGCCAGGCAGGTTCATCCAGCAGGTTCTGTCTACCATAGGCCGGCTCCCATCAGCTCTCTCAGGAGGGAGCAGCATGCATGTTAAAGGCCAGGCGGATCACTACTTACGAAACAGTTAGAAATGTGAAATATTCCCCTTTGACATACTTTACCTGCTTTTGTTTATCCCTTCTTTTGTCATTGTCTGTGTTTGTGTTACAGTGGGGGTCAGAAGCGCAGGGTGTCTCTGGGAGCAGCTCTGCTCCAGAATCCAGAGCTGCTCATTCTGGATGAACCAACAGTGGGAGTGGATCCTGTGCTCAGGGCAAAGTATGTAAACACATACACACACACACACACACACACATACACACACACACACACACACACACACACACACACCACCTTATGTTTCTGTTTAAATTGAGTGTGACTCACAGCACTACATTGTGGTTAAGTATTGTGGGGTTACTACTAATGACTCAGTGTTATTATTTTACTTGAGGGGCTACAAAAACAGTAATTAATGTTTAAGAAGGGATGATGTCACAGTCAATGTTACATATATCATATCACATGTCACTTTTGGCATGTTATTTTGAAACAAGTAATTAGTTGTAGTTACTAGTTACTTCTCCCAAAAAGTGACTGAGTTTGTAACTGAGTTACTTCATATTAAAAGTAAGTAATTACCAAGGAAAGTAACTATTTGATTACTTTTTAAAAGATTTATTAGGATTTTCTGAGGGTCGGAAGACGACGTAGCGTAAGATGCTACAGCTTGTGAAAAAAGCAAAGACGCAGCAGTCATCACCTTTTCTTACTAAGTTTGTAGTTTATGGCCACAGTAGCCTGTGTTAGTGAGAAATAAAGTAGCAGATAAACAGGATAAAGCTCATAACTTACTTAAAGATCAACGATATATATCAATATATTGCAAGAAATATCATCAATAATAAATTACAATATCTGTGACTAAAAAGGATTAATTATACTTATTTAATGCAGCGAGGTGTCACAGAATGGTTTGACTTGAGGGACCTGTATTGCACATTGTGTCTTATTTAAACAAAAAGCAAAACAAATAAAATTCAGATTTGTGGTTACTGTAGTGGTAGAAGTTAGTCTTGTGAAAATTATGAAAATGCAAATTAAGTCACAACTTTTCTTTTTATTTGTAGTAAATTTAGATTTTTTTTTATTTTTGAGTTTTCTGCATTTATTGTCACCACCCTGTGTGCAAAGATATTGTCTTGTTGTTTTTTTAAATCCATTTACTAAGAAAAAATATAGTTTAACTGAAAGTATTTGCCATATTCTATTCCTCACCCAAAAGGAAGTGAATTAGAAACACTTCCAGTGTGTTGCACCATGTCTCATTGTGTAACACTGTGTACCTAAGACCATCAGATCATTCGGTTGGTAGGCAAATGGCTGCAGGCAAAGCCACAGCTTTGTACTGTGAATTTAGTAAGATGCCATTAGCAAACAGTTGGAGCATTATGCAATTTGTTTGGTTTCTCCGGCCTCTTTCTAGGATTTGGCAGCATTTGGTGGAGATTGTGAAGACGGGGAAGGTCTCCGTCATCATCACCACACATTACATAGAGGAGGCCAGGCAAGCCAACGTGGTGAGAAAACACACACAGAGAACCCACACACATATGTGATTACTCATGTGCCCTCACAGACATTCAGGGAAGCGGAAGAACAAAGTTCCACGTCCGCATTAGTCTCCACGTTTCACCCCCTCATAGAAAAACAATGAGTCCATTTAAAAGAACAGTTCTTTGTCAAGATGCGAGATGAAGTTTACTGTTTATTAGCTTTGACAGGATGGACAAAAGCTCTGAGGGAATAACAACTTCCCGTGGAGTTTGTATAGAGGCTCTCTTGTGTGTTTACTTTCCATTTCACTGCATGAAAAAACACTACATTTTTGTTTACCAGTTCACTTAATTGGTTTCTAGTTTTCAATGAGCCACATTGTTGCACTGGATGAGAGGTTCTTGGACCTCTCTGAACATTGTATAGTATAGTACTACTTAACTATGTGTGTTAATCTGTTACTGCAAATAGACCCTTAAAGAGATTTCAACACTTTTTTTTATTTCTTTTTTACAATTTTTGTCAATGAAAGCTGTTTCTAGAGCAGCAATCTACTCAGCTACTACGATGCAGCTAATGGTATTTTTCGGTTTCCCTCATCAAACATGCTATGAGACAATAACCAGTGTTGGGAGTAATGCATTACAAAAGTAATGGATTACTGTAATGAATTACAGAAAAAAGGTAATATTTTGCTCTGTACAAATCGTGATACAATGCCTTTTTTAACATGGATTGAAGTGGTGTTTTTTAGTTTTTCTTCATACAAATTCACTAAAATTACAGCGAGATCAGCAGCAGTCAAACGTCAAAATGTTTCACTTCTTTCTCATTTTGGCTCATCACTGATGAGCCAAAATATAAAATATTAAAAAATGTAATATAATATTATAAAATATTACCTTTTTTCTGTCACTCATTTCAGTAATCCATTACTTTTGTAAAGCATTACTCCCAACACTGACAATAACAGAACATTACGAACTCTTTTCAAGGTAAATAAAAAGTCAGACTTCACACTCGAGAAAGTGCACTGTCAGTGCAGCTACTTCTCGCCAATACTGAAGTCCCGCTGTGCCACTCCGCCCACTGACTTACTGAAGCCCGTAGTCCTGAATATTTTCCTCATGTGTCATAATGTTACAGTTATTAACTCATCCACCACAGCGTTTGGTAGTTGCTGGATTGTGAATTTACTGAGTTTGCCAAATAAAACCAAAAAATACCATTTGCCACATAATTAGTAACCGAGTAGCTTGCGGCTCTACTCCGCTGGGATACTTCTATGCTTGTATGACTATTTGAATCATGACGATGGTTCAGTTTTCAAAAATGTGCACTATAAGTCTTGATCCTGTAAAAGTAATGTCTTTAGAGAAAATCGTACTGCTCAGCTTCAAAACAATTTTAAAGAGACAAACAGGAAGAAAAGAAAAACAAGGATAGATACACATTTAAACTGCGTTTTATTTGATCACATACAGTTACAGATTTATAGGTGAAGATGAGGTCCACACTACACTGACTTCAGTCTTCGTGTAGTGAGACAGTATCACTACGTATTCATACTACATTTAACAATCATCCATGTCGCCTTCACTGCCTGTCAAAATAATGCTTGGCTTAGCATAGATCGAGTTATTCCACAAGTCTTTGTTAGAACTGTAACCTTTTTTTCTGTGTAAATCTTTAAGCTGAACACTGTAAAGTTGTAACATTATACTCACACACATCATACTCGCACATTTGTTTTTTTATGTTTAAAACTAGCTTATCATTTGAAGAAATTCTCTTGAAGAAAAAAAACTGCACACTGTCACAGTGCAAAACTTTTAGTAGAGGCAATATCACTTTTGTCAGAAGCGCTGACAATAATCCCCTAAATAAATAAGCAAATACCTCTAAACTGCTTCCGTACTTGCCTTGCGCACGTCTACAAAAACTTTTTGGCTTTCAGTAAGAGATGAGTCCACATCTGAAATGAGCACAAAAAATATATGTAAAAACATTTTGTAAATAACATTTTAGTGTTTCATGCAACATAATCATCAGTCTTTTTTCCATTTCAGTGGTTTAAATATAGTTTATAGTCTAACCAAATCCACTCATTTGTTTGATATGGTCTGATTTATATGCAACACTCATCAACAGTCATGCATTCAGATCTTATGAGCAGTGCTGATCAAAACTCAAACTCAAAATCCTGCATAATGTCACTCACTTGTTCTCACCTTATTAATGATGTTTTAAAATCAGCACCTGTTTGATGGTGTGTGTGGGATGTTTTGTGCCAGCTAGAAGTACAGAAAACAAGAACATCTGGATGATTGTAAAGTACCTGAGGCAGGTCTGTGATTTGTATTTTGGGTTATACAAATAAAAACTTGACATGACAAAACTTGGCAACTCAATAATGCAGCTTCATGTAAACAGAACCTGAAAATCTCCATGAGAAACCTGTCTGACCACTTAGCTTGTTCTCTCTCTCTCTCTCTCTCTCTCTCTCTCTCTCAAACACACACACACACACACACACAGACACACACACACACTCTGGGGACTGTACTGCATATATTTGCGTGACTTACAGTTCAAAAACAGACCCTCAGTCCAGTTTGTTCCCTCCAGAAAGTAGATTTCCATCAGCTCTGGGCAGGCAAACAAGAAGAGTAGGATTTCTTTTCTTAGACCCATGTTTTTTATTCAAAATCTGCATCAAAACCACTGCAGTGCCAAAGAATTGTGTTGATGTCTGCACAAACTTAACACTGACAACAGAAAATCAAAAACATCCTATTTTCACAAAGAAAGTACTTTTATGATATTGGAAAGAAAACACTAACCTAATATATTACATGATCATCTTATAATTTAGGAATTAAGTCTAGAGATGCAAAACTGGGAAAAGTTTTCAACATTTTAGGTACTTTTTTTTTCATTTTTAGAAAATGTTCAAATGTGCTGCAGATGGGGTGTTTAATGGTTTTGAATATGTGTTGTTCTTATATATTAATTCTGTGTTATAAAATAATTTATTGTTTGTGTTACTTTCTGCTTTGGGGAAATAACGTGAGCGTTGCCAGATCTGATTTTTACTTGACAGGATGAGAACCTTGTGTGTTTTCTTAAGTTTTCTCTGTACACCAAAGAACAAAAATGCTGCAAACAGCCATAACTTCTGATAAGAAATACCTTTAATTGTCACTCTAATTAACACTTTAATCAAACAAATCTACTCTAAACACCGCTGTCTTTTCTTTAGGTCGGTCTCATGCGGAACGGTCACTTGCTGGCTGAAGGTTCCCCCGATGCCGTCATGAAGCAGCATAATGCAACAGTGAGTACTTTTTTGTTTTTGTTGTTGTATTCAGTTTCCCCATGAAAAGTCATGAGAATAAAAAGTCTCCTAAAGGTACTATCATAATCTCATAATTTTTACTTTTTATCTCATAAATATGACTTTTTTATTCTCTGGTGCAAAATAGTTTTTATAGTTTCACAGCCATTAAAACCTATATAATACACATAAAAACAACTATTAAGTGAAAAAAAGAAACAAGGCCATAGGAAAAAGGTCACTCTCATAGTTATAGAAGATTAAAAATGCCAAAGAAAATCAATTGAAATGATGAAACAACATATTTTTTCATTTATTTCCTCATATCCAACCAATAAAAGGGCAGCGTTTTTCCTTGTCAATCAAATTGTTATGTTCTTTAATTGTGAGGGATGGTTTACACAGGCTAGATTAAACAAACTTTAATATGTCGCACTGAAGAAAAAAAGAAACAAACACAACACGTGTGCAGTGACACTTTCTGTTTTGTGAAGACAAAGTCAAGCCTTGTGTTTGAGAAAATAATACGATACACATATCTGTGTATCATCTATTAGACCTTGGAGCATGCCTTCCTGCAGCTCTGTGAGACGTCAGACCAGATCGGCTCTAAACGGGGGTCCAGTCCACAGGGCGGGGCCTTGGAGAACAGCCAATCATTTGAAAGCGGCCGCGATGAGAGTCGACCAATCCTCGGAGTCATACCAGCACCTCTAGAGGAACTCCCCAGATTTTCAGGTACTGATTTGAAATGTGTAAAACTTATCTGATTCTAATTCATCAGTTTATTATCAGCAAATCACTAAAAACTCATGTTTCAATTGTGAAACTTCTTGGTACAAATAAAAGGTGAGAAAATCTTACTTCCTGTGCAGCAGGAAACACAGGTTTCACTGCATTTGGCTGCTGGTTTTCTGACTGTTGTTTTTTAAAGGGGAAGTATATAATGAAATGAAGGTGGTGACTGTCACACCTCAGAAAAACCCACACAGGAAGAATTAATAGGATGTGTTACCCAAAGAAATTATCATCAAATAGGAAATGTGTCTTTCATTAGTTTTATTATCTATTAATTGGTTGATTGTTTGCCTGATATATATAGTTTTTGTCAGCAATTGCACAAAGCCTCAAACACTAAATAAATAAAAAAAACATCTCAACAGAAAATAAAAGGTCAAAAATATCCTTTTGTCACAAAGAAACTAAGATATATCAGTAATTAGTAACATCAACATTTATCTAACAAATCTACTCTAAACTCACTTCTGTTCTTTCCTTTGATCACAGTTGATGGAGGACTTTTATTCAAAGAGAAAGTTTAAAGTGTAACTTTACTGTTCACAGCAGACTGGAAGGTTCGAGCCAGACATGTGCTGCCGAAGTGGAGGAACATTGCCGCCCTGATGATAAAAACCATTGTGCGGATGAGGAGGATGCCGGGGTTTGTCAGAGATGACACTACATCATAGGAGTCATTAGCTGTGACTGCTGCTATGTGTGTGGCTGACTGTTTCCCTCTGCTGTGTACTGGCAGCTCGCTGTGTTTCCAGTTCCTGCTGCCTGTCATCCAGATCTCGCTGATCTGTCTGTGTGTCGGAGGAGACCCCAAGGGGATTGATGTGGCCGTGGTGAACAATGAGACCTCCCCCTCCAGTTACAGCCAATCGCTGCTCTCCTTTTTGGACAACTCCAGTGTGCACCAGGTATCTTTTTGGAGGAACTGAAATAAACACTTAACAATAAAAAGGAACCGAGAGTTTCTGTATGTGCAAGTTTGCCCTTTTTTCCTCTTTCACAAGATCCTGCAGATCTGTTGATTAAATCTAATTTATTTATTCTCATAGTTTGATCATGTTGATTTACACTAACATGAAAGATAGTTACTTGTGCAATTATCCAGATTGCATGTGTGCATTTGCACATGTGTGTATGTGTGTGTGTGTGTGTGTGTGTGTGTGTGTGTGTGTGTGTGTGTGTGTGTGTGTGTGTGTGTGTGTGTGAGAGAGAGAGTAAATGTGTCACAGAGGTCAGACTGAATGGTTTGTGATTTTGTTCAGTTGAAAAAGGATGTAAGGAGAGTTTTGACACTTACAATGAACTGAAAAAATTGGTTTCAGTTCGTTTAAAGTTAAAATTTTATATAATAGAAATTATAATTAAAATTATATAATTTTATATAATTTTATAAAATAGCAGATATTGAGCCTTTCATTTTCTAAGCAACCACTGAAAGTGTCTTCACACAAGCTTCACATACTTCTCAGTAACAAACAGATGTATTTAACTAGATTTGGATGTGTAGCATTGCTTTGCTGAAGTAAAACATATAAGTCAATTTCAGTTGATTTATAAAGCAAAAATGCATCATATAATGGATACATCTATTCTTTATTTCCACAGGTGCCCTTGTCTCAAACAGAGGCTTTTAATGGGATCTATAACGGAGAGTACTGGGGTGTCATCGGCTTTGGCAAGAACTTCTCCAGCTATCTGACAAAAAGGTGAAATAGCGCTGAAAAGATATGCTGGATCACTACCTGCACCAATTCTTTACCCCATTAACTTAGATATTAGCCATGGTGTGACTGATCTGCTCTTAGAGACAGTTTTGTTGATGGTTACATTATGAGTAACATCAAGGACTCTGCAGGTCCCCTCTGCTTCATTGACTTACAGCAAAGTCTTTTGATTTGGTCTCACTACTCTCACAGGGTTGCTTTCAGCTGCAGCAAGCATTAAAAACCCACAGTTCACTATTGTCGTAGCCAGAGTATAGACTGGTGACACAGTGGGGCAAAGAGTAAAGGTATTATAATGCAGTATTGTTATAAACATACATTAGAAACAGTAACCGAAGCTGCTGCTATGCATGCACAAGTAACAGAAGCAAATTTGTGGTTTCTTTTCTTGGTGGAAAAAGTGCATGGTTCCTCAACTAAGTGAAAGTAGCAGTACCTCAAGTACCTCAATGTGAAAAAACTCCATTACAACTAAAAGACCTCCAGGAAAAATTCTACTTAAGTAAAACAAGTGTCATTAACTGCAGTACTGCAGAGGATAGATAGATGAAGGTGGTCAAGATAAAGAATTACTTGAAACCAAGTCTGGGTGGGGTTATTTGTCATGGGAATGTACTTTCAAAGCTGACTGGAGCAAAAAGTCATTTGTGTCTCTGTGAGCCTTTGACACACAGAAACACAGTTGATTAATGCACACCCCAGAATTCATGTGAGGATGAGTCAGGAGGCAGGGGGAAAGGCCACAAGTCACTGGGTTGTGAATCACACTTGTTGTGTTTGTGTTTGACGCCTGGCTCGACAGGCTGGTCCTTCCTGTCCACACTGTTCATGTAACACAGGAAAATAAAACCTTGTTGTGTTTTCAGCTCTTAGTCATGTGATACCTGTCAGACGTAAGTGTGTTCCAGGTGTGTTCACTCAATCACAATAAGCCACATTTGGACAAACATATCATCATATATATACAGTATCATATAAAAAAGATATGAGTTCATAGGTTAAAAGTTGGCTTTGGCTCAATATCTCTAAATAAATGTGTGATGTTGACTCTAGGAAGTCTCTATTTTCCCATTATTCTATTAATCAAGAAGATAATCGACAGACTACTTGATAATGAAGAGATTTCTTGCAGCCTAGTAGTAGAACGGTCAGTGACAAATCATATTTGGCAGGATGAGAAATTCAAAAATGTTTTAAAATACAGTCTCAGGAAGAATTCTTCAGGTCTCTCAAATTGTAGGTTTTGTGTTAATGTATGTTTCTTATCATTTGAAAGTCCACTGAACAAAAATCATGATATGTGATTTTTTTGACAATGTAATCCCATGAAATTGTGACTTTCAAATATTTAAAACCTTTGTAAGAGAGTTAAAATATCTGGTACATAGTTTTTAGGGTTATATCACATGACTTTTTTGGCATTTTCCCAGAAACAATTGAAAACAGCAGTCGGATTATTCAGTACACCAGCATTCCAAGTAAAGCTGATCCTTATAGCCTTCATTGAATTCCAGTCGTATTGACCATGGTCCTGATCTCACAGGTTGCTCCAGCGGCAGGTTTCCACTGAGGTGGTCGATGGAGGATCCGTACATGTCTGGCTAGACCTGACAAGTAAGATGCAAAACCTCTCTTTGTGCAGATGAAGGTTAGACTTTTATAAACATTCCTATGTTATATTTTAGCCTGAGCTTTCTTGCCACAAATCTGGAGGCTATTAAACATTTTTCAGCATCAGATTTTCTTTATCTGCCCTATATTTTAAATTAAATAGAGAAAAAAAGTTATACATCTACACCTTGCACATGCCAAATGTTCTTTAATAATTGTTTTTCCAGATAGACAAATTGCCTTTATGCTGCAGAAGAAGCTGCATGAGGCCTTCCAGGTAAATATTAGCTTTCTGCTATCTATTGTTACATTACATGGTTCAAATCATGCAGCAAGTGAACATTTGACTTTAAATATACAGAAATGTAACTTGACACACTTGAATCAAATATTTATGTGTTTTATCTGCAGGCTTTTGTGGATAATAAGTTGGGCAGTATGTCCTACCTGGTTTCCATGCCAATAAAGGTAATAAAGAGCTTATGAAATAAGCAATAACGTCCCATAAATTGTGTGTACTGTATATTCAGATTCTAGTGTTATGTTGTTTCTGGTAATGATTAAATAAAACAAAATTCTGACACTTTGGTGTTGTCATCTGGCAGTTTGAAGACCCCGTCTACGGCAGTGAGAACACAGACTTCACCACATTTGTGACACCCGGGGCTGTGCTCAGGTCAGTGGGTTGTGTGCTGCTTCATGCGATGATCCACCATTACCAATGACTGTTTTCTTTCCATGTAAAATATTTTAGTTTTTCATTTTTTTCATTTGTCTTTAGTAATACTATATAGGAAGACATAGTAAACCTTACAGAAGGATTATCAACCAGTACAATTTTTCTGCAGAGAAAAAGTTATAAAAAGCCTTGCGTATTACCTGCTCAGCACTAAACAACAAAAACACACAGTAACAAGTAGCAGGTAAACACAGTGTAGCATTCAGCAGCCAATGCGAATATTTCTTTCATGATGATAGAGATCAAGATGTGTTTCAGTTTAACCTCAAGTGTGAAAGGGGTTACTTGTAAGCAACTTCTTCTTGTAGCTTGAAGACATTTCACCTCCCATCCAGAAGGCTTCTTCAGTTCTGGCCTGATGCTGGAAACCAGGAGCTTATGTCTCTCGATTACCGGGTAAAACATTAAACAACACTCTCATAACAATGATCGCATAAGTCACTTCAAGGTGTGAAGTGAAATGAGAGTTGCTATGGTTACATGATCCAGAGAATGAGTTAGATGCAGATGTACTGCTGAGTCCTGTCCTGATGTGGTGGCTCTCCTGTGTTGTGCCATGTGTTTGCGGAGTGGTTGCTTGGTTTCTCCAATATATAAATCCGGGCACTCTTCACTGCATTGTACAGCATAAACCACATTGTTGAGATTATGTCTTGGGGTGGACCAGTCTCTGTCTGAGGATGTTGCCATGCTTGAAATAAACAGAGATGTTGTGTTTGCTGAAGTTTTTCAGAGAAACCAGATACGTATGGTACTACTACATTTTTCCTTGTGTTGTTTTGCTTTTTGTCAGTCTGTGTTTTGGTTTCCTTCTGTCTTCGATCCGTTTTGGTGAATGCCCAGTTGGGGGAACCACAATTTCTAAGTGTCTGTTTGATGTGTGTGTGTGTGTGTTCCTTCTCTTTCCCTTCTGCTTTAGAAGGGATGCTGTCTGCCCAGTGTTGAAGGGTTCTGATGACCCCCGGTTTGTGTTCCAGTGGGAGATGAGAGTCAAAGAGTACATATTGGTAGGTGTGTGTGTGGGTTTCCTGTAGACCTCTGTGCTGAGAGCCCCACCTTCTTTTTCGGCAAGGACTTCACAATCCAGAAAAGGCAGTTTTCTGTCTTTGGAGTCCTCCCTGGTGAACTTGATGTAGCTATAGCTGTAGAGTTTATGTGTTTTGTGAAAGCTTCTACTTCCTGGTTTTTGATTTTGCAGATCTTATCCCAGGAAGTTTAACTGCTCTTCATCATCAGAGCAGGACTTATTCTCTGGATCATGTAACCACAAAGACTCTCACTCCACTTCATACCTTGAAGTTTGACTTATGCGACCATCGTTATGAGAATGTTGTTAAGAGTTTCACCCAGTGATCCAGAGATATAAGCTCCTGGTTTCCAGCATCAGGCAAGAACTGAAGAAGCCTTGGGAGGTGAAACGTCTTCATGCTACAAAAGAAGTCCAATTGCTTACAAGTAACTTTGGCCTTTGACACTACAATGACCTGGATAAATGAGAATCTACACAGACTTCCCTCAAGTCTGAAAAAATCTGTTAATGCAGCTTTAAGATTGCATGAAAAGAAAATTTAGAACAGGTGCCGCTAATTTAAGAAAAATGTTGTCTCTTATCTCATCAATATGTGACGAGCAAACAGCCCTTCAGAGCAGAAAGTTTTCCTTTATCTACATGCTGATCTCCGCTTGCCTTCTTCCCCCCTCTACTGACTCTATTCAGTATCACCTTCTACCTGGCTGTGGGTCTGACGGCTCTGTCTTTTGTCCTGGAGAGGAAGGAGGGGCTTTTGGATAGATGCTGGGTCGCAGGTGAGGGGTCAAAGTTCATACCCCAACTAATTCTATGGAGGTTTGAGTATGGTGCGTGTTCATATCGGGCAGATCCATTGTTCATGAATCTGTTCGTATTTTGGGTCAACATGTACTGAAAGCACTGTATTTTTCAATGATAACCATCGGTGTGAACATGCTCATTCTGACGGCTGTGAACGGCGCTCTCTCATAGTAGAACATTGTTTAAGAGTGTGTCAGATTCCATTACATCCTTCCAGGTGAGAACCCTGTGAATCTGACAGTGGCATCTCTAAGTTGCATGTCTGCATGTCATGTCAATATTAAAAAAAAATATTAGTTATGAAATAAAGTTATTTTGTGATACTGATAATACAGATAAATAACAATACAAAAATAAACAGATAAGCAAATATATTAAACAAAAAAAAAGTATTTTATCTTTATAAAATTACATGGACTAGTATATTAGGTAATTTCTGCCATAAAATGTCTGAAACATGTCACCTGAAACTGCCCCGAATTAGATGATTTTTAATTCTGTAACACAAAGAATTGAAGTGGACCAGGGTAATAATAAATAGATAATACATAACCTTGAAAGCTGATCGCAAAACCTTAAAATCTGTAATATTAGTATTTATTTATGATTACTCCTATTTGCCTTCATGATATAAGTTACTTTTACACCTATTTCACCTTATATGTATATTTTCTCACAAATTGCATATACAAAAAGACACAAATAGGAAACATTCTGGAGAGTTCTTGATTTTTTTTGACATACTAAGCTTTTAAATGCTATGTTTCATGACAAACTTCTGATTGTTAAGCGTTTTTAATAAGTATATTTATTTAAATCTCTTTAATAAGAGCAATAAAGCATAAGTGACATTTACATCTAATCGAATCAAATCAAAAGCATGTTTTAAGTGTGTAATATCAGAGGTAACCAGTAGGGGGAGTTCCACAATCACAACAAAATGTTTTCCAGGAAGCAAGCGCACACTGACGGAGTTGTTTTCTTTCTAAACATTATGAATTATTAATTTACACCGTTAAAATTTGGAAATCTGTTAATTACACTATTTACATGGTAATAATAATCTATCTTGGTGTGCTTTAGCCATTAAGATTCAGATAAGGTTGAAAAAACAGGTTTGTGATGAGCTGTTTATTTCTCTTTAGTACTTTCTGAAAGAATATCTTTTATAACTTAATAGTAATTTAACATTTCTCTATCTCTCTGCAGGTGTGAGCTCTCTGGAGACGATGCTGGCTCACCTCTTCTCTCAGCTGTTTGTCATCAGCGTTCAGATCATTCTGCTGCTTCTCTTCATACTGCTCATCTTCAAGGTTCGGCCCCCTAACGCAGCCAATAAAACTGGCAGTTACTGTGACAAACGCCACATACACACACACACCGCACACAAACATTTGAGAGAAGAGTAAACACAGCAAAAATAAAGTGAATGGGGAAGAAATGAACAGAGTTAATATAAGATAATTAATAAAACAAGCAAATGATCAATAAAAAATAAACAAAGGCCTGAGGAAATTTTGCTACTATACGAATAAAGCCGAGTGTGTTTTCACAAACACACAGGAACACACATCTTTGTGATAATGCTAATACATTTGGGAAAGACAGACTGCAAGGTCCACCCTGTTTAACCATAATCAACCTACACGTTCTCTAAATAGACAATATAGCTAGAATGTTGTCTATTTATTTATTATTAGAAATCTTATGACATTTCCTGCACTTTTCACCAGTATCAGGGCTCTTTCAAAGCTTCTAAAACAGGGATGGGCAATCCTGGTCGTGGAGGGCCGGTGTGGCTGCAGGTTTTTCTTCCAACCAAGCAGTAACACACCTGATTCTACTAATGAAGAAGGGTTCTAGTGCTTAATTAGTAGAACCAGGTGTGTTACTGCCTGGTTGGAACAAAAACCTGCACCCACACGGCCCTCCAGGACCAGGATTGCCCACCCCTGTTCTAAAAGATCATTGCATTCCTAATATTAGAATCACAACTAATGATTTGAATTACTAATAATCAAATATAATCATTTAAACTATAAAATGTTAAAATGTTAAACTATGAAATGTAAAAAAATATTTTTTTAGATTATTATTTGCATATCTATTTAATAGTTATCCGTTCATTGAACTATTCAAATAGGACCTTACAAACACATCAAATGCAATTCAAAGTGGTTTACAAGGACATAAAATGTTTAAAAGTTGATTCATAGGCATTACATCAAAAGCAAAAAAAGTTAATTCAATAGGACAACAACAATAAGATAATAAAAGTAATGAAATATAATATGGAAATAACAATAAAAAAATACATAAAAGCCATGGTTATTAGATAACTTTTGGTTCAAAAGTACCACTGTTTCCAGCTCCTCTCAGATCTTGTGGAAGGCTATTCCAGCTGCTCGGAGCATAACGACTAAAAGCAGCACCACCAAATGTTTTTGTTCTGCTTGGCGGAACAGCTAAAAGAGAAGAACCAGATGATCTGAGGAGCCTAGCTGCTTCATAAACCCAAAAGCATTTCTGAGAGCTAGTCTGTTGCAAGGCCATGTCATGCCTTATAAATGTGTCTGCTCATTATAAAACCATATGTCGGCCTCTCTGTGTCGCTATGATAAATGATTATATATGATTGATGTGACCTGGCTTTTAGAAAGGTTTGACGTGTAGGGTGCAGAACTGACATGCTGGAGGTTAAAGCTTCACAAACCTAGAAGACTCATGTTGTTCTTTTGTATTTTTACCACATTACCATTACCTTTTGCATGCAAAGATCTAGAATTAGAGACACAGTAATGTTAATAATAATAATTTAGTTTGATTATTGACTGTTCATTTTCCAAAATATAAGAAAATAATAAGTAAAAAATACTTGTAAGGAAAACATTGTAAATCCTTCTGTGTGTGTGTGTGTCCATTAGACACTGGAGGTTAGTAGTGTCAAGTTTACTGTGTGAGAACATTCTGACCATTGATTTACAATACATTTGAATGAAATCCATACAAGGTGAAGGCATTTCATGCTAAAGAGGAGCATTTAGTATTTATGTGTGTGTGTGTGTGTGTGTGTGTGTGTGTGTGTGTGTGTGCGCGCGCACGTGTGTGTGTGTGTGTGTGTGTGTCGGTCCATGCAGACATATTTTTTTATGGGTGTCTGCTTGTCTCTGTCTGACTGTGTGTGCGTGCGTACAGTAAGCGTGCCGGAACATCTACGTGTGTGTGTGTTAATTAAGGTCCTAAAGTCCAAAGAGACCACCACTCCATAAATCGTTTCCTGCGTTTCCCGTTACCAGGGATCACTGTGGGATCGCCACGACAACAGCCCTTGATTGCTGTGACAACCAAGTGGTCATGTGGTCTCTCGGTGCAGGTCTATTTTTGCACGTTGTCAGGGGAGATGGATAGTGTCTTAACACACTAAGGACAAGTGCACCAACACAGAAACACACACATACACACACGCACACAACACAAGAGAGTCTTCCAAATGCCTGCAGATCTAAGTGAAGTGGAGAGCCCGAACCTACTCAGCTGAGACTTGCTGACTTTCCGCTCATTTTTTTTTATTATTAAATAGTTTCAAACCTCTCCAATGTTCACACCCCGTGTGATTTACAGCTAAGCTTAGTTCGGCTAGCACGTTTTAATCTCACTTCTGGCTGAATCTTTGGCCACAGACCAGTGCAGAGTACAGGCTCTTGTTTCCCAATAACAATTAATCTGGGAAGTTAAGAGCATTTCCTGAGGGTGTTTTCTGCAAACGTTCTTAAATTGCTACACACATTTCCTAAAGCAGCACTTTAAGGATAGTTTCACAATTTGTCACTCCTCCTGCTAATACCATCCAATAAAAGATCCCTTTTCAAGTGTTCCTATGCTGTAAGTGACCTAATTTTGTTCAGAACTGTACTAAAAAGTTCATCTAATGTTAATTTGATGCTTCAGCAGACTGTTAAATTTAATTCAAGTGGATATCTTCCAAGGTGTTTTTTTCATTTTAATGTGCAACTCTCTGTCTTTCCCCTACTGTAAAATTGTACAAATCTGTTGAAAACTAGTAGTAGTTCTAGTTGGTTTTTGTTTACTGTTGCAAGCTTCTTGTTACGTATAAAAGTGTGTATGATACTACAACTCCCATCTGTTGTGGCTTTACCTCTCCTCATCTCAGCATTTTTTTTTACCATTTTGGCCACTTTCAGGTCCAGTGGAGCAATGTGCTTTGATGAACTTGTTATCTTTTGGTCACCCATGTGCCTCATTCTTTCTCATATTCTCTCTTTGTAGATGCCTATTGAAGGCTCCTTGGTGCTGGTCATAATTCTGATCGTGCTGCAGGGCATCACAGGCATCTCCTTTGGCCTGGTCATCTCAGCCGCTATTGATGACGAGCAGAGCGCCAACCAGGCTGCCCTGGGCATCTTTTACCCCAACCTCATCATCAGTGGTAGGCCTTTGCATGTATCTTAGAAAAAAAAATATCTATTTTTTATTATAGCTAATATATTTGCTCTGTCACAGTAACACAAATTGATTCTGTAGTCACTTCACATGTTGTAGATTTCTTTTGATACCAGGTTTAAGTACATTGTTCCATTCGTTCCAATAAAATTCCATATTTATTGTCAAGATTATCATTCATAGAAAGAAAACTGAAAAATAGGCCTTGGGTTTAAGAATAACATTTTATTGCATTACTTAGACTACATCATGCTTAATAAGAGCACATAAATGTTCATAATAATAATATCATTATAAACATAGGTATTTTAGATTATAAGGCATTTAAAATGTATCAGAAACAGTTGCAACAAGCCGAACCACGCCTTAATAACTGACATATAATTTTTAGAAATGTTTTCCCCATCATTATCATTATCATCATTAGAATTGTTAAGTGCATAGTTAAATGATATTAAAAGCACAATAATATATATATATATACATACATATTTGCATATTTTTTCCATATGGAAACAAATATATTTCAGCATTTTAGAAAACAATTCCAACATCAAAATTGAATTAAATATATTTTTATCCTTACCTCAGATAGTGAGTTAATTTTTGGAAAAAAACAAAACAAAATCCATAATTCTGAAAAAAAAACATTTGATTGTGAATATTATTAATTATGCTCACGTGTCAAATGTCCATTAGCAAAAGAGACTGTCCAAAAACACAGACATATTTTATATCACAGCTTTTTAGAAAAATGAAGACATTGTTTTGATGAGAATTGTTAACGTATGGCAACACTGTGCAATAGAGGTGTTTCTAAACTGTTTAAACATGTTAAAAGTTATAATCATGTTATAAATGTCTTATATCTAAAAATATCTTTTTCTAGTAATATAACAATCATTATGAACACAAAATACTGTTAAAAAATATCTTACTCACAAAGATTTAATTTCATAACAATAAGTAGGACTTAATTATGACATTACACATTTAATGATGAGGACCTAATATAAATTGTTTAAACAGATTTCTTCCACAAATGGTCAAAAATAATTCCTGTTACCTTCAACATGGTTTGAGGGCAAAGTTTCTCAAATTTAATTTTAGCAACTTTCAGTCACTCCTGATGTGTGGGCAGGTTTGAGTGGCACGCTTTTCCCACTCAGCCCGAAGACGGCAGCGTGAGCGCAGCCCATTTACCATTTTAACGATACTGCCACATGCCTTTTATTGGCTGTTTCACACAGGATGCCGAAAGGTCATCCACTCATGTGGCAGCTCCACAGCCACAGGTAAAAACTTTATTATTGCCAGCAGAAACCACAGACATGTCACCAGCATGGGTCGAGATGGATGTCTCCGCTCTGGGTCTGATGCATCACAGCTGCCAACAGCAAGGTCGCTACTTTCACATTACTGTGGGACTCCACTCCTCCCACCGTGATGGAGTGACTGTGCTCACATTCACAGTCACTGTGATATCGATCATGTTGTTGAGAAAACACTGTCACTGCGCTGTTCATTTACTAGCTGTATTGGGGCTTTCAATCATACCGACTGATCATCGTCGCCAGATGTATGACCGGTTGTCGCTGTTGCACTTTAAAGGGTAAGGCTGGTGATTATTTTCCAAAAGCACTCTCTGGAGACTGGAAATGCAATAGCTGTGACTGGTCTTTGAAACCATTTGTAAACAATGGGAATATGTATAAAGGAATATGTCACCCAGTCCATCAGTGTGGCTCATTGGTGCGTTTTAATAGGTTTCACGACACAGAGGGATGCAATATACTGTATCGGTCTTTCGATACTCACATACACACGCACACACTATATTTGTAAGTATGATGAGCTCATTGTGGCTTTGGCTCAGCATATGAGAAAAATAAAGAAAATCACCCTGCATATCCTTTAATAATTTATCATCCAAAAGCTGCGGCTGAAAGATCACCACAAGATATGGAGCTTTAGATCATATCACATGGTCCTCGTCTTTGAACCTCAGATTTTAAAGTCAACATGGCTCAGAAGTCCTCAAAGGTCACATATCATACACTTATCCTGAGATTTATTTGATGTTTTCATATCCCTAACAAGATATATATGTGGTTTTAGGTAAAAAAATCATCTTGATATATTTCTGCAACTCTCATCAACTCAACTCTGAGCCTCTAGAAAGAACAGGTTGTTTTGGGTCTGTTGTATTAATATTAAAGAGCCTCTCCTCTGATTTGATTGGTCCTGAAAGCTTGATTTAGGGCAAGGTTTCTGCATTTCTCTGCAGATTAACTGATTTGAAAGGTGTTTTTGTATTTATATAATGCCCAGACCTTCTAATATTCAAACAAGCATTTAAAATCTCACTTTTTTTAATTATGGAGCCTTTAAAACCACATGAAATGGAAATCTGACCTTTTACAATCTATGACAACTGAGTAAACTCCATCTGCTGATGAAGACTATGCAATATGAAAGCTCCAGACAGACACTAAATGGACCATGTGGTGAGATTATTTTGTAGCTGACATCTCCAAGGTCAAAAATGCACTTTGACTTCACATCCTAGTTTGCTTTGGAAAAGTTCCTATTGATGTTCTTATTGAAACAGGGTAAAAAAAAGTTTAAATAGAACCAGATCTTATGTAACAAGCATTATAGGGCTCATTAATATGAAAAGAATATAGACATATAAATTGGATTTTAACAGCAAACGAGTACTTACACAATATCCTTTTTATGTCCTGTACTGTAGGTATCATCTGGCCGGTGGAGTGTATCCCGTATCCTCTCCGCTACATCAGCCTGGCTCTTCCCCAGACATACGCCTCTGAAGCTCTTCGGTGTATCATGTACAGAGGTAATGTTACACAATTCCGATCTGATTTATAGTAGGGAGCTTCACGTGTACATTCACAACATCCTGCACAGTGCGTAAATCATTAATCAGCCTCAGATCTTCTGTAACTCTGCTTCCAGGAATGTAAGGTATAGGAGTTTCCCCTGGTCTCCCAATCTTGGTCTTTCTCTTTGTCTTTGAACAATAAGATGTGTTGACAGCCCAATCTGCCTCCGCGTTACATGATAGGCGCGGGTCAGAGGAAGTCAGAGAAGCCATTTCCTGCGGACAACCTTACGATATAGGTGCAGTGGAAGACGAGACTTAGGCAGTGACGGAATTCAATCTTTTTTTTTTAACTATAACCTGCCAAGTTACTGATTGCATTAACCAACACTGGTAAATTTGTGCTTTGATCAGCATAGGGATTATTAGGATCCCAAATTAAAGGTGCTTGAGCTTTATCGCTGGGTAAAACAAGCTGTTTTGTAGCTGATTTGTAGCTTTTGATCATATTATATGACCTTCCAATGCAGATGGTTTTTGCTGGAATTATACTCTTTTGATGAAGTGATGTAGAACAGCCGTTGAAGTGAGAGAGTTGTCATTGGTGTAGACTTTATGGACATGTCAGAGCAGGAAAAGAGAGATGATGAGGAGGTGATGGGCATGTTTCACAAAAGGACAGATGAGTGATTTCTCCAAAAGAATGGCAAGAACTATTGTGAACAATTTTTGTCCTCCAGGAGGGGCAGGAGCACACAGAGGTGGAAGTTGAAAAAGGAAGAGTGTTGCATGACTTTTAAGAAAGGCTTTGAGACAGGCTCTAGGTAGTCAGGAGGTGTTTCAAGATGACTGGACAGCTACAAGTCCTTCTCCAAAAATTAGCATATAGTGATAAAGTTATTTTCTGTAATATACTGATAAACATTAGACTTTCATATATTTTGATTTATTACACACAACTGAAGTAGTTCAAGCTTTTTATTGTTTTAATATTGATGATTTTGGCAAAAAAGTAAAGAAAAACCGAAAATCCCTATTCCTAAAAAAATAGCATATTTCATCTGACCAATAAAAGAAAACTGTTTTTAATGCAAAAAAAGTCAACCTTCAAATAATTATCTTCAATTATGCACTCAATACTTGGTCGGAAATCCTTTTGCAGAAATAACTGCTTCAATACTGCGTGGCATGGAGGCGATCAGTCTGTGGCATTGCTGAGGTGTTATGGAAAGATACTTCAATAGCAACCTTAAGCTCATCCACGGTCTTGGGTCTGGCGTCTCTCAACTTTCTTTTCACAATATCCCACAGATTCTCTATTGGGTTCAGGTCAGGAGAGTTGGCAGGCGAACTGAGCACAGTAATACTATGATCAGTAAAACATTTAACAGTGGTTTTGGCACTGTGAGCTGGGGCCAGGTTGTGATAAAAAATGAAATCTTCATCTCCATAAAGCTTTTCAGCATAAGGAAGCATGAATTGCTCCAAAGTGGACGAACACCAGCAGCTGACCATCCCTGACTTTGGGTACTTCACACTGGACTTCAGGAATTTTGGCATTTCCTTCTCCCCAGTCTTCCTCCAGACTCTGGTACCTTGATTTCCGAATGACATGCAAAATTTGCTTTCATCCGAAAATAGTACTTTGGACCACTGAGCAACAGTCCAGTGCTGCTTTTTTGTAGCCCAGGTCAGGCACTTTTACCACTGTTTCTGGTTCTAAAGTGGCTTGACCTGGGGAATGCGGCACCTGTAGCTTATTTCCTGCACACGCCTGTGCACGGTGGCTCTGGATGCTTCTACTCCAGACTCAGTCCACTGCTTCCGCAGGTCCCCCAAAGTCTGCAGTCTGCCCTTCTCCACAATCTTCCTCAGGGTCTGGTCACCTCTTCTCATTGTGCAGTGTTTTCTGACACACTTTTTCCTTCCCATAGACGTCCCACTGAGGTGCCTTGATACAGCACTCTGGGGACAGCCTATTCATTCACAAATTTGTTTCTGTGTCTTACCCTCTTGCTTGAGGGTGTCAATGATGGCCTTCTGGACAGCAGTCAGGTCAGCAGTCTTACCCATGATTGCAATTTTGAGTAATGAACCAGGCTGGGAGTTTTTAAAAGCCTCAGGAATCTTTTGCAGGTGTTTAGAGTTAACTCTGATGATTAGGTTCATACAGGTTGGTAAGACAGAGAGACAGAGATGGGAAAGGTTGTGCAGCAGATTAGGGTCATTAAAAATAAGGATGGGAGTATATTGAGAGCTGCCAGTAGTCTCATGGGAAGATGGAAAGAGTACTTTGAGTTGATGAATGAGGAAAATGAGAGAGAAGGAATATTAGCAGAGGTGAATGTGGTTAGGGAAGTAGCAAAGATGAAAGTAAGGATGATGGGCATTGAAGAGGATGAAAAGTGGAAAAGCAGTTGTCCTTGATGATATACCCTGCTGATATTCCTGTGGAGGTATGGACGTGTTTGGAGAGGTGGCAGTACAGTTTCTGACTGGGTTAGTCAACAGGATTTTAAAAGGTGGGACGAAGGAATGGAGGAGAGGTATGCTGGTGTCCATTTTTAAGAACAAGATGTCCAGAGTTGTAGCTGATGAGCCTTTCAATAATGTTATGGGAAAGAGTAGTTAAACTAGACAAATTAAGGGCAGAAGTGAGCCCTTGTGAGCAGCAGTATGGTTTCATGCCTGAAAAGAGTACTACAGAGGCAGAATTTGCTTTGTGGATATTGGTAGAGAAGTAGAGAGGTCAGAGGGGGCTACATTATGTTTTTGTAGACCTGAAGAAAGCTTATGACCAGAGCCAAAGAGGAACTGTGGTGGTATTGAATGAGTAAGTCTGGAGTGGCAGAAAAATATGTTGGAGCAGTGCAGGACATGAAGAGGACTGTAAGACAGTGGTGAGGAGAGCTGTAGAGAGAGGATGTTCAAGATGGAGCTGGGAATGCACAAGGGATCAGCTCTGAGACCTTTCTTGTTCTATGGCAGTGCTTCTCAATTATTTTCTGTCGCGCCCCCCCTATGGAAGAAGAAAACATCTTGCGTCCCCCCGCATGACTATAAATAGTATCATTTGTCTATATGATTGTTATAAGTTACACCTCTGCATAACACAGTATCCTTATTAATGTATAAGAGAATAAAAAAAGAAAGAAATATGGACCAATGTACAACAAAGAATAGCTTTATTAACTAGCAGAAAAGAATTAAAGTGCATCTGAAATTTAAAAAAAAAATCTTTAATCAAACTCTAAACATTTTTTGACTGACTACTGTGTGTCTACTTTTGGTCTTTTTTTTTATCCAAATAGTGAATATAAATCTTTCCACAGGTTGGGGCCTGTCTCGAATGATGGTGTGGCGAGGCTTCGCAGTCACTCTAGGCTGGAACACTTTCTTCCTCATCTTAGCCACAGTCATCCTAAAGCTGAGGACATGAAGGCCTCGCTTCAGAGCATCTCTCACTGTGGGGCCGAGTCATTGGGTGAAGCCCAGGAGCCAACAACTGACCTGGGCCTCCTGTACTGGGGCAGCAGAGCACATGGACTGATGCATCAGTCTCACTCCTTCAGAGTGTTTGTCTCTCACACACACATATATACGAAGACACACTCCCCAGCCAGCTGCCTGATCTTGCAACAGTTGCGTTAGACTGTTCAAGCACAGGTCAATTTTCAAAACACTGCACAGAAGTACAAAAGACAGAATCTACACAAGCACAATATGAGAATAATTGCTAAATTGTCTTTCACTTCTATCTGCAGCCTGTTGAAACTCTTTGCTCCCTTCAGAATGGGCCTTGCACTAACTCAGGGTCATTTTTTTTTTCTTTTTTTATCCTTAATCCTACTATTAATGGAGAAATATTTGTGTGATACACTTTATTTCAAAGTAGGTGAGATATAAGAAGTGCAGTTTGGAAAAAAAAAAGGAAATTATGGTGAATATACTATAACTCTAGAACATTGTTTTTGTCTGTACTATATTTCATAGTCTACCTTATATTTGCATTACAGATCAAATCTATGTTAATGTTATGTAAAATTGGCAAAGTCACAAATAAGTGTATTGAAAAGAAGAACATGTAAAAAGCTGTTTTTTCTTCTGGTTGCAATACAAGCAAAAAAAAAAGTGGTAAGGACTGTCATTGTTGAAATATGTTTTTTCAATCCATAGCAGATTTTTAGGTACTCATTGCTTTCCTTTGTCCAGGAAATTATCTTATAATTACTAAGGATTTCCCACAGCAACAGTTTCTTTTCCATTTTGCTTGCTTGTTATGTCTCTGTTCACTTTAGTTTTCCCTTCTGGTGTATATGACAAAAAGTGGTAAGCGTGTCCCGTCCCGGTGCATTACCAGGTGCTCAACTGCAAACCGCATGCCTCGTGATATTCTTAGTCTCAGCTTTACATTCTCCATAGTTTTGTTTCGTGCCTGTGTCTCTTGTGGGAGGAAAAAAAATGGGGTTAGGTCATGGTGATGGGAAGGTTTCACTCTGTATGATTTAATTTGGAATAGTCTCCACTTTGCTGGACAGAGTGGAGACAGATTCTCCTCACAGATCAGGTGTCAGATGTGTTATGTCCTGCCATCTGCATCCACATGAAAAAATATGTCTTGCTCCGAACAGCTCCAAACTGTTCATATGTATACTTTTTATGTATTATGAATATATATATGACCTATGGCCACATGTCAGGCTTCAAACAAAATTGAATTAACAGCTCCAAACAGCTCCAAACTGTTCATATTTATACTTTTTATGTATAATGAATGGATATATATACAGTATATATATATATATATTCAATATATATATATATATATTCAATATATATATATATTCAATATATATATATATATATATATATATATATATATATATATATATATATATATATATATATATATATATATATATATATATATATATATATATATATATATATATATATATATATATATATGACCTTTGGCCACATTTCAGGCTTCAAACTAAATTGGAATTATTTGTGTGTATAGGTCAATGAAAAGATGAGGTCAGACACTTTTTAAAATTTAGCATTCATCAGGTCTCTCAAAATGTACATTTTCTGTTCATGTTAGTTTCATATGCTGTTTTGTACTCAACATGTCTTGGAGATGTGCCTTGGGGATGTTGTGGTGTCACTGTGGGAAAGGGAAGCAAAATTTGTGCTAAATCCAAAATGAGTAATGTATTCTCGGGTTTTCTGGGAACTTTTTTTTGTTTTTACCAATTTGGAGTACATTACAACATGAATGATTAATGATGAGATCAGAATGGCTAATTGCTTCATAAAAGTAACTTATTTCTAGACAAAGAAAACCGTGTTTAAAACATCTTTCCTCTATGAGACAGGACATATTGAGCTCTAAACCAGACAGCTTTCTGACTTGCATGTTGCCTTTAAAGCAGAGGTTAAACCTTTTGGTAAAATTGCTTATTTGCTTTTTGGCAAGTCTTGTATGAGAAGATTTATACCACTTTCACAAAAAGTTTGCTAAATATGAAGCTTATTATAAAGATTGGAAATAGGGAAAAGAGTTGTCAAACGGTAAGAACTTAAGCCAAAGGCATACTGAGCCTCTAAAGATCAAACATAGATATACTTTTTGTTTTTGTGTGGATTAAACAAATTAGTTCTAACCTTCATATTTACCTTCGAATATGAGAGTTGTACCCGTGTGACACTCAGTAACAAAGCAAATAAACATTGTCCAGACTCAGCCCAGAATAACATGTTGTGCCAAAGTAATACTACTGTAATGTTTACATCCATCCACAGGCATGCTTAATACATCTGAATATGTTTTTATTGGCGGATATATAGCTGTAAATCCAGACACATGTACTGTATAAGCATGTGATGTGTTCAGAGTTCGGGAGTGTTCCTTCTGCCTCATAGATGTGATGCTTCATGTTGCAGTGCTGGTAAATCCAGTAGTACTCATGTGATGAAGAATTTATGTTTCCATTTACAGGATAAATAATGAATTAAAGCAGCTTATGTATGCTGTGTGTGTGTGTTAGATGTAACGATATAATTAACTGCACTGTACATATACTTCTTGTCTTGCTGTACATTCATTCATGTTCCTATTGCACATTTTTAAGGGACATTGTTTTCTTGTTGGACAGAAATAGATCATAAAAGCAGCTTTATAGATGACACAGAAATGCTTCTAACTTGTACTTTGCCAAACTGTGAGAAGATTTTACAACTACTGTTCCTATTATTTGCTTGAATCTTACATCTGGGTGGGATTACCTCAATGCCTCATCAACTCTAACACACACACAATACTGGGTCTAATGTACATTACAAAAAATAGTTTCCAAATGATGGACAATTTTTTGTAAAATTAGTATGTGACTTTTTTTGACAATTTTTTAAAATTCTGTGTAAGACTGTTATGATAAAGTGCATTTTAAAAAATCACTTGTGACATTCAAATGCTCCAATCTGTAAATCTACAAAACCAATGATCCATTGTATAGAAGTAAATGATCAGATATCTAATGCATGATACATTTAACAGTAATTACATCTACTGCAATCATCCTACTGAAGACACCACTCAGCTGATGACACATCACAGCTGCTGTGATTTCACCTTCAGGAATTGTTTGCAAAAGGAAAAAAAAGATTTGTTTGCAGTAGTAATGAGTGGAATGAGTGTTGAAAAGATACCCGAAACATTTAAAACAATTAGAGTATGATGAAAAGCCATAAAACCTGTATTCTTAATCAAGTTTATTACCACACATGAAAACACATTTTTTTGCCAGAATTCTACCAGTTTTTAATTCTTCGCATGGGAGATTCATCTGGAAAAAGTGATGTCATCTGTTTCTGTGTACAAAAAGGGGGTTGTTTGCCTATGTTTTCAGGCCACTAATCTCAAAAGTAAAATCTGATCAAACAACCCCAATTTTTGTGTCATTTTGCTAAATTTATCATTGTTAAAAATAACAGTTTTTTCCCCCAACTTTAGCTACCTAGGGGCTTTAAGGGGAATATAAATCTATTAATCTCCTTAATTAATTATTTTTGATTTCCATTCAAATAGCAATTCAAATTGGACTACTTAATATGTCTTTAATTAATTTCTACGACCATCTGCTTACTTCATGTAAACATATGAAAGTATGCATAACCGGTGTAGCACATTCACTCTTCTCCAAACACTAGTTGACTACTTCAACTGAAGTTTCCCGAAAGGACACGTTAAAGCATTTACAATGCTGTGTTGTGATATGTGTGCGCTCACTGATGATGATGCTGATGGCAGACATGCTTCAATGACCCAGTTTTCATGTATTTTAAAACAATAAACCTTGTTGAGAAATCCTCCCTGTCCTCTCGCTGGTTCTGCCTTTTAAAGCGCTGCCAGATTTTACTCAATACCAAAGTACAATTCCTGTGGTTATGAAAACACCCAGAGGCTTTGGAGACAGATTTATTTAATGACATCATGCTTGCTTGCATCACTGTGTTGCTTGTTGCCATGGAGATAATGACCTAGTTGCTTTCAGTAGAATCTGGATCCTCACCTGACTGTTTGAACTTTGTGTATGTGTGTGTGTGTGTGTGTGTGTGTGTGTGTGTGTGTGTGTGTGTGTGTGTGTGTGTGTGTGTGTGTGCGTGTGCGTGTTTGTGTGTGTTTGTGCTTTGGTATATGGGTTTTTGGGTGTTTACTGGGTTATTGGCTCCCTGCATGCTTATGCTTTCTGTGTTGTATGTATACTGTAAAAGGAAAAAAAAGTATACTCTTGTATACTGAGCAGACACAAAAGAGGCAATAGTATGTCTTGATGTCAAGTACTTAAAAGCAAACTTTGTCGTTACAACCAAAAAATATTTCAATGAAAAACACAAGAAGCATCAGTTTAAATTAAAAACATGATTAAACAAGTGAAGTCTTATTTACTGACAGTGAAGCTGTTTGAATTGAAAACAAAAGGTTTTCAGATAAAGTAAAAAATAGAGTGAATTATACAATTTCATTAATTAATGAATCATTTAGACTGTAAAATGTAAAAAAAAAAAAAAAAGATAAAACATCTGTAAACACAGCTTTCTTCAGAGGCCACACAGATGTCTTCAGTTTGCTTTTGTCTGACTGCCTCTCTTTCTCTGAGCCTGTCACTGTATTATTGTTTTCCTCAACATATCTCATGAAAAAATGTGCAGTGTCCTAACCAAGCCCTAACCTAACCGAGCTCAAAAATCTAAAGTAGATTTTCTTTTAAAAGCTCAGTAACTTCCTGTTGTTCTTAGCAAACAATACTTTGCAGTGTTTGGGGCTAGCTTTCAGCAGTACAGTAAAACACATTTGGTGTCTACAGGTCTATGGCACAGTGATATGACATATATTTGCATTTAATCTTTGAATGGGACTTACTGAGAATAAAAGACATAGAAAATCACTTTACTTTAAGGACAAAATGTATGCGTGAATGTGTGACTGTCTGAATATCTGAGAATATATGAGAATGTGTTTCAGTTGAGTTATGATGTGTCTGGTATGAACATCCACAGATAAATATTCATGTGCCAATATCACTTTACAATTTGTTTTCTTTTCATGTGTCACCATGTTTTGAATATTCTCCTTTGAGTCCATAGTGAGCTCAAACGACAACAACAGGCACGGGCCACAGCTGGATGGGTGGGTTCAGCTGAGTCCTCCGGGCCTGACTGAGAATGTTGGCACGTTCCAGCAGGAGGAACATGATCTGCATCCTCAGTGAGGTAAACCATATTATACACACACATCTTTGTATATGTACAGTATATGTTCCTGTCTCAGATAACTTGTCTTTTTCTGTAGAAAGAAAATCTTAAAAAGATCACATATGACTGCCAGTGAGTTTTCAACAAGAAGCTGAATCCCGTAAGACATGTTCTTTGTGTGAGTTTCCACCTTATGATCTCCTCTCTATTAATCCCACTATTAGCATTACAAACAGGACACTAGGTAGCAGTGTGCCTATGTTTCCTGGAGCCAGCTGACCCGTAACACATGCACGTCGAGAGAAACTCTTGAAACAACTTATTTCTCTTAAGCAATGCCTCTGGGTATTAGTTTCAAAGGTGCACATGTATATGGAGGTTCGTGTGTCTGCAGTTATGGTTGTGAAAGAACCCCACCCCCACCAAGCTTTGTTCTTTTGTGTGTGACACTGGTGATTATCTGCTGTGTGCATCTAACATTTCAACAAGGACATACCACACCTTGTAATGCAACCGCTGGAAAATAGATAAATACATTTTTGACAGGATACTATTAAAGTAGTAGTTAGTTCAGTGTGAAATAAGAATCTGGCTGTCTCTATGCATCCAATTACAATGGTTGGTGAGCTTAGTGATGATATTATATCTAATCACACTCAATGACTCTGTAATTACATGTAACGACACCCAAAGTCTCACACTGTTCTTTTTATATAATAAAAGTAACATGAGACAGTAGGGACAGAATGTGCTCCATTCAATTGTAATGACTGGTGATGATTAATCAAACATGGTAGGACTGTTAGGTAATTGATGAAACTGATCCAGATGTTGCAGTGTTGCTGACATTTATTAAGAAAGGGGAATTTGAGCCAACTTGAGGCTGTCTGCACCTGGTTTGCATTTCCTCTAATCGTTTTGCAACTAGTCATATGCTGTAATTAGATTCACAAATGTTTCCATTCCATTATCTTTTGTTCATAAAACATTTAGATTTTCCTTGAATCTGCACCTTAGAATTAATCCTATAGCTTCAAATTAGCTACTGTCCAAGCTACTGCAAGAAAACATGCAATTGGGAAGACAGTGCATTATGTATAGGAGCATATGTGGCAGTAAAGGTCACGATGAAATGGGTGGGGGGATGATTTCACCTTCTCATCTCCTCAACTGGAACATAATCAATAAACCCTGACCAAATGAATCACATAAAAAGTACACAAATGCTTCACATTTACTGGTGGGATTAAATCAAAGAGAAAATGTACACATATGATCCTGATATACCCTCTCTCCTCTATTTGACTTTAAAAAAAGACAAAACAATATGCATACATCCTTTAGGTCAATTTAAAACTGATTGGTCAAATTACCAAGTCACCCATCTTACAGTGTGTAAAACTCCAGCATTTAGCAGAATATTGTTGTAAGAATTGGAATATTCATACACTGGTTTTATTTACTATATAATTCAATTAAAATAAGATCTTTTGTACTATTATTAGCTTTAATTGAGCATTTTTTTTACCAACATGGGTAGTAGGTCAAGATTTTACAAACCCTTCTATTGCGTTGACTGCCATGGTCTGCTCTACTTCACCTCTGATTCACCTACTATAATATTCTTCCCCTAACCGAAGTCCAATGATGCCATGTTTCCCTCTGTAGCCCGTAAGAATTTGATATACCTTAATAATAAATACTTTAATAGTTTGTGTAACAAATACTTGTAATAAATAGAGTTCATAATTAGAATAAATATGGTCTAGTTAAAATGTTAAAAAGGTTAAAAACATTTGAGAGTTTGACGAGAGTTCATTACTTTGAGAGTGTGATGACGTCATGTTTGCAACGGGTAGTCCTATACAATATGCATGCAGGAGTTCTGTACATGTGTAATTTTGTTTGTTTTATTATTATTTTCTGACGTATGTAAATGTCAGAATATTGTTTCTATTTATGTTAGAAATGTTTTTGGAGAAGTATATATTTCGTTATGATGTAATTTTTGTAACCAATCAGAAGCTTGAGCGTTAAGAGGTAGCAGGAAGTAGTAGCAACTCGGGAGAGACGAGAGAGAACGAAGAAGCTTTTCACGAAAGGGACGTGTGCGTGCGCAGTTAAACAAGGTTCAAGGTTCAAGGTTCAAGGTTTTTATTTGTCGTTACAGCCATATACACAGTATATAGTGAGACGAGACAGCGTTCCACCGAGAGCAATTGGTGATAAAAAAGAAAATAAAAAGTGCCTAAATGCACTGAACAGATTAAACACACAGTGTCTATACACAAACATACCTGCATACATACTTTATCTTACATACACACACACACACACACACACACGCACACGCACACACACACTCACACACACACTCACACACACACTCACTCACTCACGCCCTCATCCTCACCCACCCATACATTATACATACATTATACATACATCCTCCACCCACACACTCAATTGTGTTGTAAGACATGAGTTAAAAACACAGTAAACAAACCCAAACAAAAGTGACTTTTTTGCAAACCCAGTAAACAAAAGTGACTTTTTTTGCAGAGCACTGTGGCTAGTGGTGTGGTTACACAGATTGCACAGACTGTCCTAATAAATATGATATTTCCCAGATTGCACAGACTGTCCTAATAAATATGAGGTAGATAGTGCTAGATAGTGAAAGGTGATAACAAATATATATGATATGTAATATGATAAAAAGTGCATAAGGTGCAGTGTGCTGGTTGGACTGGTATGTAGACTACAGTCCAATAGTCCTGGTGTTGTTTAGCAGTCTGACTGCCTGGGGGAAGAAGCTCTTCCCCATCCTGGAGGTGCGGGCAGTGATGCTGCGGAGCCTTCTACCTGATGGTAGCAGCGTGAATAGTCCTTGGGAGGGGTGGGTAGTGTCTTTGATGATGTTTACAGCTTTCCGCAGGCAGCGGGAGCTGTAAATGTCTGAGAGGGGGGCAGAGAGACTCCGGTGATCCTCTCTGCTGTCCTCACAATCCGCTGCAGGGCCTTGCGGTCTGCAGCAGTGCAGTTGCCATACCATGATGTGATGGCGCCGCTGAGGATGCTCTCAATCGTCCCTCTGTAGAAAGTTGTGAGGATGGAGGTTGGGAGATGGGCTTTGCGCAGTCTTCTTAGGAAGTACATACGCTGCTGGGCTTTCTTTATGATGTGTGTGGTGTTCTTAGTCCATGAGAGGTCGTCTGTTATGTGAACGCCCAGAAACTTTGTGCTCTGGACGATCTGCACTGGGTGATTGTCAATGCACAGTGGGGTGTGTGTGTGCGATGACCGTCTGAAGTCGATAACCAGCTCCTTTGTTTTGACCACGTTGAGGAGCAGGTTGTTGTCGGTACACCAGCTGCTGAGTTGTGCCACCTCCTCTCTGTACGGGGCTTCGTTGCCTCCGCTGATCAGGCCCACCACGGTCGTGTCATCAGCAAACTTGATGATGTGGTTTGAGCTGTGTGTTGCCACACAGTCATGGGTGAGGAGTGTGAACAACAGCGGACTGAGCACGCAGCCCTGGGGAGCTCCTGTGCTCAGTACTGTTGTGCTGGATGTCTTGTTTCCGATCCTGACTGCTTGGGGTCTGCCTACCAGGAAGTCCAGGATCCAGTTCCGGAGTGTTGTGTTGAGTCCAAGTTCACCTAGTTTTGTTATGAGCTGTTGAGGGATGATGGTGTTGAATGCTGAGCTGAAGTCGATGAACAGCATCCTAACATATGTGTCCTTTTGGTCCAGGTGAGAGAGAGCCAGGTGGAGTGCAGTGTTGATGGCGTCGTCTGTAGAGCGGTTGGGGCGATATGCATACTGCATGGGGTCCAGTGTGGCTGGTAGCTGGGACTTGATGTGTCTCATTACTAGCCTTTCGAAGCACTTCATGATGGTGGATGTCAGTGCAACTGGGCGGTAGTCGTTGAGACAAGTCACTGAGGGTTTCTTTGGGACGGGGATGATGGCGGTGGTCTTGAAGCAGGTGGGGACAACGGTGGTGGACAGGGAGATGTTGAAGACGTCAGTGAGAACATTGGACAGCTGATCTGCACACTCCCTCAGCACACGACCTGGTATTCCATCAGGCCCAGCAGCTTTCCGTGGGTTGACTCTGAGTAGGGTCTTTCTCACTTCAGCAGTGGACAGGCTGAGTACCGGGTCGTTAGGGGGAGGGACGTCCTTCCTCGCCTCTGAGTTGTTGTGAGCCTCAAATCTCGAAAAAAACTGGTTTAACGCCTCTGGCAGGGAGTCATCGCCAACACAGGAGTGGGAGGCAGGCCTGTAGTTGGTGATGGCTTGAATGCCTTGCCATAAGCGTCGTGTGTCGTTGGTGTCTGTGAAGTGGCTGTGGATTCTCTGGGCATGAGTGCGCTTTGCTGTTTTTATGGCCCGGGACAGCTGAGCTCTTGCCTTCCTCAGAGCTTCCTCCTCCCCAGCCCTGAAGGCAGCGTCCCTGGCTCTTAGTAGCGCTCTCACCTCTGCAGTCATCCATGGTTTCTGGTTGGGGCGTGTGGTGATGGTTTTGGAGACTGACACGTCCTCTGTGCACTTGCTGATGAAGCTGGTCACAGTTGAGGTGTATTCCTCCAGATCAGTGATGCCGTTGTAGGTGGCTGCCTGCTTGAAAATGTCCCAGTCAGTGCATTCAAAGCAGTCCTGAAGTGCCAGCATTGCATCCTCAGGCCAGGTCCTTGTCACCCTTCGACTTGGTCTGATGCGCCTGACGAGTGGCTGATATGCTGGAATTAGCATAACAGTGGAGTGGTCAGAGTGTCCTATGTGGGGGAGGGGGGCAGCTCGATAAGCCCCCGTGATGTTGGTGTAAACACAGTCCAGAATATTATTTCCTCTTGTAGGAAAGTCCACATTCTGATGGAATTTTGGTAGGACTTTCTTCAGGTTGGCATGATTAAAGTCCCCGGCGACAATAAACAATGCGTCTGGATGTTCGGTCTGAAGTTTGCTAATTTCTTCGTACAGGTCTGTTAGCGCGTTGCTGTTAGCGCTAGCACTCGGTGGGATGTAAACACCAGTTATAAACACGGAAGTAAATTCTCGTGGGATGTAGAAGGGACGGCATCTGATAGTTACGAACTCCGCTAGCGGTGAGCAGAAGTTGGAAACAAGCACCGCATTCCTGCACCATCTGTTGTTAACATATATGCACAGCCCACCTCCCCTGTTTTTACCTGACAGCGTAGCATTTCTGTCGGCTCGGAAGGCTAGCAGCCCTGGTAGCTGGATAGCGGAGTCCGGTATACTGTCGTTGAGCCATGTTTCCACAAACACGAAAACGTTACAGTCCCTGTAATTCCGTTGTGAGTCTCGATGTAGTTGAATGTAGTCCAGTTTATTGTCCAGTGAGCAGACGTTCGCTAGCAGGATGGAAGGGACGGGTGGCCGGCTAGTGTTAGCTTTCCACCTAGCTCGGATCCCTGCCCTCTTGCCGCGCTTCCGGTTTCTCGCACACCGCTTTCGGGGTCTCCTCTCCCGGCAAGCCAAGTTTGGAGGTCCCGCCGGCTGGTGTGCTGGTTCCCGCAGCAGGCGGAGCTCGCGAAGTAGTCCGATGATGCCCTCTGGGATCGGAGTAAATGAATTTTCTCCGATCTGCAGCAGTTTATTCTTATTATAAACCGTAATTCCATGTTTCTGACACATGTCCCATCAGAAACAAAAAAGTTAATGCCAGGTAGGGCAAAATAAACAAAACAAAAACACCAACTTTTGACCCCCGGTGTGGCCGCTGCGTGTTAACGCGCCGCCATCTTGGAAAAAAAAAAAACGCGAAGTTAAGTGAAAATAGAAATATATAACCCATGTATTTCTGATGTGTAGACATAGTAGTAACCTAAGTGAACGACTAGTGAACTTATTTCGTTGCTATAATGCCTTTGGGACTGTAATGAAAATCTACTGCTACGCGCGGTAAAAGTTCGGACAGTCGCCATTTTAGTCTATGTAAACTTTCAGTGTAAGTTAGCATAGTCGAGTGCTTTGCTAAACGGACAGTGTTAGCCGGTCAGGAGAACACCGATGTCGTGGAGGAAGCCAGAGGACATCGTCTAGCTACAACTGGAGTTTACACCGCTGAAGACAACGTTAGCTGAGCCAAGGAGCCACCGCGCTGTGGAACACGCGTTGTTCACGCCTGCAGCTCGTGGATGCTGTGCATGCTGGAGCAGGGAACGCTGTTCTCTCACCCCCTCATCTCGTCATCTTCACTCGCTCATCTCGCTCGTCGTCAACGGATTGCTACGTACTCAAAGACTTCTACTTCGTCAAAAGCGCTGACTTTGGGGTATTTGACATTAGTTTTGCCGGCTTATAAGTTTCCTTTTATATTTTTGAAAGTATATTACTGTGAATGGGATTTTGAATGTGAATTATTACTACTTATTACTAACCTGTCTACTAACTAGAGCAAAGGGGCGCTACATAAAAATGGAGGCACTGCTGGGATAGATTAAATTAGATTAGGTTAGAATTAAGTAAACCTATAGGTAGTTTTGTACATTTTAGTTTAATTTAAGCCGCATTAAAGCCACATTAGGCAACATACTTTATCACTTTAGAATTTAAATTTAGCTTTAGTACTGCTTTAATATTAGGTTGTTAATAAGTATTCACTATGGACACTCATTTAGTTCGGTCAGAGCTGGTTACAGAGCTCAGCGAGTGGTGTCAAGGTGAGTTTCTGAATGAAGAGAATGCCTTGCTTGTGTTGGTGCCAAAAGGCTCTGAAGTTGAAGAGATAGAAAAGACTCTTGAAACTGTGAAAGCTTTTGGACGTGTACGAGTAAGAGGAAGAAGATTTAAGACTGAATTGGACAGATTGAGTGTGATTTGTGAAACAACAGAGAAAATTGACCCTACTAAGGTTCCTTCTGGAGTGCAAAGCCTGACAGTAGGAGAATATTGGCCTATCATCATCATCGCAGGTGAGCGTCCTGTTCTTGATGCAGATAGACAGACCCCATTGAAAGTTCTGCTTGATGCTTCAGCATCCAATGTCTCTGCTGAGTCCATTATCCGTGCTGTTGGAGATGTGTTGTCGAAAATGGAGAAGCCTTCAGGTGAGAATATCAGTTATCGTCGCCTAAGGATGTTTTCGGGCACAGCTGAGGCTGACGTCACGCCTGCTGCGTGCCTGGATGCTATTGAAAGCGCATTCGGTGCAGCGGAGTCAGGTGAAGACCTCTATTTTGAGTTTCGATTGTTGCAACAAGGAAAAGATGAGAAGCTGTCTGAGTTCTTGAGGCGGCTAGAGCAGTCTCTCACCAAAGTCGTTTCTAAAGGTGGTATTCCACCCAGCCGTGCGGACGTCGCCCGACTAGAACAGCTTCTCCGGGGGGCCATATATTCGGATTTGATGCTGATACAGCTTAAGATAAGGGAGAGAAGGCAAAACCCTCCAAAGTTCTTAGAGCTTCTAGCTGAGATCCGGACTGAAGAGGAGTATGCTGCTGCTAGAGTCAAGCTTAGTACGTCCGTCCACAAAGTTCATGCCAACAAGGAGGTGGACAGTCGTCAGACGGAAATACTGACCTTGAAAGCAGAGATAAAGGAGCTTAAGTCATTGTTTGCCACTATGAACACCAAGCCGTGCCATGAAGTGACTGATGAGGACAACAAGCTTGTTCAGTACCAGTTTCTGTGGCGGAGATCGGTGAAAATGCTGAGGTTGCAGCGTTAAAAAAGCAGGTGCGCAGGTTGCAGAATACATTGACTAAAGGAGATAAAGTCTCTGACTCACCAGCTAATGCATTGAGGGTACAACTCTCAAAACCGACTCAGTACCGTCAAATGCCACAGAAAGCTAAAGTCTCTGATGATAGCATCTGTTATTGTTGTGGCGAGCAGGGGCACTTCGCCAATAAGTGCCATAATGCAGAAAATCAGAGCAAAGTCATTCAAAAGCTCATACAGTCTCTCAAGAAAGCAAAAACAGGGCAAGCACCTAGCCAAGAAGGTAAAAGCCCTGAGACTGTCTGTCTCAGTAACAAAAGTGAAGTTACTGAAGTGGGAGGGGCACACCTGCCCAAAGGCCTTATAGGTCTCCCCTCTGTTGTACAAGTGCATGTAAAGGGCCAACCATGTGAAGCTAGACAGTGGGTCACAAGTGACCATAATTTTTGAGACATGGTACAAGCAGCATTTATCAGACGTACCAGTAAACCCTGTCTCAGGCCTGGCCATATGGGGGTTAAGTGAGAACAGCTATCCCTATCTGGGCTATGTCGTCGTAGACATGGAGTTCCCTGAATGTATCAGTGGTTCAAAGGAATCCATCTCTGTCTTAGCACTGATATGTCCTGGCCCTAGAACACCTGACCAGATTCCAGTCATCCTGGGGACCAACGCCAGTCTCTTGAAGCGTCTGGCCAAGATCTGTAAAGAGACTGCAGGTGTGGACATAGCCGAGACGCTGGGGATAAGAACTGAGGAAGCTGTCCAGTCCAGTCCAGTGACCGGTGAGGGAGAAGAGGACGTTGGATGCATCCAATGGATGGGTCCTGGGCCCCTGACTTGACCGGCTGGCCGGGCGTGTCAAGCCATCTGCCAGGTGACTACAGAAAAGACATTTGACCAAGAGGTGCTGATGGTGGACGCTTCACCCACAGTTCCACTTCCAGCTGGTGTGCTGCTGCAGCCAATGGTCGTACCCAGTTCAGAGGTGAACGTGAAACATTTCCGCGTGGTAGTACGCAACGCGTCAGTACGCGATACAGTCCTCCCTGTTGGAACCGTGATGGGGAATTTGTGTCCGGCTGAACAGGTGGTGCCTGCTCTGCACTCAAAGAAGATGTCCAGCACTGAGGTGAAAGCAGAGTTTGACCCTAGTCTCATTGATTTTGGCGACTCACCCATCCCAGAGCGTTGGAAAGCCAGACTCAGGCAAAAGCTGTCAGAACGAGCTAGTGCATTTTCCTTGCGTGAATGGGATGTGGGGCTGGCAAAAGGAGTAGAGCATCACATCAGGTTGTCAGGTTGTCACATCAGAGGTCCCAGCGTTTGGCACCCGCAGACATTGAAGATGCACGCAGACATATACAAGATCTTCTGATAGCAGGCATAATCAAGGAGTCCCGTAGCCCATACGCTTCTCCGATAGTTGTCGCTAGGAAGAAGAATGGTAGTGTCAGAATGTGCATCGACTACCGAACATTGAATACCAGAAATGTACCTGACCAGTACACTACTCCTCGCATTGAAGATGCGTTGGACTGCCTTACAGGAAGTAGGTGGTTCTCAGTGTTAGATCTACGGTCAGGGTACTACCAGATTGCAATGGCAGAACCTGATAAAGAGAAAACGGCATTCATCTGCCCATTAGGGTTTTATGAGTTCGAAAGGATGCCGCAGGGTATCACCGGAGCCCCTGCGACATTCCACCGATTAATGGAGCGCGCAGTAGGTGATATGAACCTGCTACAGGTACTAGTGTACCTGGACGACGTAATAGTGTTTGGGAAGTCCTTAGAGGCACGAAGAGCGTCTTCTCAGAGTGCTCGACCGACTCAAGGAAGAAGGACTTCAGCTTTCTCTTGACAAGTGCCAGTTTTGCCAACCCAAGGTTAAGTATGTTGGGCATATAATACCTGCAGATGGCATTGCCACAGATCCTAATAAGGTGCGGGCAGTCACCAACTGGCCTAGGCCGACAGACCCGAAATCCTTGAGGTCATTCTTAGGATTCTGTGGATATTATAGGAGGTTCTTGGCCAGCTATTCAACTATTGTCAGACCCCTCACTGAACTCACCAAGGGGTATGCACCAACTCAGAGAGGCAAGAGGTATGTCAAGGAGAAAGATAAGACTTACCTGAAAGAGTCCGAACCATTTGGAGATCAATGGGACCAAGCATGTACCGATGCATTCCACCGTATCATCCAACGCCTCACTCATGCGCCAGTCCTTGCGTTTGCAGACGCAAACAAGCCGTACATTTTACACACAGACGCCAGTTTGAAAGGGCTAGGTGCTGTGCTGTACCAAGAACACCCAGAAGGACTCAGGCCCGTTGCTTTTGCAAGCAGAAGAGTGAGTGCTACGGAACAACGTTATCCCGTGCACCAACTTAAATTCTTAGCACTCAAGTGGGCGATTGTGGATAAATTTCATGATTACCTGTATGGAGCTAAATTCACAGTCCTAACAGATAATAACCCCTTGACCTATGTGCTGACGACAGCTAAGCTGAATGCAACAGGACATTGCTGGCTGGCGGCCTTAGCTACATATGACTTTGACATCAAGTCCGGCAAGTCCAACATCGACGCCGACCTGCTTTCCCGAAACATGGCTGATGAGGCAGAGAGAGAAGAATGGGCGGAGATACCCCAGAGTGGAGTGAAATCCATATGCCAAAGGGTTAGTGCGACCGAGGATGCTGGCTCACCACCCAGATATGTTGACCAGTTGGGTGCATCCCCTGAGTGTATCCCTGAAGTGTTTTCATTCCCCACTCACCTTAATCTGTGCTCGTTGAAGCAGGTGTCCAAATCTGAACTGATGAAAGCTCAGCAGAAGGATGACCTCATCCGCAAAGTGATGGAAACCATGAGAGAAGAAAAGTGGCCGAATGACCACGAGAATACTCCTGAACTAACACTGTTCAAGAGAGAAAGAGACCGTCTGGTGCTACAAGATGGGCTGCTACAGAGAACAAGCAAGCGGCCTTCTGGAGAACTGGTGACACAGCTAGTGCTGCCTGTGGAGTTCCGAGAGGCTGTCCTGCGATCCCTACATGATGACATGGGACATCTGGGAGTGGAGCGGACAATTGACTTGTTACGTAGTAGGTTCTATTGGCCCAAGATGGCAGCTGATGCTGAACAGTATGTCAAGGACTGTGGAGAGTGTGTATTACGAAAAAACACCTTGCAAGAAGGCGGCACCACTACACCAGATCGTGAGCAGTGGGCCGATGGACCTTGTTTGCATAGATTTTCTCTCCATGGAACCAGACTCAAAAGGGATCAGTAGTGTGTTGGTCGTGACAGATCATTTTACGTGGTACGCCCAGGCATTTCCGACGAGGAATCAGAAAGCCCTCACTGTTGCCAGAATCCTGGTAGAGAAGTACTTTGTGCATTATGGCCTGCCATGCCGAATACATTCTGACCAAGGCAGGGACTTTGATAGTAAGCTGATACGAGAGCTCCTGATGATCCTTGGGGTGCGGAAATCAAGAACTACACCCTATCATCCTCAGGGGGATCCACAGCCCGAGAGGTTCAACCGAACTTTATTGTCCATGTTAGCTACCTTGGGGCATGAAAAGAAACGATCATGGAGTCAGCACATTCCATACGTCGTCCATGCCTACAACAGTACAAAGTGTGATTCGACTGGATTTTCACCATATCTACTGGTGTTCGGCCGAGAAGCTAGGTTGCCGGTAGATCTGTGTTTCGGCACTGCCGTTAATGGAGCTGGTGACAGACATCAGTCCAGATACGTAGAGAGGCTGAAGGAAGATCTACAGAAAGCCTACGAACTCGCAAGCAAGTCAGCTGACAAGACGCATCAAAGAAATAAAAGAGCGTATGATCAGAAAGTTTGTTTCCAGACTATTGACATTGGTGACAGAGTGCTGCTGAGAAACTTAGGGTTAAGAGGAAAACAGAAACTCGAAAGCCGCTGGAACTCAGTGCCCTATGTCGTGGTCAGGAAACTACCCAACTTACCTGTTTACAAGGTGAGGCCTGAAGATGGGAAAGGTGGTGGGAATACCATGCACCGAGATCATCTCTTGCCCATAAGTCAGTCTCTGAGGATGCCAGATGTTGGAGGTCATGAACCGTTGCCTGCCATACCCCAGACAAGGCTACAGAGGACAAGAACAAAAGACAGATCCAAAAGAAACGTGGACAGAACACCGGAAATTGATAATGTTGACACGGATTCATCTTCAGACATGGAGTATAGACAAACTCGTAGATCCTACTGGAAAGGTCTGCGTGAGCTCTTACCAAGAGACACCTACAGAGAGCCTAATGTAGACGAAACCAGAGGGGCTGACGAGCCTGAGGTCCAGGAGCCCGTTGAAGAGGATGAACAAGTCTCAAGTCACCAGGAGGAGGAGACGTCAGTCAATGAGGAGCCGGAGGAAGTCTCTGAACATGACGAATCTCCTAGATCTGACCCAGACCAAGATGAGGAGTCGTCTCAGGCAGAAGATGATGTCTGTGGATACACCTCTGACACTGATCTCACTGACTCTGAGCCAGCTCAAAAAGTTAAAATACCTGTTAAAAAGGCTAGAGGAAAATCTAGTACCCCATTTAAGATTGAGCACAATCTTAGGTCTAGCTCTAGATCTAAAAGACACGTAAAACCTGTAATTCGTTTAACTTACGATGAACCTGGAAAAGCTAGTGATAAGCCGATCACTATTGTCCACAAGGGCATTATTATTAAACTAGGTTGTTGAAAAAGTAGTTTAATCATTTCCCTAACTTAGTGTGTCTCATGAGGACATGCAGACAGTTAGAAGGGAGAGGATGTAGCCCGTAAGAATTTGATATACCTTAATAATAAATACTTTAATAGTTTGTGTAACAAATACTTTTAATAAATAGAGTTCATAATTAGAATAAATATGGTCTAGTTAAAATGTTAAAAAGGTTCAAAACATTTGAGAGTTTGATGAGAGTTCATTACTTTGAGAGTGTGATGACGTCATGTTTGCAACGTGTAGTCCTATACAATATGCATGCAGGAGTTCTGTACATGTGTAATTTTGTTAGTTTTATTATTAATTTCTGACGTATGTAAATGTCAGAATATTGTTTCTATTTATGTTAGAAATGTTTTTGGAGAAGTATATATTTCGTTATGCTGTAATTTTTGTAACCAATCAGAAGCTTGAGCGTTGAGAGGTAGCAGGAAGTAGTAGCAACTCGGGAGAGACGAGAGAGAGAACGAAGAAGCTAGTCACGAAAGGGACGTGTGCGTGCGCAGTTTAACGCGAAGTTAAGTGAAAATAGAAATATATAACCCATGTATTTCTGATGTGTAGACATAGTAGTAACCCAAGTGAACGACTAGTGAACTTATTTCGTTGCTACAATGCCTTTGGGTCTGTAATGAAAATCTACTGCTACGCGCGGTAAAAGTTCGGACAGTCGCCATTTTAGTCTATGTAAACTTTTAGTGTAAGTTAGCGTAGTCGAGTACTTCGCCGGTCAGAAGAACACCGATGTCGTGGAGGAAGCCAGAGGACATTGTCTAGCTACAACTGGAGTTTACACCGCTGAAGACAACGTTAGTTGAGCCAAGGAGCCACCGCGCTGTGGAACATGCATTGTTCACACCTGCAGCTCGTGGATGCTGTGCATGCTGGAGCAGGGAACGCTGTTCTCTCACCCCCTCATCTCGTCATCTTCACTCGCTCATCTCGCATGTCGTCAACTGGGATTGCTACATACTCAAAGACTTCTACTTCTTCAAAAGCGCTGACTTTGGGGTATTTGACATTAGTTTTGCCGGCTTATAAGTTTCCTTTTATATTTTTGAAAGTATATTACTGTGAATGGGATTTTGAATGTGTGTGGAAAGCTATACCTGGGGTATAAGATATTTTGTGTTAATAACTGAAACAAGAGTGACTAATTTACCGTTTATTTAAATTAATGTGTGTATGTTTAAATGTGTGAATATAAAGTAAATAGTTATAAAGAACCTAGGGTAGCTAAACCCCTATGTTATTCCCTGAAAGGAGCAAAGGGGCGCTACACCTCTCTCCCAAAAGTCTTCTAAAGTGGGACAAATGAATTCTAAACAGTGCTTTTTAAATATTCATCTTCATTAAAATCAATGAGAAAAATGGACAACAAGATGAACTTTTTATGTTAAGTTTCATGTGAAGTCATAAAAAAATGACTTACCATAAAGGTAAGTCATTTTGATCAGTAAAAGGAAATAATTGTAGTTATCAATGACAAGGACCATTCATGCTGCTCTATAGACCTCTGTCCACCATCCAGGTTTGATGTTTGGGCGACTAGCAGGATGCTATATCTAAAATATCATGTTATCATCACTAAGGCCCTTCAGCAGCGCTGGATTAGATAGAGGAGGCAGCTGGTGCTCTTATCTGTCTCTATTACCTCAGAAAAGAGAGTAATCCAATCAAGTAAAGTGTGGCGCAGGGTTTGTGAGTAATAACGTGAAGCGGTGCAGCCAGCCAGCATGCAGAAGTTTTACCAATTAGACAAGTAATTAATGCTGTTAAGCTTATTAAATCATATACACTGTATCTTTAAGCATAGCTTTTAATGCAAGATCAGCAATATGCCAATTTTTTAGTATTGCTAAACTGTTTGTGTAGTATGCCTAAATACATTTTGCTCATTTTAAAAACTATCACACCCTTTAATTTGTAGTATCATACATAGAATTAAGAAAAATAATTCTTAATTAAGACCACTACTGTTATTACTACCAAGTTTTGCATTTTAGCATGCTGACATTTTAGCACTTAACACAAAGTACAGCTAAGAAGTAAATGTGAGTGGTTTTTATGTTGCTACAGAGATGTCAATACAAACTTAATTTATAATCAAAGTTCAGGTAATATGTTCAATAGTCAAAAGACACATCACACAAGACAATAAAAGTGAACCTCATGATGGCACTAGAACAAAAAGTTTTAGCTTTGTCTAGCCACACACAGGGCCAGCTCATCAAGAAGATGCTGAAATATTTGACTGAATAATAATTGCTGCTGCTACAGGAATATAGGAGGATTGCCACCGTTGAAAATCAATGTTTTTTTTAGGTCTATCAATCAGAAAATCTGGAATGATTTCAATCTAGATCAAATGGTTGGGCCAACCAACCAACAGGCTGGCATTTCCATCTATGCAGACATGATCTAATGTAATAAACACAGAATCACACAATATCTCATCTCCCTGTCCTTCTAAACAACTATATTTGTTTGTGTACAAATATGCATTTGCAGGAAACAATCCAAGACTGTTATTTCAATGATCAGTTCATAACTGCCTTCATGGAATCAACACCTGCTCCACATCTTTAATACATCTTAAATTAGGCATTACCCTGTAAGGTTTTAAATATAGAATTTGCCATTGTCAAACTATATTTTAAAATGATTCAATCAAAGGTTTTGCATCCAGGCAGTCTCATTTTGTTCAGTCAGGATACCAACAGAGATGGAAAAATATCTTGCCAGCATGTCTGCCGCTTGTCTTTGGCAGCTTTCGCTTCTCAAACCGCTCATAAACTCTTTACAACCTACATGCTCTTATGGTTGCCAGATATGAGTAAGCAACCCTGATTCACTTGTGTCCTAGTGTAGTGTAGTAGAAGTACTCAGATCTTTAAACAAAGCTACCAACACAGCAATGTAAAGATACTCTATTACAAGTAAATATCCTGCATCAACATCCTACTAAAGTAAAACTCCGTGTATAAAGAGGTTTATGTAGTTAGAGTACTGCAGTAAAAGTAGTTGTTTTGTCCCTGTGACTGATATTTTATTATAGATGACATCGTTAAGTTTTTATTATGGAGCATTAGTATGGCAGCATGTTACTTTTAGATGCAGGAAGCAGAGATAGTTTGAACTACTTTATACACTGTTTCCTTCAGTGGTTCCCAGCCTAGGGCTTAGATCCCTCCAAAGAGTCAAAAAATAAACTCAACTGTCGATGTTTTTTGGTGAAATATTTGATCATTTGAACATGTATTGAAATGAAACCACATGGTAAGTTTAGAGCGAAAAATCACTATTTGGTGGAACTCGTGATAACTCGTTGACGTAAGAAGTGTGACTTGACTACATACAGCTGTTTGTCAGACGACTAGATTAAAAATCTTGTTATACTACTCATTGTGTCAAATCTTCTGAATAGTAACTAAAGCTGCCAGATAAATGTATTGAAGTAGAAAGTTTAATATCTCCCTCTAAAAGTGGAAGTAAAAAGAAGTATCACATGTAAAATATGTAAAAAAAAACAAAACAACAAAAAACACAAGTATAATACAAGCACCTCAAAACTGTACTTAAGTAAATGCAGTTAGTGACTCTATAGCCCTAGTGATGTGTGATGCATGCAGGCAGGTGCTGGTATTCAAATCTTAAGAAAAAACTTATCCCATCTCAAACATCCTTGCGATCAAGCACTGCTGTTTCCAATTGCACTTTCCTTGTGATTTTCATTTACTAGAAAACCACATCTGAAGTAAATTACAGATCATACTGAAACATAATATACAGATCACATTAAAGAGAACAATAAAGGACTTCACTAACTAACAAAAAAAGTTACCAACTAATTTTGTTTCACTCTGTATGGCTTTCAGTAGGGAGCTGGTAAAACGCACGGGTGTTGAGCAATGGCAATTCCACAGTACATTAACCATTCACAATACGAGCAGTTTAGTTTAGTTTGTTCATTAAATACAGAATGTAGGACATACACACACACACACACACACACACACACACACACACACAGATACACACATATTTGATTCATTTGGCCGAGTCACCCTATGTGTCTGCTTTGTGATACACTAAACATTCTGTAAACATTATCCTGTGCATGGTTACTGTCACCATGGCAGCATGACAACAGAAGTCAGCTCGGCCCCTCAAACACGGGACAGTAGTGTTATTTAATATTTGGCAATGTATGAGCACAGCATGTTTCTATCACATAATACTGTCACACCAGCGAAGACTTCTCCTCGCGGCCCTCCTCGCTCCCTGGTGCGGCTGAATGCGGCCCAGCTGTTGCTATGTTTTGGTCTTATCACACAATAACAACAAAGAATAAAATGCTCACTGAGAACAGACTGCCCTTAGTGTGATTCCATACACTTTGTCCACTGGCTGCATGGGACAAGAGCACAGACTTTTTCGCTGAGATGTAGGGCACTTACATCATATTAGGGAAATTTATTGAGTTAAGGAAATCAGGACAGAAACAGAACTGTTTGTGTGGCTGTAACCTAAGAGTTTGCTGCCAAAGTAAGACTGCAGTGAGTGAAAAAAGAAGAATAATGAGCTATTTTTATCGTTCTAGAGCTTAAACCCCACTTTTTTAATGGGTTTGAGGTTTTTGAGTAGATAAACAGGCTCATAAACCAGAGCTCATACTGCTGTTCAGTCTCTGTCAAAAATATTCAGTAGCAGACGTGCATCCTTTCATCCTTTCATGCACAAAAGCTGCAGTTACCTGCTCTCCTGGTGTAATTTGCATTAGTTTTCTAGAAGCCTAAACTGTACCTCTTAATACTGCACACTGAGGGCACCTTATCATGGGATAATATGAGATGGAATTCTGCTGCAACTCAGACACAAAACTGATTTCAGACACAATTTTTCATCTATAGTTCAATCAGAATACGGAAAAAATGAGGCAAGCAGCAGCCAAGACTCAGTAGTACTGCACTCTGGTTAAAACTTAGACTTGATTTAAATATTTTAAAGTTTATACACAAAGCTTAGTTTCATTGTAGGAATCTCCAGTTAACTGTTCAGCCTAAATGTCTCTTCATAACCATCTGAATGTTGCACTCTGTTTTCATTAATCAAAAATGATGATACTAGATAGATATAGTCCTAATATTTTACATTAAAATGTTACTGAATTGTTTTTTTGAAATTTAGAATAAAGCCTACTTATATTATTGTCTTAACAACTGCTATCTTTTCATATTACTGTTTGTATTTATTTACAGTATAAATGTCAATGTGTAAATAAAATAATATAAACTTGTTATTAAGCTCATTGCATTCATTACAGAGTTGACATATCAAGATAATTTTCTCTTTCTGTACTGCAAAGCAATTATCCCAGTAAACTAAAACGTTTGAAATATATACATAATGAACTCTACAGGATTGTATTCAATATTATTTTTCATGTTGCTTCTTTAAAAAATGTGCATTTCTAATTAATTGCATAATTAATATAAATCATTTAAAACAATGTATTTGACTCGTTTGTGCTACAGCACTTGTTTTATACTCCAGTTTTAGATAAGGATCCATACAAGGAAGTAAATATAGCCTTATTCTTATCACAAAATAAAAAATAATTGATATCTACCACAAAAAAGATGATTGTTCAGAACTGTAGTTAATAGTTAATATTTTTTTTAACTAATATGGTTAAGCAAGGCTTTGTTAAAAGTGAAAACACAGGTATGGGATTCATTGTGTATTTGAGGACTGTAATGAGACCTGTTGATCTAGTCTGTGTGTCTGTGTGTGTGTGTGTGTGTGTTCTGGTTCTTCTCCTTCCTCTGATGCTTCACACAGGCGTGCGGCCCAGTGACTGTAGTACCTGTCCGAACATCCTTCAGGATGGAAAATAGCTGGCCTGTGGAATCAAAGGAAAGGTGTGTGTGAATGTGTCTGTGTGCGTCTGCTCATTCCAACCTTGGACATGTCCACAAGAGGTGTTGACATTGTAACCATAGCAACGTAAATAGGTAAACACAAATGTGTAGAAAGATTATGTAATGTGCGTGTCAGGCAATTCAGGCAAAGGTTTAAAGGCTGAGTGTGTGAGTCTCCGCAGCTCAAGGAAGATCATTTCAAGTTGTGTACCAGTACTCCTGGCAACCAGGGCTGTAGCAGGCATGTATTTTATGGCAAAGGTCTAAGTGTATGTGTTTTACAGCATCTCGGAAACATAAAAATAAGTCTCTCTCTGTACATATGTGTGTATGTGTGTCTGTGTGTGAATGTATGATTACCATGAGGGAAGTTGAGTTGTAGTTAATCTGTTTTTGGCCTCAGCTTATTTTTCCACTCATGCTCACATAGAAATATATAGGCTACAGAACACACACGCACACAGATGTACACTTTGACAAACTGCAAATCTTCTGGTCTCAGCTGTTGCTGTATTGCTGTGATGTTGTTTGCTGCACATCTGGGACAGATTCACTTCTCAAGTCTTTGAAGCAGAGAGATAATTTTATAGGTGTTAGATGTGCCCACAGCTGTGAAAAACACATCTGATACTTTAATATGGATTGTATTCAAGTGTTTATTGACTGTTGTTTTGCTGATTACTTATTAACTGATCAATTGTATTGAATATTGTACATTCATTTTTAAATTTTGTGTCTTTTAGGGCTCCGGACTTCCTTTCTGAAATATGTCCAGGTTCCTTTTATATGTTGCCTTTTAATGCCGTCACATTGTAGTGTGGGAGCGACGCAGACAGAACTCTGCATGCCCTGTTTCATTCCACTGAGATCTACCCAGGCTGAAAATTTAAGCACTCACGGTATGTAAGTTGTTTTGAATAAAAGCAAGAATTAAAGGCCATATGAGGGAGAGACAGTCATACATGTCTGTGAAACCAGAAGTGCACAGTTTTCACATCAAAGTTCAACGTAGGCAGTGAAGCAGATGAGCAAGTGAAGGTCTTACTCGTGTTTAAGGTGAGTTAGTGTAGCTGTGTCAAATCAAAACACTTTTAGAGGGGGAAAGTGACACAAAACATGGCATTGTTGTAACTATGGGCCTTTCAAATGAATAAAGTTTAACTCTTCAGTTCACCACATTTAACTGACAGCAAATCTTGCTTCGTAGAGTTAGGCATGAGATCATAGCATTAATGTACAATAAATCGATAGTACTGATACCGTAGAAAATAATTAACAGTAAAGTCCAAATTAAATAAATCATAAACATAAACAAGAAAAAAGAAAAATAAATAATACATACATAAATTAAAATAAAAAAAGAGAAAGATAAATCAGCATCAGGGATAGAAACTAGCCAAGGAATCAAGTACACTACTCAAATACAATTTTGAGGTACCCTTGCTTTACTTGAGCTTTCCCAATTGAGGCTATTTTTCAGAGGGAAACAGTTAAAATTCTTCTCCACTGCTGACACTTGATCAAAAAACTAAAGCTGCTCATATTGTGAATGGATGATGTACTGTGGAATTTCCTTTGCTTAACATTGCTGCATTTCACTGACTCTCTACTAAAAACTATAAAGAATATAACTAAATTATATGATGACATTTCTGTTTGTGAGAGAACGTCTTTATTGTTATGTATAATGTGAATTGTTCGTTATGTTGCAATATGTGCTATAATTTACTCCAGATGTTGTTTTGTAGTAAAAAAAATCACAAAGAGGCTTCTCTATTAGAAAAAATGGTGCAGTAGTATTTCGAGGTCCTTGAGTACCTGAGTATTTGCACGTGATGCTATATTATACTTCCACTGTACACATACAGAGGGAGATGTTAAACTTACTACTTACACCATATTTACCTGACAGCTATAATTACATTTTAGATGTAGATTTCACATATTGGATTATATAACAAGCCTTTAGCTGAATATGTTGTTAAAGATGAAAACAGAGATTTAAACCTTTTGCATCTTACAACACAAACACATCTCACATGCCTATGAGTTGTTAAAGTTACTCCAGGCCGTGAGGCTGGCATTCAGGTATCTAAACTTATTGCATTGTTTTTTTTCAATAAATGTTAATTGTGTCTGGATTTATGCGTGCAAACAGAGTTATAGCCTCTGGCTGCAAGAACTTAGACATCACTTAAAAAGACCTTTGAAACTTTATTAAATTTAGGATGAAATATTGTGTTCTATACATACTTGTGCTTACAAAACTAAGTCAGAAAATTCACAGCAACATTATCTGCCTTACCTGCCTTGATTATCTATATACACTATATCTTTTATATAGTGTATATGTATGTAAGTAAAATGTTTTTATTTATATAAGTAAATGCGTACATGTCTTGTGTACAAGTATATATATGTGTATAAACAGATGTATGCATGTTATGCATTAGCATATTCAGCAAATATATGCAATTATATTTTATACCATCATTTTATTTTAAATCTTTTATTTTTTTTTAATCTGTACTTCAACAAATGTAAAAGTCTAAATAAAGTGAGAAAAAATTCAAAATGTCTTAATATACTTAACATGTTAAAACCAAAACACCCCGATAAATGGCCAGCATTGAGTTTTATGGATATACTGCAGGAGAAAACCTGCTCAAGAGAAAACCTCAGCTACAACACTAAATTAATTATTTTTTATGTCAGTAATAGGGTTGCAACTACCAACTATTTTGATATTTAATTTTGCGTTGTTTGTGTGATGATGAATGGGTCCTTGATAATATCCCTTTTAAAATCCTACTGAATATATTCTCCATGCTTTGTAATGATCCTCAGTGTAATTTCTATGATTTTCATTGACAAAATAATTAGTCTTTGAACTCTTTAATTTATCATTGAACTTTGCTTTAGAGACATTTTATCTTATTTAATTTTTTTCATCATTTGGGTCAGTTTGGTCTTGTTTTTAGCTTTAAATGGAGTATTTTTATATGTAGTAAAACACATTGTTAGAATTTTTATGCTATATTTACTCTGTCACATTAACATACATTGATTCACTTGTGTAGTCACTTCACTTGATGCCGATTTCATTTGATACCGAGTTTAAGTATATAACCTCTGCGGTTCTAGAGATATTTGATATTTATTATCATTTATAGCACGCGAACTGTAATAGGCCGTAAGTGGTTAAAACCACAACTCCCAGGATCCTGTGCGGTGACGTCGACGTGCCTTTCCCCCTCCCACAGCGCCTCCACGCTCAGAACGGAGCTCTGTCCGCTCAGTGTTTACGTTGGGATGCTAACAACAAAGGACAGCGCACCGCAGACAGCCTTTAATATAAAATAAAGCAAAGAGGATATTTATCTTTACGGTGAAAATTTCTAACTCCTGTAGGGAAAGGAACACATATCAAAAAACGCTTTTGCCTTCTTTTTTATTGTTTTAGATGTTTTAAGATTGGCACGATTTCGTTTGTTTGTTTATTTTTAAAATTTATATATATATACATATATATATATATTAGTAACGAGGGGAGATATTTGAATCCTTTTTATGTGTGTGCCAGTTTGCTAGCTTGCTAGCATAAGCGGCAAGTTGGGGAAGCTAGACAGCAGCTGTGTGGAGAAACTACACCGGAGACGTGAGAAGAAATAATCCTCGTTTATATCGCAGTAAGTAACGTTGCCTGTTTAATAGTTATAACGGCGATAATGGGGGGCACAGACACTGTGGATAGCAGTCGGGGCGCTAGCAAGCAGCAGACAGTGCTTTCTGTTACCGACACCTGCTTTGTCCCTGCTGCCATCTGCTCCGTGACCATTAACTGATCAGCTCTGAACAATGTAATGTTGCTGCGCCTCATGTAATGTCCCAGCTCTCTGCAGGTTAACCATGACAGTCGGCTTCTGTTTTACTGCGAGTGCTGCTCCTGCAAAGTGCTGACCTGCAGCACGCGCACGTACACACACAAACGCACACACACGTATGCACCTGTTTGTGCTCTTACTCTATCTCAGGGAAAATCTCTGTGTGTGTGCGTTTGGCTTCAGAGATGCAGGTATTAGTTTACATCACTTTCAGTCTGCATGCTGACCTGTCACTGAGGGTGGGGGTAGGCTGGGTGGGAAAGGGAACATTGTCTGATAAGGAATAAAGCAAATGCAGACTCTAGCCATTATTAAAGCTTGATTGCCAGTTAATGACTTCCCTCCCCTCCTTTACTCTCCTTTCTCACTATTTCCCATTTTATTGTGCCTCCGTGTCCCCCACCCCGCTCTTTTCTCTTTCTCTCCTACCCCCAGCCATCCACCCTTTCGCTTCTCCCCCTGTCTCTTGTTTGGTCTGTCCCGGGTTAGTAAAGCGAGGATGTGAAAAGTTCTGATCTCACTGACTCTCTCCCCGTGTTGGAAATGTCACTGTAACGACAGACGGTCAGGCATTAACTCCATCTGTGCTGCTGCCCCACCAGTATGCCCCAGGCCTTATTTCCATTGTCTGCTTGTCAGTGTGATGATTAATCAGGAAACTTACGTTTTTAGAAATCGTGGTCAGAGCATTTGATTCATTAAGCAACTCATTAACAGGGATGAAGTATCAAATGCTAGAAGCGGAGCTACACTTGATGATCGAATGTTGCATCAATATTCTTGTTATGTCTTAAAAGCCTCCATAAGCATTGTGGCAGTTTGTGAGTGAGATAAAGACATTCCATTCACCTATTTGGTGTGTTTGAAGGGATTTTTTTTTACATTTATACATGAAAGTTAAACACAGAAATAAGTACTAAAAATGTGGGAGTAAATGTTCCGAAACATGCAGGCAAACATGCTCTACATACTCTAAAGTGATGTGTAAAAATTCTTCCCTACAAATATAACTGGTTGCAGCGTTTCAACATTTGTAAACATGTCAGACAGCCATGAAGCTGGGTTTAAGGGTTACCTCGAGTCCCATAGTATATGTGTAAAACAAAGCTTTTGATTTATATGCCAGGGTCAGGTTACAGCTGTTGATATCAGTGCCATAACTCTAAACAGATGTTTATCATAGGTGATTGAGTTGTTTCACACTTTAATTATACATTACATGGTTTTGTTTACTTTGGCATATTAGTTAAAGGTCAGAAGGTCTGCTTTGTTTCCTTACTGAACAGGGCCAGGAAATTGGTTTACTAGATGTGTGTTACTGAAAAGAGAAGGAAAGGAGAACATTTTTTTTTCACAGAGACATCAGACACATTTAAGAGACAGAAAAGACAAGCTACTGCAATATAATACAGACATTGTGGAGTCCAAGGCAAATATCACACTAGAACACTATAGTCTATCCTATCTCATACTATTGAGACTGATCAATCCTAGTTCTTGCAGTCCTCTTGTCCCCATGTCCATGTACCGTTTTGGTAGCCGCCACAGTCCTGACAGGAAGTTGCATTACTGAGAAGGTGCACATCAGCTAAGATGTGTCCCCTTAGTTTAGAAGTTTAAAATCCAGTTTGAGAGTGTCCAAACTGAGCTGTATTTGATGTAGAAACAACACAAACATCAGTTTCCACATTGATATACAGGGGCAAGAGTCATGTGTGTTGTACTCATGTTTCTGTTTTCACATTGGTGTTGGGTGTGTTGCCCGCAGGCATATGTGTGTTCTCCAGTACAGTTTGGAGTCTCAGTATCAGGAAGGAAACTGGAGCTGAGGGTTTCAATCAGTAGAAAAGAGAGGTCTGATGTCTTAATGGAAGCTCGGTGCTGCTCGTATCCTTAATAACCCTGTCTATGGGGACAGAGGTGCCTCCCGGTCTCGGCCCTGGCTGGATGCCCAGGAACAAAAAAAAAAAAAAAACATAACCCCAATTTCATCAATTATTTCGACAAGTTGCAATCAGTATAAAGATTTGACATAGTCCTGTCTGAGGTGTATTCCTGCCTCTCATCTGTAATGCGCTGCCATTGGCTCCATCAGACCCCTGTGACCCTAAACAGGAATAAACGGGTATAGAAAATGCCTGAGTGAATGATTTTACATAGTAATGTATCAGGTCTGCATGATAACGTGATCCATACATGAAACTCTGTAAAAGACTGGACAGAATTACAAGCTTTGAAAATATGGAGTGCATTGAAAGGTTCACATCATAGAATTTTTCCACCAGTTTATTGTTGCATTTATATCCATTTCTTGGTGTGAAAAATGTTAAAGCAAGCTTCTGAAGGTCTTCTAAAATCTAGTGTCCGAAAAGGCACACTATTTAACACCTGCATCCCATCATCACACCCTCCTAAAGCCCCTAATATGCATATTTAGCCTTTAAGTAAGTTGAGGGAAGTTAATTTCAGGCAACAAATGACTGCATGTTGGTACGTTTTATACCTTGGTTATCATGTAGTGGCAGCATTAGTTTTGGGAAGTGTTTGCATTTATCTGTGTCATGCGCTGGCGGTGTGTAGTTTCATCAGGGAGTGGCGGTGAGCTCGGTCAGGTCTGCGGGTGTAATCGTCTGCACAGCTGAGCGGCAGATTTCCACCCGTTGTGTGTGTGAAGAGCTTGGCACCCTCCTCTTGGCCCGATTTACTCTACTGAGCCTGGTAAACAGGCTGAAGTTTGTAAAGGGAGATTAAGTCTGTCTTGGAAAGTGGGTCAGACAGTGGGCACATTTTTATGGCCTTGTTTCTGTGAGGTAAGGAAGAAAGGAGGAGGCATTAAACCACCAGCGCTTTTCTGTAATGTTGCTCCAGGGAACTTGTGCTTGATACACTTCTCTCATGCTCTTCCTGTTATCAGAAACATTCCGGTTCAAATATACATTCACTAATGAAGCATTCAGACTGACACTGAATATCCTTCTCGTCTTCTCTGTGGTGCTGTAGAGATGTGAGGACACCTATAATGAAGTGACTTACCAGTTTAAGGGCGTGTTCAGACAAAAATCTAAGCAAAATTGCATTTTGCTTAATCCACCCAAATGTTTGGACACTTTTTGTGATCTTTCTTTATCCGCTGTCAGTTTTGTTGCTCAAATAATTTCTTTCATCTTGCTCAAGCACACCTCTGGCCTGGTTTGCATCACTTCACTTGAATGTATGGCTGCCTATGTCCTTTTGAACCCTTATTATTGACTTAATGCACTGCCTTAAATTCACCTTGCATTCTGTATGAAAGCTAACCTCACTATCCATGGATTATTTTTCGTGGCCTTGCTGTTTTGGTGAATTTTTTCATTATGTGTTCAGCTAGTCAGATTAACAGAAATGTTCATCCTCTAGCGCACTGTAGTGTGTTTCGGGGGGGGTGGAGCTTTGCAGAATATATACAGAATTCTATCTGTGACAGAACACACGTTGGCTATAGTGTCAATTCTGTGTTTTCTGTGAACGAAAGCCAGAGCAAGAAGGAGAAACACAAAATATAGTGAATGGCTTCATGCAAGTGGTGTTCTTCTACTGCATGTTTAGAATAAGAAGTAGCTGTCTGTCAACATCCATTCTCCAAATCTGCTTTCTGGTGTGCAGGTATGAGCTTAAAGTCACTCTTATATTAATCAGTAAGCAAAATCAACACCAACCAGGTCCCTTGACTTAATTACTGTCTCCTCCTTTCTCCTCTAAAGGAGCCTTGCAGTTGGTCACCACATATCCAATTATCGTGTAATTATGAATTATGTAAACTCAGAAATCAGTTCACTGTAAACCACATATATAATGCAAAATCTATCTATCTATCTATCTATCTATCTATCTATCTATCTATCTATCTATCTATCTATCTATCTATCTATCTATCTATCTATCTATCTATCTATCTATCTATCTATCTATCTATCTATCTATCTATCTATCTATCTATCTATCTATCTATCTATCTATCTATCTATCTATCTAATGATCCTGAATAACAGCTGTATCAGATTTGATCTTCCAGTGTTGTACTATAAAGTTCTTCTCCTTCTAGGATTCTATCTTTATTCTTTAAATCCTGTCACTGCCTCTCCTTCTTATTATTTATATATTTTACTCTAACCCAGTTTGTATTTGTCTTATTCCCCACTTCTCTTGTCAGTCAGTGAATGTGGAAACACCAAGGCGTCGCTCCTGCTGCCAGCACCTGAGTCACAGAATTAAGGGAGGAGGGGGGAAAACTGAAACATAGCGAGGCTGTTCAGCTCCTTTTAGAAAACTGTTGGGAAGTTCACAGTCCTATTTGGCAGGTTTATTACCTTAACGGTAATCCAGCTGGATTCATGAATAGAATCTTTATTTGTAAAATGTTGGTGCAGCTCTGGAAAAATGTCCATAAATGTCAGGGATATGCTGACACAAGTATTGCTGGGCTGTATTGAGGGAGGAAAACCAATAATGTTGCAATGTTTTATTTATTTGAAATAAATATCGGGAGAAGATCAAAGTTCACAATTTCGCCATCAAGCTTTTTAAGGTCTGCAGCTCCATTTGTAAGAGAAAACTGTCTGTTGCTCATCGGCATCTGAGATGGGTGAATTGCTTTACATTTCACCTTTCTGTGTTGGGAATGTCTTGTGGTTCAACTGCATCTGCCCAAGCTCAAAGCCCTGTCAAGGATATACATATACAGTAAACTGGGAAAGGGAGGTTTGTGAGGGTGTGTAGATGACCCTTGAGATAGCTAGTTTGTAATAGCGACCTGTAATTATCAACTCCCCTCTGATCATGCATGATTGCAACTTCCTGCTTCACTTTTCAACCTTCCTGTCTCAAATGAGCTCACATGTACATCCTCACTCACATAAACAGTTGAGTGTGTAACTTGTCGAGGCTGTGGCTTACCCAGGGCATACTGAGAAAAACTGTGCAGTAAGTGCTAAAAGTCCATTAAATAATCAAAACCCAAAGGTGCTCATGCTCAACATGACCAAAAAATAGCAGCAATTCAGTGAGATGTGAAACACGAGTAGAATTGGTCATTCTTAAATCTAAATGATTGCACAATAGGTGAAACTGTTAAGAGTAGAGCGAAAGCAGACATTTGAGTCCCAAGTCTGGTTTATTTTAAAGTGTAGGAGAGAACCAGTAGTCTGAGGTACAAGTACTGCCGAAACCCAAACCGACCCTGCCGAAGGTGCACTTAGCTGCCTGTCTCATTTGGCTGAACAAGCGCTTAATCAAGTCAAATCATAAAGTAAACAGCCCATGCCATTTGTGGGGTACATTTTCAGAAGGGGGAAGTGGTGGTAACTTTCCAAACGAAGCACAGCCACCTGTGTTGCTAACTGTACCATTCAACACTACAAATGATAGTTAAACACCAATCATACTAAATTCCTTAATGATTATTTATATTTCCTTTAGTTGATGAAGGTCACATCTGTTTCTCTTATTTTTTTCCCTAGTATTGAAATCTTTATATGACATTAAGATAACAGCACTTCACTGTATTGCAAGAAAACATGAAAGTAACATAACTGCAACAGAAGAGGGATAATTCAAACACTGACATCACTCCTATTTATTCTCTGGATTGCAAAGGTCTTTTATTTCAAGCTGAATGTTTGTAACTCATGTAGGAACCTCTGCCGTCATTCATTTGTCAAACAGACATACGAGATACTTGCTGAAGGTTGAGGTGACAGAAAGCAGAGCAGCACAGAAAATCTCAGTATTCCAACTGCTTCTTTCTATCCCATTCACACACTTTCCATTCACAATGTTGCATGATGCATTGTAGCCTCGTTGCTACAGCAATATTTTAGGCCTAAAGAATGACACACGTTGACCCCAGTAGCACCTCGCAGTAATGAGTTTTCATCAGGCGCTTTTGTCAGTTCCTCAAATTATTCAGAGCTACAAATGTGCTTACACATTTAAATATGTATTCAAATAAATAAACACCAATTTAGAATTTAGATAGGTTGTATAATTTTCTCTACTACTGGGTTTAATGCCTATCATTCTGAGCTCAGAATTCACTCACACATCCCTAATACCCACACACATACACACACACACACACACACACACACACACTCTGCTGCTGTACTATGCTTGTAGGAAGGTCATATGGTGTGCTTTCTATCTGGAGATGGCGCTTGGTTTCAGAAGCACTTTGCATATGTGACTGTGTGTTATTCTGACTATACACACACACACACACGTATGTTTAGGTGCTCAGTATTGACATGACTGCATGTTTCACTGTTTGCACACAGAAGTGCACCGCCACATGTGTCAGTGTGCAACTGCTCCTCCCGCACAGGAATTTGTGCTTATACTGTGTGTATGAATGTGTCTTAGCTTGTATTTCTTCTGTGTCCAAGAAAAAACGTTGCTTGCGCTTGTGTCTTGTTGCACATCCACCAACAGGATGGATTGATTGTGTTCTCCCCACTGAATCATTAATGAGGCTGTAATTTGAAGACTGGCCCTCTTATTTATTTCCCTACCCTCTGTTATCAGTTAGCCTCCTCCCAGTGCCTCTTACAGGAAAACCAACAGGCAGCCCTGACAAAGCCCAGTCAAAGGACCTGCCCTGGAAAATCATGAAAAAGGAACTTTTTGTTACAAATGGTCTGCAACTAGTGACTATTTTGATAGTTAATTCATCTATCCTTTATTGAAACAATCAATTTAGTAGTTGCTTTGTTCATTAAATGGTTCTAAAATGTCAATTATTTTTTTCCCCAAAGCTAGAGATGCAACCTAAAGTGTTTTTATGAAGAAAACACAAAGACCAGAAAATAAATTTGAGTAGAATCAAGTTGGAAATTTTCTTCTTGAAAATGACTCAAGTTGATTAATTTATTATTCAAAATAGTTGGTGATTAATGTAATCATTGGCAAATAAGAAGAAAAGCAGACATCCTCTTATTTCAGAGAGAATGAATGAATGAGAGTGAATTTAAAGCATTTTTATTTAGAAAATGTATTTAATTGCAATAATTAAAATCGTTAATTTTTCATCGGACGACTCATTGATTAATTGACCAATATTCACACTATACTACTGTTGTCATTATGTGCTTGAGGCATACATATGAAAGGCAGCTTTAATTAAATTTAGTAAAGTCTGATTTACACTTATATTCAGAAAATTATTCATAGAAAACACATGAAAACTGAATCAGGTTTAATGATTCTCTTCAAGTGGTATCTCTTACAGTGTAGTTAACAATGGAAACATGGACATTAGGATGGGATGTGTTCTGCTAGTCCACTGAGCCTTTAAAGCATCCCAACCCCAGACACCATCCTGCCATCCAGCACCTCTGGGTGAAACTGAGGGCCCTGTTCTGGTGGGAGTGACCCTGGATTCTGGATTCTTTAGAGATGCCAGTCTTTCAGAGTCTCAGGGCAACTGTTTATTTTGATGAGTTAATTTAATACTCTGCAGGAATTTGGCGCCGAGGGGACCGACTCCAGTCTGCTGTTTTAGGAGCAGAGGACATAGGTGGGAACGGTGCTGTCGTGCACTATGCAAGGTCCACTTCTGTGTGCAATTAGCATATTTTGCACTTCAAAATGCGATTGGTTCTCTGGTTGACATGTGATGCTCACATTTCAAAACCGGTCAGACAGATGTGATGTGTGTCGGCCTAAAATGCTCATGAAATGTTTCAGTCTGTGACTTCATGGAGTCGGTTTTGTGGAGGCCCGAATAATTTTATGCCATCTTAAGAGATAAGATAAGATAAGATAGGACTTTTTGATCCCACAACAGGGAAATTTGCTTGTTACTGCAGCGTACAGAGTAAGGAAAAAGAAAATAAAAGCTAAAGAAAATAAAAGCTATAAAAAATAAAAAAAACACTATGTACAAAATTTGTAGAAGTTGTTGATCAGCATACACAGTATGCATTATGTACATAAACATGGAAAAAAATACTAATAAATAGCAAGAAAAAAGTATGCATAGGAAAGCATATATACATACATACATGCACATACATACCTACATACATACACACATGTACACATACATAGCTAATGCATGCTTAAGGTGTAGGATGTGTGTATAGAGTAAAGTGACAAGTGGAGGAAAAGTGACTACAGTGACATTTAGGTTTATGTTATGTTATAAAGTCTTATTGCTGTCGGGATGAATGATCTGCGGAAGTGCTGAAGGAGCTGCTCAGTGCACCCACCACCCCATGCAGAGGGTGATGGGGGTTGTCCATGATGGATGTTAGCTTTGCCAACATCCTCCTCTCTCCCACCACCACCACCGACTCCAGAGGGCATCCCAGTACAGAGCTAGACCTTCGAAACCAGTTTGTCAATTTTCCTTCTGTCCCCGTCTGTGCATCCGCTCCCCCAGCAGACCACTGCGTAGAAAAGGGCAGATGCTATAACAGAGTCATAGAAGGTCTTTAACAGGGTCCTGCACACTCCAAAGGACCTTAGTCTCCTCAGCAAGTGAAGTCGACTCTGGCCCTTCTTGTACAGGACATTATGTTTGTGGTGCAGTCCAGTTTGTTGTTCAGGTGAACACCCAGGTACTTGTAAGAGTCCACTGTCTCAATGTCTTTTCCCTGGATGCTCACCGGTGTGGTGGGGGATGACTTCCTCCTGAAGTCCACAACCATCTCCTTTGTCTTGCTGGCGTTGATTTGGAGAGCATTGGTCTCACATCAGCTGACAAAGACATTGATGAACCTCCTGTACTCCTGGTCGTTCCCATCTGATACACACCCGATGATGGCCGTATCATCTGAGAACTTGAAGGTGGCAGTTGTCAGAGTTGTAGCTGAAGTCTGAGGTGTACAGACTAAACAGAAAAGGTGAGAGCACTGTACCCTGTGGCGCCCCCGTGCTGCAGACTACCACCTCAGACACACAGTCATGAAGCCTCACATACTGTGGTCTGTTGGTGAGGTAGTCGATGGTCCAGGCCGTCAGCTGCTCATCCACTCCGGCTCCCTCCGGCTTCCCTCTCAGCAGTGCAGGGTGGATGGTGTTAAAAGCACTGGAGAAGTCAAAAAACATGATCCTCACCGTGCTCGCCGCTTATTTCAGGTGTGAGAGAGATTGGTGCAGCAGATAGATGATGAATTGCAGAGGGTCCAGTGCTGAGCTCACCAGTGGGCGAAGGTGGTGCAGGATGAGCCTCTCCATGGTCTTCATCAGGTGGGAAGTCAGGGCTACAGGTCTGTAGTGGTTGGGCTCCCTGGGCCATGCGATCTTTGGCACTGGTCTTCCACAGTTCAGGAACCCTCTCCAGGCTCAGACTCAGGTTAAAGATGTGCAGGACCACCTGACAAAGCCGGTCTGCACAGTCCCTGAGCAATCTGGAGCTGATTCCGTCTGGACCTGCTGCATTCCTGACCTTTGTCTTCTTTAGCTGACTTCTCACCTGATTAGCTGTGAGGCAGATCTGCGGCTGGTCCCGGGGTGGGTGGTGGGGCTGGCTTTGCTGTGGGTAGGTGTAATGGGGGTGTGGTGGGATGGTTCGAGGGGAGTGCATGTGGCGACAGCACAGCGCCAGAAGAGAGGTTAGAGGGGGGAGACAGCATATGGAGGGGGGTTGGTGGAAGCTGACGAGTGGGGGATGTTCTTGGCCCAGAATCGAATCTATTAAAAAACTGATTCAATTCATTAGCCCACCCCCGGTCGGTGGACACTGTTTCTCCTCCATTGTCCTTGAGGTAACCAGAGATCTTGTTCATGCTTCTCCAGACCTCTCGGACATTGTTTACTTGGAGCTGCTCCTCCATCTTTCTCCTGGAACTCTCCTTGCCACTCCGGATTTTATATTTTAGTTCCTTCTGCACTCTCCTCAGTTCCACTTTGTCCCCCGACCAGAAGGCCCTCTTCTTTTCATTTAGCAGGGCCTTCAGCTCTGGGGACACCCATGGTTTGTTGTTGGAGAAACACCATACCTTCTTGGTTGGCACAGTGTTCTCCACACAGAAGTTTATGTAGTCTGTGATGCAGTGGGTGAGGCCGTCGATGTCCTCACCATGTGGCCTGCAGAGTTCTTGCCAATCTGTACATTCGAAACAGTCTCTCAGGGCCTCACTGCAGTCCTCAGACTACAACCTGATCACCTTCTTGGTGGGAGGGGTCTTCCGCACAAACGGGGTCTAGGTGGGTTAGAGGATGACCGGGTTGTGGTCTGAACAGCCAAGTGGGGGGAGGGGTGATGAGCTGTAAGCCTCCTTTGTTTTGGCAAACAGCAAGTCCAGAGTTTTATTGTCCCTTGTATGGCAGTCAACATACTGGGTGAAGTTGTCAACATACTGGGTGAAGTTAGGGAGAGTTTACTATGTCCCCATCTGCTTTCAACAGCACAGCTCGGGTTTACATTCCTCACCTAGTTTCTAATGTTCAAGTCCTTTTCCTGACCCACTCCACATATTTCATGCCTCGCTGTTTATAGCTGACGAGTGTCAGTATTGTTGTGGCAACGCTTCTTTGGGTCAAGTGCTTGGCATCAGGCCCAAGTGGATTATTCTAATCGACCTTGTTGCAGACTACTCTTTTTTTCCAATATAGTCACAGCTAAAGAAGATCCTCTTTAAAGTAGCTCAGCATGGCTTAATATTGTCTGCTTCAGCGTGTGTAGAGTCACTGTGTTGATAACAGCACATGGGGAAGTGGTCTACTTTGTGTAGCAGTATATAAGCCCTCTAGAGCACGCTAATGTTTATTCTGCTGGAGCCCATGCACCACAGAGTATGTGCATGTCTTGTAATATGTTTCAGTAAAAAGAAAAGGAGGGATTGTAACCTACCACACATAAAACATGACAGATGGGCTGAAGCTAATTAATTTTTTATTCACAATGTTTGAGAGCATGTGTGCACCATCCTGAGTAAGCAGGATCTTCATCACACAGTAAGTCACAGTAGGTTTATTCAATCACATTTGTTTTTATGGCGTTTGTCAGATTCTCTTATATAGAGTGAAATATAGCGCTGCTCGATTTTCATTCTCGATTGTCTTCCAATAAAGACATTTTTCATAATATATAATATATATATATATATAATATATATATATATATATATATATATATATATATATATATATATATATATATATAGCACGCTGAACGAGGCAGCAACTGACCTGAAAGATAGGATCATGGCGAGGATGAACACAAGGCAACCCCGATGCCACTTACAACGGCTAAGTGAAGTACCATCTGAAGGTCTCCTGGAAGATGTGAATGCAGCATTGAGAGCAATCCCTACCACAACAATAACTGAAACCAATGAGCTGATATACACTTCAGCAGTAGTGATCCTAGAGATGCTTGGCTATAAGAGCAACCATGGGAGCCATGAGAAACCATGGAAACGAAGGTTGGAGGCTAAAATCAAGGCAACACGGAGTGAAGTGAGCCAACTGACAGAGGCCCAGAGAGGTGCAATGAAAAGACCAGTGCCCAAGAGGTACAGACAGATGCCCATACCTGAAGCACTCGAAACTGCCAAACAAAGGCTCCAAGCCTTGGCCAGCCGCCTAAAGAGGTACACACATGAGAATGAAGCCAGACGAATAAACCGGCTCTTCGCAACTCAACCTGCGAAAGTGTACTCTCAATGGCAGGGTAATAACAACAGAGCAGACCCACCAAGGCTGGAAACTGAGAGGTACTGGAAAAGTATATGGGAGCGGGAGGCATCACACAACAGCGATGCACAGTGGCTGAGGGCACTGAGGAAAGATCACAGCAACCTCCCTGAACAGAATCCAGTTACCATCACAGTGGCAGATATCCAAGAAAGAGTCTCAGGTATGAAAAACTGGACAGCACCAGGCCCTGACAGGATACACACATACTGGCTTAAGAAGCTCACTGCACTCCATGAGCGCCTAGCAGCACAAATGAACCAGCTGCTAAGGGATGGGACTCACCCTGAATGGCTAACCGAAGGGCGAACGATCCTGATCCTGAAGGATCCCTCAAAGGGTGCAGTCCCATCCAACTATCGGCCAATAACCTGTCTCTCCACAACATGGAAGCTCATGTCAGGTATCATCGCGGCTAAGATAAGTGGGCACATGGATCAATACATGAGCGAAGCACAGAAGGGCATTGGCAAAGGCACCAGAGGAGCCAAACACCAACTCCTGGTTGACAGAACAGTCGCCCAAGACTGCAGAGCCCGACACACCAACCTGTGCACAGCCTGGATTGATTACCAGAAAGCCTATGACTCAATGCCACACACATGGATCACTGAATGCCTGGAGTTGTACAATGTCAACAGAACTCTAAGGGCCTTCATTGCCAACTCGATGAGGTTGTGGAAGACCACCCTTGAAGCCAATGGGAAGCCACTTGCACAAGTCTCCATCAAATGTGGAATATACCAAGGAGACGCTCTGTCCCCACTGCTGTTCTGCATAGGTCTGAACCCCCTCAGCCAAATAATCAACAAGACTGGCTACGGATACCGACTCAGAAATGGGGCAACCATAAGTCACCTCCTCTACATGGATGACATCAAGCTGTACGCCAAGAGCGAGCGAGACATCGACTCACTGATCCACACCACCAGGATCTACAGCACAGACATTGGGATGTCATTCGGGCTGGAGAAGTGTAGTAGGATGGTGACAAAGAGAGGGAAGGTAGTCCACACAGAAGGGGTCTCACTCCCAGAAGGAACAATAGCAGACATTGGGGACAGTTACAAGTACCTGGGGATACCACAGGCAAATGGCAACCTTGAAGCGGTAACAAGGAAAGCGGCAACAGCCAAATACCTCCAAAGGGTAAGGCAAGTCCTAAGGAGCCAGCTCAATGGTAAGAACAAGACCCAGGCAATAAACAGCTACGCCCTGCCAGTGATCAGATATCCTGCAGGAATAATAAGGTGGCCAAAGGAAGAGATACAGACCACAGATGTTAAGACACGAAAGCTCCTCACCATGCATGGAGGGTTCCACCCCAAATCCAGCACCCTGAGACTGTACGCTAGCCGTAAGGAAGGAGGCCGAGGATTAGTCAGCGTGAGAGCCACTATCCAGGACGAAACATCCAAGATCCTCAAGTACATCAAGGACAAGGCCCCAACAGATGACGTGCTCAGTGAATGTCTCAGACAATGGAGAACAGAGGATGAGGTGCTGGAGGAGGGACCATCATGGGAGGACAAGCCCCTACACGGGATGTACCACCGGAACATAACTGAAGTGGCTGATATCAAGAAATCCTACCAGTGGCTCGAAAGGGCTGGACTGAAGGACAGCACGGAGGCACTCATCCTGGCTGCACAGGAACAGGCCCTGAGCACCAGAGCAATAGAGGCCCAGATCTACCACACCAGACAGGACCCAAGGTGTAGGTTGTGCAAGGAGGCCCCTGAGACAATCCAGCACATAACTGCAGGATGTAAGATGCTGGCAGGTAAAGCATACATGGAACGCCATAACCAAGTGGCTGGAATAGTGTACAGGAACATCTGTGCGGAGTATGGGCTGGCAACCCCAAGGTCAAAGTGGGAAACACCTCCAAAGGTGGTGGAGAATGACCAAGCTAAGATCCTGTGGGACTTCCAGATCCAGACTGATAAAATGGTAATGGCAAATCAACCAGACATTGTGGTGGTGGATAAAGAGCAGAGGAAAGCCGTGGTGGTGGATGTGGCAATACCAAGTGATGGCAACATCAGGAAAAAGGAGCACGAGAAACTGGAAAAGTATCAAGGGCTCAGAGAAGAGCTGGAGAAGGCTTGGAAGGTGAAGGCGACAGTGGTGCCCGTGGTGATCGGAGCACTCGGGGCAGTGACCCCCAAACTGGAGGAGTGGCTACAACAGATCCCTGGAAAAACATCAGACATCTCAGTTCAGAAGAGCGCAGTCCTTGGAACAGCAAGGATACTGCGGAGAACCCTCAAGCTCCCTGGCCTCTGGTAGAGGACCCGAGCTTGGAAAGTGGATGAGACCACCCGTGGAAGGGTGAGAAGGGAATTTTTTTTTTTTTTTTTTATATACACACACACATGGACAAAATTGTTGGTACCCCTCAGTTAAAGAAGGAAAAACACAATTCTCACTGAACTCACCTGAAACTTACAATGTACAGCAATGAAATCTGAAAACTATCAAGGCCACATTCTGGAGAGAAATGTGCTGCCTAGTGTAAGAAAGCTTGGCCTCAGTCACAGGTCATGGGTCTTCCAACAGGACAACGATCCAAAACACACAGCCAAAAACAACCAAGAACGGCTGAGAGAAAAGCGTTGGACTATTCTAAAGTGGCCTTCCATGAGCCCAGATCTGAATCCCATTGAACATCTGTGGAAGGAGCTGAAACATGCCATTTGGAGAAGACACCCATCAAACCTGAGACAACTGGAGCAGTTGGCTCATGAGGAGTGGGCCAAAATACCTGTTGACAGCTGCAGAACGCTCAATAACAAATACAGAAATAGTTTAATTGCAGTGATTGCCTCAAAAGGTTGTGCAACAAAATATTAAGTTATGGGTACCATCATTTTTGTCCAGCCCTATTTCATTAGTTTTTTTTTTTTAATAATTATGCTAATCAACAATTCAAAAGTAATGGCTGAATTGATTATTTAATTTTAAATACATTTTTATTTATTGTTACTTTTGTAAGTTTCAAGTGATTTCAGTGAGAATTGTGTGTTTTTCCTTCTTTAACTAAGAGATACCAACAATTTTGTCCACGTGTATATATAAATATGCCCTTAGCGTCCAATGTGATTAAATGCCTTTTTTCCAGTCAACCGTCTCTCAACTGTCTCTTACAGCAAAATCTTGTGTTTAAGTAACTGAAACCAAAGGATGTTTCTTTTTTGCGTGAAAAGTAACTGAAATAAATAACTGATTATCAAAATAGCTGCTGATATTCAATCTTTTTCCCTTGATTGATTAATGCATTAAATGACTAATCGCTGCAGCTCTTACATGGTGTTTGAGAGGCCACAATGTGCTGTAGGGATTACAAGCTGCTGGTAATTCCCTTACAGTTCTAGTTTATGGAATACTTTTTTTTGGATTGTATTTTAGATTATATTACACGTGTGGTTTTAGTGGTTAAGCACATATTTTCTGATAATCTTGTGCTTTGTAGAGCAGACAGAAACTACAGCTTTTCTCGTCTTTGTGTAGTGTGATGTTTATCAACCAGAAATATGGCTAAACATAATCAAGCTGCCATTGGTGACTGGCTTAACTTTACGGTTCATTGTCTTGTACTTGTGGATACAGTGAGTTAGGGATTGAAAAACTTAGCTTACCTTCTGATCCACAGCCGGCTATCTGAGGTGGTCATCTCGCAGCAGCGTCATTAGGACAAATCCTACAGTTAAACACTGACCTGCTACCTTTTTTGTCTTCAGTGTTCCCTAACTGGATGTGGCCTTCCTTCCTCTTGAGCAATGACATGGCGCTCATGTGATTATGGCATATTTCCCTCTCTGTTGGTGTAAATATTGGACTACACACACATACACCTTTACACACACACACACACACACACACACACACACTCTGGAGAATACCAGGGACCATTAAACATGAGAAGTGTGCATCTATCTGTGAGTGAGAAGGGAATTGGGACTTCCTGTGTGCATCAACATGCTGACCGTGTATATGACTCTGGAGCAGACTGGCTACAGGCATGTGTGTGCTTGGACAGAATGTTCCTATGAAAGCCAGGAAATGTTTTGTTTAGTAATAATAAACAAGTCATTCAAAAAAAGCAAAATAAACTCTTGTAAACTACATTATTCAATTTCCTTTGTCTATGCTCCACGGCTTGGTAGCTAGTTCCATGATTTCACACTCTGGTTTGTATTAATAATTCATCTTCGTCTTATCTGTGTGCACATGCAGCTGCAGGTCAGGAAACGTAATTCGTTTTCGGGTTTATTTCGAGAAAGAAGACTGGAAGTTCTGGGTGATCCTGTGTGTGTGGATGAAAATGAGTCTGATCTTTTCCATATTTATAAAGTTTGACATTTCCCATTTGAATCCATACATTTCCTTTAAAGCTCTAGATGGGAATTGTTGCCTCCTCCTTCTGGCAGTGAGAATAATTGTGGTAGCCTACATCTACCACAATTCATCTGGATGATGAATTGTTTTGACCATCGCAAAACCCACCATGAAATGACTCAGAATTTGATCCATACTCTCTCAAAGTCAAAGTCAATTTTATTGTCAATTTCTTCACATGTACTTGACATACAAAGGAATCGAAATTGTGTTTCTCACTATCCTATGCGTTTTACATGTACAACAACAATAAAGTGCAGGTGTGCAAGACTGATACAATTTGAAAAGCCTAGAAGTTTATTTTATCTACATTCAAGTTCACAGAGGGCTAACTGGAAGTTTACTGGCCTAGCTGGTGTAAGTAAGCACTCATCAGGCCAGCATGGGAATGGGCCACAGACACCATATTTAAAAACTCGGTATGTTGTGAAATACAGAGAGTTTTATCTGGCTGCTTTAATCAGCTTTGTGCCCAGCTTGTTTTGAATGTAACAGGCATTCACATATGGAAAGTCCCACGCCATAGCTTTAAATGAAAAGAACAGGAAAATCAAAATGCAAAAAAGGGTGTTGGAGCCCTGTTTATGAAATCCAATTCCCATCACTGAAAGAGAGTGTGAGCAGCTTGGAAAATGAACATGAGCCATTTGCCAAAAACTGTCATCCACATCACTTTGGCAGGTAACCAGAAGTCCTTTGGAAGTGCTTTCTGTTCCGTAAATCTTTTGGCTACTGTGGTGATGAATGAAAAAAAACTGTTGCTGATCATCTTGAAAAGGACACCCTCCAGTCATTAATCATCCCGTTATGAATTGTGTAGTGTCCTGCTGTCCTTATGGTCAGTGATTTAAGTTCTTGCAGGGGAACATTGTAAGGAGGGCCACATTTAGTTAGTGGTTATGATTGTGGATTGGAAGCCAACTTCCAATCATGTGTTTATCACAATCCATTGCACTCTGCGTACTCCTGGATGTCTAAATCACTCCATGACTCTGAAGATGCACAGGAACCAGTGCATGCGCTATGGAGTGCATTAGTTATAATTATTGCTATTCACACTGACATCCTGCATACTGCTTATTATAAAACACTTTCACCAGCATTCTGCAGGTGCACCATGCTTTTCAAGTGCCGCAGTAGTGAACAATTTTTTGCTTGATGCACAACAGATGTGAAACATATCTTTATATAAATTGGATTGCTCTCCCACTTTAGGCTGGGGATGCTCTGTGAGCTCCATTGTTAGGCAAAATATTTAAATTAGCCTCAGGTGTTGGTGGCAGCGCTGGGCAATATTTTTTGTTTAATATGGGGATATGCATATTTTGAAATTTCCTCTAAAGCACCAACTGTATTGGAGTGAACATTTTGATGCATACAGTCTGTGTGAGAAGGCGGTCACCCCCCCCCCCTTCTCACCGGCTCCGTAGGGCGGAGCCACAGACTTCCGTGTTGCTCCTGGGACGGAGACAGACTTTTGTACGCACAGTCACACACACTCACCACACACAGAGTTTGAATGAATTTGAGTTTATTGTCAAATGTATATGTGTGAAGTGTTTGGTGACATGGTAAGGAGCGGGAGGCAGACACCGTGATCGCGGCGGGCCACCTCACCCGCGTGCATTACAGACAACGGTCACCACTCACTCGGCGTCCAGTGCGGTACCCACTGGTCGCCCTGTGGTTCCTCCGTTTACTGTTTAAGCCTCCGGTTTGTCATACAATCACACACACGGCTGCATCGCTTCATTCTCACTCACCTGCACTCACCTCTCGGTCCGACTCCGCTGCTCCTGTGCGGAAGCGCGGGCCGCGGCAGGAGCAGGATTTATCGGGTGTACTTCACGTGTCACAGGGGTGTTTCTGTTTTCTTGTTCATTGTAAATATGTATGTGTGGTGGAAACATGAGTGTGATGTTTTTATGTGTTTTTGTGTCTTGATATTGTTATTGTATGTTTCACTATTTGGTTAAGTTGTGATTGATAGTAACTGTACCAGTAATTATTGGGATAGTGGTTTCCCGCACGGATGGTTTGACCCAATTAAGCCTAGCCAGGCAGACACTTAAAAGGGCTACCATTTGTCTTTGTTGGGTGGCTGAGAGGGAGATTGTTGTGTTGTGCTATTGTCGGTGGTGTTTATCGGTGTTTATCTGTGTTTATCCAGAGTGTACCAGTTTTAATAATGTAATATATATATATATATATATAAAAATAATAAATGTTATAGTTTCATTTGTCTTGTCATTCCCTTCCTTCTTCTTTCTTTACATGCTCGGCAATGACGATACCATCTGTTCATGTTCATTGATTGATAATAGCATATAGAGGGGGACAAAAAAGAAAATCTGGCATCAAGTTTGCCCACTCCCTCTGCACTCCTGCAGATTGGTTTTCAAGTCATTGGGCATCTAATCTTTACTGTGTGCAAATCAATCCGTCTGCATTGACCTGTCCATGCAACTCTACACACCGGGGACCAGAACCAGGGCGTCTGAAAAACTAGCCTGCACCCACACAAACACTCACATATGCATTTTGTTCGCATTAAAACACTCACAGTAAATTAACATACATAAGCCTCTCATGTGTTACCCATACACACACACACACACACACACACACACACCCAGACACACAAGCCTTCCACACTCAAACGGTAGACTCTAAAGTCCTCAGCCATAATTTGTGTGGTTAAATCATACTTTGACTTGTTATTCTGTGCTGTTAAATGATTAAACTGTTTTCTAGACAAGCCCTTACAAGGATGAGGTTTATAGTCAGACCCAGTAGTCATCCCTTTTCCTACAGCCGTAAAATCTCCGGTGTTATGTGCTGCATATAACGCTCCATTTGGAAAAATAGTCAGACATTCCAAGAAACTGTAGGAAGCCTTTCATCTCTAGCTCTTTGCTTATTTCAAGACCATAAATAGATGACTTATATCCAGACCCATAAGTCCTTTTTACTCTACTTCTTCTTTTATCCTGACATCTACGTCAAACTAGGTTCAACACAGAGGTTCCAGCTTACATTTTGTTATAATCACTTACATGTGATTCAGTGTCTTGCCTAACATTGACAATGCTGCAGATAAAACAACATAATTTTTAGTCAGTCTGTAAATCTAAAAAGGTTAAAAATGTTAATATTGCCATCTGGTTACCTAAGAAAACTAACGTTTTTATTTAGAGTTCTCAATAGGACAAAGATCATGGGTAAAGATATAGCAATTCGTCCCATCAACACTTCATAAATTGGTTCATTAAGCTCTGGTTGACAAGTTGGGATACCAAGAGCTGCCTTGTAGAATCATTTTATTTTTGCTCTGTGGGATTGAATAAAAGAGTTTGATTGGTCTCATTGTAGATGCTAAACTCCCTTTAAGTTAATGATGCAGCCGCTAACATTGTCTTGTAGTAGTTCAAACAGTTACTGGAGCATGGAGCTCTTTTTAATGATGTCAAAATAGCTTGAAGCTCAAAGCAGGCTTTGCCCTCATCCCTGACTGATTAAAAGTCTTCAAAGGTGGAGTTAAATGCTTGCGAAATTCTGACGAGTTAATTATAGTCTTTAATTCTCTTCTGGTCCTTTGTGTGAGATAGTTTCACATTATTAGGACTTTTCTCACGTTAACAAGTTGGTGTTGGTGGGAGTTAAGAACGTTCATGTTATGACAAATTAATAAAAAAATCCTAGGAAAAATGGAAAGACATTGTTGTGTAGTATGTGTGTGTAATGGCCAGGTGGATGTTTTTGTACTTTTTCCACTGTCAATAAGATTTATTGACAATATAAGTAGTAGTATAATTCTGTACTTATGGAGTTCAACCTCCAGGTCTGCTCCCACAGCATTTAACCTTGAAGCCTTGTTGTTGTTGGATGTGTCTTTTCTCTTCTATGGGCTAAGTGGTGCAGAGTTCCTCACGGTGTGGGAATTTGACAAAGAAAGCTTTTGTAACAAGAGGCGAGGGCAGCTCGATTCTTCTGCAGCATGAGGCGGATCCGCTGACGCTCGCTCTTCCCATCTGTTGTTAACTGTCTCCTTAACAAGAGAGGGGACACGGGATCCAGTTTTAAAATCCGGATTCGTACGTGAAATGTCCTCATTATCATCAGTTTACTTTTAGCAGCACATGGTGTTGAAACACTGTGTGTGCGATGACTTCTACTGGGAAATCCATTGGGTTAGCTTCTTCACTGTGCAGCAGTCTAACTATTCTTGATGTATTCAAGCTGGGCTTATAGAAACCTGACCTGGGTGTCAAGAATAAACGGTGGGTGGGCTTACCATAAACCACAACCTTAACCATTAAAGCCTATTTGTAAATTCTACTGGAAAGTAGACTGACGTCCACTCTCATAACCTGAGGTTGCTATATTTCTTGCTTTGATCATCTATAAAAGGTCAGAAAAAAGTGAACAAATCGAGTCACAGTTTCAGAGCCTACTTTAATGTACACAATTAGACTGACATTAAGAAATCTAAATTAACTTACATTGACATAAAGCAGAATAGTAACAAAAGGTCATGTTTGAGAAGTTGGAATCAGTGAATGTTAAATCTTTTTTGCTCACTTAATAATTTAAATGGCCCAAAATGCAACTTTCATGCATCAAGATGTTAAAAATAAAAATGAATTGTTGATGAATTTCTGTTGATGATTATAAAATATATAGTATTGATAGATAATATTATGAAGAGTTTGGTTATACTCAACATAATTTCTTTACAGGACATGCTATGCAAGCATGTTAGAAAGTGCTGGTAGTTGTTCCAAACAGACACAATAAAGACATGGGAGACCAGTTGTTCTTTAACTACTGGATAATGGTGTACATTTTCACACAGTCTCTCCTGGTAGGCATTGTTCATAGTTCACAATGTTATTTCAGTCAGATGTTTACATGAAAAGTGACATAAATAGTCGTGCCAAGAATGAAAAAATAGAGCCGGAGCTCTAAAAGCGGATGTGAATGTGGGATTGTCAGTTTTGGAAAGTTAGAGAAATAGTTAGACACAGCCATAATCGGATGTTGGAAAGCTGTGGAGGTGGGGGGGGAAAGAGGGACGAACATTTTTGAAGAAGCATACTGGCAGCAGAAGCTTTTTCAGCACTGAACCTAACACAGAAACGTATTTTCACGTCAGTCTTACGTAAGCACATTTCAGCAGAGCAGATGTTTGCTTTTAAAGGGCCGTGAACCTCTGGCTTCAATGTGAATAATGTCTCTCGCCACTCCTCACACCCCGCTGCTGTTTACATGCCGGTCCTGGCTTGTGAATTCATGAGTAGCGCCGTGCTGAATGTCAATAAACCATTTAAAGCCTGTTACTTATTTCTTTGATAGCAGGTATTACTCTGTGTTCTTTGAAAATGTCTCTTCATTGGCTTTGTGGCACTTGTGTAAATGTATCTGATTGAGACGGTTGCCTGGAAGGGAATTCACAGTTCCTGCAGACTTGTGGGAATGAGACATAGGAAAAGGTAAATAAGATTCAAAGTACAGTGGTGCAGAATACACAACACCATGAAGTTCAGCTGTCTATTTGTGATAAAGGGAACAAGCCAGTCGTCGCAAAGGGACGCAAACATGAAAAGACTGAGGAGGAGGGAAGGGAAGGGCAGGGAGAGGCTTTCTGTTTTTGGAAAGTTGTTGTAAGCTTTTAAAGAACTCGCATCTCTCGCAAGCAAGTTGCCCATGGGAAGCATGAAAGGTGCAAAATACCTGAAAGCCATGTGAGTGTTTGAGGACGTGGGGAGAGCCGGTAATACTGGGTGATTATCTATCTGATCAACCTCTCCATGAAGGAGTTCGACAAAAATCACAGCAGCCACACAAGTAATAAGATGAGCTTATTTATTTATCTCAGATTTTTACCAACACAGCAACTGTTGCCTACATTCTGTTTATATCTGCCAAAAAGCCATCCTCTCAGGGGCCAGCCATCTTTTATTCATTGATTTGATGACCACTTTGCCAGGAAGATACCATCACTACTTTCCAGGAACGAAGATATTTACACCATGTATGAGTTCCTGGATTATTTTTCTTTGTGATCAAACTTTTTTTTTTTTTTACTTTTTTTTATCTAGATTAGATTAGATTAGATAGATTAGATAGCTCCTTTATTGTCCCACAGTGGGGAAATTCACGGTGCTACAGCAGCATTGAAAGAAGTTACAAAAAAAATAAATTAAAATAAAAACAATAAAAATTAACACAACAGTGAGCCGACCGAGTGTGTTCAATCTACTGTTTTTTATTGTCCTTTCTCAGATTATGTTAATTGTTTACCAATAATATATATTTGATTTGTTAGTGATGTCTATTTTTAATTTTTCCGGTTTTAAATGTGGGATTTATTGCTTTTTGTGTAATATATAATCTTTGAGTCTGAAACAGAAATTGTATATTCCACCTTAGTCTTTAAGTTATTATAATTTCCATTTATTCATTAATTGAGTCAATAATTAGTAGAATAATTGGTAAAGAAAATAATAGTTTGTTAGTTGCAGACAAAACCTCAGTCACTAAACAAACTTGTGGTGATTTCTATGTTGTTAATAAAGGATTTAAATTGAAATGTGAACAGCATATGTTTTTAAATGAGCTAGTTTCTTAAGCTGTAAGGCCAACTGGTTATTCATTAGGACCTGTATTTTACATTTTGCCTCAGTACACTCAACTGAAAAGTGGGGTTCCTTTATCCACTGACCTGATTTTTGACCTACACGCTGAGAAACACACAATCTGATAAAGCTGTTGTTTCCACAGAATGTGCCTTCTGATCTTGAAAGTATGTCACACATTTAACTTACCACTAGTCTATTCAAGCATCACTCACCCTTTTACTCAACATGAAAGTGTCATGCAGGACTCAAACCCTGCAGAGAACTCCATTTAATCTGATAGGCGGTCTGGTGCACTGATGTGCAGGCACTGCTTCACTCACTGTGCGTGTGTCTTCCTGTGTGCACGCATGTTTGTCGTCATGTGCTGTGCTCTCTTGGCAGCCAGTGGGAAAGGCAGGTGTCATCCATGCCTCCCTGCATTTAGGTTTTTACAAGAGCTCTTGGAGGCGTGGAGCCACCGTCCCTGCTGTCAGTAGCAAGCTGCTACAGTTTGTGACCTCAGCCGGAGAAGCCTCGCTGAGCTCCGGGTCTATTGTTGTAGGGCTGTGTGTGTCGGTAGCTAAGCAGCAGCTGGCACGCAGCCACAGCAAGCCTGTGTCACCAGAGCTGGAGAGACTGAGCGCTTAGTCAGGAACACAGACACACACCCATGTACCTAACACATGTGTACTAGAGAATTTTGAGCTGTTTCCTAAAGTCTTCAACCATCTACATGTTTTTCTTAATGAAAATAACTAAGATAGTACTACTATATACTAATACTAGATATTTTGTAGCAGGTGAACTAAGTGTTCAAGAAAAGGCTGCAACTTGTGATTATTTTCATTATCAGTTAATCCGATCAATAAATAATTTGAAAATAATGAAACCTACCCGTTATAATTTGCTATGGTGATATCTTTAAATCACCATTTTACCAGTTTATAGTCTAAAATAGACTATAAGTAAGTAAGTTCTTTATTGATAAATGTGAAAAAAAGAGATTATTCCATAACTGACAGTAAAGTTGTCACTAAAGTTTCAGTAAACTAAACAAGGACACTCTACTTGTTGCCTTTGTTAGAAAAAAAAATCTAAATTTGTGTAATTGTGGTATTGGTTGCTTGGTTTTTCAGGAAAATTCCTGTCTCATGTGCTCCTACAGTAAATGGTTTATTATGAACATTCTTCTCTGGGAGACTGAGCTGGGTGAGTTTGTCCTTGAGCTCCAGTGCACAATAGAAAGCAAAAAGGGAAAGTTGATTTTATACAGACAGATAATTTAGCACTGCAACAGGACCCACGCCGTACATTTCGTTTAGTCTTCAGTGTGTAGATCCATAGGTAAAAATCAATTGCCGGTAAGTCAGCCAACAGCTCCTGTGACACCATAGCCTGGGTGTACATATGTGCAGTCACACAGATCAGTACAAAGTGGTTTAGTATGTACACCAATGCTGCATGCGTGTGTACGTGTAAGAATGGGAGATTAACCCCTTTCTGTCTTCACCTCCACCTTCTTACTTTCCTCCATTTTGTTTTTATTTCCAACTTCCCCATCCATACACACCCAAAATGATTCATACCCCTATCAAATGCAAGGGAATTCTTGTTTTTTTTTTCACTTAAAAATTTGTATTTCACCGCAGTTTTTAATTAAATAGGACACAAAAGAAAGTAAAGAAAGATTTCACTCACAAACATGCCCTGCCAGAAGCTTTCTTTATCAAATAAATAATTTGTAAGTGAAAAAATAAAGAATTCCTTTGTATATGACTGGGGTATGAATAATTTGCAAAACATAATTTGCTCTCTTTAATACACCCTAAATATCGTTGTTGTATCCAGAAATTAATAATTTACAGTAATTTTGTATTATGCCAGGATTTCATTGTATGTAAAATGTGCAAAATGTACTGTGAATACAGTTTTGGTTGTGGCTGAGTAAGAAAACAATACCTGAAAGTTAAACCTTGTGGTCATTGAATGCATTCGGTGTCAAACCCCATTAAACGTTTGAAAAAGTTTTGAAAAAGTGAAATCAGTACCAAGAAAAGTGTGTAACCAAACAACTTGCAAAACATCCTTCTCCACCCCCAACTTCACTGTCCTTTTTTCTAACTGAAAAGATTCACAACCCTAACTCTAACCCACCTGCAGAACTTAAAGTGCCAATTTTTACTTTTTTATATTTGTATATAATTTTTTTATCTAAAAATTCAATTTCTGTTGAACCCCGGTGTGTTTTTATTCTGTATTACCACCTTGTCCTTCTTTTCTTACTCTCACTGTGTGTGAAGAAGCCATTTATAGTTTATAGTCTAGACTGAGTCATTCTGTGAAAACAGAATATAGACCCATTGTTAACACAGTGTTAAGACTTTGCCAGTGAGATATTGTGACGTGAAGTATTACTTCCTTTACTAGTGAAGACCTTGATGCTGCTCAGACCGTTATCGGAAACTCCAAAATCACCCACAGTTTATCAAAACTAGTTAACAACCCACAATCTCGGTTGGTGGTGGTGCAAAATTGGTCCCCTTCTGTTTTCTGAATGTGAATAGTTCAAAGAGGTGCCCTCCTGATGGGGGAAGGTGCCTTTTGTTGTACAAAGAGTAAAGTAATATATTGTATTTGACTCTATTGTGTTTATTTCTGCTGAGTCAGATCACAGAAAATCTCTACGTTATATACTTTTTGTAGAAAATGTGATGTAATGTGTCTCTTTGTATTTATTTTGTAGTAAATTATAGTCATCTTTTTAATTATATTACTCTCATTTAAATTGCTTTTTTATGTTAAACCATTACAGAAGAGTGTGCAACAATATTATGACTGAACAGAGCTGCCTTTCTCAAAGGCAAAGGTGACATCTTCAAGTATATTGTTTTGTGTCAAATAATAGGCTGAAACCCAAAAGTATCATAGACCATGCGCGACATACAAAATAGTTATTGGTGCGAATAATTGAGTACTGATTTTATTCAACTAATTTAGCAGCTCTAAATGTGATGACCGTTATAATCAAATATATAATATATATAATCAAACCTCAAACAGTTAATATGTAGAGTGCCTCTGATTTTTGTGTCCTTAGTAAATTGAAGTCTTTAAAGGAACTTAAAGCCTATACCTTTACATACATTAGGGTTTATGGCAGGGTGATGGCATTATTTCAGATAGGTGTGATTTTTCAATGTTGTTTCCAAGTTTCAAAATGCAATAGGAACTCATGTATCATATGTTTTGTGTTGGTATCTGTGAAGTTTAGAAGATCACACGCTGCATTCTCTCGAGTAGTGCAATCTCATCTCCATTTACGCATTCAAATCAAATATTGTCAATATTCAGCTCATCACAAATGCTCATATGAACATTCCCTCTGACCTGTATTGAAAAATGCTTTCGTCTGACATTGTGCCTGAAATATTTATTAAGGCCTCTGTATGAACTCACACACACTCCGATGGGACTGTATCTGCTTTCCTGCTTTTCATTGCTCAGTGAGTGTGAGAGAGTGCTGAGGAACAAAGCTCCTGTCCCCACTCTTCAACAAAACACTTTGCTTCCTTTATTCATGTGTGCTTCTGCATTCTCTTAGCAGAATGGCACTCTGGGAATCGTAGGAGAACTGGAAAACTTGTTTTGCTTCATACGAGGATGACTTACATACAAGGTGCTTCTAATATTTTAGTTTTGAAAGATATCTTAGTGTGTGTGTGTGTGTGTGTGTGTGTGTGTGTGTGTGTGTGTGTGCGAGAGTGGGAAGACCACTTGAAGTTTAGTCAAACATGATGTTCATCTTACAAGATCTACAACAGGAAGTCCAGGCTTTGTTTTCTCACAGTCTTGCTTTCTCTTCTCACTGTGATTTCCTGTCTATTCAAAAAGTTGTGTTGGTGTTTTAGAGTCTGAATTCAGCATTACAAACAACTGGATGTTCTAGCAGAACAGATCACCAGCCTTAGTCATGTCCCTGATGCTTTGATGAATGTTTTTTTTTAATATCAAACTTCGAAACACATTGCTTAAAGAAGTAGTTCAGTTTCTCTCTGTTTTCTATTCTCACAAGTGGAAATATGCCCTTGCCTTTATACTTGTCAACTCCTCTGCTGTCTCTATTGAGGGAATATACCAAACTGTCATTGAGTGGAAAAGTGTAGGAGTCTAGGAGATAATGCTAATACAAAAAATGTGATCTCTCATTGTCTTTCCAACCTTAATTTACCATACAGCTTGCATTTGAACATCTGCTTGGTTAACAACTCCAATCCTCAGTATGCGATCACACTGAAAGCAGCTCTGTTCTTTAAAAAAACATGCAAGCGTCTGTTTCAAGGGGGACAAGAACGGTGGAAAATGATCCAGTAAATCTAATCTGAGTAACAGATTCATAGGTGTGAAGGCTTATCAGATGACAAACACGATACCGGAAACAATACTATGAGACAGGATTTATCATTTTGACAATCATCATTATAAATTCACTGTTGGGTTGCAGTCACCTAGAAATGTACATTTGCAAGCATTTAGTCATCTCCAGATAACAATCTGTTGCATTTTGGCTCACTAAATCAGTGTTTCATTCACATTTTTGAGATACAATTGTCATTTGAAACCTGTCACTTCCAAATAAGCCAACTTGAGTGAAACAGACTTAACTTTGCATTAATTCTTTCACTCCACAGGACAGTAACACTGGCACTGTGAGAGACGGACACATGAAGCATGAGAGGGTGGAGCTGAGGCTCAGCTGACCCTTCCCCTTCCCGCTCCTCCTCTCCCCCTTGTGCACCATTCGATCAGCACCTCCCCCCTCCCTCTCCCTCCTTTCCCCTTCCTGTCCCCCTCACCCTGTTGGATCTCACCCATCTTGCCTTCCCTCCTCCTCGTCCTCCTCCTCTGAGCCTCAATCAGTCGTGCCCGATGTACTCTCCGGAACAGGAAAACATCTCCACCACCGCCTCCACCAAAGTGCCAGTGAAGTATGGGGAGCTCATTGTGCTGGGGTAAGCAGCAGCAGCAAACTACAGACCCTCGTAATTACATTCACACATCAGAGTGAACAGTTTTGTAGATTTAAAAAAAATGCATTGTGAGGAGTGCAAGGGTCTGATCATGTCACCCTGACAGTCAAAACACTAATTATAATCTCACAGTTTTGATAATCTGTCACTCAACTGGGCTAGTTTTGCCACCAGCATTTTGATGTTTGACAACGCAAACCGCACACCAGGCATGGGCCGATTTTTGATATATTGAAATATTGTGATGTTTCAAGATATTGTGTAAATACTGCATATATGCAACATCTTTCACAACATTAAAATATCACTCTTTATTTCAGTAGTTGTTTCCTCTACATTGTACACCTGGAGTGTTGTTATTTAAAAGTCACGGACAATAACATTCAGTTTTTGTGATTTACGCATCTGAAACAAACACCCAGAAAACTGAAACAAAGTACAACACTACAATTAGTTTGTTGTTGTGTTTTAGATGTTTTGTTTTTTTGTTGCTGTTATTTTTCTCCCTTCAATCTACTTGTCAGATGTGTGGACATCAGTGATTTATGGACAGGCACCATTTCCTCTTGAGGCAAAAGAATAGTCTAAATTACCTTGAACAGACACACAATTTTGTGTATATTTCTTTTGACTTCATATTGTTGTTTTGTTCATACTCTATTCCAACGAGTGCACATTATAATTTATTGGATAATCATAACTCAACAACGATGCAAATAACAGTGACAGGGAGAACAAAGCTATTGCTGTGGTAAAAGTGTCCCAAGGGGATATACAGAAAGGATGTGGAAGCATTTCTAACGGCCAATTAGTTTTGCGGGTATCTTTTAACCAACTCTGTCTCCGTATGATATATTTGAAGAATTGACCAAAGGCAGTGGTCCAGAAAACGAACAGGGATGTTTTCCAGAAAGGAACATAAACAATGTGTGATATTTTCATCCGGTTGCACGGGGTCATGCACCGAGAGCACACACAGGGATGTTCAGCCAGCGAGCACTTGGATCACTTCACATGAGCATGACAAATAATGTCTTAGAAAAACAAGATATCAAATTAGGTGTTTTAGATGGTGTTTCAGGTGGTGATTCAGCTGTACTCCTAAATGAGAGATGAACATTGCTTCATATATTACAAGATGAGATGGATATTTTCAAGGAGCAGCACCAGATGCCCATCTTATAAACACCTTGGCTCTCACTTTGCCCCGAGATCGCTTTGACTGAAGTCCACATACTCAGCTGTAGGAAAAATCCTCCTCCCCACCCTGCATCTTCAGCATAGAAGACATAAAACTGCATACACACACACACACACACACAACTGTCAGTAAAGCACTTCCTTTATCTGTCTGTCTCCTGTTCATTCCCCAAAGGGCTATTCGCCTCCTACCCCCCCCCCCCAGCCCACTACACAGAGAAATACAGATGTCGGAAAGACTCCTTACATGCATAAATACACGCTTGTTCTCATGCAAAACAGACACACAGATTTATATACAAGCACGCGTTTTTCATGTTTCACACACACACACACACACACACACACACAGTTGGTCTCTGACACAGCTGACTCATAGTTTGTTGTTCTGCAGCAGTATTGTCAGGGAGATGACCGTGAAAATGTTCCCAAGTGGAAAAACACACAGAGAGCAGTAAATGCAGTTCTGTTTTATCCCATTTAAATGCCATTACAACATGTCTTTAATATTTCTAAAGAGCAGAATCTTAGTCATTTGTTACAATTATCTCATCTAATTAACATGAGGCATTTCTCTAAGAACAAAATGACAATTCATTTATGAATGAGCATGGGATTATAGGAGTTGCTACTAACTAGTTGCTCAGGTTGTTACTCAGAGCTCCAGACATTCAGGTGGTGTTTACTGAAAGCTAAATTATGCTCAGAGGTCTCTAGTTAAAACATGTAAATCACTGAATTAAGCCGTTTCACATTGAAATTGTGTGTTTTACGAGATTCTTTCCAACACTGCTACCCAAGCTAAAACTATGGTTCCTTAATTTGTTGCTTTGGTATCTTAAGAACCAGACATCTGAGGACTGAGGTTTAAAACAGAGTAAAAAGTAGTAAGTTTTTATGACAGCTTCGGATTGCAACCACAAAAACAGCATTGACAGGCAGCCATCTAACAAATGATACTGTTCCTTGTTTAGATTATAATTCATGGTTAAAAAAAGGAATTTCTCTGTTTGGAAATTGTTGGGAAATGAATATACACAACACAACAAAATATGTATCAAGAATGATTCATTTTTAAACTTTTTAATTTGGAAAAGTTACATTTTGGGCCTTTACCAATTTGCTCACTGCCACAAAGTGAGCAAAAAAAAATTGCAAAAGTGCTTTCTTTCCTCCAGAACCTACTTAATTTTTACTTTGACAGTAATGTAACTCGTTTCATGTTTTATAACTATGAAAAAACTCTCTAGTCTCTTTCAATTATTATTGGGAACAGCTGCAACTGAACACTGAAGTGCAGTACATACTGATTCACATCCTAAATCAACACATGGTCGTTCTGAAACTGTCCATGATGATGAAAACATGTGACAAAACACAGAATAGGTTGTTTCACTTTTATATCCTGTGTGAAAAACATCGAAAGAAAGTATGTCATTCTTTGTTTCACTTCTCCGACATCACAAAACCTTGCACGTCATATGGACTCTAGTCAGAGTTCTGTGGGAGGAAAAACTTTTAACTTGAAAAGAAAGGCAAAGAATCCCACACACTGTCCATTAATTGAAATCACGCTCTTGAAGTTTGCTAAAGGAAGGAAAATTGCAGTGAATTACTTTGAACATTCTCATGATTGTGTGAACTACACAGCTTTGCTGCAGTACACACCGCCTGCCTGGTACTTGCAGCTGGTTGAAACAAGTGCTTACGATTTATTTGTGTCTCCTGTGTGACTTAGAACAGACTCGCACACGCTAATATTAATAATGGAGGACACCATCAACACGGAGCACAATGATGTGTCTGACCTCCTCAATGACCTACGTCCAACATTACCATGTTTGAAGCCCCAGGATGCTAATGGCCTAATCCAGAGGAATGCTGCCACGTCTCTGAGGACGATCTGTTTACATGCATGCTGGATATCCATTTGGCTTTTTAAACAACTGCAACATCACTTCTTACACTGCAGTCCAACCTCCAAATCCACCTCCGTCTGTCGATACGCAGTACGTGTGTGATTCTGTGTCAGCATAGTAGTTGTCAAACACATATATTCATACAAATGTGTCATACATGTGTTTGTTGAATCTTAACTTTGATCGTATGCCATGAACCTCAATTGCAGAGTCTCTTATGTTACCAGCATCGGAGACAATGCCAAAACTGTCATGGGGTGCAATCCTAAAATGCTAGTACCAAATAGTTTATCTCTCTTTAAAAGGTTTTAAAAAATCAATAACCCATGTTATCAACTAGTTTTATATTCTAGGTGGATTAAATATATGAAATGTATAATTATGTTTTTCAGTTTTGGTTTACTATTTGACAATTTGTGTCAAAAAAAGCACAAGATTGTGTTTTTCATAAAAAAAATAAATAAATAAATAAAGGGTACAAGTGGACTTTTAAATGACAAGAAACCAATAGAAACGCAAATGTACATTTTGATAGACCTGATGGATCATATTTTAACAAGTTTTTGACTTTCTCATCTTGCTAGAAATGATTTGTCACTGACCCATAGGCGTCCCCATTAGTTTGCATTAGAGCTAGGTAAGAGCCATCTTTTTCCATTTGCAGCCAGAACCTTCTAAATAAGGAGTATGCTGTAGAAAACCTGCTACCTTTCACCCATGCTAAGACTAAGATCTTACTGAGAACACGGAGCAATGCAATTAATCAAGTAACATTAAACTTAGTGAAATATGCAGCATCCTGTTTGGGTCTTTTCAGAGTAACTCCTGAAGACACATACTTTTTCCTAAGTCTGGTTCTTCCTTCACTGTATGAACAACCTGTATAAACACACACACACACACACACACACACACACACACACACACACACACACACACACACACACACACACACACACACACACACACTCTTACACTCTTTGGGCTGCATGACATGGTTTGAGAATATTTGGATACATGTATTTACAGGCACGAATTGCTGCTGCTACCCATGGGAACCTGGGTTTGAACTGCCAGCGCAGCTTTGAGCTTCCTCCAGCAGACTGCCCTGCCCTCTCTCCGGATACAGGGCTAAACTTCACCATGGTTATGCTTTGTGCCATGGTTACTCTTCCCAAACGTTGCCTTGGCTCTGTTCTCTCACCATGGTTACTCACAAACCTTCCCAACGTTGTTTGATCCCGGCAAATCTGCCCTCTCACCAGTCGAACAGAAACACTTAGCCACGGGCTGAGGGTCCTCATGACCCGCCTGTGCCGCTTGGACTGGACTCAGTTCAGTGGGTGGTTTTATTTCACAAATCTGATTGGTCGGTGACATGTTCCATACAGCACAGCGTTTGCAGGGCTCAACATTGCAGTTGTTTTTTTTTTATTTCTTTTAAAAAGTAACAGTAAGCGAAACTTTTATTTATTTATGATTGTAAATAATTTATTTTATTTATTTGTTTACTCTTGCAACACTTTTCGTCTCATTTTATTTCTTTGTCCAGTAAGTGGAAAAGGTTATCACTGGAGTCCTGCTTGTGTGAGAAACCTTAATAATTGGCTTTGGAGAATTAGGCCAGGAAATCGTAATTCAAATATTGTGAAGATGTTTGTGTTTTGATTATTTTCATGTGTGGAGACTTGCTGCAGACCTGCAGTTTTCTGGGAGTTTGTTCCAGATATGTTGAGCATAAAATCAGTACGTAAAATGTAGAGTAAGCAATGTAGTCAAATGAAGCTCTAACTTGCAGCAAGGCAGATAGGCAAAATAAATAAATAATAAATATATAAAAATATATTTTTCATATATTTGGGTAAATACATTTTCTAAAATACATTTCTAAATTATGAACATTTCACATGTTGAAAATATTGCAATATTATATATATCATAGCCTAATAGTTGGAGCAATTGACATTAAAGAAAAAAATCAATAATCATTTTTTGGCTACCAAAAAAACTAAAAAGTCAAAAAATCTGAAAAGTCTAATGTTAAAAGTAAAATAATTTGATCTCTCATTATGTCTGTGCTGGCTTTTGCGGAGCTGTGACTTGCGTTCATTAGTTGAGCGCAGTGACGGTATATCAGCAAATGAGTCACAGGAGCCCATAACTTCTGTGGCTTCTGGATGTTAGAACCATGTTAAAGTAGTGAGCAGTGTTTGTGTATGTGGTAATGTTTATAACGCTGTGGTGCCTGCTTGCAGGAATATCACTTCATGTTGGTAATGGCTTATAGAAAACATGTGTGCACAATAAGGAATAAAAAAAAACCCTGTATATTCAGGGAAACAGCATCTGAGTTTGCTTCATATACATTTTTACCTGGAAACCCAATAGTACAACCAGAGAACTCAAGTTACTAGCTGCAGGAGTAGGGGAGCAATTTCTTTTTCCTCCAAACCAAATCCACAATTTTTCTTATTATTGTTGTGTTACTATATGTTAGGTATTATAGATACTGCTTTGTTTTGGTTGCATGGAAGCACCATAACACATCAGTTGCATCTGGATCAGTTTAAGTCTCAGAAACCATGTATTTTCTGGCTATTAACTGAACAAACACACATGTAAACTCTATACACAAACCGTTCACAGCATTTTCTTACTTGAGGATATTAGGCAAGAAACACGCTCTAGAGGGAGACAACGGCACAGTCACAGTGTTGTCGGGCAGTCACAGAGACTATTCTGTCGGAGGGAACGCCTTTGTTTATTCTCAGCCCTTCTGGGGGTCTTATGTTTGGAGCGCTTTGTTGTTCATGGGGACATGATGTGCTTTTGTAAAAAAAAAAAAAAAAAAAGAATCTGCGAACATGTAGGAAAAGTATAGGCTGCTGTTTGTGTGTGAATCTGGTCTTAGTGGCAGGTAGGGAGTGCACCGAAATGCCTCAAGCATTCTCCACAATGACTGTTTTTCCAGCGTATTATACAGCCGCCCAATAATGCCCTATTGTTTTGTGTGTGTTTGTGTGTTTATATTTTTGTGTGCATGTATAGGTACAATGGCTCTCTGCCTAATGGGGACAGAGGCAGACGTAAAAGCCGCTTTCCACTTTGTAAAAGACCGAAGTCAAATGGGGTGAAGCCCAGCACAGTTCACGTCGCCTGCTCTCCACAAGCAGCCAAGGTGAAACACACACACACACACACACACACACACACACACACACACACACGCAAAAACAGAAATGCCCTGAAACACTCACCCAAATACGTAATATCATTTAGTCATCCCAGGGATCACAAAATCCCCACTCCACACATCAGCAGCTTTTCATTTCTGAACTGAAAGTTTACCTTTTGATGTAAGTTTCAAGTGAGTTGTCATATTACAAATGTAGCGAGGAATTTCAAACACAGAGCAATTGAAACACAAGGAATAGGAAAGAATGTTTCCTCCTTCTTTTACCAAGGTCCTCTTTGTACAGTAGGTGTCTGATTTTGTTTGTCTGACATCAAATAAAACACCTCCAGCTTAGTGGATTTTGGCCTGCTCTACTCCACCAAAAGTAATTTGTGAAACTCAGTTTGCGTTGTGTTCTGTGATATTAAAGTATCGCAGACAATGACTCACACACACACACAGAAACACCATCAACAAGACAGAAAGAGAGAACAAATATTCAGAAAAAGAAAAAGGCTCTGTTGAGGTTTAAAAGATATTTGAGCAATGTTTTTTACTCATCGTTTAACTGGAACCTGCTAAAGTTTTATAAGAGAAACAAATGTGAACGGTTCAGTGGAAGGCAACAGAGCATTTTCCAGCAAAGGTCCTGGGAAGCACATGTCTGTGTGTTTCCATCATCAGTTGTAAAGCTGGCCAGAGATCCTCTAAAAGCTGTTAAAATACCTGGGGGACTGTAAGACCTTTGCTTTTTTGGTTCAACATCTGTACTTAATGTATTGTAGTCTGTGGAAAACACACACCCTTTCTCTCTCTCTCTCTCTCTCTCTCTCTCTCTCTCTCTCTCTCTCTCTCTCTCTCTCTCTCTCTCTCTCTCTCTCTATGTCTGTCTCTCTCTCTCTCTCACACACACACACACATATTCAAAGGCCAGCTATTGGTAATTTACCAAATCTGGTAGAGTGATTTCTCTCCTATGGGTGGTCCTGACTGACCAAAAAGGGGCTGTGTTACATCCAGAAAGTGACTATATGACTGTACTCTTCACCCACCCCGCCCCTTCCTTTGTCCCATCTATTGTAAGGTGTTTTTGTCACCAAGCATGTCAAGGTTCATTCCTCTTGTGGATTTTAAATGAAGGGTTTGGTTTAAGCCACCTAAGGCTCTAGTCTCTATTGATCTTTCCTTTTATTCCCCCCACCGCGGCAGGCCATAAGCAACAAAGACCAGCACAGCATCTCGTACACGTTGTCCCGAGCCCAGACAGTGGTGGTGGAGTACACCCATGACATCAATACAGACATGTTCCAGGTAACAAGCCTCCACTTTTACCATGACCACCCCCCCGAACTTAGACTGCTGCACTCACCCATACCTGCTACAATGTGTGATAGTAAAAGACTGACTGTAGAATATTTTAGGCCCAGCAAAGTTAGGAGGTTGAAATTGATAGAGAACACTTCATTTAAGTAAAAATCATCAGAATGTTGATGTATATTGCAGCAACATTTTTTTAATTCAAAAAGAGGTTGAAACACCTAATTAGTTGTGTTTATAGTGTAGTATGAATAGGAATATATATTTAACATATATAAGTCCTGTAAGGTATAAACATGTGTCTGTGTCATCTGTATTGAATGAAAATGAAAACTCATTTATGACACTGAGAACAGATCCAGTAAGTTTCTGTTGTGCTGATTAGCTTCCACAAAGTAGTTATAAGTCTTCAAGAGTTCCAAATAACAGTGACAACAACAATAAAACAAACTCAAATCTAATTAGTTAATGAATCCAGAAAACACTGAACAAGCCAAATATAAATATATGATGACACTGTAAGAATAACCTGTAGGATTCATCAGATTTGATTATAGTGACTTTGCTTTTTAGTATGTTATTTCACATCACATGATCTTCATCAGCAGCTGGTATTTGCCCAACTGTCACATTTCCATTTTCTGAGCACTTTAATGACTTCTCATCCATCCATCATTCTCAGGTGAAAGTGCATTCTTGAGCTTAGAAACAACAGTTTTAGTATGTGTTATGGAGCTTTTGATCATATCACACCATCAAACAAAATCTTAACTCTTAAAAGGAGATGTGGGCAAGTTTCCTCTTTTATTAAAAAAAATATGTGCTCAGCATTTCATATCAGCAATATATCTTCATGTGAGGCAACCAGGCAAGGACGAAATGTTTGAGCTGGTTAAACGTTCATAGTGTTTTTAAAAGGGGTCTCTTAAAGTCACTTTCTCTTTGCCCTGTGCACTGATTATGCTGGAGTGGTGATTCAGGTGGCTGTCAGGGGCAGCAAAGTGCCCATCATCATAGATCGGAATGTCCTTAATATAATTTTGGGTTTTAGAGAAGCTAGTTAAATGCGCAAGCAAGCTTAAAACTTGTCTCCAAAGTCTTAAACATATTTTAATTAAAAAAATACAGAAAGCACCATGTTTGACAATTTCTAGCTGTGCATTTAGTCATCTTATAATCATGTAATTGTTGGCATATTTTACATTTTGAATGGATTTCCTCACATTTTGTAATTTATTTGCAATTATTCAGAAGGTTCTGTTCCTATTTCAGCTATAGTGTGTTTTTTATGCCTCTGTTTCCCTCACATAGACCTATTTGAAATGCTGCACCGAAGAATGAAAACCAAGTGTCACAAATTGAATTTGCTTCTTTTTTTCCCCAATGGGAATCTGTCATTTTCACTCACACACACACACACACACAGACGTGCACACATGTCAATGGAGATACACTTGCAATGGCCTCATGTTTTCAACCAACCCAGCACAAGTCAGACTTCAAGTTAATAATAAAATAACGTACCAGATCTCCTTCCTGACTCACTTATTTTAAAAGGTAGAGTTAATGCTTTTGAATAGCTCAATCATGAAATTATTGGCTTCCATAAAATTGAAATCTCTCACATTTAAAACAAAGCATTACATTGTATGATGCATAGCTGTAGTTGAGAGGAACCTGTCTTATTGCATTGTATTTTGTCCCTTTCAGAATTCATCTTAAATACATCATACAATGCATGGGGAGGTTTCAGAGCCCTTAGCTCCACACAGTGCTACTTGGTCTGTTGGAAACAGTGTATTCTCCTGTAAAGTAGATGGAATACATTGTTGCCTTGTGTGGAACTCATCAGAACACAACTCTCTCCACCAGATTGGTCGATCGACAGAAAGCCCCATAGACTTCGTGGTGACGGACACGGTGGCAGGCAGTCAGAGCAACGCAGACACACAGTCAGTCCAAAGCACCATCTCCCGTTTCGCCTGCCGCATCATATGCCAGCGCACGCCACCTTACACTGCACGCATCTACGCCGCCGGCTTCGACTCTTCCAAGAACATCTTCCTTGGGGTGAGCTGCATTACAACCACTGCTAGGAAGGAAAAAAGAAATGAGTAGGCGAGTGTGAGTGAAGGAAAGGAAAAAGGATGAACAAGGGAATTAGGAAAACCACCAGGAAATCTAAAGAAGAATCTTTGTGCAAAACATTCAACCTGTTTACTTTTACATGTCAATCATCTAAAGTTAACTGGTGTCTGTGATAACAATGAAGTCATCCATAATCAATATGAATATTTTATGTTTTTCAAGCTGCTACACCTTTTAGACATTTTGTCATCAGTGCTCAACAGCAAGTTGCTACTAAACAAGTCAGGAATTTTCCATTACTCACTTTCTTCCTACAGGTCCTTCTAAAAACTTAGCATATTGTGATAAAGTTCATTATTTTCTGTAATGTACTGATAAACATTAGACTTTCATATATTTTAGATTCCTTACACACAACTGAAGTAGTTCAAGCATTTTATTGTTTTAATATTGATGATTCTGGAAAAAAGGAAAGAAAAAACAAAAATCCCTATCTCAAAAAATTAGCATATTTCATCCAACCAATAAAAGAAAAGTGTTTTTAATGCAAAAAAGTCAACCTTTCAAATAATTATGTTCAGTTATGCACTCAATACTACTCAGGAATCCTTTTGCAGAAATGACTGCTTCAATGCGGCGTAGCATGAAGGTAATCAGTCTGTGGCACTGCTGAGGTGTTATGGAGGCCCAGGATGCTTCAATAGTGGCCTTAAGCTCATCCACAGTCTTGGGTCTGGTGTCTCTCAACTCTCTCTTCACAATACCCCACAGATTCTCTATGGGGTTCAGGTCAGCAGAGTTGGCAGGCCAATTGAGCACAGTAATACTATGGTCAGTAAAGCATTTACCAGTGGTTTTGGCACTGTGAGCAGGTGCCAGGTTTTGCTGAAAAATGAAATCTTCATATCCATTAAGCTTTTCAGCAGAAGGAAGCATGAAATGCTCCAAAATTTTCTGATAGCTAGCTGCATTGACCCTGCCCTTGATAAAACACAGTGGACCAACACCAGCAGCTGACATGGCACCTCAGACCATCACTGACTCTGGGTACTTGAAATTGGACTTCAGGCATCGGTATTTCCTTCAGTCTTCTCCAGTCTTCCTCCAGACTCTGGCACCTTGATTTCCGAATGACATGCAAACTTTGCTTTCATCTGAAAATAGTACTTTGGACCACTGAGCAACAGTCCAGTGCTGCTTCTCTGTAGCCCAGGTCAGGCACTTATACCACTGTTTCTGGTTAAAAAGTGGCTTGACCTGGTCTGGAATCGGCACTTCTCCACAATCTTGCTCAGGGTCCGGTCACCTCTTCTCGTTGTGCAGCGTTTTCTGCCACGCTTTTTCCTTCCCACAGACTTCCCACTGAGGTGCCTTGATACAACACTCTGGGAACAGCCTATTGTTTGAGGGTGTCAATGATGGCCTTCTGGACAGCAGTCAGGTTGGCGTGATTGCAGTATTGAGTAATGAACCAGGCTGAGAGTTTTTAAAAGCCTCGGGAATCTTTTGTAGGTGTTTCGAGTTACAGTGGCTTGCGAAAGTATTTGGCTCCCTTGAACTTTGTGACCTTTTGCCACATTTCAGGCTTCAAACATAAAGATATAAAACTGTAATTTCTTGTGAAGAATGAACAACAAGTGGGACACAATCATGAAGTGGAACACACTTTATTGGATATTTTAAACTTTTTTAACAAATAAAAACAAAAAATTGGGCATGCAAAATCATTCAGCCCCATTGAGTTAATACTTTGTAGCGCCACCTTTTGCTGCGATTACAGCTGCAAGTCGCTTGGGGTATGTCTCTATCAGTTTTGCACATGGAGAAACTGATATTTTTGCCCATTCCTCCTTGCAAAACAGCCCGAGCTCAGTGAGGTTGGATGGAGAGCGTTTGTGAACAGCAGTTTTCAGTTCTTTCCACAGATTCTCAGTTGGATTGAGGTCTGGACTTTGACTTGGCCATTCTAACACCTTGATATGTTTTTTGGTGAACCATGCCATTGTAGCTTTTGCTTTATGTTTTGGATCATTGTCTTGTTGGAAGACAAATCTCCGTCCCAGTCTCAGGTCTTTTGCGGACTCCATCAGGTTTTCTTCCAGAATGGTCCTGTATTTGGCTCCATCCATCTTCCCATCTTCCCTGTCCCTGCTGAAGAAAAGCAGGCCCAAACCATGATGCTGCCACCACCATGTTTGACAGTGGGGATGGTGTGTTGAAGGTGATGAGCTGTGCTGCTTTTACGCCAAACATAACGTCTTGCATTGTTGCCAAAAAGTTCGATTTTGGTCTCATCTGACCAGAGCACCTTCTTCCACATGTTTGGTGTGTCTCCCAGGTGGCTTGTGGCAAACTTTAAATGACACTTTTTATGGATATCTTTAGGAAATGGCTTCCTTCTTGCCACTCTTCCATAAAGGCCAGATTTGTGCAGTATACGACTGATTGTTGTCCTATGGACAGATTCTCCTACCTCAGCTGTAGACCTCTGCAGTTAATCCAGAGTGATCATGGGCCTCTTGGCTGCATCTCTGATCAGTCTACTCCTTGTATGAGCTGAAAGTTTAGGGGGACGGCCAGATCTTGGTAGATTGACAGTGGTCTGATACTCCTTCCATTTCAATATTATTGCTTGCACAGTGCTCCTTGGGATGTTTAAAGCTTGGGAAATCTTTTTGTATCCAAATCCAGCTTTGAACTTCTCCACAACAGTATCTCGGACCTGCCTGGTGTATTCCTTGTTCTTCATGATGCTCTCTGCACTTTAAACAGACCTCTGAGACTATCACAGTGCAGGTGCATTTATACAGAGACTTGATTACACACAGGTGGATTCCATTTATCATCGTTAGTCATTTAGGTCAACATTGAATCATTCAGAGATCCTCACTGAACTTCTGGACAGAGTTTATTGCACTGAAAGTAAAGGGGCTGAATGATTTTGCACGCCCGATTTTTCATTATTTATTTGTTAAAAAAGTTTAAAATATCCAATAAAGTGTGTTCCACTTCATGATTGTGTCCCACTTGTTGTTCATTCTTCACAAGAAATTACAGTTTTATATCTTTATGTTTGAAGCCTGAAATTTGGCAAAAGGTCACAAAGTTCAAGGGGGCCACATAGTTTCGCAAGCCACTGTAACTCGTTGTTTTAGATGATTAGTTTCATAGCTCGTTTAGAGCACCTTTTCATGATATGCTAATTTTTTGAGATAAGAATTTGGGGTGTTCATGAGTCAGGGGTGTTCATCAGTATTAAAACAATAAAAGACATGAAACATTTCAGTTGGAGTGTAATGAATCTAACATATATGAAAGTTTATTTTTTATCATTACATTATGGAAAATAATGAACTTTATCACCATAAGCTATTTTTTAAGAAGGACCTGTATATTGTGCTTTGGTCACTGTTGCTTTGTTCTGGGATTTGAGTGTTGAGAGAGTGGCCACATGATAAAAATAACAATATGTAACATAAAGGTGATTAGATTAGATTGAGGACTTTTTGGATTGTTCCTATACTGATCGCATGTATTGATGTTTTGCTCAGGAGAAGGCTGCTAAGTGGAAAACATCAGACGGACAAATGGACGGGCTGACCACCAATGGCGTCCTGGTGATGCACCCTCGACACGGTTTCACCCAGGACTCCAAGCCGGGTGTCTGGAGGGAGATCTCTGTCTGCGGCAATGTCTTCACGCTGCGGGAAACCCGCTCGGCACAGCAGCGGGGAAAGATGGTAAGAGAAGACACAGGAAACACAATATACAAAATATTACAATAACAATATAAAACATAAATTCAGCATATGTTTGCAGAGCATTTTTGTTTTATAACCAGTGCCATTGGCTTTTTGAGATTGACCTTAATAGAGTGTGGCTGCACTTTTTTTTTTTTTATTAAGAAGCCCTCTCTGAGCCCCCTAATAAACAACAAAGTGGAGAGAGTGTGTTTTGGTACAAAGGGCGGCTGACATTTGACACATTTTTTACTTTAAAATGAACAAAAATGTCACAGAGAAATTTAAAATATTTAAAAATTTAAGGAGAAAAGTGCATGCATGTAAGAATTTTCTTCCTTTCTCACACACTCACTAACACTATTGCTCAGGAAGGAGGAGGTCAGCCACAACTTAACGCCATGAGGAGGTTATCGCAATTCCATCTCCACAGCAACAGCCCAGGCTGTCAAAGCTGTGTTTAATAGGACCTTGTAAGGGGATCCTCCGATTGACGTCACAGCTAGTCCAAGTGCTCCTGTCTTGTCAGCCTGGACGCATCTAGCATGTAGCATGTAGCATGTGTGTGATTCTTCTCCGTTTATTACAAAAACAGAATATGTTCGCAGTTCAATCACAAAGACGTCTCCATATCTAGAGTCCCACCTGGCTGTCCATCGGAGCATAAATGAGCAGATCTCTTATCTCCATCTGCTCCTTTACGACCAGAGAGTGCACTAATGCACTCTCATCACAGGAAATTATTTCAGAGCTAATGGACAATTTAGATAGTCGACTGTGGGAAAGCATGTATCTTATGTTAGGTATGGTGACGTATCACGATGGGCTTTAATTGCTCTGCAGAGTGGAGGCTGCTGTCATTTTGGAGGATGGTGACGCTGTCATGAAGACAACAGCTATTTTGTGATAACAATTGAAATATTTTCTGGTTTCTTTAGTCTTCTGTGTTGACTCTTTGGGTCAGGGACTGTTAGTTGGGGCAAAAAACAGACGTAAAGGAATCATTCTGATTGAATAGGAGGAGAAAGTAAATTTTCATAACAAATTTGCCATAAAAACTGTTCATGCTAACCGGTGTGTGTGTGTTGCCGGTGTGCATGTGCATGCTACATGGCTGCATGTTATTTTCGTTTGTTGAATCCCTGATTCCTTTAAATAGTTTAGAATCCAGATTTCCTTTTTTAGATGCATAAAACGTGATTAAATGAATTGATGAAATGAAGCTGTAGACACCAGCTGGTATTTATAGTGATGGCAAGGTGAAGGTGAACTGCAAGCGTGTCGGTTTTCGATCTCTTGGACGAACTGGCCAGCGGGGCAGCTGCTTGCCCTTCTACTGCTCTTGAAGGTTGAAGCCAGTGGAACGTTACATTTGAATGTGATTGAGATCAAGAAAACGCTTATTCATGATTTTTTGGGGGCACGGTGGTTAGTTAATGATAAGCGGAGCAGCCTTGTGATCGGGAGGTTGTTGGTTTAAAAATATGTGCAGAAGAAGAACAGTAAGAGACGTTGAAGCCATTCTGATCGTTCCAGTAGTTGTACCGAGCAGATGTTAATATGTGTTACTGCTTCGCTGAATAATATATTGTGTCTAGTATATTGTTTTTTTTCCACTCGCTCTCTCTTTTTTCTCTTTTTTTCTTCACCTTCTGTCCAAATATGCAATTTGAAGACACTATCTGAAACACTTGGTTACACCGCCACCAGCTGTTCTCTATTCACAACTACAGCCCTCAGCCCTGTTGAGGGTCATGAGGGGCTGGAGCCACTTCGAGCATGAATTATGGGAGACATGGCGGACACTGGACAGGTTGCAGGTTCATGTATGAGGCCTGGAAACAATATTAATTACACTTTGTGTATTCTAGCATGGAAAAACGCATGTTCCTAAGGGTCACAGACGCCCCCCCAGGCATCGCACTACGCCCTAGGGGGGGTCTGCCCCACTATTTGAGAAGCACTGGTTTCACTGCAGAACCAGTGGGGAAAACACAGAACATTCTAAACTTCCTCAAAACATCATTGGTATAAAGACGATTTGCAGAGCATGAGCATGTATAACATGTAGGGATTTTAAAAAATGGCTGCTGATTTTATTGTGGGATGTTAATATAAAGAGAAATAAACAGTGATATCAGATAGAATCCTAATGATTTAATATAGTTTGGTCCATTTTAGTCTACTATGGGCCTGATGTCAATGAGTAGCTCATTCTAGTTTCTGTAACAGTATTTTTTGTGGGTTGTGCTGACTTTAGCCATGCCCCTAATCTGAGACCAGTGTGGTGAGGTCAAACCTGCCAGGAGCCAGAGGCCCCCCCAGCACAGCTCTCAGGGTCCTAAAAGCACTCAAACTTCTCCACCATACCAAGGTCACAGCACAGGGAGAAGATTCAGTATAAATATTCTATTCTGGGTTAGAATATATACACCTATTTACCTAATTATAGTAAATGTTCAGGTCAGGGGTGAGAGGACTACACTACCTAAGTACTTCCTATTACTACATGAGACCCTGTTCTTGAAAAAATTCTTTATGGTGTTGAATAGGAAAGAATAAATATATTTAATCCTTTGATTTGTACCATGATCTGCACATATGATGTTGTAAACTGTTAAAAAAGAAAATAACCCTGAAAATACGAGAAAGAGACCAGAAAGTCCTATACCTGACATCAGCACCGGGAGAGAGAAGTTCTAACGGCACTTATGCAACTCTCTGGTCTTTCTGATTACATATTTTTAAAGTCATACACCTAAAACTGTTTCACGACTTTTAAATATTCAACATATGTTAGTTATGACACATTTTATTTGGATTTAAACATGAAGTCATCCCTCACCATTGACCTTTATATATCATTCTTCAAACTATGGCTCCATAGAGTGACCAGAAGGATTCAATACTCACTACCCCCATTACTAGGAGTTAGGTTTTAGGAGTTAGGGGTTAGGGGTTAGGAGTTAGGCCTTAGGGGTTAGGAGTTAGCGGTTAGGAGTTAGGAGTAAGGGGTTTGGAGTTTGGGCTTTCTTCTTTCTTCTTAGCTTTTTGGTTTTGTCAACCCCAAAGAATCCGGGACACTTCAGCAGCTTCCAGGAGTTCAGGGTCTTCATCTCGCTATTTCCAGCTCTCAGATAGTGTCTTCCTTTGTTAATGGGTCTTGCTGCTAGACTGGTAGCTGGAGTTCTTGGTCCATTAGGATGTTGTTCTTGACCTGGAGTTTGGTCATTAACTGCTCCTGGCTCAATTCATGAGCAATCTTGAACTTTTCATATAAAAATTTAAGCTTCTGACATTTATTTTTCTTCTGTTGCATTTATCCTCCTCTCATCCTGTGAGTCAGTAGTGAATACATCTTGCCTCATTTTATGCGGAATCTTTAACTCTTTATGTGAAACTTGAAGCTCCTGAAATTCTCCTGGAATTCCTGACTCAATTGATGCAATCTTTAATCCTCATGAAACTTGAAGCATCTTTAGTGATGGTCCAGAATCCCCAGAATTCTTGGAGCTCAGCTCTAAGTTGTTGCTGCTCATCTGTGAATTTGTCCTGGCTGAACTTGTACACCAGCTTTAAGTCCTCATGTGTTGCTGCTTGTCCTAAGTCAATCTATGCACTGTGTTTAACTCCTCTTGTAAATCTTGGAGCTTCTCAAATGTGTGGTTCCATACAGTATTGGTAGTTCTATTTATACTGTATTTGTACCACGTGTACACTGTTTAAGAAGCACTGTTATAATATAAATAATAAAAGATCCAAGAGTACCTGGGAAAAGCGGTTTCAAAAATCTGTTTAAATTAATTGTTCTTTATGTTTTTGCTTTGATTGCAAATCTTTGTTAATTAGACAAATCAGATGTCGATGAAGATGTCAACTTGGTCTCTTTTTATGAGCTTTTTTTTTATTGTTTTATGGATTTTTAACAGACCTAATAATCAAGTGATAAATAGCTACATATCTAATATATTCATCTAGTGAAGCAGTGTTCAGTATATGAAATGAGGCTGGAAACTGTACTGGTGTAATTGGTTTATATATTGGGGATGGATAAAAGGTGTGACGTAGGTATGGGATGAATTATAGGCGTAACTAGAAAAGCTAGAAAAGATGGTGACAAGCTCCTAAAACTTCACACAGCATGTGGGCAACCTTTTGGCCTCCGGTGAGCAATCCTCCTCTTTTTGCCAGGTGTTAAAGTACTTTCTACGTTTCACTTTACCGTGTGTGTGTGTGTGCGCGTGTCTGTGCGTGTGTACGTATAGGTGGAAGCTGAAAGCCAAGAGCTGGTCGATGGCTCCCTCATTGACCTCTGCGGTGCCACCCTCCTATGGCGCACCGCCGATGGCCTGTCGCGCACACCTACCCTCAAGCACCTGGAGGCGCTGCGGCAGGAGATCAACGCAGCGCGGCCGCAGTGTCCCGTGGGCTTCAACACGCTGGCGTTCCCCTCCATGCGCCGCAAGGACACGCCGGACGAGAAGCAGCCCTGGGTCTACCTCCAGTGCGGCCATGTGCATGGCTACCACAACTGGGGCAACCACCGTGAGGAGCGGGAGGGCCGCGAGGGCCGCCACCGCGAGTGCCCCATGTGCCGGGCCAAGGGGCCGTACGTGCCACTGTGGCTTGGCTGCGAGGCGGGGTTCTATGTGGATGCCGCCCCGCCCACTCACGCCTTCAACCCCTGCGGCCACGTCTGCTCGGATAAGACGGCGGCCTTCTGGAGTCAGATCCCGCTGCCACACGGCACACACACCTTCCATGCTGCCTGCCCCTTCTGTGCCCAGCAGCTGACTGGCGAGCAGGGCTACGTCAGACTCATCTTCCAGGGACCCCTCGACTAGCCCGGGCGGGGGGAGGGGGGACAGCATCCTGGCGAGCGTTGGGTGAGGCAGCGTGGTGAGTTTCTTCTTTTTTATTGGGATGCCGACCCGATCTGCTGCCCACATGTTTGTTTTTCCCTCTGCAAGTTGAAATATAAACTTTTTTCTGGACTTTTTGTCTCTTTCTCATTATTAAGTGACCTTTGTATTTGCTTTTTCATGAATGACAACAAAGATTTCTATATTTTCACGTGAAACCAGAGACACAAAAACCAAACAAAGAACACTGCTGGGTAAAAAATGTTTGTGTTTGTTTCTCAAAAGGACAGTATTTATCTAAATAACTAACATACCATAGTGCGAATCTATGGATTTTATTCATGTTTATTGTTGCAATATATATCTGTGTACATCTCTTAGAGCTAATTTAAACAAAGATGTTTATTTATGGCCCCCACAAACTTCATTCTTTATCTTTCTGATATGTTGAAGTTCAGTACTATTTAGCCTTTTAATTTGAAAGCAGTAAACTGTTCATCAAATGTAACGTTCTGCGTGCATCCTGAGGATTTGGTTTTGTGTTTTCCCCATGTTCACCTCTCAGAACTGTCCATTGTATTTATACACCCCGTCGTCTGGCGTGCTCTCACCTTTTCTGTGTGTGTGTGTTAACCCTTCAGTTGAACTTCTCTCTCATTAGAGCATCACCACAGCCTTTTTCCACATTTGAAGCAATAGATTTGGAATGGAAACCTCCTAAAGCATAATGGGAAACGGAGTCTTTGAGGCAACTTTATGAGTCTGAATGACTGCTCCCTCCCTTTAAAGTCTGAGTGAACCCTTTCTGTGGGTGAGTGAATCTGATTGCAGGATAGCCATGATACCACAGCGATGTAGCACACACACACGCACACACACATTGGGTCATGTACTTTTTATTTTAGTGGAAGTAGAGAGCTATTGGCCACTGGCTGCACAGACACAAAAACATGAAAACACACATTCAAATAGCAGCAGAGAAGCGTTGACAGTGTCTGGTTTATTGTGGCTGTGATGTTTGGGCTCAAAGTCAGATTATGATGGTTAATAATTTACCAGATACAGTATTCTAAACAGTATTATTAAGATAAATGTTCAGTTATGATCTTCTTTATTGCAGCAACATTTTGAACTGCCAGAGATACTTTAGATTAGGGTAAGTGTTCCACTCCTGCCAGTATTGTGCTAATCGGCAAGTAACTGTCTAATTATAGGCTGTCAAATGACACGCCACAGATCCACTTGACCATTTCAGGAATGGTTTGATAAGCTATAATTACATGGATGCAAATGAGGGGTTGAGACAGTAGAAGGCGTTTTTTTTTTTTTTTTAAGTTTCAGTTTCTGTCTCATTTGTAATCCTACACATCTGATCAACATCAAACAAGTAACGTGTTCCAGAAAAAGGACAACTGTAGCCATTTGACTCAGGTTTGATACACACAGACACACACATGGCTTAATTTCTGTAAGTCAAGCTGCAAATTTCTCTTTATGGTTTTATATATATATATATATATATATATATATATATATATATATATATGTGTGTGTGTGTGTGTGTGTGTGTGTGTGTGTGTGTGTGTGTGTGTGAGAGAGAGAGAGAGAGAGAGAACTTATCAGGTCTTTGTTTTAATTTGTGCTTTCCACACAGTGTATTGAGGAGGTCCCAATAGAGCATTTATGGGGTGCCGTGACATGTGATGTGTGTTACAATGTGTGTACAAAATATCAGGACTGCCTTTTCTACTGTAAAAACTCTGATGATAACTAACTTATATCTGTTTATATATTCCAATAACTAAAAATTCACAATTCATTATTTTTGCATGAAAATTATAATTTGAGAATTATTGAGCATAAGCAGCATCTTAAATTTTCTTTTCTTTTCTTTACTCTGTACGCTGCAGTAACAGACAAATTTGTGGGATCAATAAAGTCTTGTCTTATCTTATCTTATCTTAAATATGCTGCTTATGAGGGATTGAGACAGTAGAAGGCGATTTCAGTAGAAGTGATTTCAGCAATTATATTGTCAACATGAATTAGACATTCTTATTTAAAACTATGTAGCGGTTCCCTAATTATCTATTTTGTTCAAATATTTAGTCATAACTGTCTTGCCTCTTGAATCCAGACAGGGCAAAAATATAAAAACACATACGACAAGGATATAATTATTTTTCTGTGAGTAATTTTTTATTGTATTGAAATCCCTATCTGACAGCAGCCACAAGATCTCACAATGCTGACATCAATATTTTGAGAGTCACAGTATGGAATGTCCTTAATTTAAACAGCAGTGATAGATGTGCTGGAGAAGGCAGAAACAACAACTAACAACAAATAATTATAATAGGGACTTTTTAAATGTCAGTTTTGCAAGCCAAACTGTTACAGAAGCCCTTAATTTAATGCTCAAAATGAAATGCTCAGAGATATGAGTGTGTGTGAATGGTGAGTGAATTTGTCATCATATGGAACTGTTTTTCATGTAAAATTCCAAAATTCATCTGAACAATAATTCAGTTTAAATACTGAACTAAACACCTCAAACCACACAAGGAAGTTTATTATTTTCTGTAGAAAAGGCAGTCCTGATATTTTGTTCAAATTTCATATGTAGTACAAATTGAAGACCCTGTAACATCCACTGTATTTCTACTAATGCAGCCACACACACACACACACACACACACACACACACACACACACACACACACTCTTGTACTGTAGGATCAGTGTCTCTTCCAAACACAGGTGTGAACAGGTTATACATGTGAGGTCTGAATTTAGTCAAAATCTGCAGGTATCAGGTGTGTGTGTGTGTGTGTGTGTGTGTGTGTTTCACTCTGTAGTTCTCTCTCATCAGTTTCTCCCATTGCTTGGACTTCAAGACACCAACTCGCCTCAGGGAGAATAAAATGGCCTGTGTCACATGCACACACAAACACACACACATACACAGTGCTAAGGTCCTCTGAGGATACCTCATCAGTAAAAAAAAAATCTCCACTATGGATTGTGTGTCCTGCTCCACCTTCACCCAGTTGTTTCATTGACTGTTGAGCCACCGTGTGTGTGTGGGTGTGTGTGTGAGTGAGTGAATCCAACATGTGAGTAAGGGCTCCACTTTGTCTCTGTACTGTTATCTCAACCCACTTTTCTACGCAGACATGTCCATCAAACCATCCCACCTCTCTTCTTCTTCTTCTTCTTCTCCTCCTCCTCTTGTGCTTGTAAAGGCAAAGAATGTTTCCAGCAAACACTTTTTTGTAATAACTTTAAACAATAAAGTGTAAAAGTGACACATTTTGTTGTATACCTTTTGTGAGTATGTGTTTACTTTATTATATGTTGGGCTCAGTAATGTGACGGGGTCACAATTTTTCAAGTCTGTCTTAAACAACACTCAGGGGACAAATGGACATTGAAGCATGTTTTTCTTCCTAGAAGATCCTCCATAATACACTTTCAAAGTGCAAATATGTATTTTAAACAAATTTAAATTTAAAGATGTCCAATGTTAGTAGATATACTACCATTCAAAAATTTGAGCTCACCTAGGTGTGAAAGGTCACACTTATATGTCAAATGAGCTGCAAAATGAATAGAAAATAAAGTCAAGAGATGATTAGAAATAATGATTTTTATTCGAATCATCATTTTCTCTTTCATCAAAGAATGCTCCATCTAACAGCTAAACAGTTTTCAGTTGTGCTAACATAATTAGACAAAGGTTTTCTAAACACCCATTAGCTTCTAATGCAATTAGTAAACACAATGTACCATTAGAAGACTGGATAAATAGGCCTCTATACACCTATGTAGATAATACATTATAAATCAGACATTTGCAGCTACGATAGTCATTAACCATATTAACGTGTACCGAGTGGATTTCTGGATAGTTGATGTTATTGTAATTGAAAAACAGTTCTTTTCTTTGGAAAAATAAGGACATTTCTAAGTCACCCCAAATTTTTGACTGGGAGTGTGTACCTCAACGTTAGTGTTTTTTAAGCTTGATCTTTGGAGGTAAAGATACTGACACAAACAATCAATGAGTAGATGAAGGAGGAAATCTGTTGCTGAACATTTAATAGTTGTCTTTTATTCATTTATGAGGATCAGTTTGGTCAGATGACACATTTGCCGGAGTAAATAAAGATGATTGAGCTACAGGACCTGAGCATATCTGTTTGACCAAGTTTAAAGAAACAATAATCCACACTAAAAGTCTTTACCATCACTACACAAAGTACACAACCATTAAAACTTCTCATCCTTCTAAATGAAACTCAAACAAGGTTAATCACAATTATAACTTACTAATCCTCAAATCACACAGGCTTCAACCATAGTGGTTCTGACTAATCAGTGTCTCACATGATCACGCCTCACGCAGCCCAGTACAGACAGGTGATCCAATCACCTGCAAAGTATCTTTTGAAAGTGCCTTTCTTTTTCTAAACAGTTTCCACATCTTAGCTGGTTCTGTGTAACAAACCATCTGGTGCATCAAGGTGGATTTTGGTCTCCTGCCCCTTCACTCAAAATCTTGTTTGAGGGTGATGGGTGAGGGTTTTAACCCTCACTGAGCTCAGTCAGATTTTATACATCCTCGAGGATCTAAAACAAGGGTGGAAAAAAATCCCTCTCTCCCTCTCCCTCTCTATATATCATTCTAAAAACATAAAGAAGTCGATTTATAGTAAACAACATTGCACACAGGTTAGAACATAACTCATGGCGCAAAATTGAGTAAAGAGATGATTAATCAGTACTTCCTCCAAATATGGAATCAAATTTATGAAAATCTTTAACCTGCATGTTTGAAGGGGTTAATAGTCAGTATAACCAAGAGGAGTGCCTACAGCAAGGAAAAACTAGAAAAGCTTTGAATGTTCATGTTCAATTCATTTAGAAAGTCTGAATTTATCTTCATGCAGCAGCGCAGGCTTCAGGGCTGTTTGGTCTTCTTCTGCTTCGCTGCTCCTGGACATGACACAGGATTGAATTCTTGTACTAAAAAAACTCACTGATGAACGTAGCGAGTCCGAATGAAGCCACAACACGTTCAGTATTTCATATTGCACTTTAATCAACACTTATTGCTTTCAAGCTCCCGTTCCACATAAGTCAGACCCATCTCCAGTAAACTCACAGTGAAACGTGAAAATGCTGACCCTGTGCGTATAAAAACCAACACAGCAGGAAACATTGCAGAGAGTTAACGCTGAGCGGGGGGATGCACAGAGGCGGCAGGAGAGATTTGACACTGAAACGGAGGCATGAAGGTTTCATACAATATGTGAGCAAACATACTGGGGGAAGAAAAAAAAAAAACAAGATCATAATGCACAACGTTGTGAGATTTCCCAACATCATACTGTATAAAACAAATACCATTTAAAGCAATATAATTTATTATATATATATAAGTTATTACAAATGATTCTTACGGTTTGTTTCTCCTCTATGGCACAAACTCCTGACCACGTACTGTGGGGCTGCAAATATATCAGGTGAAAGTATGTTGTAGAACATTTGTTATTGCTCTGAAAAAAGTTAGCAATTTATTTCTTGGCAAAATTTCACTTCAGGTTTTCTACAGAAATTGCTTATGTCCTGTAACTGAAATCTACAGTCACCTGATTTTGCAGTTCTCTCCTGTTTAATGAAATGAATGTTTTAGTGTTTTTCAGGTCATTGTTTTCAGTTCATTGTGTTTTCTGCAGTAACAATACACAGATATTTTTCTCCACACCTGAAAAAAGGAAATAGGCAACTTTTGCAACTTAATGTGATAATCAGTCTCAATCAATGTTTTTACAGCTTGTTTGGGCCAAGTGGGGAAAAATTCCTATAAATGCAGAATTAAATTGACTGATTTGTCATGTTACTTTCCAAACCCTTTGTGGTTATAACAGTGTTGACAAACGTTTTCACAGCAGTGACAATTGGAGGTGGATAATTTAGAATTGATGATAGTGAGGTAAAAGATGAATTTAGAATTTCCTTTAACATATATTCATCATATTTTTTTGTTTGACTGAATACATTGTATGACATCAAATTGCTCTGTGAGTGCTCATAACTTTCCATTCATAAGCATTAGCTGTATGATGGAACAGCTGCATTTTGGAACCAGGTTAAGCATCTGAAGCGATGTCTCAGTGCTTCGAGATAAACAACCAAAATTCTTCCACAGCTTCATGAACCATCACTTTACCCATTTATGTACAGCAAGAACACAACATGATTACATTAGCAGTGCTGGAAGTGCACCGACAAAGATTGTTCTTTGATGTCTCGTCATTATCCCTAAATATATTTTACAGTTAAAGAAAAGTAGATGACAAATTTGTTTCCTCATAACATTGCTATATTATATTATAGGCTAGTGCTGTGCTCATAATCTTAATGTGGCAGCTAGCTCATTATTACAGTTTTTATCAATTGCTAAAGCAATAAATTCATCAAATTACTTCATATACTCTTCTTGCAAAACTCTAAACACCTTCCCACTGACTAAAACACATTGGTGATGTGTAATGCTACCTGCAGGTGGTGGAAGACAAACGCACTGCAGATGTCAACATGTCATGAATCTAAATTGTTGGCAGGTGCTGGTAATGATGTTATGAAACCAATATTAACCAATTCAGAGGGCACAGGCGGACTGAACAGTGCTGCTAAGCGGAGGAATGATGGTCGGCTGTGTGCCATTTAAAATGTTTTGGGACCATTGTTTGGTTGCGCAAGACAAGTTGAGAGGCTTTGAAAAGTTGTGGTTTTTGGAAAAGGGTGGTAAGGTTTTAAGAATTGTGTCTTTAACAATTGTGAGAAGCTGTAATAGAATTAAAGGCTGATTCTGATTGTGTTCTGAGCAGCCTGTAGGGGGCAGGGCAGCCCAACCTTCCAGCATGGGGACTACTGGCTAATGTTGGCGCTACAAGCATAGTATATATCATGTTTTGACGCATGATTGCGCACAAATAACTGCCCCCCAACCCCCCCACAGAAACAGACTTCATGGAAAAGTCAACATCTCAGCGATCTGTTGGGTGAACATGAAAAACAGGTCGCGTGACTAGGGTGAAGCCGGCTAGGTCACATGATGAGTTTTGATGGTTGAAGTGTAATGGGGGGGGGCAGTTATTTGTGCGCAAATGTTTGTGCGCAAATGTTTGTGCGCAAATGTTTGTGCGCAAATGTTTGTGCGCAAATATTTGTGCGGGGGGGGAAGAAAGGCCTCAGTGGTCCAGGATGCGGAGGTTGCCCGATACGATTTTGTTCTCAAGCATGGAGCCGGCTGGAATATCGATCCGATCTCCATGGTTGGCGATGATGATAACGGTTCCCTGTAGGGAGGAAGAGCCATGGGTTCGGTTCAGTGCCACATAAAAAAACAGGTGCAGCCAGAGATAGGACGTGTGACTCTGTGACATTTTCAAACCAGAATTTAATTAACGCGATAAATCAATGGAGCCACCTGCCACCATGACCTGTTTCTTTCAAAGATATGAAAGCGTTGGTTGCATTTACTCTCTTTTGTTTCGTTGTCAACATTGTTAAAACACAAACAGGTTATAATCTCTCAGGATTACACATCCTTTACTGAAAAGGTCAGCAAAATTTTAAGAGTTATCTCTCCCCCGAGTCCACTTCCTCTCCACCACATAAATGAATATGGAAAATAAAAGAGGCTGTGAGTGAAACATCACTTGAGGTTTACCTCTAGCATCTTATTCCATCGGCACCAAAATAAATTATGTACCAGTCTTTCTGGGTTATCATAATGTGCATTTAGAGCAAATACAAATTTAATTTCATGCCATTCGAGCCCTTAAAGCCTTTTTAAAACCCAAATTCATTTCACATTAGCGTGGGGTTAAGTTCACATTACACGTTATTATCAGAAAGAAAAATTCTCATTTTATCAGCGAGGTCTAGTTCAAGTAAAAAAGTTACCTTGAGTGAAACATTTTTTCCGAAGGTGACGTCTCCAGACACTGTGAGATGGTCGAGCTCCAGGATGTCAGGGATGCTCTCAAAGCGGGTCAGGTACTCCTGAACCTGAACACAGGAAGAGAAGAAGATCACTTCAGCATAAAAAAATACTAAAAAAGCACTACTAAACAAATACAATTTCATTCACTTCCATTGTGCTCTGGTGGCATCAGAAACATCAGAGAGGAATATCTTCTATCTTCTTAAATGAAAGTCATATCTACAGATCCTGCATGGTTTTTCTCTGATTTGGGTTAACTAGGCCCTTGATTTTGCAGTTCAATTTTACATTAAACTAATAACTAATGATGAGCCGAATGCATTTTGCCACATTCAGCCTTTGCAGAGAAGAGAGAAGAGAAGAGAGAAATATTTAAAGTGTTGGAGAGATAGAATTCCAGTTTGCAGCAAGCGTTCAACCAAACTATCTAGAGGGAGTTCCTCTGCTAAGAACTTTAGCAATACTGCTTTAATTTGTCATTTAAAAGCCAAACTCACCCTGAACAGCAGCTGAGTATGAAAAAGAGACGCTGCAGCGGCTAAAAGGAAAAGTGAAAGGCCAAAAGAATTCAAGGAAAGCCCCAAAGTAATGAGAATCACAAATAGGTTATGGAGTTCATGGCTTTGGATGATCAACTGTTAATGTTGTAGAGAACATTGGCTTTCAGAGGTTTGTGGAGCACATTGACCTTATCACATAATACCGAGCAGACAGCATTTCTCAGTTGTGTCCTTACCGGAGCATGTTTTTCTTTTTAAAATATGTCTAAAAATTATTAATTTAATTCAGCTTCGGTTACAAATTTTCATTTTTCTTTTCATTTTGGTGGATCCCTCCTGACACTTTTTGGAAAGCGAAATCACCTTGGTGAAGGAGCTGCCCAACTTGACGTGCGGGGTGGTGGGGAACTCTCTCCTGGGGCTCATGGTGAGCGAGCCGGCCTCCAGGCTGTACAGGTTAGACATGACCAGCAGCAGGTCTGACGTGGTCTTCACAGGCAGGAAGCGGCTGCGGGGCACGTTGATGCCCATGGCGTTGTCAAAGCATTTGATGGCAGCGCCGACTGCCGTCTCCAGCTGGATCACGTTCTGCCCCCCGTCCAGTGTCTGAGGAAGACCCCACGCAGGAGAGTGGACATGTTTGTTGATGAGGGAAAGAACAAGTCGTGAAATGATTCACTGATTCTACCACCATCAGGAGGTTATTGTTGTCTTTGCCTCTCAGCTACACAAAGCCACAGGATTTGAGCACATTGATGGACCAAAAGGAACCTACAACAAAACACATGCAAACCACAATACACAAAAATATTTGCTGTCGAGGTCAATATCCAAAATTGATCCAAAATCCAAAAGAGTAAATTGTGTTTCTCTTAAATTCTAAATTAGAAATACACTGCGCAGCTCCTGCACCGACTTTCACTGAGTCATGCCGATGACACAAATTTGAATTTGATATACAGCAGCCTCCAAATACTTCTGCACTGTAGCTACTTTGTTTAAAGCATCTGTGATTCTCTGTGAACATAGTAACTTAGTAATAAATCTCATCTAATTTTGTAAACAACTTGTTTAAAAAATAAGGTTTTGTCTCTATGGATAGAATTATCAAGCAATCCATCCTGAAATATCTTGATAATGATTACACAGATCGCTGCATATTTTTGTGCAGACATTCTTGCTTCGGAGAAGACTCCTACTGACTTTGCTGGTCCTCATGATTTTACGTAAGGTTTACGTGTGTGAATTCTTAACTACTCCCAGACTGCCTGCCAGGTATTACACACATACAGATGGTCATGCCCCACACCCACAAAAGCTGAGGCTGCAGTTCATTCAAACTACTCTCAAAGGTTTCACAACAGTGACTTAACATGTAATATTATCATGAGCTGGGTCTCAAATGCAACTATCACCGCTTTTGTCTCTAATGCCCCTCAGTACAACAGTTGCCTACATTTTTAAATTATTGGGGGGCTGTAACAGGAAGAGGCACCCTCTAACTGTGTGGTTTCAGTGTCACACGCTTACCTAGATGGGACTGTACGCCTACAGGACGCCACACAGCTCTGCACTGTTATCGCAGGTTACATAACAGCTGCAATGTCACGGTGTGCGATTCTGTAGCCGAGGGCTCGAAAATACATCTAGAGACCCGGAAAGCAATAATCAGGAATGAAGCGGGGATTCAGAAGTGAATTTACTACGCTGGATGCAGGGCTACACAGCCTTTTAATTGCTCCGTCACCGAGAGAAGAGGAAACTCATGTGCAGGGAATACATGTAGTCAAAATCATATCTGGGAAAAAAAGAAGGTTATCCAGATCAGAAAACTTTTTACTTTTCTTTCTCTTGTGTGAGAAAATTAAATATTTGCAGCTGCTACAATATGGTTAACAAGCAGTTTTTTGTTCTGTTTTCTGAGAAAGTCAATCGATCCTTCTTTCTCTTATCCATCTTTAAAAATGTTAAGCCTTTGAAGAAAAATGTTTGCGTGAGACCCAACGTTCATATTCCTCTTTGTCCATAATGCCATCCCACACAAACAAACACTCTCTCTCCCCTCCTCGGCACAAACCGCTCGCACAGGAGTCCAAATAGGTCAGAGAGGTGACCAGAAAACTGGATTGACGCTGCGTTGTTCCCCCTCCATTCTTCTCCTTGTATGCAGAAATCTCATGTGACAACAAAGTGGCTGCGGCCCGTGACGTGACACGCCGAAATAGAACAGACGATATTATTGTGGGGGGCTGGCTTGTTGTTGAGAGTGAAACTCTGTTGTTTCATCCCAGCATCCCAGTATGGTTTCCACTTTGAAGTGGCACCCCCCAGGGCCCAGACTCATACATGGATGATCAGATGGGGAACCGCTACGAGGCCGTTTCACTTTGAGGGCCTCCATAATTCATTGGAAGTGAAGGCAAGACAGAATGGGCATGTACACAGTTTAACTGAGACACAAAGGATTTATGTTGTTGAAATGACAGAGCTAAAACTGCGGTTAGTTTTTCTGATAGATGCTGATATAAAGCAGCAGTTTCCTAACAAAACAGGAGAATAGCAACATGCCAAAATGCTGAAAACAAATACAATATTTAATAATGAATTGCTATGCTCTATAGGTTTAGTCTACTGGGACCTCACTGAGCTTCTCCTTCCTTCTATCTGTAATACTCACTGATGTACTTTTTAAACTTTTCCTGTCCTGCCCTGTGTTGTCTGTATTTCCTCATTCTCAGAACATGCAGCAGTGCAGCCACTGAAGGATCTTCAGTTGTTTGAGGGTCTGAGATGGATCCTTTCACCTCATCCTCCACTTACACCACAATTCAATATTTTGCTGTTTTTTTCCATTAGTGTCATATTCAACTTTTCCTGTTCTAAATGTTTTGTTTCCATCCTGTTCACATGATTTATTGCAGCCTGTCCATCCTGGAAAAGGGGTCCTCCTTTTCTGAGGTTTCTTCCCCTTTTTTCCATATTAAAGTTTTTTTCATTGTACGATGTGAATGTCTACTTAAACTTTTGTACAAACTGGAAAGCTGAATGAATAAAAATTGCTTTGCATCTATATACTGAGTACTGCACTCACCTTGGGGTTGACTATAATCTCCATGTTCATGGCCTTTTGTTCCTGCAGCCTCTTGATAGCACCCAGAGAGATCCACAAGTTGTTTGTGTTGAAGATCTTGAACTTTGAAACAGATTTGAACTCATCCACATGAGCCTTGGGAACCTGGGCGATCTCTAGCAGGCGCAGTTTCCCGTCATATGTGATGAGTGTACCGCCCTGAAAGCCAGTCAGCAATTCAAACATCCGTGTAGGACTCCAATTCACTAGAAACTGCCCTTGTTTGCCCTGAGATTTATACTGTTTTGATACAAATATATTTTTAATAATGATCTTTGTTTTTCTTTCAATAGGTGAAAGATTTGAGCATTGAAAGGAAAATCCCCATTGAATCTCTTTTCCTAATCACACCTGCACCATAAAATAAGGTCTACACACAGAGTCAGTTTACACAAAACACTGCAAAACCTGAAATCTCAACAGATTAAAATCTTGTTTTTGGTGCAATTAGTTCAATATTGAGTACAATTATCTCATTACACTGGCATATATCTCAGTTTATTTCAAGTGCTTGTCTTGATTTTAGTCACTTTAATCTTTGTGGAGAAAAGATTAGTCTTTACTTAGGCTAACATCAGGAAAAAAAATGAATTAAGCCTAATTATCTGCCAGTGGAACAAGACAAATTTACTTGATATCGGACTAATTGTACCAAAAACAAGATATCATCACCTGTTAAGATTTCAGTTTTTTAAAATCACAAATGTTCAAATGTTCATTTTGCTTTGGAAATACAACTATCTGTTGACAGATATCTCAAAACCTGGGTACATGAACATGAATCTAAACACCAATATAACTGTGAAAAACAACTGTGCTAATTGTCATCTTCAGCAATAAAATACTTAGCTTGATCTCCATTTTTTCCATACAAAAAGACAAATTCTAACAAAACAGCACAAGTACAATTTGACACCTTTCAAATTTGACTTGCAATCTGATACAGTGAAAAAATCATGTGTAAAGAACCAGAGTACATAATGGAACAGGATCTTTCCATGAATCAACACTACAAATGTGAACTCCAAAGAGACGGCCACCCCTCTCTGTCTTCTCCTGTCTCCTCCTCCACATACCTTGACGTCAGCGCGCGTCTTATCCGTCACCTCCATGATGAACTCGCAGCGCTTGCCGTTGGGCTGGCTGACCAGGTGGTTCAGGATGTGGAGGTCCACGGTGGCCCCCAGGTTGTCGATGTTGGACACAAAGATGTACTCCTTCCCTTGGGCAATCAGCTGGTCCAGCAGGCCTGAGTTGTAGAAGCTGGCGTAGATGTCACCGTGCCCCGGGGGGTACCAGCCCTCCGTGCTCTGCCCGGTCATGCTCAGGTTTGTGGACACAGGGAGGAGGGACTCTTTGTTGATACGAGGATACCTGAAGCGAAGCAGAGTTCATAAAAAGATCACTATTAGACAGTTTGTTCTATTCTGTTTAATATGATTGTTAGTTAACACTCAACATTTAGTTGGATGATAACTCAATATCAAGGTGGTTCTATTAAAAAGGATGAATCTCAGACTTACGTTAAGCAGATAAAATGAAAGAAATCCGTTTTACTACACATGAGAGGTAAAGCCTCGGCTGCTTTGAAACAAAGCAGCATATATTTGGAGCATGTACTGCAATAACTGAAATCCTATCAGGAGAAAAAAAAATCTTGTTTTTGGAACAAGAAGTCTAGGACTGAGTAGACTTATCTTTTCTGCTGGCAGATAATTCAGCCTTTTTCGAGATTTTTTCTGATTTGGGTCAATTTGGTCTTGTTTTCAAGTGGTGCAGTGGGTAACACTGTTGCCTAAAAGGTAGGAGGTCACTGGTTCAAGTCCTTGGTTTGGGATCTTTCTCTGTGGAGTTTGATGTTCTCTTTGTGTCTGTGTGGGTTCTCTCCAGGTTCTCCAGCTTCCTCCCACAGTACAGAAGCATGCTCAGGTTAATTGAATCTAAAATTGCCTGTAAGTGTGTGAATGGTGTGTGTGCTGGGCCTGTATCCTGCCTCTCACCTATAATGTGCTGGGATTTGTTCCAGCTGCCCCACGTGACCCTGATGATGAATAAGCAGGTATAGATAATGACTGGTATTAAAGTATTAAATTGACTAAAATCAAGACAAAAACTTGCCAGTGGAATAAGCCCATTCTACACAATATTGGACTTCAAACATCACCTGAAAAATTAACATTAAGATTTCCCAAGAAGGCAAATGAGGCAACAAGCCAAAGGGTCCAAGTCATTGTCACTAATGTGCATTCACTTGATCAAAGACTTTCTAAGAAGGATCTGCATCACATGTGAGGAGCAGCAATAAGCAGGAGCCTACTGCGTTTTTGACAGTTTGAGGATATTTCAGGGTGCGGATGAGCTGGTCAGGTGAGAGTTTAACTGCAGGACATTGGCACATGGACCTTTTTAGTAGAGGATTAATTCCAGCTGACTGTTTTGGAAATATGTTTCAAATGAGTGGTTTTGATATGAGCTTATAGGCTTCAAAGGAAGAACATTTTGTTGCTTCCACTAACATGTTTTCTTGGCTCCGCTGTTGCTGAGAGGACTGTGATTTCTCCTCGAGTAGTCTGATATTAGCAACGAGAGACGGTTCTTTGTTTCTCTTTTCTCTTCTTTTTATTTGTGAAGTCTTTATTGGACCTAGACATAAACAACTCCATTAAAAGGTCTCCTTGTGTTACCTACCTCATAAAAACACACACATTTCTGGATGTATGAAACCCACATTTTTATAACAGTTTGTTTTCTTCTCTTGCCACCGTAATGATGCATTGCTGCCACAAACCATCCTCCACCAATGGCAGTGTGCATGACACCACCAAAACCACTTGTTTGCACTAGATACAACCTAAAGGTAACAAACTAAGGTACCAATAATGACATCAATAGGGTTTTATGTCATCCAGGCTTGATAACACTGATGTGTAAACTAATCTTTATGTGTAAAACTGGTGCAATTACCCTTCAAATAGCCTTTAATTCCTGTCTTTCTATTGAAGAAATTCGTTGTGCTTTTCACCAGACTGCTGTCCATATGTTGTATACCTGCAGATTAAAGTTTGTTTTTCATAGAATCCTCTTGGTTTATTCACAACCACACCACTGTCCAAAAATGCTTTATACTGCACTCCTTTCTGCACACAGTGTATGCAAGTGCTCTAAATAATTCAAGGGAAATAGTAAAAAAAGCAAGTTCCACTTGACTGACAAAGTGGAGACAGCACAGCATTTACAATTTATGGCTTTCTCCAAACATTACATGAGATATCCTGTCTAGATGCTGCTGTTCTGGACAGTTTAAGCAAAGAATCGACAACAAAACACATCATGCACACGCAGGCTACCCAGCAATGTATAAAAACTAGTTTCATGATTACAGGAAGGAAGCTGAGTTCAGTGGATGTGTGATGGTTGAAACTGCTCACGGGAAGTAGTACCGTTACAGACCTATGCAGTTTGACTGATGTTTCAGAAGATGTTACTCCCATGTGTTTTCACTGTGTAAATGCACCAATATAACCTGTCAGAAATGTGCATGTCTCTTTGATATGATGCCATTGTAATTCATAGGATGACATTTGACCTATCGTCGTGTTCTCTGACCTGCTCTGATTAAAAGTGTGTATCTTCACACGGTGGTGTGTGTATTTCTGTAAGATCTTCTTTGTGTCTTCATCTGTGTTGAAAGAGTTCATGAGGACCAGGGGCACATCTGTGTTGTATGTCTTGTTCAGGTGCTGCAGGAGAAACAAAGACAAGCACAAACTATATAAATGCCAGCGACACAGCAGAAAGATTTGTGCAGCAAGTGCACTCCCATTGTGGTTACTGAGAGGATAACAAAGTTCTTGTCAGAGATAATGTGTGAAATAAAAACTTAAGCAGGGAAGGAAGTATTTTCTTTTACAGAGATAAGAGAAAAAATAAAGTGACTAAAGGAAGATGACGAGAAAGTTGTGAAAGAGTTCAAAATTTCCAGCCTTACAATAATAGAAAACAAGGAATGATTCAACTTTTCTAAATTTGAGCAACATGATCTTTCTGCTATTACTTACCCAGAATGGGTGTCCGCTGGTGTTCCACTACCCATCACAAACATTCGGTTTCTCATTTGCAAGAGTAATAACAGAACAGGAACTGTGCAAAACCTGCACCCAACTTTCTGTGTAAAGGTCAACAAGATACTTCAAGTTGTTGATATGCTTAGTTTGAAGGCCCCCTCATAGTGCTCACACATGTTATAATAAATTACAAACCAACTAAAAAAACAAATATGTTGTATGTACTGTATGTATGTTGACAGTGGGCATGTGAAAAGGCCTACACAACTTAAGCAGAGGCATGAGGGATGATCATGACTGTGAAAGGAAGGTTTGCCTACTTTCACGGTGATCTTTCATGCAGTGATCATTTTGTCCACAGTTACCCTCTCTCTTATAGAATACACTGCAGCTCTTGCATACACTGGCAATCTCAAAGCTTCTATATGTGGAATTTTCATACTTCTTTAAATGTTTTTTTTCTGCCTGACCCATAAAAGGTGCCATATCATACATTTTTTCCTGGGTTCTTTTTGTAGTTGTGTTATTCCTAACAAGATATATTTGTGGTTTTAAACAACAAAAATAATCTCAATAGAGTTTTACATCTCCTAATTCAAGGAGATGTAAAATTGATTGATTAGAATGGCTGTGGGGGTGTTCAGATGGCTGTTTTTAAATGTGTGGTTTCTGAATATAGGCTGTGTATATTTCTATATATCTGTGGATTAAGCATTTTTAACCATGGGACATAATTTATATTATAGGCCTATCTTGCCTGTAGGAGATATGTATTCCTATAAAAAAGGGTGATTCTTTCTTCTTTTTCTACTATTAGTGCAGTGCTCAAAAGAAGAATGTACTCTTATAGAAAAGTGGAAGTGTTTTTGGAAGTTGTGGAAGTTTCTTTACAATTTATGTTGAAAGTTAAGATGTCTACTACAAATTGTGTTGATAGGCCAAGTAAACCCAAACTTATGATAAATCTCTAACTTTATACTTGTTTTGCTTTGTATTGTAACAACCTGGGTAAGTTACTGTTATATCTGTAGTTATTTATACACATACTTTCACTTTTAAAATAACCCTTTTTTGTAACTATATGATTGTAGTAGAAAGCTCCTGCAAACAGGTTTTGAAAAAATGGCCTTTAAGATCCCCTGATCTGGCCTTTAAGAGTTCCTAATCGTACACTTACAAAACCCTTAAGCAACCACTTCATTTAACTTGCCCAACTTAACCGAACCAGCAAGAAGACAGTGAACTCGTGAGAGAAATGGCTGTACAGCCAGGTGGCACATTTTCAGAACTCTTGTTGTTTGTCAAATCTTTCAATGCCTGCTCTCAGTGAGGTAAATGCATCCCTATGACTGAGGCAGATGAGTGGGGTGTTCAAACTCAGGATATGTGGTTACAGGACGGTGTGTATAGGATCCATTTTCTCTCTGTCTAAACAGGCCCTTTCAGTCAGGAGGAGGTAATCTGACCCGACTTGAGCAGAAAATGGATAGCAGTGACTCAGACACAGACAGCAGTGTGTGCTGGGAGCAGGGAAGAATCCCATGGGGCTGTTATGAAAAACACACACACACAAATTTCTTACAACTGTATCAAAACTTTAACACAACTTTATTTTATCTCTTCTTCTCACAAAACTACATTATTTATTTGTTGAAATCAGTACAAGGTCGTAGTTTCAACTAGAAAAAGCTGTGATTATTGAATTATTTTAGTTGATTAATAATGAGCATGAATAGAAGTTGAAACCACATGAATGACTCAAGGTAGTGACTGCTGGTGCAGGGGATACGTTTTTGTTTTTTCTAATAGTACATGTCATGTCATGACGCATGATTGTGCACAAATAACCACACACACACACACACACACACACACACACACGCACACACACACACACACACACACACACACACACACGCACACACACACACGCACACACGCACACACGCACACACACACACACACACACACACACAGACACACACACACACAGACACACACAGCCTTCTCTGTTTGCCTGCCAATCCTGCAGACCTACCTGCCTGCACACCAACAGATCCTCTTTCACTACAACAACCCCCTGATCTCACAATGGACTCCTTTCAAAAGGCTCTCAGCTTATTTTCAGAAACGTATGTCTCTCCTCCAACACCTGAGCTAATGAAGCAATAGAGGCTTGTGTCTGAAGGAAGAAGCGAAGAGAGTGGAAAATGCTTGTATTTTTCCAACTCATCATTTTAGTATTATTTTCCCCCCTGAATCCTCTGATGAAACGCTTCAGCAAACTAATTCTGAATGCATCCTGAAACACAAACACTATATCAGACTAAAGAACACTACACGGAACAGATGTTTGCACTACACCACTTCCTGCTTCCCTGTCCCACCCAGTCTGACTTCACTGCCACATCGCAACTGCTGATATGACAACACTCTACTTTGCACGCCACGCCTCTTAAAGCGTGACACCTAACTGTGGATCCTACTGCCAAAATCTGGCTAACAGTAAGAATGCTGTTGGCTGTGAGGGAAAAAAAACCTGGAGGCTGTAAGAAGGCCTAAAGTTACTATCCACTCCTGGATTTATGGGCTGAGGAGGGAAAATTCATGACTAATACACAAAAAAGCAACAAAACAGAAAAACGTGACTTATCTCATTAAGAAAACACAGCCAGGGACAACTCCTTAAAACACAAAAAGTAAGACGGTTAAGAGATTCACCAGTGCCTCGTAATAATTCATCCCATTTCTGCTAATGATCTAATTCATCTAATTGGTTCTTATGCCTAAATAAAAGCATGGTGAAGGGGAAGTTATACTCTTCTTCCTGTCTGTGAATTAAACCATGTCCTCTACATTGTTCTCACTGTGAATTATAAAGACTAATTTCGCATTGTCAGACCTGTTGTGTCTCTAATCTATGTTCACCCTGACCTGATGCAGAATAATCTGGTCACGCTGGACTCACTGTATTTTTGCAGTTAAAAAATGTAATTGTATGAATTTCCTAAAGGTCCCATATCTTAGGAAGTTATTTTTTAATTTTGATTACAAAGGGCCATAAAGATATTATACAGCCTCCCGCCATTCACAGTCATTAATATCAGCCAATCAGAGGAGAGTAATATTAATGATACAGGCACATAAAAAAAGGTTGTTCTAGACTTCCAGAGAGAAACTTGAGAGAGGAGATGTAAAACTATATCCAGATGATTTTATGGTACATAAAATCAGAGATATATATATAATATATATATTGTTAAGGACATCACAACTTCTAACCAATACAATAAAAAATTGGACCATTGAAACAAATCAGAACAGAGAGAGACTAAAGTGCACTAAGCTCTTGTTGGTACCTCTATAAAAGATTGAAAACTATTTGACCAGAGTGACATGATTAACTCAGGTGTGTCCTTCAATTGACATCAAAGGTGTTTCCAAAGTCATAATCAGTCAGTCTGCCTATTTAAAGGGAGACAAGTAGTCACTCTGCTGTTTGGTGAAAAGGTGTGTACCACACTGAACATGGACAACAGAAAGCGAAGGAGAGCATTGTCCCAGGACGTCTGAAAAAAAATTATAGACAAACATCTTAAAGCTAAAGGCTATAAGACCATCTCTAAACAGCTTGAAGTTCCTGTGACAACAGTGGCTCATATTATTCAGAAGTTCAAGACCCATGGGGCAGTAGCCAACCTCCCTGGACGTGGCCACAAGAGGAAAATTGATGACAAATTGAAGAGACGGATCGTTCAAATTGTATCCAAAGAACCCAGAACAACCTCCAAAGAAATTAAAGGTGGACTCCAAGGCCAAGGTACATCAGTGTCAGATCACACCATTCGTCGTTGTTTGAGCCAAAGTGGACTTCATGGGAGACGACCAAGGACGACACCACTGCTGAAAAAAAATCATAAAAAAGCGAGACTGGAATTTGCAAAAATGCATGTTGGCAAAGCCACAAAGCTGTTGGGAGAATATCCTTTGGACAGATGAGACCAAATTGGAGCTTTTTTGGTAAGGCACATCAACTCTATGTTCATAGACTCAAAAACCAAGCATACGAAGAAAAGAACACTGTCCCTACGGTGAAACATGGATGAGGCTCAGTAATGTTTTAGGGCTGCTTTGCTGCATCTGGCACATGGTGTCTTGAATGTGTGCAAGGTAAAATGAAATCTGAAGACTATCAAGGCATTCTGGAGAGAAATGTGCTGCCTAGTGTCAGAAAGCTTGGTCTCAGTCGCAGGTCATGGGTCTTCCAACAGGACAACGATCCAAAACACACAGCCAAAAACACCCAAGAATGGCTGAGAGAAAAGTGTTGGACTATTCTAAAGTGGCCTTTCATGAGCCCAGATCTGAATCGAATTGAACATCTGTGGAAGGAGCTGAAACATGCCATTTGGAGAAGACACCCATCAAACCTGAGACAACTGGAGCAGTTTGCTCATGAGGAGTGGGCCAAAATACCTGTTGACAGCTGCAGAACGCTCATTGACAAATACAGAAATAGTTTAATTGCAGTGATTGCCTCAAAAGGTTGTGCAACAAAATATTAAGTTATGGGTACCATCATTTTTGTCCAGCCCTATTTCATTAGTTGTTTTTTTTTAATAATTATGTTAATCAACAATGTACAAAGTAATGGCTGATTTTGATTATATAATAAATTATAATATATAATACATTTTTATTTATTGTTACTTTTATTTATTGTTACTATTGTTACTTTTGTAAGTTTCAAGTGAGCTCAGTGCGAATTGTGGGTTTTTCCTTCTTTAACTGAGGGGTACCAAAAATTTTAACCACCTGTCACATAGGCCGTTTAAAAACACTACTTCAATAATAATATTTTACAATAAACAAATAGATAATCAGCTACTGATGAATTTCTGTACCTCTATCTGCTGCACAGTGAGGTCCAGGAAGGTGTTCTCATTGCGAACGCTGATTAGGCTCTTGGGGCCTTTGCAACCCATACTGGTGCCCAGGCCTCCATTCAGCTTCACCACCACTAGTTTGTTCAGGCTGTCGGCCACACTGTCCGGCAGACCTCGAGCGGCGATCTTATCATAGGGCTGGATCTGGAGGAGAGGGAGATTCACAGAGAGTCAGAGGAGACAGTCGCAGCAGCAACAACCAATATCATTTTGTCTAATTTCTCTTTGGTTAAACATTTTTACTACTCTGGTTAGGTTGTAATCATTTATGGGTTTTTTTGTTGGAATTAACTACTTATAAAAAATTGGTAATATTTATTGCCCGGAAGATGCAAAGCAGAGAATTCGACAGCTTTGAGCATGGGATGATTAATTAGCAACTGAGAGACAGAGCTTTGTAATGTGCTACACTGACATTAAAATGGGAAAATGTTAAATATTATTCATTTGTTCGGCTGCAAAAATATTTTTCATTAACAAAAAAATAAAGGCTACATGCATGAAAAAAAAATTAAAATGAGATAACCTAATAACATGTTTTTGTGTGTTAATGGTACAGATTACAGTAATTACAACTACGCTTAACGAACAACAAAGCCGGTTTCAAATGTGGTCTTCAGCACTTTTGGCAAGCTTACAAAATGAATCCGCCAAACTATTAGCATTTTCTGATGCAGGGACATTGATTTGTAAAAACTCACATGAAATTTACGATTGAACGTGAATGTACAGCAGGGTCCGCTTTCAACAGAATACATAGAGCTTTCCGACTGGTCTTGTGTTTCTCACTTAAGTTTTTCCAGCTTGAATCTAGTGTTACACGAAGAATTCTCAAAACAAAAGTTAAAAAAAAAAAGTGAGTAATGCGCAAAAGCATCCAGGGACACCAAAATCCTAACCAGATGTTCCAACAGCTTTTTACTGCTAGGGTGTGAGTGTGTCAGAGTCCAGCTCAGTGTGAGTTTGTGGGCATATACTATAAAATGTGTGTATAAAGAGTCTGTCAGAGTTGTGATTATTAGATAGTGTGTGTGTGTGTGTGTGTGTGTGTATGTGTGTGTGTGTGTGTGTGTGTGTGTGTGTGTGTGTGTGTGTCAGTGTGTGTAAGGAAGTGAAAAGGCCAGGGTCATTCTGGGTCCTTCCCTGCTGAAAGCTGAGTCACCAATCTGTGACAACATACCGCAGACTGGTTGGAAGCAGAGGGCCTCTCCTCTGGTGTTTGTCTCCCCTACCACCACCTCTACACCCTCACCTCACTACAGCTCAATACAGCTTTGAGATAGCTGCCACTCACTCTTTGTCCTTCACAGATGGGAAGCGGTGGTCTTTGGGACTAAAAAAAAAAAGTTATAAAATATTAACCGATTCCCATGATAAAGATGTAGATCTTTAATAAAACAACCTGCTAGTACAGGAAATTAAAAAAAAAAGGATTGGAAGAAATTTAGGGTGTAAAATGGAATTGGAGTTGGAGAAGTGTGGAACAAAATGTATTTTTCAGCTGGGACCCCCATCCTACCCCTGTACCCCCAAAGAGAAACAACTTCTTCGCCTAGATGTTTATTTCCTCTTTCTGGAGAATACAGATGGGGACTGCTTTTTTTCCTCCTTTTGTGTATGTTCCCACCTACTACAACCAAATTGAACACAACATTTAGGACACCATTTTTGACCAGACTGCAGAGATAAATTAGGTCTAGATAAAAATGTTTTCTAGCTTCAGCTGACTTACTGCTGTCAGCTGCAGGACTGAGCACAGGAGAAAAAAATCTAACTGGCATTTCATCTACACCAATAAACCCAATGGTGGATTGTGGTTTGCGAGTGACACAATTTGACACAATTCAAACTGAGGAATTTAACAACTAAAATGTGTTTTTTTGCAAAACACATTATTCAACTTCAGACAAGGAGGGAATGGTAAATAGTCTGCATTTGTATAACACCTTTCTAGTCTCTAATGGCTGTAGCTGCCATGGATGGTGCCACAAACTCATCATTAACAATCTGGAGTCAAGTATCTCACAACATGGACATGCAGCCTGGAGGACCTGGTAATAGAACCACTGAAACTGCTCTACATCTAAGCCTGAGCATGAGCAGAGTCAAACTACATTGAATACATTAACAGAAACTAATGATAAGTGTAGAGGAAGCGCAGGGTTGATGCAAATTGTAGAAACACATAAGACATTGATTAGTTGCTGCACTGCTTCACTGGATTTCTGATGCACAACTCAGAGCTCCATGGTGCCTAATAAAGACCAGCAAGTAACTGTCACAAATATCTGCAATTAAATCAGAAAAACACTCATATGTGTGAGAGAATGATTAATGCCTGTAATCTGTAACCTCACCTTAACTCATTTTGCAGGATTTTGTCTTGACATTCCAACATTTTTTCTAACTGCTTGTATGTGACACAGCTTCCACTCCTAGACCCAAGGACAGAAGTGGTGCAGAGCTCAGTCAATCTTCACTATGAAAGCAGAACATTTCCACTGCTGTATGTGCAGACATTGGAAAGGTATTGCAAATTAATTTAAAATGCTATGTTCACATGGCAGCACGGGGTGAACACTGATTACATTTCTCATTGAAATCATGAACCAAATGATATTATTGTATTACAGAATTATGTTAATTATCAAACTGTCTGTGTCTCAGAATTAGAGATATAGTGTGAAAACATGGAAAAACAGAAATTTTTAAGTTGTGTTCTCTGTGTCTCTGGAGTGGAGCTAGAGAGAAATTATAGCTGTTTAAGTAATCCTTCCAAAAGGTAGTTAGGTTGGCTATTTCCTAATGGTAGACTGATTAATGATTTGACTGATTAAATTTATATAATGTTACGTCAAGGAATAAATTCAACAGACGAAATGTAGGTGGTTCCTGTAGGAATATAACATGCAATGATTGTAAAATTCCTAAGTGGCTTAAATGACAAAACTAATGTACATATAAGATATATATATGTTTGTTCAAAGAATGTGATCGCATGGTGTTACCATATGGCAAATCTCTTGCAAATTGACTAATTAGTTTTGCCATCGAATGCAGGTCTGTATTCTAATTTGCTGCAACAAATGTGCCCTGTAGGTCCACAAGTGTATGATTCAGTCCATAGAGAAAGAAGTGAAAACAAGATTTCTTGCTCATGTGTATATCCTTTACTCCAACTCAGTAAGCGCACATTGAATGCTGCATTAATATTGCATGTTACTGTCAATTTTTATTTGACTCAAGTTCCCTGTTTGAACCGTTGTCTCGTCACTCTCCTCTTAGAGTCTTATCTCTGCCGCTGTCTATGTAATGCTCATTTTCTCTTTGTGCACTTTATTCATCTCTTCCTGACCCTTGCTTTTCCATTTTTCTCTCTCTGTCTTTTGCCAGCTTCTGAGTTCGGCTCAGAAGTGGAGAGTGATGACTCTGTGCTTGCTATAGAGTGAGTAGGGAAAGACAGATGAGGCATTGTGTTTGTGTGTGCTTGTGTGTTAGTGTGTGTGTGTGTGTGTTTAGTTAAAAGGTCCACTGCCAGGTGAGCAACTGAGGAAGTTTTGTAAATGTGCAGTGAGACAAAACTAAACATAGCCAACAAACAGCCCAGTAACATCTGGCATGAAATTGACTCTACTTGTGAGATCTTTGGTAGTACAATCTGAACCACAAGTTGCATTTCCCAACATGGAAACGTCCTATTGGGCAACATATCTTGTTTGTTTTACTTGGTAATACATGTGATTGGGGGAAATCTCAATTTCATTAGTACACCTTAGAAATTTAAGCTTTGTAAAGTCTTTCAATCTCGGAAAAAGATGTAATGCATTCTAAAAATGTATTATGTGTAAATTATTTTGTATTTGCCCATTTAAATGGGCATACAAGCCAAATATTGCATGTTATGGAAACATGTGACCATAGTACTTACTGTATAGGGAAAACAAATGTCTAACAGCATACATATACAACTTTAATTGGTCAGGTGTTAATATCACAGTAAGTAACAGTGGAGTCAGAGAGCCAGAAAAGAATAAATATAATTAATTAATTAAAAAAAAAAAAAGTGTATAGCTTAGGTCCCAGGCTCTGGCTTTGCTTAAATGTGATCATCTCATTGAATATGATTTTTATATTTATGTATTCATTGAACGCATACTTATGTATTTTACTGTTATGCGTTTATTAGAGCTCTAATGTTCACTTAGTTATTGTATTCCATACTTTACCACACTGTCTTTGTAGCAAGATATTATGCAATCAATCCACAGCTGCAGCCATTTAAATGTTCCAGTAATGTTGTGAGTCATATTTTCCACCATCACAACAAAAAAAAAATCTATGAAGATCAATCCACTAAGGAAGGCGCCCCTGTTTCCCATCCCCCAAAAAACACAAGCCACAATGGCATGAAAGAAAACAATGTAAGTAGTTACTTTACAATGACTCAGCTCACCAGATCTGATTTTCTGATTGAAGCATTTTTGTGTCAGTGATTTTGTTAAACATTGAATTGAGAACAGTTGTCCTAGCCAAAGTGTATGCAGCAAACTGTCAGCACCAATGACAGCTCTTTTTTGTAAATAAAAGTGTTTGCTCATATTTCCAACATGGATACACACCATCTTATCCTTGGAGGAGATATGAACTACACACTATCACCCACTCTAGATCGTAGCTCATTCAGGGCTGCATCCAAATCTAGTGCAGGTTCTTGGCTACACATTTTCTTAACAAAGATGGCATAGCTAATGCACTGCACTTTCAAAATCTTACAGCGAGGGGTTACTCCTTTTCCCCCCAGTCCATGAAACCTACTTGCAAAGATTACTTCTTCTTTCACTAATAAGAAAGCATGAATATGAAGCTATAGTTAACTCAGATCACAAACCCTTGTTATAGCTTTGTGTAGCAAAGAAGAAAAGTAGCAATTTCCAAAGCCAAATATCAACCCTTGTGTCTTAATACATTGCTCCTTTTAATTAAGGATTTTATTAAATTTATTTCTTCTAAAATTATAACCTTTCCTAACAGTATTGGTATCCAGAAAGGCATACTTGAGGGGACAAATAATATTACATAGTGCACAACAAAGCAAACATAACAATAACCTAAGCAGTTGTATGGTACAATGGTATTCTCAAAATAGATACTACATTTGCTGTCACCCCAAGCAAACAAATGAAAACAAATGAATGTGGTGAAAAAACAGGGAAGATCTTTGCCCATCAACTTCATTAGAGAACTTTGGATAGAACTATAGCTGAAATAATGGATGGATTTGGAACCAGGCACACAAACCATTCTGAGATTACCGGTACTTCATGTTTTCACAGATTTGACTCCAAACATAATGATAATAAATTCTTTTGTTGTTCAACAACTTATCTATCTATCATCCAACTATCCAACTATCCATCCATCCATAAAATACTGTCAGGATTTCCTAAGGGTCTATGAACGCATTTTGCAGCGTAGTTTATATTTAGGATGCTGCAAGTGTGTAGTAAGTGGTTCTTCTCTGAAAAAATGGCAGCATGTGAACTTTTCTTATGAAGTTTGTTGTTTTGGCGTTTGCTACAGCCACAGTAGTCTGTGTTATTGAGATGAATAATGTAGCAAATAATCTCCACCGGGAAACTTTCTTTTACTACATTGCCCTCAAAATCAGCACAGGAGAACAACAGAGGTTTGAATGAACTCAACTAAAATGGTGGGATGGTTGAGGTTGATCCAACAAACAGAAAGATATGCGAGGTACAAACACACACTGACAGATGCTCCTTTAGAAAGATAGATGTCACTGGACAATGTGGTATCAGGATTTACACATATATGGTTAAAAACCCTGAATACAGAGGAGAATTTTACAATTTTGAATTTTAACAGCATTGTCATCATGGAGGATTATCCCTCGCTCACTTCAAGTATCATTACTGGGCTGCCAACATTAGGTCTATGCGGTTCTGGAGGGATTCTTCATCAGGTTACATCACCCCTGAATGGTTACAAATGAATAATTCCTCTTGTCTTGTCATACTGCCTTACACTCAATACTACTACAAAACATCCTCTTTTGGAATCTATATCTAAATTCACCACAAATCCAATTGTAAAACACTCTCTTAAAATGATGACGCAGGTCACACAAGCCTTTCCTTTGAGAGATCTGCCCACTTGTGCTCCTTATAATAAAACAGTTTATGTCATCAGATCATGCCTTTTATAAACAGGGCAAAAGAGGAGTTACTATGATAGAGAATCTATTTGTTAACACCTTTGCATTATTTGATCATTTATTGTTTGAATTAAACAACCCTAATTTGCTTGTTTATCCCCATTTAAAGTTTACTACAGTTCTGTAGTTTTATATCAAATCATCAATCATTTAAAAGTTTCCCATACAAACCATCCAGCACCCTCTTAAAACTTCATTCTTAAGCTTATTGGGCTATTTGGAAAACATACTCCTTACTAAATACACAAAATTTAGGAGGTGACTCGGGGTGTGATCTTTCTGAGGAGATCAGGGGTAGATCTATGGATAGTAAAATACATTCCTCATCAATCTGTTTATGACATACAATTATCCAGTTGAAGATTAAACATCTTCATTGATGTAAAGTGAGACTAGCAAAGTTGTAGGCTAATGTTCTGGTTTTGTTCAAAACCAGCCGTCTAAAGCAGTCGATATTCACATTTTTTAAATATGTTTTACAAGTACCTATAGAACTATCTGCCATTAATGCTAAATTTGGAATAACACCACCAGAAATTTACCTTAAGTGCCAGGTAAAAAAAGTAATGAGATTTGCATCTGTCATAGCTGGTCAATTATTGCTATTTAAGTGGAAGGAGAAACTCCCCCCCCCACTTTTAAGATGTGGGTCAATGACCTTCTACACCGTTAACACCGGCATTGGAGGAGGTTCACTACTCTACTAAAGGATGTATTGTAAATTTTTATACTACTTATTTTATATATCATTAATATAGGTGTTTTAAGTGACCTATCCTTATTGGGTATAATATTTATAATTTTAATATACAAGTACAATCATTGCTAGGTTGTTTAATGGTACAGTAATATTATTAAAGGGACGGAGTTTATTAGGTTATGATGTTTATATTTGTAAACTATTGTTTTTGTATAAAAAAATCAACAAAAACAAAAAACAATCAAACAAACAAACAAACAAACACTAAGACATTAGCTGGTTTAGCAGATCCAGTGGGCTGCAGCTGTCTTACTCCAAAAGGCACAGGCAAAGTCACAGAACCTCAGGAAATCCCAGTTTTGTCACTAAACAGAACAGAATATGGCCCTTAACTCATTTATTAACAGTAACATGCTGAAGTTGTTACACTATACAGGAAAAGTACAAAAAGCAAGAGATTTAATATAAATCCGCTTTTACTTGGCCTATAAACACAGTTTAAAAATTATGTAGATGCACAATCAAACTTTCAACATATACTCAATCAAAATAGAAATGAAACATGCTCCTATTTTTTATGAGATGAACTCAAAGATATAAAACATTTTTTACATTTACAACTACATGCATGTTTTTTTTTTTTAGACCTTTAAGTTAATCTCAAAGACACATGTACTTAATTCACCATATTTAGGTATTTTCATGTGTTGCCTTTTACGACTCAACATTTTGACTGACAAAAACACTGCTTTTGGACTTCAAAGATCCTCCTTTGAGGCCAAAGTGAATAAAGATAGGTTTGCACTTTTAACTCTCTTAATCTTTTATTTTAAAGCTCATACAAAAGATAGAAAGTCAGCACTTAGGAAACTGAGAGCATCCCTTGTGTCCAACAGCTATCCAGTAAAGGAAAACAAGGAAATCCTGCACAACCAGCTCAAAGAAGCAATGATGACTTGGCACTTTGATTGACTTTGTTATTACCCGAACAAAAACAGCATCGTCAAAAAGGTACGTAGACTCCAGTAACCTTTCACTACTTCTTTTGAAGTGCAAATCATGCAAAGATATTACAGTAGAGGTCCAAAATACAAAGTAAACTTGGAACTTGTTGCACTGCTTGTATGTATTTGGTTAATTATCTGATTAACTGCACATTATTCTACTATGCAAAGTATAAGATGTTCTAGATAACAACAAGCTACATCCCTAAAAATGCCCAGCACATTCAATTTCATCACCAGTGTCTCTAGTGAGAATTAAGCATTTCTTTTACAGCTGCGCTCTCTCTATTGAACAGCAGGGTTTCTGACTCGCTAATACTTTGCTACAGCAATTTTCTACATACCACTGAAATGGAACAAATAGGAAACAAGGGACAATGAAAACAATGTTCTATCCATCATGCACATGACCCATACAAATCCCCCTCTCAAGAAAGTGCTGTAACAGTTGAGGTGTATGATTTAATGGACAAAACCAATTAAGAACTGGGAAAAGAGCTGTCCAAGAAAAGAGGAGGTGTTTTTAAACAAAAACAGCATTCTGAATCATGTTTCACACATTCAATCATTAAGTGTTGGGTAGAGAAAAGTAGTCACACAGTCACGGTCTGAATGCAAAAAAGTAAATAAAGAAAAGTACACTTTCTTCATATTTCCTTACATACAGTATTGTCTCTAAATAATCTGAATTCCCTTACAATTGCTCTGTGCCTGGAAATGGTTGAAACTGTGTTTTGTTACATAATCCACAACTTGGTGTAGGTTTTTTTTTTTTAAAAGAAAAAGAGACAAATTACACTGATAATACTTGGGAATAACTGTATCAGTCTGTTTACAGCAACCTTTCAAACCTTGACAAGGACGGAGATAAAGGCTTTCAATTCTTTTGTCATTGTTATTGTTATTAAAAATATCCTCAAAACACTTTTAGACTCTGTCAATGAAGGGTAAAGTTTTCTGGACACCAAATGAGTGACTCATATTGCATCAGTAAATCAGATGAAAGATTTATGGTATTTTTTATCCAAAGCAAGTCAAATTCAGTCTTAAGTAATTGATGTGCCAAGATGAAATGAGAAAAAGGTGACATGTACCTTCACACGTCATCCCTAGCTTATTAAGTATAGTACATCCATTAGAAAGGTCCCATAATTTACTCTTTTCCTGGGTTTTAAATGAATCTTTCAACATCCCTAACAAGATAGATTTCTTCTTTTAGGCACCAAAAATCATATCACCATAGTTTTTCCACCTCCTATCAAGCTTCTCTTTGGGAGTTAGACAAACGGGTCATTTTATGTCTGTCTCATTATTATTAATGAGCCTCTCCTCAGATTGATTTTAATGTCTGTGAATGCAGGGGGTGACTGTAGAGTTGTGATATCATTACAGAGCAATTATAATCTCACTCTGTACAATATGGGTTCTTGTGAGAAGGTGATGACCCCTCTCCTTCTCACCCGTTTATAAGGGGGGAACTGGATAGCAGAGGGAGAGTTCCCCCCGGACATGTTTGCGTGCGGGACAGGTGACGCAACGCGTGGGACTGCCTGTCTGGTCCACCTGGTGCGAGGTGGAGTTGTTGCCTGCTGACGTAAGCATATGCTGCGGTTTTGTTTTTACCACCGAGAATAAATGCTTTTTGTGAGTTCCTTTGCCTCCTGTCTCCACTTCTTTTTCGGGTTGCCCTGATCCCTTTTGTGGGGAGACCACGTCGGTCGCTCACATTTGGGGGCAGCGGTGGGATCAGTGGCGCCGCCTGAGAAGCTGGAGAGAGGAGGTGGAACTCGCGGGCTGACGGTGGTACCGAGAGGATCGGCGGCAGTGTCGGCGGCGGTGTCGGCGAACGTGCCCGGTGGAGACGGTCGGAGAAGGAGCCGGCGGAGACGGTCGGCGAAGGAGCCGGCGAAAGTGCCCGACGGGACGCAGCAGGACAATGGCGGGGCTACGACCGGAGACAGAGAGTGGTCGAGCGGGCCCCGGGACTGACACAGACCACGGTCGCGGACTTTTGTCTCGCCATCCAGTTGGCGAGACTCCAGAAGGGGAGGGAAGGGTGAGAAGGTGATGGCCCCTCCCCTTCTCACCTGTTTATAAGTGGGGAACTGACTAGCAGAGGGAGAGTTCCCCCCCGGACATGTTTGCGTGCGGGACAGGTGACGCGACGCGTGGGACTGCATGTCTGGTCCACCTGGTGCGAGGTGGATTGTTTGCCTGCTGAAGGAAGCGTATATGCTGTAGTTTTGTTTATACCACCGTCAATAAACGTTTTGGTGAGTTCCTTTGCCTCCCGTCTCCACTTCTTTTTCTGGTTGCCCTGATCCCTTTTGTTGGGCGACCACGTCGGTCGCTCACAGTCCTTTGAATGTAGGTAACTAATGCTGACAAAATCAATTATAATTTCAGACAGTCACTCTATAGACTCTCTTACTTGAGCTCCTACTTTTAAATTGTAGTAACAAAGGAAGTGAACGTTTGACAAAGATATAAGGAAGAGGAGCAACTGGCACATGTAAATTACTAGAAACTAACATACTGTTACCTTTGTGAGTTTTGTAAACACCATTACTGTTAGACACTTCCTTCTGTAAAATCCTAACCGGTTTGAAATGATACTTCTAACTGGGGCACGTTGTACATATCTATTTATCCATTGTGACACAAATAAATAAAAAGGATATTATTTAAATTAAATTGGGTGCTTGCCTGAAATCAGTGGCATCAAAGATTTGTTAGTATTTTATTTAGCTAAGTTGTCATTATTACTCTACATGTTGGAAAGAAAATTAAAAGTTCCTGTTTGTTGCTTCTTCAAGCTGGATACAGTTTGATGACAGATCACCATGATGATTTGGGATTCATCTGAAGCTGGGACTAAGAACACACCTGACATTACTGACACACTACTGATTGGAAAAACTGCACATAGTGGCTTTCTGTTTAAATATTAACCTATTTGATTACACCCATAGTCACAAAAGACTATACACCCTTTTCAATGAACATTTTAAACAGAAAACATAATTGAGGCTGTGACTTTTCACAGTTGTAAAAATCCTACGTAGAGCAATACAGAATGTGAGTTTACATTCTTGGGATGGTTTACCAGGCTATTAAAACCCTGCCTCACATTATAAACCACTGTGCAGTGTTTTGGCATCAGATTAGCCTTCAAAATTCATGAAAGTATCACTAAAATTTATTGTATTTCATCAACTCATCTGTAATTGTGGCAACACACCACCACTAGCTAATAGGTTGGAAGGTATTTGTGTTCCACATTGTAAATAAAGGACTTGTATTGAATTGTATTCATACACATAACAATAGGTGCTCATCAAATGCAGAATTGTGGAGGGTATGGTAAAGGAGGGGTGAAGTTCCTGAGCTTTTATTTTGTCTTTTTATTCTTAGAAACAAGTGCACACACAGACACATTAACCACACTTACTGAGTCTTCTGGAGGTCTTTGTATCTTGATCCACTCTACAGATGGCCCTTTCACCCGCAGAAATCTGTTGAAAAGATTCTTGAATCCCTCAAAGTCTTTTTGGGACACCTGAAAAAAAAGAAAGATTTAATTTTCCCCAAAAAGGCTGGCTGAGATTTCCCAAGGTTTAAACAAATACAGAACTACACAACCACAATCCTAATTCACTTGTCAAGAATGATGAACACTGTTGTAATTGCTTCACAAAGTGCACTCTATGTGAGATAATTAAGGGCAGTTGAGCAAACTGACAGAAAAGCTGTAATACTGTTCGAGTGTATTTTTTATAAATTGTGTTTTTCACTGTGGTTTTCAATCAAGGGAAATAGCTGAGCCATCCTTCTTGGCACTTGTTTACCATTTCTTACTTTCACTGCACTTTATTACTCCTCACTTTTAGTTGTTTTTAATGCACTTACATCATCTGGAATTGGAATACACAGCGACATGTGAGGGTTGCTGCTTGCTGTGGTAGCCCCTTATTATATGGACACCAATGACAATTGTCATTATGCATTAATTGGGAATTTTGCTGTGTTCTTGTGACACATACCCATCAGATTACTATGCAATAATATTGCAGCACAAAGAGGCAACTACTACTAGTAGAAAATGATACTCATTTAGCTAAAACAAGAGGGAAAAAAAACATTCACCCCATTCAGCCATTGTGCAACTATGAAAGTGTTTGTTCTCTACATCTATGAGTATATTTAATGCAAATTGACATTCTGTATATTAGTTAGTGTTTACTGTGTTCACAAAAGCTGTCTATGTGAGCCCACCTGACAAGAAAAACAGTGCTGGGCCCTCCTGTGTGTGATTGACTGTCCCGTCTGGCTTTTTTTCTCTGTGTATCATTCCAACTCCCGTAATTGCTGGCAGTTCAGACATGGCTAGGTAATGTCTTGAGACGCGACTGCCAAACACTGTGTAGGCCCCTCCATCTCAAGGTTTGTGATTGTTTTATATTAAAGGAAATGCATCGCATGAATAGCATCTTTTGTTTCTGCTATTTAGGACAGGGTTTTGGATTTCAATCTCATATTTCTATTCATTCACTGCTGTGGCCTGAATAAGTGTTCACTCCCAATGTCAGAATCTATTTGGAGCATACAGAACAAATATAAAGGGTTTTCGATTGGGCTGGATTACTCAAATAATGCATTATGTTATGATTAAGGCTGAGTAAATGTTTGTCTACAAATCTTGCCTTCTATTTATTTTATTACAAAAAACACTTTTGTGTTTTCTCAGTGTTCGTCTGTGACCCCACCAACCTCTGAATCACAACCAGATGGTCGGAAAGAAAGAGGAAGGACAGAGAAAAAAAAAAGTGAGAGTACCGCTTTCTCTGCCCCTGTAGCAGTGTCCAGCAGCTTCTCCAGCTCAGTGTGCATGGAGCTCTCCAGCTGCTGCCGCATCATTTCCTGGAATTGAGCCATCCCTCCGTTGGCTACTCCTTTACTCAGACCTGGACAGACAACATTGCAGAAGATGAAGGGGGACAGGGTTTACACTGCAACATACATATTTATCTTCTAACATACGGAGGTTATTCTCTGGTACCTCTTAGTCTACATCACCTTATTTTTACTTAGGGATTCAAAAATAGAGTGAAAATGACAAATTATGATACAGTTTAAAAAAGAATGCCATTAGAGCCAAGTGCTGTACGTTTCCTAGAAGTGTCAAATGTTGAAGCTCATGAATGTACAATTACAATGAATAATGAACCCATACAAGTGCTGATTGATAATCATAAATCACTTAAAGAGAACAGTTTATTGGCAATGTGTTATAGTAGAAAGTATTCTAGAGCATGTAAAAAGGAGCGGGATGGAATGAGAGAGCTTGAGAATTACCACATGTAACACAGTGTTCTGTATCAATGTGATGCTAGCATTCCCGCCCCGTCTAACAGCATTCCTTACATTGGTTGACAGAATGAACAAACCTGAGTAACAACACAACAGAATAATGAATTGCTTCTGGCTTAAAGTCAAACAAAAGGAGGAAACAGGCCTTTCTGGTAAAATGAGATGACTGACATGCTCCCTGTCACCATAGGATAGAAGAACATGAGAAGAATTTACAGTAGCCCCCTCTATTCAGAATTTTCAGAATCCCAGGTCAGATTTTTGTTGATGTAATGTCATTCCATCTCTTGTCTTCTCCCATGTATCTGGGTCTGGTTGCCGGGGCAGCAGCCTCAGCAAGGAAGCTCAGACTTCCCTCTCCCCAGCCATGTCGCCCAGCTCTCCCAAAGGAACCGAAAGGTGTTCCCAAGCCAGCCGAGAGACATAGTCGCTTCTCTGGAGCGACTTGCCCGGAACATTTCACAAGGGAGGCATCAAGATGGCTCCACGCTAGATGCCAGAGCCAACTCATCTGGTGCCTCTCAATGCAGTTAAAAGTGGTGTGTTCATGTACAGATGAGCAGCACCTCTATTCAAAAGTTTTGAATTTATGCCATCCTAAGCAAGTCTAAAGCTACAGAAGTTACCAAATGTTAAATTAAGGGCTACTATTTTAATATTAAAAAAATATTAATTTGATCATGTATATAATTGTTAGTTTCATCCCTACAATATATACAGTATGTAGTTAGCAAAATAGAGTAGTCATATAATGATAATGGATAACGAAATGAGAAAATAATAAGACTATAATGTGCATTCTATGACTGTTGCGTCTCAGATATCAAAGCCTGCATCCTTTACATGACAATCAGTGCTTCAAACTGACATTTGGTGTATAATAAAGCATCTTAAAGTCCCTGGTAATTGATTTGACAGCCAATGCTTTCTTAAAACAAAGTAAAATGCATTTAAAAAAAAAAAAAGTATGAAAACCAAATTAAGAAATGTGTTTTTCTTAGGAAAATGATTTTTAGAATTAAAAAAAAAACATCATATCCACCTGGAGTCATAGCTGTAGGTCATTCAATTCATTTCAGCCTTTATAGATCAATGAATAAAAGAGTGAAATACCCACACAAGCTTCAATACATATATTAAACTAATAATTTAACTACAACCTGATTGCTTGTACTTCACCTAAATCTACCATGATGATGTGACTTTAGGAATCGGTTATTTTCTTTTTTTCGACAGTTTTGGTGAGGGTCTAACTACTAGAACTACATTTTCAGAGACTAATAAAAGGGAAATAATTTACATCATATATTTTTTTCTCACCACTGCCTTGACCAAACATCCATTTTTCCTGTAGTTCAAAAGATGCTGACCAAGCTGGTGGGTGAATCTTGTCATCTGCCATCAATATAAAAAATGATTCTCTATATTTGCATCTGCATAAAATTCCAAAATACATTTATTATCATGTGAATGAAAAGTAGCTTCTGGGAGTTGGTTTTCCTTTCTATTTGTCTGAATCATTTATCTGCATGTTTGCCTATATTTTATTGTTTTCTTCTGCATTGCTGGTGTTATTACAGTAGTTAAAACTACTTTTTTCAAGTAATTACTTTAGTTAACTACATTTATCTTGAGAGTAGCTTTGTCCTTCAACTTCTTCCAGTGTGGAGTAATTGTTAGCTTTTAAAAAAATCTACTTTCAGAGTGGTTTCCCACAACTACTCACCTTCTACATAAAGTGCCATGTTTCAGCTGCCAGGTTGCGACCAGTTCAGCAGACAAGATAAATTCCCAAAGCGTTTTAAGTTAAATATTCCAGAGAGTAATCACCGGGGAAAAAAGGGTCATTGACAAAACATCCTGGAAATATTTTTTTTTTTTAAAAAGTTTCCTTGAGGTATTCTTAACTCGTCATTCTTCAGAGGTGTTTCAACCCTTAAAGTCCATTCACCACTGGAGCTCAAGGGGATAAGACATTCTGTCTTACCTCATGTGCTCATAAAAAAGAGCAAAACAAGGACACATTCATCCGATCACACTTATCTCTCTGGACAGAAGCCAAGTACCGTCCCTGAACATGAAGCTAGACTGGTTCTAGCAGGATCTTTTATTGCTTCTTGCCGTGTCTGCCTCTCATTTTCCAGCCTCAGCGCTATAATCCACGTCACAACTCTTGGCTGTGACTCCCAACCTCTCTATTCTCAGGCTTTTTCTGTGTGTGTGTGTGTGTGTGTGTGTGTGTGTGTGTGTGTGTGTGTGTGTTTGTGTGTGTGCGTGTGTGTGTGTGTGTGTGTGTGTGTGTGTGTGTGTTGTTGTTGTTCGCCTCGCCCCCCTGCTGAATTAATTTAATGATCTCATTGCCAGACAGTTTTTTGTTTCCTTTTAGACCAGAGTCCATTCACTCTACCAACAAACTACCCTTCGGTCAAATATTAACCGGTGGGATGCACATTTTATGGTGGCTCCATCCGACTGAACAGCCTGCATGACAGGGAACTTCATACGATACAGTACGTTGCGGAAATGAATGATGCATGGGTGTAGAAGGACGGCGTGTACTCAAGAAACGATGATTAATAACGCTGTTTCCAGAGTGGAAATATGAAGACCCGTGACCACATCACGCCAACGACGGTTATTACAAGAAAAAACGAGAAAGACGACTGCTTACAGTGAAAAAAAGGGGGGGGCCGCAGGCTACGTACTAGCTAACTCATCCCATGTAACCTCGGCACGCCCCAGTTGATTTACTTGGTTACGTCAAGAGTCAAAGTGGTGAAATGTAGACATATTTAAAGCCATGTTCTTACTGTGTGGCTGTAGGATGCTGGCGGAAGCAAAGTCGATAGGCTCGGCCTGGTAGTCCAGCGGCTCTAAAAGGACCACGGCGCAGAATTTAGATTTTGAAACGGGCTTTTAACGCCTTAACACAGCGGGCTTCTGTTTCCCTTCAATGAATACAAATACAGAAAAGGGCTAAGAAAAAAAACAATACATAACTTGAGGAAAAAAGTGATTAGTTTTACAATACAGAGCCATTTCGAGTTGGAATGTTGCAGGAGGATTGCAGCCAATGAAAACGCCTGTTTACTCGTGACGTGGGATTTGAACGCCAATAGAATTCTGCGACGTACGACGTGAACATTATTGGGGGGGGGGGGGCAGACTTCAACAAAACACTAGTTTGCTCAACAAAATACACCAATATGTTCGTACTTCCGTCTATAACACTTTAAAAATCATACATACTTATATAATTACATTTTAAAGAGTAGAAAAAAGTAATATTACTTTAAATACAGTGGATTCACCCCATTATTGTTGGATTAATTTTGGAGGATACCTATTACTGACTGACTGTTTATCAGTATCTGATATCAATTAAACTTCATGAATTTTACCTAACGACAGAAGTTACATAATCATTCATTCTGCTGCTGGTATGCAACAGAAATATAAGGATATACTGCACCCACCTGGTGAAGCTGTGATATTGCGTTCGTACCGTCTTACTTTCATTTTAGGACAGATTTACAATCTCCAAGTCTGTCCTTAAACAATAGTCAGGTGCTTTAAATACATTTTATATTTTTCTTGCTGTATTCATACAGACAACCCTTTGGTATGACTAACTAAGACAATTAAAGCTATATATGTTTTAGATAAACTTTCAAAAGCATTTTCTTTTTTCAAAAACTACATGTGGACATACTGTATATTCTACATTGAAAGTCCATTTGAGTATAAAAGTATTTTAATAGCTTATTTGAACAGAAGGAATGATTACAATAAGGGAAAACCTTTCAGAGTTCATAGACTATAACTTTGAGACACTTGTAAAAAAAGTAAACCTATCATTTAACTGTTTGCAAATACTTCTCACTAGAACTAGGCAAAACAGACACTTTTTAAAAGGTATAATTCTATGTATCACATTATCGGTTTAAAAATCTCAGGTTAAGATGTGAAACTACAAGCACAATTTTTTTAACATCACAACTGGTTTGGAAGCAAAACATGGTCCAATATGCATACTACACAAATGTAATAGAGATTTCTAAGGGATTATTTAGTTAGGAGACATTTTGTGTTTTGTGTGTAGTTAACATTATCATTGATTCAGGATCCTGCAGTGTAGCAGGATATGAGGTTGTAAGCATCTTTAACTAGTTAAGTTCTCTGTTCTCAGAAAAGTAACATCAGGAACAAATTATTTTAAGTAGAGTAGCTTTATACATCTTTAAATATATCTCAAGGGCTCTTTATAATATAATGGGTTGTGAACCAGTATTTTATATGCACATAGAAAAGTAAATACTGGTCAGATTTTCTCCCGGAATAGTCTAAAATAATTGACAATTTTAGTAGGAAACAACACTTTTACATTATCATGCAGCCAAGTGTTCTGAAGATGCAGACTACATTACACCTATTCAATGGTCATCCTACAGGTAATATCTTCAACTTTGAAAAATACACAGCAAATTCAAAACCATAAAAGAAAAATAATCTTTTTAGATTTGTGTTTTAGCTTTAATAGTTATTGATTCCATTGTTTGATAACTTGCATCACTGACTATATGCAAAAGCCATCCATTCCCTTATTCACAGAGAAAAATTATCAGAAAATACCTGGTAACACACTTGGACAACAGCCTCAACACATGTCTGGAGTCTACAGAAGAGGAGAGAAATGCTGTGTAATCATTTGTAACCAGAAAAAAAAAAAAAAACGTGTAACATTGTTTTATACATTTATTTAAATATCTGACAGACATCAGCGATAAAAGCAAGAGTGTTTGCAATAGAAATAGCTTTGCTAGATTATAGAATACATGTGGTGTTACTGAAAAGAAGATTACTGCTTTCTTCTTTTCAGTATTCTTTCTTTATCATGAGTAATGTTGCAGGAGAAAACTCAAGCAACCCAAACTAGCAGATCATCATTCTTGCAATTAATGATAGCTACATGTCTAGACTCCATAGCTTTCCAACGCACAACTATAAATCCAACACCCATAAACACAAACTCTCTCCATCTGTCAAACACAGACACACACAATAATTCGGGGGTTGGTGGAGTGCTTTATCACAGGCGTGCCTCTGGAGATTTGGGGTTGTCCAAGTGGCGGTTTGGTGGACCTGCAGGGCTTAGTCATACTCCTAAGAAAGCCACAGCTGTGTCTCTCTCCTCCAACAGCTCTGTGGCTGTGGCATCCATCTTGGATCGGGAAAAGTCATTGACAGACAGGCCATCCACAATCTTCCAGCTCTTGTCCTGATGAAATAGGATATTCATATGTTTTGTATTTTGGGGTGAAACTACTGTCTATTGTGTACAAGCTAAAGCTTCTAAAAGCTGCTAAAAGAAGTGAACTCAAGGTTAGAGCAGTCTCACCTTGATCTGGACAGGGAATGAGTAGATGAGGTCTTCTGGAACTCCATAGCAGTTGCCAGAGGAGTAAACTCCCATGGACGTGAATTCACCCTAACAAAAGTTTAGGGTGAAACTGGTTACTTCTGAAACGCAATGTTGGTCAAACTAGATAAACGTATTGCATAATCCCTCAAGTTAAAATCTTAACCACACACCATACAAAATTTCATAGAATGCATAATCTCCGTGTGTCTGATACATAAATGTCTGTAGATTTATTAAAACCCAAACACAGAACCTACATACTCTTTGCATGTCTCCAAATCACTACGATCACAACCTTTAACTTTCAGAATGGTAATACCCCCCCCTCTGCTCTACTAGCCTCTCAAAGGACACACCAAAGAAGATTCATTACATATTAAAAGCCACTTCTTTCCTCGATGCGATAGACAGTCCCACATCGCAACTACAGAACAGCATTTACCTCGGCTGTGCCTGACCAGATGTCTCTCATGTGGTCACAGATAGCCTTGGCTGCAGACATGGCACTCGACAGCTTCCTGGCTTTGATGACTGCAGCGCCTCTCTGCTGCACTGTCTGCAATATAGCAAAATGCAATACAATTACATTTTTTTTCTAGAAGATGCATTAAGTTCAAACACCATAGTAGTGAATGCAAATGTGAGCAGAAGCACTAAGCAATTTACACTACAGTCACCTGCACTCATTGGTTATGCATCAAGCTTTGGTTTTATTTGTCAAAAAAGAAGAAAATAATCTTGTTCTGTATTTTTTAGAATATACAGTATAATTGCACATAATAATTCTAGTTATGATTTGATATTTGAGTTCATGTGCTCAACCGCTCATGTCTTGTGTGCTTAGGGCACTTTATATCAAATACATGCATATACTGCAATATCTAACTAAAAAAAAAAAGAGTATACATATACATCTAGATATATATACATCTCAACATCAATTATGAAGTATTTTTGCAAATTGTAGGACAATTTTTATTTTTAAATTTTTTTTAATCAGTTAACCAACCATTTAAAATTGCAAAATGCATCTCAGTCCAGTAGAAAAAGTAAACTCAACTCACAGCAATAAAATCTCCTTTAAGCCAGGCATCATCCTTCACTGCTTCAAAGCAGTCGAGCAAGCCTCCAGACATGTTGACCATGCAGTGGTGCACATCTGGATACTGGGTGGACGAGTGATTTCCCCAAATGATCACGTTCTTCACATGGGAGGCAGGAACACCACAGCGCATTGCCACCTATAAAACAGGCGTGAAAAAAAGTTCAGCGCAGAGAGAGTACTGAAGGCAGAAAATGTGCAAAAGGGTTCCCCAGAAATACGTAAAAACCTGAGAGCGAGCCCTGTTGTGGTCCAAACGGGTGAGGCAGGAGAAGTTCTCTTTGGGGATGGAGGGTGCGGACTTCGCTGCAATCAGACAGTTTGTGTTGGCAGGGTTTCCCACAACCAGAACCTAAAAAGACCAAATCATTATGACTTGAGGGACATCTGATCAGACACAACATATACTCATTAGAGATTAACAACTCTTTACTAAAAGTTCTCAGTCTTTCTTTCTCTGTCTCTTTATTGAGATATAAGGATTAAATAGAAAGCAACTTTGAACTTTTGTGTCAGAGTAAAGGTGCAACAAAACGAGAAGGCAGATGAGAAAAGGAGTATATTAGGCCCTGTTAGTAAAAGCCCATGTGCCAGTACCTTGACAGTCTTCTTGGCATACTTCTCCAGTGCAGCTCCCTGGCTTTTGAAGATGGCCACATTGGCTTTGAGTAGGTCCTTCCTCTCCATGCCATCCTTCCTGGGCATGGAGCCAACCAAGATGGCTGCATCCAGGTCCTTGAAGGCCACCTCCTCTTTGTCAGTGGGAATAATTTCTAATAAGAGAAAATGGGATTATGAATTCAGATTCTATGAGTCTATTTACTTGGATTAACATTAGAATACTAAGCTCCAATCAATCAAGCTTTATTTGTCACATCAGTGAAAATCCCGCCTTATTTTCTGAAAAAAAAAAAGAAGTTGTTTAATATGATTTAGGTAGCGACTTTTTTCAGTCCTCGTGGCCCTAGGCTAGAAACTCTTCTGAGCCTCAGTACTGGTCTGGTGTAGTCTGGTACAATCTTCAAACTGCAATATAAAACATGTTCCCTATGTGGTTTGGATCCCTCATGTTTCTTTTAGCTTTAATCCTGGCAACTGATGTAAATTAAGGTCACTATTAACACCATGACATACAAGTTTTTCCCCAATTTGTTAAATATACAAATATTTTAACTTTATTATGCATTAAACATTCTGAATAATTCCATAATGACACTTTGTGTAATTGGTGAGGTCATATTCCCTGTGACTACTGTTGAATGCCTGATGGTTCAAAGTTTAGGAAAAAATGTTTGAAGCCAAAACATCATTAAAAAGCCCTTATTCTTTAGAAAAATTTTGAGAAACGCACATGTATTACCAGTGTAGTACTGTATAGCTGGGCCCATCTCAGTATATGAAAGTTGTCTTTGCATCACAGTTGGTTAATACATGGGCCTCTCACAGCCCTGTCCTAACAAAACAAAGGACCGCACCATTTCAAGGGAAAAATTCCAGGTCACAATGGAGATGGCACATAATGGTGCCTCACGACTGATGTCATAACAGCGGTTACAGAGACAGGGGGAAAAAAGTCCATTAGAAATGAGGCCTGCATTTCTCAATTATCTCAAGAAAGAAATTTTAGCCGTCTCAGTATTCTTACATTTTGTTCTTCAGAGTAAAAGAAGAACTTCCAAAGAGAAACATGCCACTAACAGGTTTTAGGAGATCTACAAAGCTGGCCCAAGCTCTTCATAGCTGCAAACAGGTGACAAATTTAATAATTTGTATAAATGCCAGAATATAAATTTACCACACAAAAAAATAAAGCCTAAAAATGATAACATGCTTCTTAAATGACATTGACTAAATAAAATCTTGTGGCTGACTTTGTCTAGGGTAACAACTCATTTAAAGAAAAAAAGGCTTCTGCTCACAGAAAACAGTATCATTTATTATTACAAAATGTAACCTCAAGTTTCATAGTAGTCTTGTAGTACTGTAGACACTTAATAAATGTAATAGAATAGTGTAGTCTGTCTACAAAATTAAATGCTTTATACCTCCCTCCAATAAAAGTGTATTTCCTAATGTGCCATAGATTCATTCCTCCTTGGGACCAAACATTGGAGGAATGCTTTGTATCCATATGTGTAAAACATAAAACACGCTGACATGAAAATGGGACATGTTTAAGCCCCCTTTAAGACCAGACCTTCATTTACAGAGAAAGAGAATTTCAAAATACCTCATATGAAATAATAAAATAGCAGAATAATTAAACACTCTTTACAAGAAAAATGACAATTATGTCAGTGTATGACTAAGTACAGTATTGATAATTAATGCCATACTTCAATACTTACCTCTCAGAAGTGGGAGAGCACAGTCCTGCAGCTCCATGACAACACCTTCCAGGACTGGCAACATGGGTGCAATGTCCAGAAGGAGCAGGACGATTGGCTGGCAGAGAGAGGAAGGAAAGTAGTAGACAGTTGGATCAGTTGTAGGAGATGGTTGCAGTGTGAGAAATTAGCACAAGCCAAATGCTGGTAAAATATCAATGTTTAGATAGAGTAGATTTCAGACACATAAAATTCATTTATTAACAAGTCATACACATTTACAATAAATAAAAGAATGCCCCTTTCCATTCTGGATGGCTGGGATCTTTTTTAAAAAAAATGCAAAACTGATGAAAACCAGTCAATTATGTAGAATCAAACAATTATGTAGAATGACATGTTAGTGTGGGATTTGGTCATCTCTGGCCTAAGCTATTTGCGCATGCCGAGTGGATGAAGTGGATTTAAGTTTGGCCAAAGACTCTTGGCAGACGATCCATTTAATTGACTTCAAGGACATCTTGGCTCATCCTAGGATGAATGAATGGACAAGCAGGTGCACTCCGCTCAATTCCCACCTGCAAAACATCTGTTCAGTGTCACCTCAGACATGACCTGGACAACTTGTGAGACAGTCACAGGCACTATCTGGGGTCTGTCAGTATCCAGAGCATGTCTTGTGATACTGCTCTTACACCATCTAATGAGATAAGATATTATGTATGTTATGAGAGCAACACAAAGCCCTTCTTTACCTGATCTTTGCCAAAGACATCTCCCTTGGCAATGCTGAACAGCAGGGAATAGGCAATCTGCCCAGCAGCGCCGGTCACCAGAACTCTAATAGGCTCAGACTGCAAAGATAAGGTAAACACCTATGTTAGTACTACTATAAGCACGAAGGAGACATATATGAAACTGACAGCTTAATTGCCCAAATCACGTGGGCCGGCTGGGTGTCCATTCTGGTTTACTACGGGATTAACTGAAGCAAGTTAGTTTAAAAATAGACCCCGGTGTACTTTTCCAGACAGGATTGAGTATTACATAACAAGCGTATCTTATACCAAGTTAATCGTCATTTTTACCATTTACTCAGCGGAATTCATTTAAGCCCAGATCTCCTATTACTAACCACCAAATAACTAAGAAGCTAACGGTAAAAGGGGGGCGTCAGGGCAGGCTACTAAAATAAACTGTGGTGGTCGGATTGTCACACCGCGAGTCAGACTAAAGTTATGAGAATCGTTAATGTAAATTTTGCATAGAAAACTTTGACGAACACTTTGCAACACTATGTAAACTATCTAGTGTAATTTTGCTACATATTACTGAGAGCGTAAATAACACATTTATCCCGCATAGTTCCTAAATGTACTCACCATATTCACACGGTTTTGTTAGACAGTTCTCTTGCCCACTTCTCGGTCAACCAGCAGGTCACTCGTATTTAAGTCCTTCTTCTTCCTCATTCATTTTTTAAATGGCAGCAGGCGAACAGTTTTCATTATCGCCATCTTCTGGACAGGAGTGTGGATCAGGTTGGTACTACATTCAATTATACTATTATGTTTTCTGAAAATGTCAAAAATAAAAAAATAATAATGATAAGATTTTATTTTTAATGAATACTACCGATACCAATACTAACTATATTAATAATCATAATCCGCATAATATATATACACACACACACACATATATATGTATATATACATATAATATATATATATATATATATATATATATATATATATATATATATATATATATATATATATATATATATATATATACTTTCAAATTCTCCTGCTGTGCTTTCTAAATAAAAAAAACTCGTGATAACGAGTTTATAATATACTCAAAAATTATTCTGATTTTCCAAATTTATTACGCATATATATAATTTATTTCTATCATCGAATACAATGTATTGATTTTTTCTTTATTCCCTTTTCATCTCGCAATTATCGCTATTATGTTTCTTGCTATAGTTTTTTTGTCAACCTGTTTTCTTATTACTCAATAACATGTTTTCTCTATTATCATCTTTCATTAGGCTCTTAAATACCCACATTCTTTTAAAAGATATAAAAGATAAGAAGATACTTTCTCTAAAAGTTTATCTCTACATAGTGAATCATAGAGTTGTTCCTGGAATACGGTCTTTTAGCTCGATTTATTACATTTCACTACTACCTGCTTGGTCTCATCACGACACTTGTGACGGCCAAAACGACAAATTGAGAATTCTGGCGATTGTAGTTCACATAGTGATTGTAGTCCTGACGGTAAAAAAAGTAACGAATCTCAACAAGTTACGCAGTAGACAGTTGATAAATAGCAAAACGATGCTAACGGCTATACCACTATTATCTAGGCAGTATACATAAACTTACTTAAATGTTAAAAGATATCTCACAAGCAAATGTTAACTGGTTATTATACCTGGTTAGCAGGTTAGTATAGCCTTTAAGCGTGTGGGTGCTTAGCGACCAGAATCCAGTGGAAGCATAGAGCAGCTAGCATCGAGAGGATAGCTAGCTTCCCACTTTCAGGAAATTAAACAGAAGACCGACGTGTGTAATAGATAAACAACGACTTATGGCGTTATAGTAAGTTATAGACGTGAATTGAAATTCGTTACATATGCATGTTTTCTGTGGAAAGCATGTTGTTAAGTTCGGGAAATGCACCTAGCAACGAACTCTGACGATTTGTGTTCACGTGCTATCTTTATTAAACGGAAACTTAATTGTTGCGTTTAAAGTTTACAGCGACAAACGTGTGTTATGAAAAAAACAACGAAGCTGTGCAGCCTGTTAAAACAACAGTGATAAACAAGGTAAGAAAACAAACAATTACCTGTCTAATATCCCTCTTCTGTGTGTGTGTGTGTGTGTGTGTGTGTGTAAATAATGGATGCTCGATTATATGGTGGTCTTTTTAAAGTTTAGCAGTGGCTGTCTTATAGTGGTCTGTGAGGTATTTGTCAGTAAAAATACAGATATCTGACCCAGAAAATTACTTTGGTAGAAATTACATTTTCATAATAGAATATTACCTAAGTAATGGTGTTTGTGAATCACTGGAGGCTTTAGGTTTCCAACATCATGCTTGTGTAAACCGAATATTGGACCAAAATTCTCTTCTGAACTTTTGATGTCATAAGTCATGTCATAAGTCATAAGTCAAAATAAGGTCTTTTGTAACCTCTTTTCCACAAACTTTAGGTTTTATTCCGTGTAAATATCAAAAAGATGCTTAGAGGAAATGCGTGAAAGTGAAACTTGAGAGAAATTCTCAAAACGCATGTAGAATACAGTAACATCACACCACTGTTGTCCTTATTTGAATGATCCTGTGTTTGCTGTTGAAGCGAAACCCTTTCTAATAAGTCAATAAATATCCACAGAATTTAAAGGACCGACATTATGAAGCGTTTCATTTTACCCTACACTATTTTGTTTTGTTCATTCCATTACTATTCACAGGGTTCCGACGGGTGCTTTAATTCCTTGAAAATGCTTGAATTTCAATTCAGTGTTTTCAAGGTTGTGAAAATGCTTGGATTTTTTGTGAAGTGCTTGAAAATGCTTGAATTTTTTTTGATGTCTATCTCAATAAACCAAGAGAAAACAAAAATGTTTCCTAAGCGGCTACACGCTTGATCCGATACCTTTACATGCAGTTAAAATAAATAACTCGTCTGCTGATACATACAATACTTTAGCCCCCTTCAGGCATTTGTCACTGTTATTGTGCTATGGTAGTGACACAATGCACTGTTCACAAGCTGAGAATATAAGCCAATTCACAATTAGTTAAAAATCCAAACATTCAATCTACCACCATGTGAAATAATGCTAATTAGACCCATACTATTATGCCATACAGTGGCGCCGCTGCGCTTCTCATGACCATCATGGCAAACACAACGAGTAGGCTACCTATTTAAAGGTGCTTGAAAAGTGAAAAACTGGTGCTTGAAGGTGCTTGAAAAGTGCTTGAATTTGTTCATGAAAAAGGTGTGGGAACCCTGTATTCAATTTAACTTTTGTTTCACATGGACATGTAATTAATTCACGTCATGTCTCATAACATCTGTTTGCACATCAAGAATGTTTCATAGCTAGCAAAGCTGTTCTTCAGTAATAGAGGCCCAATGTGCTTCATTCTACTATCTTGTTTTGCATTGAGAGGACCCCTGGAGTCCCAGTGTTAGGTGAGCATGGCCATCAATATTTCACTGCCTCATTACAGGCTCATTACATGACTGGAACATTAAGCACAGAGGATGGTGTTACAGCTGGCTTGCCATCAGTCTGTGGTTTCCCAATCTTGATTATCTTAGCTGGCTATCTTCAGGGTTAAACTTGCCAAATAAAAATGGTTCAAACTGATTTATTAGGCCTATACTATTTATACTTTTACATACAGATAATTATGTGTAGACAGAAAATTTGTGTAGTAAGAGGGGTGTTTAATATAACAAACTAATAGTTACAATTACATTTGGAAAATGTGATATCATAAAATAATATAATTGGAGTATCATGTGGGATTTTATACCACTTACAGTCAGATTTTGATTAATATGTTACAGCAACTATGAGTCGATTAGTAGATTGATTAACTGAAAATTTGCCTTTTCCTATTTATTGGTTTAATGTTTACCATGACATATGATAGGAAATAATAATAGCTTGTGCCTGTTTTTTTTTTTTATCAAAAATTAAAATACAACAAAATTAACCAAAGCCACCATAAATTTTCCAACCAAAGCCTAAACCCGGCCTTGTTTTTGTGTCTCCATCTGCCAGTGACAGGGGCTCTGTGTGTGATAGCCTGATTCAGAGCTGTTTGAAGCAGCTGCTACAGCCTGGCAGTGCTCTCCTCAGCCCCTGTTATTTTTTTACCCCTACGTGTGGCATGTACCTATGTCTGTCATTGGCGTCAGTATGGGACAAACAGGTGCTTACAGCTGTCCGCTAGCTGGCACAGCACTGTACAGCACTGGCTTTTACTTCTGCTCCTGGGGGGCTTCTCCCCATCATGTTTTAGATTTTTCCTTCCCCCAACCTAGCTGTCAAATGAATGGGTCGTTATGAGGCCTTTATTGGTATTTGATGATAAACTAAATCAGGTGAGTTGAATGAAGGAAACATCTAAAAAATCGTAGAGTAGCTGTGCTGAGGATTAAAAACATGTCTCTAAACAATGCCAGGAATCAGAGAGTCGAAATAGTATCTGTTAACCATTACAGTTTTTTTTGTTACACAGGGGTCCTGCTGGATCTGGTGGGCCCATTGCATTTTGGGGCATTTATTTCAACATACTGAAACCCTTTTTTTTGTTCAAATATTCAGAAGATGTTTACATAATTTAATTTGTAGGTAATATAAACAGGACTTTTTTTTTAAGATTTGTTCCTTGTTAAATCACATTTATGAGTCAATGTTATTTTGTTTATTTTTTTCGTTCATTAAAATAAAATAATAAACATCCATAATTATTATTATATTATTATTATCAACTAATGTACAAATGACCCAAGTTTATCCAAAACTAAAATTTATTATTTATTTGAATTTAATTAGGAATGTAACTCCTCGGGTCAGTTTCCAGCACATCTGCCTGAAGAACATATTAATCCTATCGATTTCAATACAACTTTTTGTATCATTTTTCTGATGTGAAATACTGCGAATAGGTCACAGACCCAAGAACCTTAGAAGCCTTAAACAAAACCTGTGTTTTGCAGTATGTGGTGTATTTACACAATAAAGTTCCACTCCTGTTCAAGTATTTGGAGATTTAAATGTTTTTGGGGCATTGAAAAGTGTTTTAAAGTTGCAATAATCAATATCCTACTATTAACCCTGCCATTATTGTCTTGTAGTGAGAAGCCCACAGATAAACATCTCCCAACTCCAGCATTGTTTTGGTTTTAAGGCCTGCAAATTCAGTGTTTTGGTTCAGTCACATTGCTCTTGTCAGCATTTCCAGTGGGAGTAGGCAGCTGTTTTGAGCAAAAAAAACTCTGATAAAACCAGAAGGGTACAAGGTAGCAAAACAAAGTTAGCTGGTGACCACAGGAGCATCTTTTAATTTAAGAGACAGAGACAGATACAAATACATCAGGAGTTGATGGACACTAAAATAGATAAAAGGAGCATAAAAGGTTCATTTATATTTATTATGAATGTAGACTTTGCTCTGTATGCCTGTATGTTAGATGTGAGACTGACACTACAAACTTTTGGTTTTATGGATTGATGCATTTCACTGTTGGATTGCCATTTAAAAATACGGAGTAAGTAAGTATGGAAATATTAGTGTAGATTAACACAGTGATCTTTTGCTAAAGGCATTTTTTCTGTATCATATTTTATTTAGTTTTACCTCCTTGGTATATTTAGGACCAGTTAAAGTATTGATCACTCTTTACTTCCCTTTATAGCTGCCGTGAGATTACAGGATTACATAGCTATGCTATAGGGCATTGACTCTATATGTGGACTTATATTAATATCTCGAAGTTCTTATAGGACTTCTGTCATTGTATTTATGTTTTAGTGCTCTTGCATTTGAGTAAAACTATATTATATCATTAAGGTGATTGTGCTTATTATCATTGTTTGGAAAAAGATGATTGTCATGAAGAATAGTTGTGTACTTGAATTAATGTTTTATTATAATTAGATTTCATTCATATAAAACAAACTCAGTTTTAGCTTTTGAATTTTGGATGAAATTAAACGGTTACATTTAGTTCAAGGCTTTTTCTGTCAGGATATTTTTGTCTACAAGGCAATATATTAATTAATCTCTGCATCAGGTAAAGCCATGAACATGCATTTCCTTCAAAATCACTTGACTTCCCTTTAGATTTCTATAAAAAAATGAGGTATGACTTCGCATAAGTGCACATTTAAACAATTCTGCTAACTGCTAACTGAAAAGAAAAGATAGAATCCAATGCTTATTTTCTTTCTCTGCCAGTCTCACCAGTGGGGTTGACATGAGGGGATTAGACCCACATTGTCTTTGTAAAAAGGAAATCAGAATGAAACCAAAAAAAACAGCAGCGACACATGATAATATCTGGTGCCAGTTTGCCATGCAGGCCTGATCCTCTGTGTGTGTGCTGTGAAAACAGTCACCATTGTGGGTGTTTTGTCCCACCCACCAGGCAAAACCTGGAGCCCCACAGATGCTGTGGGAGTGGGGAAAGTTCAAACTTGCACAAATCCTAAGCTGCATACTTGACACATACACATGCATACGTTCATACACGTGGAGCGTGGACATGCTCAGAGCCTAGCAAAGCCTACTCGAATCGTTCGTATACATGTGCACACATATGGAGTACACTGAGCTGTGTAAATCTTGATAAGTGGATGATGGCATCAAGAGCATAATGTCCCTCTCTCATTCCACCTTTCTCCTCTCCACTCTGTCCTTTATCAACTCAACCTCCCTCCTTCTCTTTTGTTCCCTCGTCATTTCACCTACCTCGTCACCACCCTTTCTGTCTTCTCCTTCTTTATCTCCTGGTATTTTGCTCCACTTGTCCCTGCAGAGTGCACTTGAGTGACCCTGTTACGTCAGCAGCCTCGGAGGTAGACAGCCAGCACACCCACCGACCTCTGTATTGGCCTCCTATATCTGCCTGGGTAGACCAAATAAATCCTCACAGTGTGCCAGCAGACACGGTGAGATATCAAGTTGCATCCACCCAAGCTCACACATAAACTACATACAAACAGCAGATAATTGCATAATCTGCACAGCTGTCCCATAATCATCTTCCATGTCCTTCTGCCATCACTCCTTTTACTTTGTGGCATATCTGTTAATTACTTGGTACCTTTAGATCAAAAGTGGTAAATGGATTTTTTTATATTCCTCTTTTATGTACAATGTACAGAATATCCCTCTTTTACATACAATATAATTGTGTTGTGCTGGAGTCAACCTGTTCTGTTACATATATGCAATAACCATTGTAATACACTAGGTGTCAGTGTATGGCCATAGTCAAACTTTCCTGGACATCACTTTATCCAGCACTATGGAACTGGTATTGATGGATTTGATGAATGAAGAATTTTGTTGCAGTAGCATTCGACTTTACCTCAAGAACTGACTGAAATTCTATTACTTCAAATCCTCACTCTGGGAAAAATCTATAGAATCTAGAAATGCCTCTTTTGCTGTGTTAAAAACTCTTCATGTTTGATTTCATACAGGTCTATACTCACAAGCTTTCTGCAAGTCTTGGCTGACTACCCATCATTTGTCTTAATACCCAAAGCACCTTTTTCACTGATAAGGATATGTGAGAGCAGTTCATATATCAATGAAGTTGCTTGCATGTCCTAAAATATGTATAAACTTTGCATCCAAGGATCTAGTGGGCACATAACGATGTATGATGATTTCACATGCAAACTATATTTATATGCTATTTTACAAAACAGAAGTTACACAGTGCTCTAAAATACCAGAATAACACAAAAACTGATAATGTGAATATACCAAACAAGGATAAATAGGTGTAAGGATGGGGTTTTTGAACACATTTAGGACAAGGCCTGGAGGCAAATATTTCCAAATTGCCTTAATATACCACATACATCTTTGAGTTTCTGTCTCACTGTCTGTCTGTGATTGAAACCTAGAAAAAGCTTTGTTTCTGTGTTGGCTTGATGTAGGGGGAAAAAACACATCCAAGCCTTCAATCAGAAAGAATGCAGACCTCTGCAAACACTCTGAGTAACTTCTTGGCACTGATACAGAACTATTCAATTAAATCTCATAATATTCACACACGAACCATCCTCAGAGGTGTTTTTTTTCTCCTGAGTGAGCCTTATCCCACGTGCCTTTTTCTCTCTCTCTCTCTCTCTCTCTCTCTCTCTCTCTCTCTATCTCTCTCTCTATCTCTCTCTCTCTATCTCTCCCTCTGCCTGCCGAAGGTGTTTGCATAGGGAAATGGTCCATGAAATGGGTTAGATGGAATCAAACTCCTTATTAGAACAAATACATATTTCATAGCAGTTGATTGACTGATTGATGGGACTGTGCGTTCATTTCCTCTGTGTGTCACTGCAGAAGAAGATCTTTATCAGAATTACTAATATGAAGGATCATGATTTGGCTTGTTCCAGAAACAGGTGAAAAAATTATGCGTTCATTTGTATGTATGTTTTTTTCCCGTGAGAAATGTGCTTGTCTTGACACTGCTCACAAGGGGGCACCAAAATGCCACACCTTAGCATGTCCTAACCGGATGCTCACTGTCCATTTTCTCTGCTGTGAATGGCAACAAACACAGTTTTTTTTTTAAATCCACCGAAGGATGACCAGAAATGCGGCAGCAACAGCGTCCTGGATCCACAGACAGTTGATGTGCCAGATTGGAAAGTGGTTCACGTTTTATCAATGCAACTGTTGTTTTACTATAATAAAGCTGGCTGACTAACTCCCCTTGACCCACCCTGTCTAGTGCACTAGCACCATCTTTCATTAACCTCAAAACCCAAATCTATCCAACTGGACCAGTGACGGCAACTCGCTGCCGATGCTGGCGGTCACACACCTCTGCACAGCCATAATGGGTCGTGGCACAATTGGGGGGCCACGTTTACCGACAACATTCTGGGTCCTTCACAGAGGCCGGTTGCCTGCAAGTTAGAAGCAACACCGCTTGTCCCTGTTTGTCTGCACTCAATAAAAGGAAAGAATGTTTTCCCCCCACAACATAGCTGTGTGGGGATTAAGGCCTATTCTGAGTGTCCCCGGGTCGTGAAGCAGATGTTAGTCAGGATAGTGCTTGTTGCCGTGCCGACAGTGAGCCGGCGGGATCGGCCCGCCCAGACAACATTAAGCCTATGTACATGGATGGGATGGGGGTGGGGGTGGGGCATGAAGGGTTGTCTCACATTAAAGAGAATGGCGGTGGGAAATTTGTCACAGCGGTTACACACTAGTTCATCTATACTCAGAGGGTCATCGCTTACATGCACACACACACATAGAGAAAGCTGAAGATCCTCACACGGCATACCTTCAGAGTCTAACATCAGGGCAAGATTTACTGTATGTGAGTGTTCCCAATATTTGCTGGCTGCAGGGACAATAGAAATTTAGGCTATTAATTTCTCATCAGTCTCATTCATTTACAGATTCAGACCGTGTTGGGTTCATGTGAGCTGTAAAAACATTTCCTTGTGTGGTCTGATTAGCTTCAGTCTGCTATGTGATGCATGACATTTACAAAAAGCATAGGCTTCAATTCAACAGCCCCTCAGAGTTTCACATCATCTGTCAAAATCACTGTGTGAGTAATGGCTTTTCCCTCCCAGATGATGTTTTAATGTGATATGTTGTTTGAACTGCTAAGCCCTCAACAAGTGCTTGTCACTGAGCCACTAATAAAGATGACTAAATGTAGAGATGATATTATGGGTGGAAAAAGTACCTGTGTACGCAATTCTGCTGTATTTTTAGACATGTTAGTGAATGTATTTGAAGTTGTAATAGAACAACAGACTTGATGATGATGTAGATAGAATATTCACAGCCATTGGACAGTATAGGGGGAGTAGGTGTGGGGGTAAGGTTTTTTAGTTGTTTGATGTGAAAGATGAGCCTGCTCGTCAGACAAGGCTAACTGCAGGGTGAATGTGTTTAACATGGGGCCCAGCGAAGGCCCCTGTGGTACTCGTAACCATCAGGCCCAATGGAAAGAGGATACAAGGTTTGACAAGACATGACTTGACCCAGCAGTACAGGCAGAGGCCCACTATTGTCCTGAATAAATAGCAGAAATCAGTGTTGTAGAATTACCTTGTGTGTTTGTGTGTGTGTGTGTGTGTGATGGGGTGCAGCATTCCATAATGATTGTTCTCTCCAAGGAAGAGTGTTGGGCTGGGCTGTTTTCATGCACGGCTGGGTGTTTGGGCTTTGTGACAGATGGAGAGCAGCCCGATGTTTGTGTTTGTTTCTGTGCATGGTTCTGTGCGCGGTGCTTCTATTTTGCTGATTTCAAACCTCAGCATCAGCTTGACAGACTCCTTTACTGCAGGTGACAACTAACCAGACTCCATCATAAACTTGACCTCTTTGGCACTGTAGAGCTACAAATGCCCATCTTTATTTATGTTTTTTTGCTTATTATTTCATTTTTTTCCCAGTCATTCCTGTTTGATGCAAAGGAAAGAAATTAAACTGAAATTATTCTAACATAGTTACACACTCAGACATACATGTACACATATAAAACACTCTTCTATCCAGAAATATCCTAGTTGCTCTGTGTTCTTTGGAATTATTTTTTCATGTAGGAATGGAGAACAGGGAACCAGAATTGTACCAAGAAAAATTTTGTCCAACTTTTTAAAAGTACCTTAAATTCTTTCTGGTCCCTTTTGTGTAAGTGATTATACAATATCCAAACTAGAGAACATGAATGATCTCTGCTCATTTTTAAAAGGAATTATTTAGCAAAGGATGAATGGCAAATAACCTTCATAAGCTATTAGTTGTCATTCATCAAGTAAAAAAAGGAATATTTCCTCCTCTGATTTGAGGATTTGCATATTTTTGTTTATCTAATGTCATGGTCAAACCCAAAGATGTCTCACTATTAGTCAGACAAAACAAATCAGTTTGACTGTAGTTTTTGGTAGGGTTAGATTAAAATTTTATTAAGTCAGTTGATTATTGAAAATCATTATTAGCTGCTGTCATAGAATTAATTTAGGTTTTAACATTATTATTATTTCGAACAGTAGAAATCTCAATACCATATACAAACCTCATGACCAAAACCAAACGAAAATGTCTTTGACCCTACAGTGATGAAGTATGATAGACAACTGCCAGGTAAAGCTAATAGTAGACGATAGGAAGGATTTCTATTTTTACTACACTGCACCAGGGGGAGAGGGGAGATATGACACCAGCATCCATCTCTGAGGTCACAGCAAAGAGAACAAACCGCTCAGCCTGAGTGCCATCGACATCCAAACACTCTGTGCCATGTCAACCTGTCAGAGAGGGAGGCACTGCCCGCTGAGAGGTGTCCGAGGTGTCACGGCCTCATCTGGGAAGTGACAGACAGCGTGTGTGTGAGTGGGTGATGGGGAAATAAGTCTAGGGGACCTTCATCGTGACCTTTCGTTTTGCTAGGGTCAGTCTCGCTCTGTGCATCTGACAACTTAAAAAAAACACATCTTTCTGAGCCCCTGACAGGTGTGTGTGGCGTTTGTGTGTGTGCGTTCGTGCATGCGCGTGTGTGTGTTCGTGTGTAGGTAGGTAGCAAGGTACTCTGTGTGTTCAGGTAATATATAACAAATAATTCTTTGATATAGCCTTCATCAGTGTTAAAGAAGCCTTGAAGAAGAATGTTTTGTATTTTTATAATTTTTTTTTACTCTTGTTTGCAGACATTGTGGCACTTCCCTCCATAGAGAACCATTGTCTTCTAAGTTGAAGTGTTTTGTTCAGTAAACAAAGACACATTCCAGATGTATACACCATAAGAAGTAATAGTTTATTTTATTATTAATTTATATCAAATTATCCTAATCTAAATATCAGAATTTTCCCTGATTTATGGTGATCATTGCAAAGCCCCAGGCTCTATCTCGTGTAGGGCTGAGTATCGTTTTTAAAAGGTATGATACCTGTTCTAGTAGTGATACTGATGTCAAAAGAATTCTCCATTTATTGCCTTTTCACACTGAACTGCGATTAGCTATGATCCAAACCATACAATTAAAATGGATACAAAATTAAAGGAGTATGAAATGTTACCTCAATTTCCTTGTATATAGCAATGCTGCTCTTGTTTTTACTAAGACTATATATTTCTTTTTTAAACTTTATTAAAGAACTTCATTATTAAAGAAAATAGGTAAAATTCAGAAAAATAAGATAGATAAAAACATATCAGTCATATCTGCCTATATGGATTACTGTATACCTATATATCACAAATGCATCTGTGCACAAATATTTCATTGTATGTGTATGAGTGAGTCTCTGTGTGTGTTTAAACTAGTGTTTGTGGTCAGGAGGTGAGGGGCAAACAACAGGGCATCAAACGGCTTTAAAAGACGAAAATCCAACATCATAAACAAAACCCCGCTGAGTATGACACGCATCACCTTCACTGTGACAGGGGACAGACCCCGGAGAGGCACAGAGTCCCTGAGAATGTCTTTGAAGTCAGTCAGCAATTGTGCTGCTGGTTTGGAAGTATTGCCTTTCCTGCCTTTGGGCATTGCTGTTGGGCAGATGCACTCAGCTTTTAGTGAAACATTTGCCAGGATTAGGGGTCTATTTACTGAACAGGAGGGAAAGGCAACCACCTCTGGTTTAGCAAAATTCTGCCTGAATGCAGAGATGCAGTCTTCATTTTGGGTTCGTAAAGGCAGGTCTGCCTCTTTCTTATGGTCTACTCATAGTCTTTTTTTTTTGTCTAATCAAGAGTTGATTGCACACACTTCACCAAATATCTTTTTTTTTCTCCGTCATTCTCTGTCTCAGTCATTACTTGCTCTGTGTTTGTGGTTCTACTCCAGGCGGTAAAAACCTCTGCTGGAGTACGTTTCCCCCTGTTTCCCACCTTCCTCCCTCCATTACCTCCTTTTATGACGTTTACACATCTACTTAGAAGAGGCTCCACTCGTCCGTCTTTTCTCTCCCTCATTTTCTTGTACACACAAGCACACAAATGCTGAGTCTGCAATTCCTAATTACTTAGCTCCTGACTTCTGTCCTAGTTTAAATGAATTGGTAAATGTGAGAAGGTGATGACCCCTCCACTTCTCACCTGTTTATAAGGGGGGAACTGATTAGCAGAGAGAGAGTTTCCCCCCGGACATGTTTGGGTGCAGGACGCGACGCGAGGCGTGTGGAGCTGCCTGTTTGGTCCACCTGGTGCGAGGTGGATCTTCCCTGCTGGCGTGAGCGTGTTGGGTTTTTGTGTTTTTGGTACCGCCGTCAATAAATGTTTTTTATGTGAGTTCCTTTGCCTCCTGTCTCCACTTCTTTTCTGGTTGCCCTGATCCCTTTTGTGGGGCGACCACGCCGGTCGCTCACATTTGGTGGCAGCGGTGGGATCTGTGGCGCCGCCTGAGAAGCTGGAGAGAGGAGGTGGAACTCGCGGAGCGTGACGGGGGTACCGAGAGGATCGGTGGGGGTGGCGGTGAGAGTGTCGGCGAGCGAGCCAACGGAGACGGTCAGCAAAGGAGCCAGCGGAGGTGGTCGTCGTAGGAGCCGGCGGAGACGGTCGGCGAAGGAGCCGGCGGAGACGGCTAGCGGAGACGGCTAGCGGAGACGGTCAGCGAAGGAGCTGGCGGAAGTGCTAGCAGAAGTGCTAGCGGAAGTGCTGGCGGGGCTACGACCGGAAATGGAGTGTGGTCGAGCGGCCCCCGAGGCAGACACACCACGGTCGCGGACTTCTGTCTCGCCACCCCGTTGGCGAGGCTGCAGAAGGAGAGGAAAGTGTGAGAAGGTGATGACCCCTCCCCTTCTCACCTGTTTATAAGGGGGGAACTGATTAGCAGAGAGAGAGTTTCCCCCCGGACAGGTTTGGGTGCAGGACGCGACGCGAGGCGTGTGGAGCTGCCTGTTTGGTCCACCTGGTGCGAGGTGGATCTTCCCTGCTGGCGTGAGCGTGTTGGGTTATTGTGTTTTTGGTACCGCCGTCAATAATGATTATAATGTTTTTTATGTGAGTTCCTTTGCCTCCTGTCTCCACTTCTTTTCTGGTTGCCCTGATCCCTTTTGTAGGGCGACCACGTCGGTCGCTCACAGTAAAGGGGGGGCTGTAGCTCAGAGGTAGAGCAGTCGTCCACCAGTCAGAAAATTGGTGGTTCGATTCCCGGCTCCTCCAAGCTGCATATCGTTGTATCCTTGGGCAAGATACTTAACCCCGATTTGCCTCCGATGGCATGTGCCGTCGGTGTATGAATGTGGTGTGAATGGGTGAATGGACAGTGTAGTGTAAAGCGCTTTGAGTGGTCGAGAATGACTAGAAAGGCGCTATATAAATGCAGGCCATTTAAAGTAAAACTAAAAGGGCAATAAATTAGGTGATTTTTAGAAAAGGACCAAAGACAACCAGATACACACACAATAAAGAGTTTAGTTCTCTTTTATTCTAAAAGTTGATGGCTGCAATTTTTATTATTTGGTGCATTTAAAATTATAGCATTAATTTAGTAATGTCCTTGGGTAAAAGGAAAAAACGCACATTACAACACACATTACAACATAATAAATCATTTGAGTAGCCGAACAACAATTAATTTTCAAGTATTGTAGGTAGTGTTCATTATTCCTTTTAGTCATTTTAAAGTTAAAATGACACTCTTTGATTAGTTTTTCTTTGTCATAAATAACAGTAAATAAAATATCCCACTGGACTAATGGAAAAATAAACAAAAGTTTTTGAAGCTACCACTACACCACCACAAGGGCTAAGAGGTTCAGGAATTAGCTTTCTTCATTTCTTCACAATCACTGTGATTCTATAAACAACAAATTATTACATATGTTAATTTTATTTATTATTTTAAACTATATATCTCTCTCTCTGACTGTCAGTTCAACCTTAACTATTGGATATATATATATATATATATATATATATATATATATATATATATATATATATATATATATATATATATATATATACAGTGGGGAAAATAATTTATAATAAAAAATAAAATAAATAAAAATATATTATAAAATAATTATAAATAATTGCTATTTTGCTATTTCTCCCACTTAGAAATCATGGAGGGGTCTGAAATTTTCATCGTAGGTGCATGTCCACTGTGAGAGAGATAAACTAAAAAGAAAAATCCAGAAATCACAATGCATGATTTTTTAATGATTTATTTGAGTGATACAGCTGCAAATAAGTATTTGAACACCTGTCTGTCATCTAGAATTCTGACCCTGAAGGACCTGTTAGTCCGCCCATTAGAAGTCCACCTGCACTCCATGTATCATCCTTAATCAGATGCACCTGTTTGAAGTGTTAGCTGCATAAAGACACCTGTCCACCCCATACAATCAGCAAGACTTTAACTTGTAACATGGCGAAGACCAAAGAGCTGTCCAACGACACAAGAGAGAAAATTGTACACCTCCACAAGGCTGGAAAGGGCTACGGAGCAGTTGCCAAGCAGCTTGGTGAAAAAAGGTCCACTGTTGGAGCGATCATTAGAAAATGGAAGAAGCTAAACATGACGGTCAATCTCAATCGGAGTGGAGCCCCATGCAAGATATCACCTTGTGGGGTCTCAATGATTCTAAGAAAGGTGAGGAATCAGCCCGGAACTACGCGACAGGAGTTGGTCAATGACCTGAAAGGAACTGGGACCAACGTTTCCAAGGTTACTGTAGGTAATACAGTAAGACGTCATGATTTGAAATCATGCATGGCATGAAAGGTTCCCCTGCTTAAATCAGCACATGTCAAGGCCCGTCTTAAGTTTGCATATGACCATTTGGATGATACAGAGGAGTCATGGGAGAAAGTTCTGTGGTCAGATGAGACCAAAATAGAACTTTTTGGTCATAATTCCACTAAGTGTGTTTGGAGGAAGAAGAATGAAGAGTACAATCCGAAGAACACCATCCCTACTGTGAAGCATGGGGGTGGTAGCATCATGCTTTGGGGGTGTTTTTCTGCACATGGGACAGGATGAGTGCACTGCATTAAAGAGAGGATGATTGGGGCCGTGTATTGTGAGATTTTGGGGAACAACCTCCTTCCCTCAGTCAGAGCATTGAAGATGGGTCGTGGCTGGGTCTTCCAATACGACAACGACCCAAAGCACACAGCCAGGAAAACCAAGGACTGGCTCCGTAAGAAGCATATCAAGGTTCTAGCATGGCCCAGCCAGTCTCCAGACCTGAACCCAATCGAAAATCTTTGGAGGGAGCTCAAACTCAGTGTTTCTCAGTGACAGCCCAGAAACCTGACTGATCTAAAGCAGATCTGTGTGGAGGAGTGGGCCATGATCCCTCCCGCAGTATGTGCAAACCTGGTGAAAAACTACAGGAAACGTTTGACCTCTGTAATAGCAAACAAAGGCTACTGTACCAAATATTAACATTCATTCATCTCAGGTGTTCAAATACTTATTTGCCGCTATATCACACAAATAAATCATTAAAAAATCATGCATTGTGATTTCTGGATTTTTCTTTTTAGTTTATCTCTGTCACAGTGGACATGCACCTACGATGAAAATATCAGACCCCTCCATGATTTCTAAGTGGGATAAATAGCAAAATAGCAGGGTGTTCAAATACTTATTTTCCCCACTGTATATATTTGTGTATATATATATATATATATATATATATATATATATATATATATATATATATATATATATATATATATATATATATATATATATATATATGTGTGTGTGTATATATATGTGTGTGTGTGTGTGTGTGTGTTTTTTATTTCCTCCTGGACATCTGAACTTTTCAACTCTTTACCTCCACATGCCCGCAAAACCTGAAATAGTCCTTCAACTGATCTTTTCTTTTGAACTCATATACATTTGCATGCAAAAGTGCACACCTACACACACTCTGAGAAGCAGAAATACTCCCATCATTCCACAATGAGTCTTGCCCAGTGGTCATGTCACTCTGGCTTCATTTTCTTACTGATTGACATGTCCTGTAAAACATACAGGCACACACACATGCACATGCTTACAGAGTGACTGTACCCTACCCCTCTTGAATAGTATTACCTTTACTTTATTTTGTTCTGCCTGTCCATCAGTTCTATTCTTTCTCAGCCAACAGTTGAATGGGCTCCTGAGGGACTCTGTTAAGTGTGTGTGTGTGTGTGTGTGTGTGTGTGTGTGTGTGTGTGTCTGTGTCTGTGTGTGCGTATGTGTGTGTGAAAGAAAGGTTTTCGGCCTGGTGCTTGGCGCCACTTTGCCCACCCTTCACTATTCACAACCAAAACCTCTGTCTTGTAATATGACAGTTCAGGTGAAACGATACACTGCACCGTTTTGTGTGTGCGTGCATGTGTGTGTGTGTGTGTGTGCGCAAACTGCCACCAGGCTTCACAGCACTTCTACTTCTAAGAACCTTGACTTCATGCCCCTGTTTTTTCTCTTCTCATTAAGTCAAGTTTTGTGAAGACAGCAGGTCCTCAACAAAACAACAAAAGTGACTGGAGACGGACAGAAACAAGACATAAAACAAAATTTGACAGGAACCCTAAGGCCTCACCAGCAACCCCTGTAGGCTACAGTGTTCATTACTCTCCACTACCTTTTGCAAAAGCTATGGATATGCCATATACCAGGGGTGTCTAATTCTGATCATGGAGGGCTGGTGTGGGTGCAGGTTTTTGTTCCAACCAGGTAGTTGCACACCTGATTTTACTAATGAAGGTCCTTAGGAAGAGCTTTGGTGATGGATGAGTGGAAAAGGTGTGTAACTGCTTGGTTGGAACAAAAAACTGCATCCACAACAGCCCTCCAGGACCAGGATTGGACACCCCTGATGTATAACCACACCATTAAATGCGATCAATGCACAAGAAAAATAACTACTACGGCATAGCAGCATTTTGGTTACCATTAGTATTTAACATACCTGTTCTTGATCAAACAAATATTGACATGACAATGGTATGAGGTGAAAGATCCAGATGACACCTGACTCATTTAAAACAATTTCCTGTAGACCAGGTATTTTTGCAGCTTGTAGTGCAGTAACAGGTTTTCTTTCTTTATGCATGTCTTGGATAATTTATGTTCAAAGAAAAACTATTTTAAGATCACAAAGCAGCTCACTTAGTGTTTTAGGAAAAATTTAAAATAAGAATCCTTTCAGATTCCTCAACTAGCAATAATCATTATATGAAATATTCTTATCGCATAAATGAAGCAAACATACTTGGTTTTCAGTGTGTTCGATGTGGATCAGAATGTTACTGTATGTAAATGTCAGTTTGCACAAGTTACTACACTCAGTTCTCACAGCTCCCCAATGATGTTACATGCATGAATGCACTTTGATTATTTGTCTTGTCTTTGTGTATTATGTTTTTTTACTTCTCATTTTCTCACACTTTTTTCTTTTTTTTACAGGCATGTCTTTTGTTTCCAGATTCTTTCACCTTCCGTTCTTCCGTTGCTCTGATAGAACATTGGAAGCTAGAGGTCTTCTCCCTTAAGGATATAGATAACAGCTGTTAAGTACATTTCCTCAGGTATCACAGAGTTAAATGGTAAAAAGTCTGCATCATACTGTATATGCGTTTCTATCCATACATACATGCTTGAGCACCATATGAGTTCACATATTAAGAGATTGGACAGTGTGTGGGATGTAGGACTGACTTGAGCGCCTGAGTATGTTTACTAAATCTTTTGGTGCAGTCTTTGATTGAGACTTGTCAGGAACTCTGAGGCAGCTCAGATAGGAAAATATGCAGTTATACATTCACAATTACACACTGTCATCCCACTGTACCTATCTCTGTGTGGACTTACCACCTGGTCGCTCTTTGTGTGTCCCTCATATTCACCAACTTTCTCTTCTCAGAGTCAAAACAAGACCAAGCAGTAGCTAAGAGATAAACTTTGTGGAAGAAAACTGAGAAAATATGAAACACTGTACTTGTACGGAGATGAGACAATAAAGACTAGAGTGAAAACTACAGGAGAGTAAGGGAAAATCAGACAAACTGTCTGTGATGTGACAAAGAATTAAGAGAGGGAAAGCTTGCAGACAGTGTCAGAAAGTTTAATGCATTTCTAATAGGAGGTACCTGAGGAAATCATGAGCGAGAGGAAAGAGTGGAGGAAGATATAAAGGAAAGGGACATGTAGGCAGAGGGATGATAAGTAAAGGTACATGAGAGAAAAAAAGTAAAAATTACACAAAGGGGTGTGTGTGTTTGTGTGTGTATGTCTGTGCATGTGTGCATACGGCAGAACAAGACAAGGCTATGATGGCCTTGTGTCAGTCACTCTATGGCATCTCTTTAACCCTGTAATTTACCACATCACTCTTCTCACAGTGATGAGACCACTGCGCTAGCTGACAGCACTGCCTCTGGGGCATCTGTGAGTGAGAGAGCAGGATGAGGAGCGAGAGAGTCATACATGCAAGAAAGGATTCTAGAGATGTCAAAAAAAAGTCTGTGAGCCTGCCTTCTTTCTCGGCCTGTCGCTCTTTTTTTAGGTCTGGACAAAGGCCTTAATAGAATCTGTGGTAATTGCCAACCGTGAACTCAGTTGATTTTGTTCAATTTTTCTATGTTTGTTGTTAGAAACATGTCTTTAAAAATGCCTGCATTTGCTCATGTGTTCAACCAATCAAGGTATGCTTAATTCATTTCTTATGTCAGTTATTCCAATTATGAAAAAGTTCATCCTGTTCAATAATGTCACAATATCACAATATTCAAAATCTAAGATAATATCTAGTCTGATTTAAAAATATCTTTATACAGTATATATAATCCTTAGCTCTACTGATCAGTAGTGTTGGCAGACAAGAAGTGATGTGTTTTAAGAGAAATGAAGACAGAGGATGCATTAGTAATTTAAATATTGTGGTAGCTGCATTTGATATCCCAGTCAGATAGACAAAGAACTACAGTTTCAGAAGTTTGGTTAATGTTCTGTCCACCTACAATATATCTAAATATGGAATATGACAACACCCCTCAATTTATTGTAATCCATAGTACTAACACTGTTAATGGCTTTGAAAAACTTAAAAACTTAACAAAGAATTTATAACAACACTTCTTTGACATCTGTGACAGCAAAATTTAAGTTTGACTGAGAATTGATTTATTCAACATGTGCACTTATGTAACAAAAAGACAAAACAAAACAAAAGCATCCCGAAGATGTGGGAAGTTGAGCATCAGGCTCTTGTCGATATCATGTCCGAACTAACAACTCCAGGATAAATATTTAAGCCACCTAATCGACCTACCATCCCAAATCCTGTTTGTGTCAATGATATCTAAAGGACTCCTATGATATGAGACCATGCTAATGATTTGAGGAACATTTATGTTTTGTTTGTGATCCTTATGTCTATAAGTTGACTCTTTTTTAATTGTGCACATTAGGGTTACAAACTAAAAAATGGGATTGGTCTATATTGTTTAAGCTAGGGATTAGTAGAGCAGATCTCTCACTTCATCTATTCATAGGCTTTTCTTTGTTTGGCAACTGATTTGTCTCTCTTGCCACATCATACATTTTTGTCATGTGGCTCGTGTCTCTTACCCAGGGACTATTAATATCTCTTTTCTTCATTCATTTGACTGTGTTAAATCAAAGACACTCTGCAACCAAAAAAATTAATGTGACAGGATAGTACATAATTTTCAGTACATGTAAAAAACATGTACACAAATGTACAAAAACATAATATTTTATGCCGAGGTGGATTCAGATACACACAATATTTCAATTAAATTAACAAATTTTGAGAAAAGTGCAGCCAAGGCAAAGACAGGCACTGTCAAGGTGCTTTATAATACTATTAATCATCTGGTGTTTTCTATATATGGTAGAGAGGACAGTAAATGTGATCTCACTTCTCTAAAAGAGACAAGATGTTGAGGAACAGCATGCTGGAACAGACAGTCAGATTCAAATGAGCAGCATTTTAAGTCTATTTGTGATGTGTATTCACCTGAATACCCAGTACTGTAGCTGGACACGTTCCGTCTATGTATACACTCAGAACACATATAGAACAAAAGCTCAATGTTAGATTTTGTTAGCTTAAATAAATGATATCAGAAAGGCTTCCATCGTTTTTCATTTTCTCTCTGTGAGAACCTCAAATAAATATTTACTTTAACTTCTGACTCTGAGTGATCTTCCTCTGGCACACATCCCTACACATATCCATGCGCACTCATACAAAAGCACACACACACACACAGTAACCACCCAGAGGTGAGAGTGAATGAAGAGTAGAGAAAGACGCAGAGAGCAGACAAGGTCATAGTTGTCGTTGAGTCTTTGAAAAAGCAGTCTTTCCTCCCCTTCTTTGATGTTAGAGCAGCCTCCTTAATAGTGTAAGGACAGGGTACAATGACCTAGAGCCCCCTCCTTCTCAACCCTCATCTGAACCCTTTGTACACTGACTGTAGGCCCCCACAAAGCTCGGCACTGGCACAGGTACCCAGCATCAACACCAGACAGAAATCTGAATGAGTGTAACATCTGTGCAAGACCTGTGCAGCATGCTGTGCATATGTGTATGTTTGTACTCCTGTGTACAGTGTGTGTATACTGTATGCCCTGTATGCCACTACTTGACAGTGGCATACATGACAGTGTGAACATTTTTTTTAAATTTATTTATTTATTTTAGATTACAGCTTCCTGCTGTGGTATTGTTGTCTTTGACGTTGTCTTTGTCTATGCATACAAATGTTTGGATTTGTACAGGAAGTGATATTTCAATTCTTTAACATATAGTATATAAGCAAAAAAGTTGATGTAATAATCATGCCAGTGTGGGTGCTAAGGCAGGCAAATATCAATATTATAGCAATATCTTGATAAGACACTAGATATGGTCTTAGATTTTGAATATTGTACTATGATGATATGGCATAAGTGTTGTCTTGCTCCTGGTTTTATTGGCTGCATTGCCAATAAGTGATGTAATATTCTGAACTGGACAGACCACTTTAGTTAGTAAACCTTGGGCTAGAATAACTGAATTGGCAGGGCTACAAAATACACATACAAGAAAGAAGGCAAAGCACAGAAAGGGTATTTCATCGTAGGTAAAAGAGGAAGAAGAGGATGGTGTCTCAGTGGCATACCACATCTGCAATATCTGCAGTTTTATTCTTAATGTAAAAAACATGTAGAGGAAACCCTAAAAAGGACATTGACAAACTATATCCACACAGACACAAACACAATATTTATACATAAAAAATGTTGTTCAATTCATTCCAGAAAACATAGTTATTAATGTAAAAGTTCATTAGCCAGATGTTCTGTGTTTTGTTAAAAAAAAAAAAATACCTGATGGTCTTAAAGGATTGTAGACAGTGAGCAGGTCAGTCATTGCTGAGCTAAATTGTTGCTTTGAAGACTGCAAGTATAATTTTGAAGTTGGTACACTCTAGTGTTTGTTTAAGTATTTGATGGTGATATGAGTTTAGCATAGTGTTTCTGTGGTGTTAATGCAAGGTGGCATGTAAAGAGAGTAGAATGGCTGATATCAACTGTTATATTATTGGATATTCTTATCCAACTCACACTCACCTATTCGTGCTCTCAATTTCTGTATCTCTGTCAGCCTCCTTGTTTCTACTGTTCTTCCATCAACTCACTGAGACCCTAACAGCTACGCAGAACAAGTTCTCAAGAAGTTTTAGGTTTTAGGCTAGACTGTCAATAACTAAATGAAAGCTGGTTGAAATTAGGTTTTCCCTCAAAAAGGGCTGACTTCCTTCTAAAAAAAAAGCTGGTTAGGAGAAGATGAAAGATTCCTTTTATGTCAGTAAACGTTTTACGCTGTTGCTGCAATGCCATGCTAGCCCCAGCGTTTCCAAGGCACCCGGTGTTATCTGTATGTTTTTTTGTTGGGACTAATTTTTGGGGTTGAGTGGCAAAATGAGATTCCCCCACACACACACGCCAGGAGGAGCAAGAGGGGGAAGATAAGAGAGTGTCACCTCTCAGCATTAACAAGAAATAATAAGAGAGAGAGGCTGAACAGACCACGGAGCAATAGCTGCACAGATAGAGAAATGAAGGCCAACACAGCAATACTGCTGGACCTTTGCTATAGAATTTCTGCACTGAGCAGTGTTGAGAAGTGTCTCTTCACACACATTATGATATGTTGATACTGAGTGCACACCATGGAGGGAGAGTCTTGAAAGCTTTCTCACTCCATAACATTATAAAAAACAGATTGCACTCATCGTTTAATGTGGCAGAATTTATGTCTCAGACAATGAAGGAAATAGGCACCATTTAGAGCAGATTTTTAGGAAGGTGGGAAATGAATGATATAAACTCACCCTTTTTGTCTTTCACACAGTTTAAAGATATGATAGAAGCAATATTTGTATCTTATTTTTTATCTTAACTAACTAACTGCATATTATAACTGCATATTAAATGTATTTCTTGTCAGCTAAGCACATATCATAACAGCTGTCAGCTAAGTGCATATCATAACACAAATCCCCCAATAACCAAACAATCTCCTAAAAAAAGTTGTAAAAAAAACCAAAAAAAAACAGTAAACTTGACCTTGACCAGCATTTCTTATTGATGATAATAGTACCATGATTATGAATATGGATGTAATAGCAGTGGTGGTAGTTTTTTTTTTTTTTTTTTTTAATATGATTTTGGGGACCACACACTAGTTTCAATCAGATATCTGTTAAAAAGAACATTCATCTACAGTATAATAACAAAGTGGGTTGGGGATGATTTACTTTCTGTTTATCTGTGGGTATCTGATCACTTTATATGAGTTGGGATACTGTATTGTTGGGAGAGCTCATCTTTTCAGTAGTAGTAAGTACAACTTCAAATAAAATCCGGTATAGTTTGCGATATTGGACCTTTAAGTGTACTTTGCCATAAAAATATTTGTCCGAGCTCAGGAATTGTTTTGCTAATGAACTACACTACCAAAAGGTGAACAATATCTGTGGTTTCCCAAATCAGTTACAGCAAATACTATGTGTATTTCTCTGGTATTTCTAATATAGTTTTGTGACTGTTATTGGCAACAATAACATTTTGTCAGTAATATACTGTATCATGTTATCGTAAAGAAGACACACAGATATGTTGAAATATGTACTGTCAATACAGTAGAGGTATATTAAATATTTGCTTGAGAAGCAGTTGTAGCAAGACTAGTTAAAGTAGTAGGAATAATTGCAATAGTTGCAGGAGAAGTAGTGATGTTCTACTTATTATAATGCTGGTAATAGTTGAACCATTGGTTAATTTAGAAGAAGAGTTCATAGTAGTAAAAGTAACTGTGGTTGCAGCAGAGGGGACTAAAGTAACCGCTTAACCCTGCAGACTGGAGAATCAAGCCTGTTATAAAGTAGTAAACATAACCAGAGCCTGGAGACGTGACCTATTTTCATTAGCTGATGTGTGGAATGCTGCCTGCTTTGTCTGAGCTGTCAGCTCTCAAAGTGTGTGTCCACCACTGCACATCTGTGATGTGTGAATGACGGTATGAGCGTCACCACCTTATGACCTTGTGTCAGTGTCAGCCTGAGTTCATGTGCATGTGGGTCTGTCTGTCTTTCATTTTTTTGTGAATAAATACATGTACCTGCCACTATTATTGCAAACTAATAGTCATACAAGTTACAACTGTTACAGAAAGTGCTGTGCTGGTGAAACTAACAAATGTGTTATGATGCATCACCATTGTCACAGTTTTTTATTCGCACAACCGCCATCATTACTGCTGCTGTTACTACACATAAGATTCTACTACTGCTACTATTTTCTACTACAAATGCAACAACTATTAATCCTGCTATTTCTATGGGAACAATTTTATTTTTGCAAGACTGCAAACACCAAATTAAACATATATAAAATCAAATTATTAAGGAGAAAATAGGGCAACCGGAACATTGATTAGTGAAAATGTACCATTCAGGCATTTGACAATATTTTACAGCCTTCCATCAACTGAGATTATGAAGTTGCAGTGTCCTGTCCTGCTTTATCATCTGCACGACAGTGTGAGTAGTACATGGTCCGGTGGTAAGTTTGTGTGTGAGCATGTGTGACTACATGCATGCTCTGTTTGACCCTTTGGCATATTTATGTCAATCTATTATGTTGTCTCATCAAGATATGCATCTGTGGTCATGTTTGGACTGCCCTGTCTCTTTCTCGTGCTTTCATTCATTTCTCTCTCTTGTCCTCTATGCAGACTCAGGTTTCACTCCTCCATCAGATGGCGTTCTGCCTGGCTGAGCTGCACTTGTGGTCCACCAAGAGCTCACTTCAAGTCAAAGGTAGCACTTATCACCAAGTTCAATCTCCCTCTCAATAATTCTCCTGTTCCTCCTCAGTCTGTCTTGCTTTGTCTCTTTCTGTCATCACTCACTTTGTTTTCACACCGTCCCTCCACCTACATTTACTTTAACAGCCCAGTCAACACCAATTCTCTGTCTGTTTTCTCTTTTTTTACTCACTTCAATTCTTATGCAATTAGTGGTGTTTATATAATTACACCTCATTCTTTATCTTTTTAAAGAATGAGGTGTCAACAAATGTCTGTACATATATATAACTGTTCATCATGGCCACAGGCAATAAAAGCAATGCTGAAATTGTTTTCTGAGCTTCTTTTTTTCTGATACGGTGTGTTTGCTCTTACATCATTTTGTTGCTCAGCTTTATTTGTAAGTCTGAAAATAACACACCGACTTTGTTGGAACATTGCTCTATTTTTAACATAATTCACAAAAAGACAAACATTAATTGACACCCAACTGTTTTCACCTGGCCGAGTGGGTGTGGCCTAAGTTTGAGGTTTCTGGTAGTTTTTTGCGCATTGTGGGCGTGCTCACCACATATCAGTCCATCTGTTCTGTCCGACAGAAATTCTCTGTTTTCTTCATTTTCTTGTTTTCCCCCTCCCTTCCATTTTGTCTTGCCTTTCACAGTCTGCTGAGTTTTAGACAGAGATAATGTCTCTCTGAGGCTGACTTTGTGTATGTGTGTGTGTGTTTGTGTGCCTATACTGTATGTGTGAGTTTATGTAAATACACAAAGGTACGACAGGATGTGTATCCTGGGTGACACATCCTTATTTGTTTGTTTTTCCGTTCTGTGTGTATCCTCTGCTATCTTTGAAAAATGTGGATGGATACATCTTAGTGAAGAAGCCTGGGTGCTGAGGTGTGACGCACCCTATCACTCTTTGATCATATACATCCATGTTGAAAACGAGAGCATAGATTTATAACACAATGTATAGGATAGTATAGTGCAGTGAAACAAATGTCTTCTGTATTCTTTGTGTGTATAGTTTACATATGATCAGCATATGTAGACATTATACAGCCTCCGCAAGCTTTCTACTGTTGGTCACTGTGATTCCCTATTGTAGGGAAGGGATTCCCTATCGTAGGGAAGGGATTCCCTAATGTAGGGAAGGGATTCCCTATTGTAGGGAAGGGATTTTAGTTCGGATTGTAATGATAGTTCAGGTCATGTTTCCATTGCATATACAGTAGATTATGTTATAGTAGACTATCAGACTGTAATAATTTGTCTGGGAACTGTGGCATTCATCTTAAAGAAATAAAGTGTGTGGTGTCAGCTTGATGTGAAAAATTACATTTCTTCACAATATCTTACCTTTTTTATATATCGGCTTCTTATAGGAAATATCCCTACAGTCCATGTTGCATTTAAACTAAACACAGTCTCTAAATCACATCCTTTGTATATCGCAGTAGTCAATCGGTATCAGGTTAATTTGATTGACACAAACCACTGAGATTCCGAAAAAAGTCAAAAGTGCCTTATTGCATAGAATTAGGCCACCACTGTCCATCTTTAATAAATGTTACAAGTTGTATTTTCAGGTTTGTTTTTTTTTTTTAGACATTTTTTTTATGTTGCGTAAAAATAACATGCAGCTTTATCATTCTGGGAGATTCATCCTAACTTGCACAAGCATCAATTACAGGCATAACAACACCACAGGAAGAAATATATGTCATCATTCAATTAGTCCTCCATGCCAATACGATATTGTACCTTGACATTTATAAAACATTGACATTTATAAAAAATATATATTAGATTCAAATTAAAATCTGTATCCAGATAGTGTTGTGTGTGTGTGTGTGTGTGTGTGTGTGTGTGTGTTTGCCAGCCATTAGCTCTCCTGTTGTATTAGTGTGACCTGGCCTTAGGAGCAGTAGCAGCAGCTACTAATTTGCATATGTATGTGTATCAATCTGTGCTTGTGTGGTAAATTCTATGTACCGTATGTTGAACATATATAGTGCTTTTACACAGCTCGCTGACCGGCTGCGTCTACTTTAAAATGGATATGTTGTATGTGTGTGTAAATCAGAGAATGTCCCTCAGGTGGGATGGGTTGAGCCACACTCCTGTCTTTATTAATACCCTCCTCCATTCTTGCACGGACCTCCCCAGCCTACCTCCTCCCTCCCATGGTCTTATCTAAACTGTTGTGCTGGCAGACAGGACAGGCCACTGGCTGATAGCGATTGTTTATCCCACGGTGCAAAATTGCTGATCTATTTTCTGCTTTTCCCTGACAACTAGATGTTCACCCCCACTCCCCCGCTCCCTCCCTCCCTCTCTCTTTCTCTCTCTCTCTTGCCCCACAGATACAGATATTGGCACCTATCAGTACTACGATAAAGGAGAGCCAGGTAAATAGTGTTTATATTGGATGTCTGTTTGTGTTTAAGATAAGTTACATTTGTCTTGTTTTTGGAATGTATGTCATTTCCTTATATATGAAGAAGGGATTTCTTCTACCTCACACACACACACACACACACACAGACACACACAGACACACACACACACACACACACACACACACACACACACACACACCTAAAGATCCTTCGTAATATTGGTATTTCAGTGTCTCACAACCTTTTAACCACACATAGTCTGCAGAGAGGTTATTAGTATGTAGGATTTACACTCTAAAACCCTATACACACACATACACATGGTGCATGCATACACACACACACACAAATACAGGTTATTAGGCCTCTTACACTCCCCGTGTTGCTGTTGACCCGGGGTCTTGCCACACAGTGATAGGAAAACTAAACTGTTGACTTTCTCCTAGATCACATAGCAAGAGGCCCCATGTAGTCCAGCCTCATATTGCCTCAGGCCAGGAGGCTTCCTGTGCCATCAGAAAGTGCTCAAATCGCTCCCCTGCGGTTCTAGCAGTGTAGGGACAGGCTCTCTCATCCCTTTCTTTTTTAATATGGCTAGACTGTCCTTGTTACAACGTCCCTCACACCACTGTCCATCTTTAATAAATGTAACAACTTGCATTTTCAGATTCGTTTTTACACTGATTGGTCTGAGGAGGTTTGTGACAGGTTTTTTTTTATGTTGCGTAAAAATAACATTGTATATATATATATATATATATATATATATATATATATATATATTCAGATTGTGAAGCATCTGAAGCATCTTTTTACAACACCACAGGAAGAAATATATGTCATCATTCAATTAGTCCTCCATGCCAATAGGATATTGTACCTTGACATTTATAAAAAAATATATATTAGATTCAAATTAAAATAAAATATGTTGCTTTTGTTCAGTTCGTTCTATAAAATATCTTGACTGAACTCTGTTCATCACAATGGACATCATATGTTCTGTTGTCTGCTTACTTTTAGTGTATCATTTCAAGTCTATAGATATAAATTGAAATAATTGTTTGAAAAGATGTTTATAAAATTACGGTAATAGGACAAACGGTTGCTTGTCAAAGTTTAACTACCATTTACTTGGAGTTTGGAGTGTTTCTGGCCACCTGGTAAATGTTAATATGTTATTCACTATTCTTTTTTTATTTTGGTCTCCACAAGCTCTTTAAGCCTTTAAAATATTGAATAATTTTAACCATCTAGGTGCTAATACAGGTGCCGTTTGGTGCTGGGCAAAATGTGTACAGGTTTATCAGAGCTTGAAATGAAAAGATGGGTGGGGAAAAAACATAACAGCTGAAAGACACTGAAGGACATCTCTCTCTTCATTTCTTCCTTTTTCTCATCAGTCTCCTGTATTTTCCAAGTCTTTTACTTTTGCTTTCTCTTTGTTACTGTGCCTAGCTCATATGCTTCTGCTTCACTTTCACTGATTTACTTTTCTTTGTCTCTTTCTTTCCTCTCACCACATATGTTTTGTTCTTTCTCATTTTGTGTACACTATGTCTCCTTGTCTCTCCCTCTCTCTGTCATCATTGGGTTCTCTCCCTTTTCTCTCTTTTTCTTTCTCATCTGAGAAGCTGCCTTCTTTCATTCCAATCTTCAGTGGAGAGACGATGCTCTTGCTCCAAATCCTTTTATTTGGAGGATTACTAAAGTGTGGCTTGATATCAGAGTGGAGGGAGGAGAGGAGGAGGGGAGAGATGGAGCAGGGGGAGCAGAATCTCCATCCAAAAGTAACAACATTTTCACACAGGATTGTAATGATAGCTCAGGTCACGTTTCCATTTCGTATACATTAGATTATGTTAGATTAGATTGTAATATTTTGTCTGGGCACTGTGGCTTAAAGAAATAAAGTGTGTGGTGTTTAGCTGCACTGTGAAAAATTATATCTCTTCAAAATGTCTTAGCTTTTATATATTGGCTCCCTATAAGCAAAAATCCCTATAGTTTATTATCAGTAGTGCTTCATTAAGTAGTTATGGTACATTATGTACAGGTGATATACACATATATTATATAACCTATACAGACTATATAATAAACATGGATATAAATACAAGTGATTGTGCAGTGTATGATACAGTATTTACAGACTATGAACACATTATATCTATGATAATGAGTATGAATATAAGTAGCTATTGTACATATATATTTACAATGCAATTATATGGGGTGACTGTCAAAAGTCAATTGGTATCAACTTACTTCGATTCGTTTAATTATGTGATTGTTGTACATGTTTGGTCCTCTAAAAGGTTGAAAGCTCCACATGTCATCTCGCCACTAGAGGGAGACCCAGGCTCATTGGAGCAGCTCCAGGGGTCCCCAGCAGCTAACCCCCCCCCCATCACGCTCCCCACCCAGCCCCGGAGCAGGTGCCCATGTCTGGGCCTGTCTGGCCCCTCACCCCCTTATCTGATTAATACTAGTAATCCCTGAGGTTTTCCTCCCTGCCAGAGGGGCCGGCCACCAGACTGGCCACTTTCTTGCTCACAGCGACCAGGTCATGAGGCCTGGTTGTAGGTTGAACTTCACCAAAACGTCCCATTGGAGTTATTGAGATGTCTGAACTCCAGTGTTATTGTCTGTCACTCACTGTTTTTTGTATACACCATGCAAACATGTCCTGTACACCTTGGTATTTTCATCTATAAATTCCAAATCAAATCCTTTATTGTACCTCCTTTCTTTTCCCCAGCTAATCCCCTGGAGCATCATTACTACAGTGAGAAACTCCAGTTCTGTGAGGGTGAGTTTCTGATTTAAAAAAAAAAGCTCACAGCAAAAGAGATGATGTTTGCCTCTGTGTTTGGGCCCTTATCATCTTACCTCTGGAAATTTATTGTCTTCATCAATCAACTATACCATTTCCTCTATTCTATGTTTCCCACTCTCTGCTTTTCATTCAGTAGTGCAATACAAACACCCTTATCAGGAGACAAACACTCATCATCCTGCCCTTCCCTCCTCCTCTCTCCCCTGACCCGCCCATCCCCTCCTCACCCTCCCCACCCTAATTTGCATGCATCTGTTTACCTCCTCTTCTTACTCATTCTTAATATAGAGCCCCACTCCTTAATGGTTCATTTCTGTAAAGATAAAAAGGGAGACTGTAAAATAAACAGATTGGGGAATGATTGCACCATATAGAAAACAGCAGTCCTGAACTTCATGTATATGTATGGGCAAGAGCAGATGCACAAACTCAATTAGTTGTTTTTTCCATATCCTTCCCTTTCTCTGTTAAACCACTAGAGATGGAGGGGGAAATTAAAACGAAGGGGCCTCTGTGTGTCACGTGTGCTGCTAACTGTGAGGATGCGTTTGGCAGATAACTTAAGAGTGCCAAAAGTCCTAACAATGAAGTATTTCCTTCTTCTCGTGGATCAGTTGTGTGTTTCGAAGGGAAATTTTGCTTTCAGTTGAATATTTTGATACTTGGTGGCAGCCGCTTCAATCTGAAAGCAGCAGAATTCAGAATGCTTTGGGGGTATGGTAGTCAGAAATATAAGACTACGTGAATGTGCTTTTTTTTGTAGCAGTTTTATGTTAGGTTTTAAACGTAAATTAGTTGTTTAACTAATGGTACCGGGAGCTATGTGTCCTGAAATTCCACATTCATAGAATAACACTCATGGTAATTACCTGTCCAACTTAGCTTCTCATTTTTTAATCATTAAAAGATCTAAATCAAGTTTCATCAATGTTTCAACTTTTTGCAACGATTGTTGCTGTGGTTACATTGTTACACACATTGTTAGATTGTTTTTAGTGTGTCTGTGTACCTGTGCCTCTTTATTCTACTTGGCCATGTTGTAACCACCCTGAATTGTCCATGACCCCCTTTTCATACTTCAACCTAGATATAAATTTCCTTTTTCCACCCTGTCCATTTTTGGTTGCCACATTCTTCTGAATTCCCATGAACGCCTTTTTACCATGATTTCTCCAATTTCTGTTTTTAAAAGTCCAAGTCACATGATCTCCTGATGCTTCTTGTGTTTTTCCTCTGTAGCTCGAGGCTATTCGTGGACTCCCAGGAACCGCCGACCAGAGAAGCTACGCGATTCGCTGAAGGATTTGGAGGTACCCGCCTCCTCTGTTCAAAACCCCATCATCCCCCCCTGTCTTCTTCCTCCCTCTGGGGATTTTCTGAGTTTTCCCTTTCCGAAACGGCCGATTGATTAACAAATAGGGGCATTCTCTCTCTTTTTTCCCTCTCCCTTCACTCTCCCTGTCGTTCACATTTGTTCTTTTCTCTCCCTCTCTCTCATCACCTCTCTTTTGGCCGAGCTCTGTCATCGAGGGGGATATTTGAGGGGATCAGGGGGCTGCAGGCTGCCCCCTCATCCCTTCCTTTCCTCCCTCCTTCTCTTCCTCCTCCTTCCCTTCCTCTCCCCTCATCCATCCCCCTCTTCCTCCACCTCTTTGCCTCTGTACTTACAGACCGAGCTTTGTTTGCTGGAACCTGTCTGTGGCTGTTACACACGCACACACATGCACACACTCCCCACACAACCACCTACCTCCTCTCACCCGTAACCATTGTCTGAAACTAGAAACACCCCAGCTCACCTCCACACCCCACCCTCCTCCTCCTCCTTCTTCGTCCCTTTCTCCACCCACCCAATCACCCCAGCTGGGTTTGGAATGTGGCAGGAATGACTGACCTTACACACAGACACACACACACACACACAGACACACACACACTCCTTACCTGCATCCCTTTTCAACTCCCTTCCACCCTTCTGCGAGCAGGAACTGCACCAGTGGCCACCTGTGGTGACAAGTGTCCGGTACTGTGTACCACCATAACAATGTATTTAAGTAAAGTTGAATTGACACAAAAAACACTGTTTTACTTTATTAAATATTCCCTATTTGTTGTTAGAATACAATTTTCAAACCACCTGTTCAATCTCAATGTGTTGCTCTGTGTTCATGTGGGTATGAGTTGTGTTTCCTGCTTGGACCCCAGTATAAACCTCTTTCTCTCACCAGTTTCCCTTTTCTTGCTCTTTATTTGTCTATCATGCTCATTCAGGAACTGTTGCAGACCAACACCTGTGTTCATACCAGATGGAGGAACAAGCATTGCTGCCAGGTACCCAAGCTCCTTAGCTCACCACCTACTGTACCTACACACACACACACACACACACACACACACACACACACACACACACACCCTCTTTATGTTTCAGATAGTGGCAGAAGTTGAAGGTACCTCCCTTGTTCTTGCTAGACCAGGACACACATAGAGAGCTTCACTGGACTGTAACACTAGTTATCAAGCCCGTTTAGGTTAGCCTATGTTGCTTGATACACTCTGTAAGGTAATATTTGTCTAATATTTATTGCAACAATCCGTAGTCTTCATCAGGCCAAAAATAGGGTCATTCCCTTAACCGACAATCGAAAAAGTGAATTTGATATTTAAATGCTTTTTTGTATTTTTATTTTTTAAGATATCAACTTTCTAGTAGAGGTGACACTTTGATTCCTACTAATCACCCTCAGGTTGTGGTTCTGAATGAAAATAAATACCAGAAACAAGCCGGTTAAATCAATTTCTACAGCACTTGTTGGTAGTAATAGAACTTTTACATGTACAAGTTGACCTAACCCTAATTGAAGAGTATGTATACAATTTAATAATTTCATTCATATAGTTCCCTTCTTTTTTTGTTTTACTTTGGTTTAGTCCCTTTCTAATTCACAGCATTTATAAATACTATGCTTTTTGTTTCTGTTTGGACTCAAAGATCTGGTTTAAGTTTAAAAGATTTTAAACTGAGGCTATAAACATGTAAATTGTTTTTTTTCTGTTTGTGTGGTACCTTGCAGTTGTTGCTGAGCAGTGGAGTACTGGTGACACTGAATCTAAATGGACCTCAACTCGAACAAGTGTGTGTAGACAGAACACTAGTGAGCCGACTACCAGCCAACACTGTGACTGATGGTTAGTTATACATAACATACATTATATTCTAAATAACAGTAGTTACACTATAAATCAGACAAGGCTTATTCTTTCTGTATTTAGGAATACATATGACAGAGCTAAGGAGCTTATTTTTATCCTTTGGTATGAATTTAAGCATTTATTTCTTCAAAAAATGTTTCCACCATTTAAGCCAGCATTAGTTTACAGTTCATTAAAGCTGTCAGACATTTTTGAATGTAATTTTGGTTACTTTGGTGCTTCTGATGCTAATTAGTGCTGTTGTCATTACACCCATTATTGTAGAAAGAATACTTTCTTCTCTATTGTTGCATTTTTTGCATTCAGTCAATACAATTTTGTTTTAATATGTGGCTTGAATATTCTAGCGGTTCACCAAGGTTTAAGCAGATTTAAGAACACAATCATCATTGTTTCTATCACATTGTTGGGATACCTATCTCTGCCCACAACCACACACACAAACAAACACTGAGAGATTTGCATTAAAATATACAGTGTTTTAAAACAGCAAAATCATTCACCACGCACCTTTCTCCCACACTGCCAGCAACAACTACATGTTTACACCTGCTCATCACACTTGCAGCCACACACATACACACACACACACACACACACACACAAACTCTTCTCACCACTTTGTCATGCAAGCACTCTATCACACACGCACCAACTCACACACATACACAGGTGCCACAGGTGAGCGAGGCGACCCTGGTAGCTAATTGCAAGCAAATCCTCTTGTGCTGTGTGTGTTCAGGGGCCTTCCCTTAAGAGCATCCATCAGTGTTTTTCCTCCATCGCACGTTCCTCAAGGGAGTACCGCCCTCCCCTCACACTGCCCTCCCTCACTCTGCAGACCTGGCAGGAGAGAATAAGGGGCGGTGGACACCGGCCCAAATCTGCTAATTATTTCTTTCTTTCTGTATCAATTATTTGTTCATAACACCACCCTCTCCGCTTCCGCCTGATGTCTCCAGACACCTGATGAAGCCCCCTTCATGCACACGCTCTCTCTCACATACGCAGATACACACACTTTTGTTCTCACACAAGTTCATCTGTAATTACAGGTGCTCAGATTTTTTTCTATATATAGACCAGCATTTACTTATTACTTTTACCGGCATACACACAGAGACTTGAACACACAAATGCACTCTCACTTGCACAATGACACATACTGAAATACACACACACACACACACACACACACACAGGCACACATACACCCACTAACCTCCCGCTGCGCTTCATTCAAAGCCTCAGAGGCACTAATTATTAGAGTAATGATTGTGGGAGGGTGGGTTCCGGGGATTTTGTGTATGCATGTGTGTATATGGGGGCATGGGGGGTGTAGCAGGTTAGAGGCTGTTCTAGCATCTGTCACTTGTTAAAATAGCCTGGGACAATTAGAGTAGAAAGCCAGAGCAGATCACACTATCGAACACATTTACAATAGACAATTACAGAAACATTTTACAACACCATCAAGTTGTGACTGGTGTTAAGTGTTTTTATTGTTTTATGCTATGTGTAGCATACAACTTATCACTTATGTCTGAAGTGTCTTCTAATCACTGCAATGTCAGATCATTTTAAAACAAATTTAACTGTAAGGCACTTTTTATGACAAAATTTGACAAAGTTCTTAAGTAAAAAGGTCCACTGTGTTTAAATGGTGATGAACATTCTGATTTGCACACATTGAAATAAATGTAGGCCTGGTATGTTTTTTGGTTTGTTTGTTTTTCCCCTCTGAGACACACTGAACAGCAGCCAGGCTTTTGTTTCACCATGTGACAAAGCAGGCTTACTGTCCTCCCGCAAACTCTGCATTCTCAATGGTGGTTACATCTGTGTTTTTTCCATTAGCTCTGATTGTGTCATACAAAGCAATAGATTGCATACATTTTATACCATAGAAGTGTTACCAGCTTTCTTTGGCCGACGGCTGGGCCAAGCTGTGCATATGCTTTATAATTAAGTATCCATAAGTGATTTTTCATAGCTGGTTTAATTTACCCATGTTTAAATGTGCTTTGGTTAAGCCCATTGGCCTCCCATGTCAACATGCTGCTGAGGAGCATTAAATAGATTTAGGGGACTGTGCATGAGGGTATGTGATGAATGTATGTGTGCTTTAACATGTGGTTGGGTTGTTTTGCTTTTTGGTTTATAGATGTGAATGGGTGTGCTGCATGTGTATGTGTGTCGGTGTGTGGATTTGTGTATAAAACATGGTTGCAGGCATGTATGAATGTATATGATATGTGCATGTGCTTATACGTTAAGTATAAATGTGTGTATGTGTCAGCGGGAGGGGGGGGTGTATTGGGGTGGGTCATAAAGGTCTGGCCCTTAATATCAAATCAGCCACCTGGTCCCAGATTGGGCCACAGCCTGGTTTCATATTCTTTCCTTCTTTTGGGACTGAATAGGATTAATCCTAATCCTGTTTATAAACACCCATAGAGATCAATACAAAACTGCATTTAACTTGATTTATCTGTAATCTGTTACAAAGATGCTTAGTATTGCATTAAACACTATTTTGGAAAGCCAAGCCTGTATCTTGCAATGGTTCAAGCTTTGAACCTTCTTTGCAAGTGCATTAAAGTACAACTTCAACATAGAAATAGAGGGACTGTATTGACTAAATTAACCTGGTTTAAGATGCTTGTTTTTTTTCTTTATTTTCAAGCACTTTTTCACTTCCTTCATGAATATTTGCATATTAATTTGAAATTTTCACACAACAGGCCAATTTGAAGTGTAATCATACCAATACCCGCACATTTATAAATACACACGTGTCATGGTTAATTGACAGTTAGATTTCTAAATCTCGGGGTGCAGCCTGACTCGTTCAACTCAAAGCAGGATATCTGAGAGACATGTATAACCACCCCCCCTTCTTTCCATTTAATTGGTTTCATAAACAGATTAATTTGAAGGAGAGGGGGGCTTAATTGCTAATCAGTGTTTCCATGCAGCTCCTGAAGAGTTGAACAGGATCAAGTATGTTCTCTTCCATCATAAATAAGGCCTCAGAGCCTGATAGAAGGGGAAGAGAGAAGAGAACAGGAGAGGAATGAGAAACAAAGTGGGCAAAGCAGGAAATAAGAAGTGAGGGAGAGGCAGGATGGGAGGCAATTGGAAAAAAGCAACTTCTGTCATTCTACTTCAAACTAAGCAAAATAAATGCTGCAGTATGACAGCATTTGGTATATTGAAGTGAAAGCACAGCAGAACATTCAGGATTTCATCAGGATAAAAATACAATTGGGTATACACAATTTATTACATTATATACAATATTTTTAGTATCTCCACATACTCACACAGGATGTATGGAGAAAAATTCTTGGAACTGGCAACAGCTATGTCCTGTTAAATCATCAATTGATACAATAAAAAAAGAATCTTCAAAATATAAACATGGATTGAATCATTATTTATCTGATATATTTTTATTTATATACTATACATATCCCTGTTAAACATGATCAGTTTTCTAAATCTACAGATCTAATTATGTGAAAATGCCACCTTCAAATATAAAGCCAGTGCTTCAGCAGGTTCCAAATGTTCTGTTTGCAAAGTCACCTCTACTTAACCATCAAACTGACATCAGATTGTTCATGCATGCCCAACAAATAGCCTGAGTTAAGACACTTAAGATAAATACTTTTTTTTAAACTGTAATTCATGTGAAGAGTAGAGCCCCAGACAACGACAAATGTGGTGATGTCATTCCCAGCAGTGCTGAGCGATCGGCTAATTCTGCTGGCCTTCCTGGAGCAGAGCCAAGTGGCTGCAGTTTACCTCAACAAAAAGAACCAAGACTCCCCAGAGACTGGCAGACGAACAGACAAACTCTCACCCTCTGAAATCAAGGTACAGCAGAACACATTTATTGAGTGTGCATATGTTTGCTTGTATGTGTGTATGTGAAACTGAAAAAGGACACAGTCATAAAAGGTGTAGAAGAAGAAAGGGAAAAAAATTGAATTTGAGTGACACCTGGAAACAAAAATACAATAAATTCATTTGCATGTAGTTTCATTAAAAAAAACTATTATAAACATGTATAAAAGTAGAATTACAGTAATTGTAATAACCTTCAGTAAGAAATGCCTATGAAAAACATATTGTAGTCTGAGATACCAGCTAGGTCCCTACATAGAGCTTTTTCTTTTTTTTAAACAGTGTAACAACCTACTCATGAGTATGAAATCTATTCAGTGTATTGGCTGATTCATACACTACATGCAGCAACTAAATTTGCAAATAAAGACCTCACATGCACACATGGACAAAATTGTTGGTACCCCTCAGTTAAAAAAGGAAAAAACCCAAAATTCTCACTGAAATCACTTGAAACTTACAAAAGTAACAATAAAAAAAATGTATTGAAAATTAAATAATCAAAATCAGCCATTACTTTTGAATTGTTGATTAACATAATTATTTAAAAAAACAAACAATGAAATAGGGCTAGACAAAAATGATGGTACCCATAACTTAATATTTTGTGGCACAACCTTTTGAGGCAATCACTGTAATGAAACTATTTCTGTATTTGTCAATAAGCGTTCTGCAGCTGTCAACAGGTATTTTGGCCCACTCCTCAGGAGCAAACTGCTCTAGTCTCAGGTTTGATGGGTTAACATGGACAACAGAAAAGCGAATGAAAGAGAATTGTCCAAGGACATCCCAAAAAAAAATTATAGACAAACATCTTAAAGCTAAAGGTTATAAGACCATCTCTAAACAGCTTGAAGTTCCTGTGACAACAGTGGCTTATATTATTGAGAGGTTCAAGACCCACGGGACAGTAGCCAACCTCCCTGGATGTGGCCGCAAGAGGAAAATTGATGACAAATTGAAGAGTCGGATCGTTCAAATTGTATCCAAATAGCCCAGAACAACCTCCAAAGAAATTAAAGGTGAACTCCAAGGCCAAGGTACATCAGTGTCAGATCACACCATTCGTCGTTGTTTGAGCCAAAGTGGACTTCATGGGAGATGACCAAGGAGGACACCACTGCTGAAAAGGAATCATAAAAAAGCAAGACTGGAATTTGCAAATATGCATGTTGACAAGCCACAAAGCTTCTGGGAGAATATCCTTTGGACAGATGAGACCAAATTGGAGCTTTTTGGTAAGGCACATCAACTCTATGTTCATAGACTCAAAAACCAAGCATACGAAGAAAAGAACACTGTCCCTACGGTGAAACATGGATGAGGCTCAGTAATGTTTTAGGGCTGCTTTGCTGCATCTGGCACATGGTGTCTTGAATGTGTGCAAGGTAAAATGAAATCTGAAGACTATCAAGGCATTCTGGAGAGAAATGTGCTGCCTAGTGTCAGAAAGCTTGGTCTCAGTCGCAGGTCATGGGTCCTCCAACAGGACAACGATCCAAAACACACAGCCAAAAACACCCAAGAATGGCTGAGAGAAAAGTGTTGGACTGTTCTAAAGTGGCCTTCCATGAGCCCAGATCTGAATCCCATTGAACATCTGTGGAAGGAGCTGAAACATGCCATTTGGAGAAGACACCCATCAAACCTGAGACAACTGGAGCAGTTTGCTCATGAGGAGTGGGCCAAAATACCTGTTGACAGCTGCAGAACGCTCATTGACAAATACAGTAATTGTTTAATTGCAGTGATTGCCTCCAAAGGTTGTGCCACAAAATATTAAGTTATTGGTACCATCATTTTTGTCCAGCCCTATTTCATTAGGGTTTTTTTTTTAAATAATTATGTTAACTAACAATTCGAAAGTAATGGCTGATTTTGATTATTTAATTTTCTCTAATTAATTGTGAGTTTTTCCTTCTTTAACTGAGGGGTACCAAACATTTTGTCCATGTGTGTGCCTGCAAGTGAACTAATTTTCTGTGGAACAATTTCAACACTTGCTTCAGATTAGCAACGTATCAACTTACTGTAGGTATTCACAACAACTCTTCACCTGATGTCTACAGCATTTACATAGATGGAATCTCTTTACGTCCCTCCCTCCTTAATATTCAAACCCTTTCATAATGATGCATTTTTGTGATGAACTAGTTTCCACCCTCTTCCTTGTTCTAATGCTGGATTCTCATTGATTGTTGTATGTATCTGATCGCCTCGCCAGGTACTATGCCAATTACGATACTAGCTGGCTAACCACTGGCATTATCACATTACTGCCAGGCCTTTTTGTGTGTGTGGGTGTGTGTGCGTGTGTGCATGTCACTGTGTGTAAAAGCAATTGTTCCTTCTGTGCATCTGTCTCCACAAGCAGAGTCCAGATAAGATGCCACATACACACTCATTCAACCACCACACCACATTTTACACCCTAAACTCCCCTGTAAATGCATGTGTGCACACATTCATGCAACCTGCAACATACACACATGTGCACACGTATGCCCTACTACCCATCCCCCACATACACACAGGCGCACACACACACACACACACACACACACACACACACACACACACACACACACACACACACACTCACATACACTCACATACCATGCCCTGGTCCAGTGGGCTAAGCTGGAGAAGGGAGAGTGCGGGTGTTGTGGGGGTTAAACTAATCCGGTCCACAGAAAGTGGTTTTTGATTATTGCTGACCAGCAACGCCAGCAGAAAAAAAGAGGAGGACAGAGATGGGTAGGGATGGAGGGGGCATGGGGGTAGAGATAGAGTGTGTTATTAACCCAGTGATTTTCAGATTTTTTTCTTCTTCTTTTTCATTTCTAATCTGTCAATGATCTCGCGTTCAGCTGTTTGGACCAACTCTTTGTTCCGTTTATCATCAAATGTACTCTTATCATTTTCATTCGCCTCACTATTTTGTGTCCAAAGCAAATTTCCCCCCTGAGAGACGAGAAGGGTAGACATGGACCACTGAACCTCAAATCTGCTCTACCCATACAGTGCAGCTTGTCGATTTACTAATTTCTGCATGTTCCTGGCAATGTAATTCATATTTTTTGTACGGTAGGAGCATGTTTTTTCATTAATTACTAATTAACATTTCTGTATTCCTGCTTTTGACAACATGCCTATTTAGAGGGATTCTGATTTTACAACTGACTGCTCTTTTTCGGGGTTTTTTCTATTTTGACACAAACCTCTTATTGATCTATTACAAAAATCCCAATTATTCTACCTTCTTTTCTCTGCTCTTTATGTATGTTTTTTGTTTTGTCCTTCATTCATTCAAGCATGTCTTTTTCCTCTATTCCCATTTCCCTTAAGTGGTAGTGCAAAAAGGCAGACGTCACCCCTCTTCCCTCTTTTGACCCTCTGTCCAAATCCAAACAATCAGTTTTTTTCTTCATTATCACCCTTCCTCTCTCTTTTCCCTCATTCACCTCTGTCTTGCCACTGTCTGTCAGCTCCTAGCTACTCGTCGACACTGTGACAGAGGTCATGGACATGTGTGTGCTTGCACGTGTTTGTGCATGTTTGTGTGTGTGGTGTGTGTGTGTGTGTGTGTGTGTGAGCCTTCAACTGGCCCATTGTGTAGAGTGAGTGTGACCAGCGATAAGCAGTGTATGAAAGGCCTGTATGAATATTTTGTGTGTGTGTGTGTGTGTGTGTGTGTGTGCATGCATGCGTGTGCAGTGTGCAGTGTGTTTGTGTGTGTGTGTGTGTGTGTGTGTGTGTGTGTGTGTGTGTGTGTGTGTGTGTGTGTGTGTGTGTGTGTGTGTGTGTGTGTGTGTGTGTGTGCATTAGCTGTGGTGTACATAACAGGCATAAAAGGCTGAATCACACAGAGTGCAAGACCCACAATTTCAGCTACTTCAAAAGTGCTTCTGGATACAGCACTGTTTAATGGTGTGTTTTGTGTTTATCTGTGTTTTGAACACTCACATACACATCTCTCTACATGTATGTACATGTGTGTTTGCATGCATACGTGTATGCATTCACATTTGTGTGCCCCCCCAAAGCACCCTGAGAGCTCATTACTGTGCACTTCTGTGTTGTGGCCCATAGAGCGTGGCGGACCTTCCCAAAAATATGCACATCACTAAAAAAACAAGCCCAACAGAACAAAACACACACACACACACACACAGACATTAATAATGGAAAATAAAAAAACAACCATAGACATCAACACAAACAGGATGGGGGAAGGACAGGAGATATTTGCAGCTACAGATGTGGAATTTTCAGAGCCCTTAGGTGGGTGAATCAACATGGGTGGATCACTGAGGCTAAGGAGTGGATATTCTGATAACTTACCCAACTTTGCATGTGTTTCTGTGCAGGCCATTATTGATTTTTATTTTGTATTTCTTATGTTGATGCTCTTCTCAGTACAGAAGCTCTAGTACATTTGTGTTTCCATGTTCAGGTGGCCTGTGTTGAGGTGACTGGACGGGGACGCAGGCTTGTCAGACACGTGGCTCTCAACCGTCTTCAAGATCTGGTGCTGTGCTGGTGGAACCTGGATGAGCCTGGAGAGGAGCTGTTGCCCTGGACGCCTACAAACCTGCTCAGAAACAACCTGGTCCTGCTCAGCTACTCACCTGCTGAAGGCCTGAAGGTAGACACACAAACCTAAAAAAATATACACTATTCAGTTAGTTTTCTGACAGGTCGGTTATACAAAAACATTACAGTAATGAAAGTGCAACATGCAGTACACAACAGCTTTGTTCCCACTGTGGCAATATTCAGTAATTAATATAGTTATTTTAGTAGTAGTGTGGCAGGAGGTTCTTGGCTTGTCACTGATTCTAGTGTCCCCTTTGGGAGACCTAAGAATTCCTTTTTTTATTTTGTCTGGGGACATGTTAGTGCATGAAGCAATAAAGAAAATTCAAATACTGCTCAAACGTGATTGTAAGATGAGTGTGAGATCAACAGGTGCAATGTTAGCAATTTCCTAGTTGATCTACAGCACAACATAGTATTTTTTAAGCTAAAAGCTTGGACGTCCAGAAGGTTCCTTCTTCACACTGATGAGGATACTTTTAAAACATCTCCCATCTCCCCAAGTTGTTTCAGGGATATCTTGGCTAAAACTGTGTATCAGACATTGTTGTGTATTGCCTGAAATATACAAAAATGTAAATTGATGCTTACAAAAACAAATGGTTGCTGATGCATATGGTAATGAGACCATTGGATTGCAGTTTTTCATGTTACTTTGTCTTTTTCCATCAACTTGCCTCACAGGACCAAGCTAAATGTAGTTACATTTAGCTTGGTCCTGTGAGGCAGGTTAGTTAATCACCCATCAATAATTAGAATGATTCAGTAGAGTACACAAAACAAATAAAGCAAGGACAATATATTTTTTTAATATTATTATTTATTTCAGTTTAGTTTGAAGGCTTAAACTCAGTATCACAAATCATAACTCTAGCTTTTTGTTTATTTTACTACACACACACACACACACACACGCACACACGCACGCACGCATACACACACTCAGGCAATAAAAATGGCAATAGAACTGCTGTATTGCGTGGAGACCTGTGTTGTCATGGATAGGATTGGGGATGGTGTGTTAGTCACCTTAAGGGTGGCACCTCTCTGCTGCACCTCCACGCATCACCATATGAAATACGCAGGAGAGCTAAGCCATTGTACATCATGAAGGAAAACGCCTACACATCCACGCAGAGGCAAACACTCGTGTTGAGACACACTCAGGGCCTCGGGCAAAACCCTGTGACCCGAATCTATGTTAACGTAGGGTTGGCCTTGTGCCGAAACAGATGAAAGATCCCAAATTACCAAACCCAGCTTAACTCCTCATATCGTGCACCTTGGTAAGCATATGCGAAATATTCACCACACCACAAGAGTTTGCAAGAGGGAGGAAAGATGAGCGTTACCAATTGCATAGTAGACAAACAAATTCATGCAGGAGAGAATGAGGGAGGGTTTGGGGGTGGTGAGAGTGGTGGTGGTGTGTTTGTGTGTGTTTGTGTGGCATGAATATTGAAATAATCAAAGCAAATGTTATTTGCTGCTTTTTCCACTTCTTGTTTTTGGAACACTCTCAACATTTATCATACTCCTTCACCTAGTTTATTCTCTCTGTCTCTTTCAGCCCCCCCCCCTCACTCCTGTCCTTCTCTCCTTCTTCCTCCACGCTTCAAGAACATTAAAGTCTCTTCGTGGGGCTGCGGCATCACGCTCTAATGAAAGCGTTTGTTGTCATTTTTCAGATGCATGGTGTGAAATTAAGCGAGCAGTTTATGTAAGAGCCATGGTGGGAATCAAACGCTGGGCACACATCGGGAGACGCCAGCTACTTCAATCACTTCAAGCTCATATATATGTTCCTTTTGTTCAGTTCGCTATCTGTCACACTAAGCCAATTTTCTAGCCAGTCTCTCTGCATTTAAAAAAGTCTGATTTCTTTCCCTATGTGGTCTTAATTCATATTGCCCACCCCAAACCCCATCCCTCCTGCTGATAAGTGGAGCCACAGCACACAGGGGGTGTAGGGAACACAAACAGTTTGTGTTTTTTTATGAAGCCAGTTAACATTTTTAATGATCCTTGTTCATGCTTTTCTCTACTCAACCTCCAACAAACAGACACACACACATTTGCTGGAATTTAATTATCTTAATGAAATGAAAACTCCAAATGAACATTTTCTTGCATTTTGTGTGTATTTGCAAACATGCTTATTTTTATTCGCTATGACTATCTATCCTTTTTTTTAACATTTTTTCTGCAGCTGTTTGATCAGCATTTCTGTGTCTTTTAATCAATATTGACTTTGGCACTGTGCTATGTGGCATTTGTCTTCCATAAAACAAGAAAAACTGACCGATGAAAAATGAAATAATTTCTATAGAAAGAAGATTTAGTTGCAAAAAAGTATTTTATTTTGTACTTTACTACTATTTTAATTTTAATTAAAGAATAGACAGTAGACACATTTTCTGCAGTTCACTGGCATGCTATGTGGACTATGATAGAGGTGGGTGTGGAATGCAAAGCGCAGTTTCCCTCAAGCTTCACTGCTTTGTAAAAAAAAAAAATAACACAAGATGCACTGGTTGTGCAGTCTCAGGTCCAGTTAATAATATTCCCTCCGTGCAACAATTATGTTCAGTGTTACCAATTATGACAATGAAAATATGAAAATATTTTGGCTCGTATTTCCACTGTGCCTGTGCATTTTCTCACATCAGTATCTCAACTCTAACCCTAATTCACATACCTAAAAACTTCCCTAGTTCCTTCCCCCTTCCCCTCCAGAACCCCCTCTTCCCTTCATCCCTCAACTCTCCTCCAAGTCCCTCAGTCTCTCTCTACCCATCTCTCCCTGTCTTTCTCTGCTCCGTGAGCTGGAAAATTGGCTTCAAAAGGCCACTGCTGTGAACAAGGGCCAGCCACACAGTTGGGCCCGTCCGCTTTATCTTTCACACCTCGGAGGGGGAAAAAAGGAGAGAGAGGGAGAGAGAGAGGGAGAGAGAGAGAGATCCACATACCCCTTTTCTTTCCCTGTTTTTCCTCTCTTTACTCAGTTCCATTCTCACTCTTTTTCATCATCTAGTTCTCTCCCTTTCTGGCTCTTGCTTCCTTTCGCTAACTTGCACACTTCCCCTCTTTACCTTTTTCATCATGTTTAATGTAATGCTCCCAGGACCAGAGAATACAGTACATTCACAATATACACCCGAGATCTCCCAGCTTCTTGTGAATTGACATGACACATACAAACTGTATTTCAGAAGTCCTTTCTCTTCTCTTCTTTAAAGAACTGACAATTCTATTAGACTTTACTCACATGCAGTAGCCAGAGACATAATTAACAGCCACCATCAGCATTATGAGACCAATACCCAAACTCTTAACTGACAGGCCTGCCTTTTTTGGGGAAAATTCATTCTGAGCATTCATGGTCACATTGGTTAATACACCTTTAAAATCACACAGCCAGCAGTGTATGCAGTTTGCGTAGTTAGCTAAAAAAAGTTCATACATTCATCAGCTGCAGCTGCTGTGCTCCTAATCATCTCATCAGCTGGCCTTAAGCTTGTCCCTGCTCAGTATTACATAGAAAAGACTACTGAGGTACTGCATGGTAATATATGTTGTTTTATTAAATATTGGATTTTATGTAACAATTAAAGCCAGCATGAATGTGGCTGTTCATTTTAGACAAGTAGAAGTCAGAGCACGTTGTAAAGTTAAGACACAAACCATGTAGCAGGAGCTAAGATGCTTAATACTGTTTAAATATCAAAAATAGGAAGCTCTGAAAATTTTAATATGGTTACCAGAAACCATATAATTTCCTAGAGAAATAGTCTTTATTTGTGTGGCTCAGACATATTCATGTATTTGAAAATAACAATTATATGATTTAGAAAATTCTTGTAGATGTTAGATTGTTAATCTTGCTATATCTCAACTGTAATGAAATGACAAATCAATACATTGACATTTCAAGCACATACTTAGTGAATGCAGCTGTCTAGCAGGGAGATACCTTTTATTGATTATTAATGCTGAGAGAAAATATCTTAAATAGCATTAACTCTCTTAAATTTTAATATTTTTTATTGAGGAATGTCTGCTATCCCATGTCATTGATGTCTTTGTGTTAAGTAGCATATTTCAAATGATATTCCTGTCACCTTCAAATGAAACATAGGCCGTCGCAGGTGTTTGAACCAGGCCATACAGAATCTGGTCTTTCCCTTTAAGCTTTAGCTGACACTGCCCCCTTCTCTTTTCCTTAGAGGTTCACCTGTCAGGGGAGGTAGAGCTGAATCAGCTGCACCTCATCCCCAGTGGTGCCATGGTGGCATGGCATGCTGGCACAGCGGGCACTAGCAAGTTGGGCAGAGGATGAAAAGCGTAGAGGATGAGATGTGATTGGGGGGGTCAGGGTTTGTGCAATTGAAGTTGGTCTTATGATTCCCATGACAGCATTCTGAGGATACACCTATGCCTGCTATGTGTTTGAGCACAAGTTTATTTAATGCACGTGTCACTTTGTCCAAGCAGAAATGTAGCTATCCAGAGAACCACACCTTTCCAAGGATACCAACCCCTTACATGCAATGCCTGCTGCCTCAAGTAAACACACGCACACACTGCACTCACCCCCTGGTGAGCAGCAGAAGCTAGCTCTGGGGGATTATAAAGAGCAAAAAAAAGCTTCCAGGGGGACAGTCATTTGCTTCTCTCCTGCTGTAGACCATGGGCAGGCAAAATAAACTCTCTTCCTCCCTCTAAGTCCCTTTTTGGCGATGCCTGCCAAAAAAATTGGGATGGGCAGCTTTGCGAAAGGAAAGGAAGGCCGGCAGGCAGCCGATCCCTCTTTCTGTCTACACGGCGAAAAGAAATGGGCTCATTTAGCCAAAGCTGCCACGGTCAAAGCAGGGTTCTGATAGAGGCTTTGGTAAGGTTAAATCCCTTCCTAAAAAGCTCTGTTAGTGACTATGGAACTGTTGGGCTGCTGTTTAGTGTGAGCTGTCATCCACCTACTGTTCCTGGTTCCTTGTGGGTGTTTTATCGCCAGTACCACCGGTGACACGGCCTATCTCCCTCACTCTCAATGCTTAGCAGAGCTTTTGTGCCCACTCCCGCCAACTGGTTGCGATCCAGGTGTAAATAATATACATTCTGGATGTGACCATTGGTCAAATAATTCTGTTCTTCTTGTATCATCCTATTTATATGGAAAATGCTTTTTTTCTTGTCATTCAGACCAAGAGCTAGTGTTGAGCTCTTGGCTTCTCACTCAGGTAAACATGAGGTTGTTTATCACTGGGTGATGAGTGCCAAGCTGTGGCATGCTCAGGGAGTAGATGTTGTTGACCTTGAGTTAAAATGGAGTGCTTATCATTACCTGTCTTGATTGACAGTCAGGTGTTTATGAGCAAAGTGGAAGGCTCTATTTCATCCATCTCCAGGGGGGTGCTGCCCTGGTATGACTTATTTCCTCATCTCTCCCCTTATCATTCTTTGACAACAAATTAGTTCATTAAGAATACTACCCTAAGGCAGTAGCTTCCAATTCCAAAACAGACAAACACTTAATAACTGAGGTATGCACTACTAGAAGAAATGTATATCAAGGGTTCTGGCACTTCCTCTGCATTTTAGTTCTGAACTGAAATTTCAATGAGAAGTAATGGCTATACATTTCTGAAAATGTTTTTTGTGAACCCATCCTTTAAAGCTCTTGTTGTCAAAACTAAACTGCTAGAAGAATAAAAGTGATCCTTAAACAGATTATATAATTGTGAATTGTTGGATCAGATGGGTAGATGATCAAGTGTGTATCAATTCAAATATTTTGTTTTATTTAGTTAGTTAGTTATTTTCTTCATCCTTACCTTTACTCCCTCTTCCTGCAGGTCATGGGCTCCATCCGGACTGAAAGCAATCCACTGGACTGTTGCTTCAGCAGGCTTCAGCCCTACCAGCTGCTAACTGTGGAGGTACCCACTGGACCCCTAGGATCCAGAGAGGGGACCTGGGTTGACATCTGTGTGTATGAATGTGCACAAGGGCGAATGCACCACCTGTCTGTCACCCGAATCCCATTGCCTTCCCATCCTGTTTCCTGCTCACGTCACCCATGTGAGACCACACTCCTTCTGGGCTTAAGTGACTCTTCCCTGGTCCTGTATGACCAACGACGGGGGGTCTCTCTACTGGCCTCCTGCCCTATGCCGCCCACCCTCCTTGCCTGGCACCCTGCTGGAGCGATGGTCATGGTAGGAGGGGGGCAGGCGGAGCTGATGTGCTTTGATGTGGGCTTGGCACCTCTGAACATGGCACTAGTAGCAGAAGAGGTAGCATCTGCTGCCACACTGAGACTAGCTCAGCACCTGCGCTGCTCTGGAGACCTGGAGGGACTGCAATGGAGCACAGGCCTGAAGGGAGGCCCTGAGGGAACAGATACACTGATGCTGGCATTTCACGGGGGACCACTCGCAGCTTTGAGATTCAGAATAAGTATATAAAATATGCCGGCGAAATACCATTTGAAAAGCTAATTTCTGTGATCTTATAAAATGACAAATAGCAACAAATGTACAAAATAGAGACCAAAACTCTACTGTAACTAATAAGTTTACCCATTATTGGACAATTGGATTTTTGTTTGATTGGACATTTTTAAGTCACTAAAACAGGCTGTCACTCATAAGAAAAAGAAAAAAAAACACCAAACCAGAACTCTGTGATATTAAAGTACAGAGAAGAGCAGCAACTCTTAATAAATATGTATTTTTGTCACCAAATAAAATACCTAAGCATTTCAGCCCTACTCAACATTTAGGCACAAACCAAACTCAGTAAACAAACCAAACCTTAGAGAATTGTGCAAACTACTGGATTGCTTTAACATTTTTTCAAAGGTCCTGCAGCAGCAACAGTGAACTGTTTAAACTACATTAGTACAAGTAACCACCCTGAAATTAAATTCCATATTCCATGCACTTTCTTTTAAGAGAATCATTATTTTTAAACCTCCACACCATCAGTCACCTCTTTCTAACAAAGGTGCCCCCCTTCTTTCAGAACCTCATCCACTGTTTTGTATCTGAACTCCGATGTGTAAATACTGCTACTGAACACGTCGTACTAGTTCCTCTTCACTGCTGAGGGAAGTTAATTTGTTGGTGGGCAGGAAGGTTACCAAGAGTCACGCTCTCAGAGGTCATTCAATAATTGCCCGGGGCAAGAGCCCCCCAGGTGCATTCTGGGATGCATTTTTCCGATAAATCGTTTACAGTGGCTGCGCAGTCCCTTGGGGCCCCCAGATAAAGTTTGCCAATCAAAATGTTTCCGAAGGAGTCACATCACCCCCAACACACGCACATACAGAGTTATATACAAATACACACACACACGGCGTCTTTAATTGTGACTTTGGAAAGAAGATGTGACAGTGGCATGCTGATGTTTGAAAGCAGGAGTGTGGGGTAGAGGGAGGTAGGTAGAAGATTGTGTGTTTTTGAGATTGTGTGTGTTTGGCTGTGTGTATTCAACTGCATTTGCCTGTGTGCACAGGGAAAGGGGAGGGTGTCTTCCAACAATAGCCTCCCCTCCTCTGATCGCCTGCCAAGGTTTTGATGAAGAAAGTCACTGCACGTCTTTTCTCCATGATAATTCATTCCCCCCCAAACCCCCAGCCCCCCCCCCCCCCCCCCCCCCCCCCCCCCCCGCCACACACACATGTATTTTTCTATTTCTGTGCTTCTCCATGCACACACTCTCTCACACACACACACACACACACACACTCACTCTTCATCACATTTGTTTGTTTGTTTGCTTGCACTCCTCTGTATCGACCTGTTTTATAAGGCCCCCTACATGACAGAAGGAGTGAGTCAGGAGGCGGTGAGGAAGAAAGACTTGGCAAAGCTCCAAGTTCTCTTTTTTCTGTAGGAGGTAGCCCTCCCTAGTGCCCCCCACCCCTACCCCTCTGCTTGTACCCAGTTATCTCATCTGGGCAAACGTTGGCCACGTCTGGGCCTGCACCAGCACCGGATATGGAAGGGCAGACCAGGGAACGTTCTGCATGACATGCAAGAAAAAGTCATCCTCATGAGGATGGAAGTTAGTGAAATATTATTGATGTTATAAGTCCAATTACATAACAGTGTAGTGTTAAAAGAGTGAAACCGAGCTGATGCATCTTTTTTTTTACATTTTTTTGGATACTTCTTGGAGCAGAAATGAATGCCTTGGCAGGCATTGAGGTATAGTAAAGGTGAACTTACTTTTCCACTGCACAAGGTGGTTCTTGCTAAACTGGAGACAGAGCTCATTTGTGAAGCACTTTTAATAATTGAAGCATAATTTACCCAGGGCAACAATTTACATTTCAAGCCATTATTATTCTTAAAATGCACTACTACAGTGAGAGCATTTGTAACATTTTTCATGTCTAAATAAGAATGATTTTTGACAAAATGATAATTGTGGTTGTTTTTGTATTTGAATTTAATGCTGTGCATAAGCTAGACATTAATATCTATGCAATTGAACTCAATGTCAGTTGTAGCACAGGGAAGATTTATCTCAGTGAAGTCTACTTGTCATGTCAATAATGCACAGTGAGAATCCTTTCTTTGTGGCTGTTCATGATGCTGCAGGACTCATCCTGCTCAGTATGGTTTTGTGTACTGCTGGATAAAATGAGCCAATCAAATAGGTTTGCATAGACAGTTGTAGAAGAGACTTGACTAAGGTCCATGGTTTCTGCTCGAGGTGAGCTTGGAGCAGACATTATTGCCCCAGCTAAAGGACCTCTACACACACACACACACACACGCACACAGACAAACCGCACAATGCTCAGCTGATGTATTAGCCACATTAGCCCACTCTTCAGGGGATTTGGGGGCTTGCTAATTGCCAGCTTGTCATTTTAATTGCTTGTACACCTTGTACCTACACAGAGACACACACACGCAACTTCCTCAATTAATTTCACAATGAGTCAGTGTTGACTTTGACTTACTGCAGGTTTGTCCTTTGATAGTACTGCTATTGGTGTTCATCTACATTGTCCAGAACTTATTATTAGAACATAGTAAGTTCAAATGTTGCTTACAAACTATATAGCCATAATGCCATTTTATTATAACTCTACATGTAGCATGAATATGAAACAATTTACAGTACACTCCAATGCACATTTAATTCTGAGGATTTTGACCCACTTCCATGTTATGTTCACCAAAACAAGTTTCCAACGATTCTTCCCACTGTTATACGGTATCATCCGGATCAAGTCACAATGGACCATAATCACATTGGCATCCAACACGTTCACTTCCCATAGGTTAAAGCTTTGTATAAAGACACACACACACACACATCTTTTCTCCAGCATACACCTTGACTGCCATTGGGTACAAAACCTTGTCCTTCCTTTATTCAGCAGAGTCCTATTCTTCTCGCGAGAACATAATCAATCACTTCTGGCCAAAAGATATAATCAATTAGAGCATCTCTTTCAACATCATCAGACGATCTGATCAAAAATCAGTCACACTTCACATTGTGGAGATGTAGAATCCATCCATCCATCCATCCATCCATTGTCTATCCCGCTTATTCCCTTTCGGGGTCGCAGGGGTCTGCTGGAGCCTATCCCAGCGCGTTAAGGCGAGAGGCAGGGATACACCCCAGATGGTCGCCAGCCAATCGTGGGGCACACACACCATTCACACACCATTCACTCTCACACTCACACCTATGGGCAATTTAGAGTTTACCAATTAACCTGAGCATGTTTTTTGTATTGTGGGAGGAAACCGGAGTACCCGGTGAAAACCCACGCAGACACGGGGAGAACATGCAAACTCCACACAGAAAGGCCCCAGACCCAGGCCCAAGGCGGTCTTGAACCTGCGACCTTCTTGCTGTGAGGCAACAGTGCTACCCACCGCACCACCGTGTCGCCCGATGTAGAATCTGTTTTTATCATTTCTATGTAAATAATTGGTCATTTACTGATGGTGAATCTTTATTTTGCATTTACACACTTTATTTTGCATTTACATCGTGTGTGTGTTTGTGCATGTACACACGCATGCACAAACACACACACACACACACACACACACACACAAATGTAGGGATTAAACCAACTTTCTAGCTAACTGAATAAAAAGTCAATGCCAGTTTAAACAATCTAGTGCAGTGCCATAGAGTTTAGAATGATCGACTTAACACAAGTACCAAACCTAATGCAACTAACTTTTTAAATAATTTATCCCTTATCGCCCAAGTCTTGTTAAGTGTTGTGAGGCCAGGTCATACGTGATTAATACCATTCCTTTTATTCTATCTTAAGTGCATCATCATTAAGTGTTATTTACTGAATGACTTAAATTTGTAAACAAAAAATAAACTTGTTCTCGATGTGACAGGGGCTGTGACCGGAGGCCAGATGGGTCCAGAAGAGCTTCTGCAGCAGCGCCTGCAATGTTGTCAGGTCCGAGAAGCACTGGGCATCCTGGAGACCATGGACTGGAGCACCATTGGAGACGAGTGCTTCCGTGGCCTGAGCTCAGTCACCAACCATCTGCTGAGGCTTGAGCTGAATGCAGAGAGGGAGGGTGGGTCTGTGGCTCAAACACTTTAGGCTATGTTAAATACAGGTTACTTGTATTTGTGAAAGTTTAGAGCTGCACTATTAAAAAAAAATGTTCCTACTAAAAAAAGACATATTATCTTAGCTTGATAGTATAATTGGTCTTTGTATTTGCCAAGTGGTTTAAAGGTTGCCTGCTGACCCTCAAGAGTAGTCTTATGAAGTTGCGGAGTCCTTGAGTGTGTTCCATAGTGTGCCCAGAAAAAAGTTTAAAACCTAGATTTATGTTGTTCACATTTAGGTAAAATTGTAAATATTATTTATATTAACTGTGTCATTGTAAGTATTTCTGCTGTGTCCGTAGCCCAACTCGAAGCAGCACTAAGTGTGTTTTATGCTCCACCTACCCCTCTCTCTGATGCGGTGATATTGGAGTACAAGGAGGCAATCTGCAAGTATGCCCGGCGCTTTTTTCACCACCTCCTCAGGTAACACTCACTGTCCTGTAGGTTAATTCAACTAAATACTTGTTCTTAGTAATCAGTAATTAAAATTTCAAATTCAAACAATTAAAATCGCATGTGTGTTATGATAAAATTTCTGATCACCAACTTAAAACTGTTGATGTGAGATTTCACTCTTTTTAAGCCATAACCAGGAGATTTAATTCAGCTAAATACTCCGAGAGGGCAGAATCGGAATCAGACATACAGTCCAAAAATGGCTTTCACAAAATGACATATATTGAAGCCACAATTTAATACTGCTTATTTGCCGCTATTTAAAAAAAATCTGAAAAGGAAACAGCTTTTGAATGTCATCACTTGCATGCATGGATGCCGCTTTGAGTCATTCATAAGGCAATACACCACATAGGCACCTGTTTAAACTGTTGGTTTATATTCCCTTCTGCAATGAGAGCCTTTTGAAATGCCTGTTTGACTGAAATAGACCCTGATATAGACCACACTGCTGCATACTGCTCTCCATCCTGCAATAACCTCCCATTCCCTCTTTCTCCCTCTCTCTCTCTCTCTCTCTTTCTCTCTCTCTCTCTTTTCCTCTCCTGTTCTCTCTCCCTCTGTAGCAAAGCTGAAGCGTTGTTTGGCATCCCTCCTCCTCTCCTCTCTTATCACCTACCTGCATTCCTTTTCTCTCCATTAACATCAAATGAAGGAAGCACCCCTGTTCCCACCACACACACCTCCTTTTCCTGTTTGTATTTTTTTGTTTCATTTCGGCTCTAAACAGGAAAAAGTTGAGGTGTTTTGTGCTGGGAGATGCAGCTCTCTTTCTGTCTCTGTCTCTCTTTCTCCCAGCTTTAATTCTAGATAATAGAAGGAGGGTTTGCTATCCTCAGTTTAATTATTGGCAGTTTTCAATGCGGAGGTGGATGTGTATGCATGGCAAAGAAGGGAGGTTTGTGTGTACAAGCAGAAGGAAGAAATAAATAATCTATACATCTGCTCTTTACATCCAAAATGTGAATTTTTAGATTGATGATTGGATGTTTTTATGTTTCCTCTGTCCACTTTCTCTACAGGTATCAGCGGTTTGAGAAGGCCTTCCTCCTCGCTGTAGATCTAGAAGCCAGAGACTTATTCATGGTGAATAAAGAGTAAATTTCATTCAATTTAAATTTCCTGACATGTTTTTACCAAAAAGGTTACTGACATTATAGAGCGGCAACAATGATTCAGATAATCAATTCATTTTCAACAACTAAAATAATGGTCCACTATTTTGATACTTTTCAATCATTTTTAAGAACATTTTCAAGTTCCCTTATACAGGTGCTAATTTTGAGGGAGTCATTTCAGGTTGGGTAACATTTTTCACCGTTTTCATTTCATGAACCAAACAAATAATTGATTCAAGACATTAAAAACAACATATTAAATAACATATGAATTAATTAATTTAAAAAAATCATTAGTTGCAGCTCTATAATATAGAAAACCCAGATTTCAGGTTTCACAAAAAGCAACAAAAGATCAGGTAATTCACAAAATTAATCAGTCAAATGAAACAATGTATATACATTAGCACAGACTCTACATAAGAGTTAATAGAGAATGGAAATATAGAAAATTATACTCATAGGATAAAACACAAAATCAACCTAAAGGGATATTTTTTCATTGAGACTTACAGTTTTGTTAAAGCTGTATATTAGTCTTACAGTTTTGAAAAATATATTCATAGCAACTACCTACATAAAGTGATTTTAAATGAGAACCACTATTATGATTCAGTGCTTTATTTTCTTCTACATACAATTTTGTACACGCACACATCTTTATCAGAAAAATACAACAGAAACCCGGCTCTAATACTCAAAAACACTATTAACACTGCTAAATGAGAGATGACATATTTTACGATATGTTTTAACATCCAGTGATATTTTTTGACATTTGACTCTTCATTCTACACTTTCAATGGAAGTGATTGGGGACAATATTCACAGCCTTCTGGTCAAAAATAATATTAAGCGTCATTTAACAAAATTAGTCAAACAAATTCAATATCTTCTAATGTTCCTTCTTTTTTTCACGATCTTTTCACAATTGTACAGAAACACCCTTTTCAATCATTCTTTCACTGTTGTACCCTTGTTACTCTCATTTGCACATGATTTGTAACCCATACGTGTGTGTGTGTGCGTGTGCGTGTGTGTGTGTGTGTGTGTGCATGCATGTCCATTTGTGTCTGTTGCATGTCAGAGAGCAGGTGTGATCTCAGAATGGGCCCCTATCTTTTCACAACCTCCATGGCCTCAGCTCGGCCTTTTCCTCTCCTCTCATCTTCCTTCTAACTCTCTCTTTCTTCCACTCCAGGCTGAAATGCTGTTCTATGTGTTTGACCCCCTTTTTCATGGGGCCCCCTTTGCTCCATTGCTTCACCAACACCCTAGACATTAATACAGACACACACGTGCACACACGCGTGCACGCACACATACACACACACACACACATACACACACACACACGCACTTGCTCCCTCAATCACACTGATAGCAATGGTTACAATTCCCTCCCCACTAAGTAGTGCTGCTGGGAAGCCGAATTGAAAAGGTGGAGTCGAGCCTGTGGACCTTGAAAGAGAGCAGAGAGGAGGCGAAGGGGAAGTGGTGTAGATGGAAAGCTATATGAAAAATGCGAGTCGAGGGAACAACATTTGGCCACTTTGGAGGTGTAAAGTAATGAGTAAGGAGGGGAAGCTAGCAACAGGATATATTTCACATATTTTCAAATAATTCTTAGATTTGAAGTTGAAATGACTTTAGTGGGTGAGTCAGCAAAGGTTAGGACTATTTTTCCTGGAAGAAGAGCAAAAATGTTTAGATAAATGGACTTATATATAGCTATATGTATGTATATGTAGCTATAGAGCTACATATGTGCACTGTATGTGTCAAATCCTTATCTTCATATAAATAATCAACACTTCCTTAAACTGGTCAAATAGATCTTAACTTTTAGGTGTGTACAAACTACAGATTTTTGATGTACATACCAAAAAAGTTACTTTTTATTATGTTTTTATTCATTTGTCAATTTTATTTTTTATTTATTAATAGGCCCTATTGACAGCAGGCACTTGTTTTTATTTTTCTTGTCATTAAAAAATCTAATCAACGTAGTGTTAATAACACACAGAGAGCTCCTTTCTGGGATCTCAGTTCCTCTTCTCATACCTAAAAAATCTCACAAAAATGTTTAAAATAAAATCATCAGTATATTTCACAGAATAAACTCAATAATAATTAATAATGTATTTCTCTTTTCATTTTATACAACCAAGATAGAGAGAATAATTAAAAGCTTTGTGGATATAACAGATATTTGCAGATTTTTTTTATTCAGATCTGTACCAATATTCAGTCGGGTAAAATTCTGTCTCAAGGAGCGCTTTCAAGCACTTTTATTGCCTCCTTGAACAAGAGAGCATCTGGCATCATCTGAAATGAGTGACAGAGAGAAAGAGAAAGAAATAGAGAACGTTGACATTTAACCCCTCTCTGTCCCTTGTTTTAATTAGGTTGTGTTATTGCTTTAAACTGTTGGTTGACTGATTGAGTTGCTTTGGAGGGGGTTAATGAGGGCAACCCCCATCCTTCCTAAAGTCTCCCTGACTTCTAACTTGCAGAACTCAATAATCAACTTGATAAATTCCACACACACATGCAGATAACTTGCCCTTACCTCTTCTGGTACGCCCAGCATGATACACCCCTCCATCACCCGACCCCCATCCCCTCAAGCTCCATTGTTTACCAGCTAACAATAGAGGCCCTCAAAGCTTTCTACAAAAAAATAAACCTTTTGTTAAAATAAAACACTTTAGTGTCAGGCTAAATTGAGGGGGAGGAGGATTTGGTGGTAGGGGGGTGTTTTGGCGGAGGTGCAGGTTCTGGGGTGTATGTAGTAGTAGTAGGGGGTTACTGAGTTGTTTGCATTTTTGTCTTCATAATTGGCCCTGTTCTCTAGCTCCCTAATTAGCCTTTGATAATGAGGTGATAATGTAACCAATTAGGTCATTCCTCAGCCAAGTCAAGCCGAGGACAGTTTTTTTCTACCTCCACCTCCCTCCTCTTTTTCCTTCTTCTTCCTGGGTCTTCGGCTCTTGATGATGGCTTGTTAATTAAATCAAACTGTGTGATAGCTGAATCTGATGTAGGCTCTTTTGTTCCCCGATGAGGGCTTGTACTGTTTCTTGTTAGATATGCTAGCAGTAAGGCAAGCTGCGTCTGGTGGGTTCACTCCCTATGTTCCTCCATTATCTGATGCCAGACTCAGCGGCGCTGGAGGAGGAGGAGGTGAAGGTATCGCACCTCTTCGGCAGTAAGCTTATTGTTGTTGCTCAGATGACTAATTAGCGCTATTAAAGCGTTAAGTCCTTAACACCTATCTGATAGTAGTGTTCGTCAAACACAAGGCTCCTGCATAACAGGTGTGTCAGAAAACAAGTGTGTTTTCATGTTCAGCAAATGTGCTCATGTCCAGGGGATTATGCTTGTGTTAATCACTTAAAATGGATTTTCATCATTGCATATTTGTGCCTATGTGGATTTGGGTCCAGCCTCCTTGTCAATATTTGATCCGACCAAATTGATTTGATGTTAGTCCCTCCGAATTAAAGAGCAAAGCGCTTCTCTGTCAAATTACCTTTTAGTTTGATGTTTTACATGTTTACAGATAGAAACACAGCTTGTAGTAAACACAGACGTTCGGACTATGTCTGAAACAACTCCTGGGTGTACTTAAATAGTACTAGTAGTAACTAGACATTACTGTACATTTGAGAGCAGGTGTAATAATTCGTTGATTAGCACAATATAGCTGTTTTTTTAATAGAAATTGCATCCTTTAAATGTTCAGAATTGTGCCTCTCTCGCACGTCTGAACCCAAAAAGGTCAAAAGTAAAACACAGCCATCATGTCAAACATAGAGACATGAGTCCTTCTATTAATGTGCTGTAAGCGCTGCTGCATGCCAGTTAACCTAATCCTTTAGTTATTTGTATCCCAAATATCAAGTCAATATTGGGCTCTTATTAGGGTCCACCTCACCCCTTGTACCCCTCCCCAAAAATGGCCCTCTAAAACACTCCTCTTTATCAGTGTGGTTAGCTGGCATGCTGCAACCCCTAAAGCTCTTATATGAATAAGATTAGTGTCGCATTTGAGCATCAGGGAATAAGAGGTGTAATATCTGATGGTTTTATATGCAGTATTATTGTTATCCCTTCTTAGTCAGGCTGATACTCCTCTCTCTTACAAACACACAAACTGTCTCTCTCTTTCTCCTCTGCTAGTTTGTCTATTTGTCTCTCACTCTCATTTCACGTTGTTCATTCATTTATTCTTTCTCTGGGTCTCTCTCTCCATATTCAGATAGTATTATGAGGAGCTAAGCTGGAATAAACCGCCCCAGCATCAAATGTTCATATTGTTCTATTCTGTCTGTCATACAATCTCTCTCTCTCTCCCTGCTGCTTCTTTTACTCTCGCACTTGAAAACACTTGTTATTTTGCTTTCCTCCCTTCTTCTTGTTCACCCTCTCTCTTCCTCTCTCTTTCTGCTTTTTCTTCTTTCTCTCTCACTCATACATCTCACTATCATTTCACTATAATGCCTCTTCTGCTGTTTAATCTTCTACTGCTCTGTTTGTTATCAATTAGGAAACCTCACTGATATCTAATTGAGGGACCATGTCCTGGTTTACAGTGGCTGAATTAGCCACCTCAGTCCTGGGAGCCGATTTAGGTTCTTTTGAGGCCATTTTGTTGTCAGCCATTTTCACATTTCCTCCTAACTCCTCACCACAGAGGGCAGGCACCACACTATAATTACCCAATCTGTTCCCATTCATACTCTTCATTTTCAGCACCTCTCTCTCTCATTCTCTTTTACTCCCCCCTTTCCCTGCTTCAATTCCACTCTGCTCCCCATCTCTTTTGGAAATCAGCACCCCCTCTTCGGAGGTACAAATGCTGCATTACAATATGGGGTATTAGGGCCGGGTGCAGGCTCAGCTGGGGGCTGGCTTTAGCCAGCTGAGGGTTATCCATGGCGAGTCCTGAGTCACAGCACTGATGTCCTGTGATGTCGCTGAGGCGGAAGACTTTCCTTAACACGCTGTACTTTGATGGGCCCTCAGACCCTGCACTCATTGGATGCCAGGATGAGGGTTTGATTCTTTCTCAGTTCGAACAACTTAGGTTGAATGTTGCACAAAATCTGTTTCCCTTCTGTTTAAAAAAAGTTTATTTTTTCACATTTTCTAATCTGACATTGAAAGTATGTATATTTCATTTCAGTCAGAGTAACATTCTCACTGGGAGCTGCCTAATGCTGGTGACGGTTGGGTTACTAATGTCTTAATTTTAGAATTTGTAACAAATTTTCAGTGAACTGGTGATCTCATCTTAGGTGGTTTGTTTTAATGCAATTTCTATCTATCTTATTCTATGACCAATACAATCCAAATACTTCCTTCAGAATGCCCTTTTCTAGTTTAAAATAATATAACAATTTTTTTGTAAAACAGAATGTTTTTAGTAAAAATTTAGGAGAACACTTTATCTAAAGGAGGACATGGTACACTTTAACTAAACACTCAATTATAAAACTGTGGTTCACTACAATGCCGTACGTCATAAAGAGAAAGTAAAATGTTTTTTCCATCTTGCTTCCCCCCACCGCTCCCATCTTTTTTTTTACTATACCTATAAATGTTTCACCATAGATTTATTTTTTACATTGTAGAAGAATGATGTCCCTCAACGAAACACTTTTTTTCAATGCACATTTCATCTCTTTCAATACATACACACCACTATACACAGCTTAGAATCGATTGATTTGCAAACAGTGTGAGTCTCTCTCATGCATTGAAGTGAGTGTGATCTATTAATACTATAGTTTGAGAATAAATAACTAAATAGAAAATGAATTGACCCAAGCCTTGCTTGTAGCCTGGAGGGCCTTAAACAGGAACATTGTGGTCTTAATTAATACTATGGCAGCCTTGAGCTTTAAATAAGCCACCCTCAGACATCATTTAGCAATATTATCTCTCTTTATGGCCATGCAAGACTTAAACAGAGAGATACAGAGGATAGACGCTGTTTCCAATATTGTCACAGGCTGATATAGTAATATGCTCACCTGGATATGTTTCTCAGTAAAGAGAGAATACCAGCATTTCTGAAAGGTGAACAGTCCCTCGCCTCCTCTCTCACTTTTGAAAGCAGCAGATAACATCCTCTTAGTTCAAAACCAGAGAGACGAGGGTGTGGGGGCGGTGGGGGGAAGCAAGCAGGCTGATTTCAAAGTTTTCTGAGGAACCGACATTTCATCCAGCCAGTGCTCTTTCTGATGTTGGGCTTCAAACGGCTAATTTTTTTCTGTCATTTCATCTGTTTCTTCCTTCTCCCGCCAAATCACCACCCCCACCCCTCCAAAAAAAAAAAAAAAAAACCCTATTGTCATCGGAGCCTAGATTCATTTAAGATTAACTTTTGCATTTCTTTCTGTCTTGCTTTACCTTCAAAGGACCTCCATTATGTTGCCAGCGATAAGGGCGAGGTGGTGCTCGCAGATGTGGCCAAGACGAAAGCAAATGAAATCGAGGCCCAGACCTTCGTAGGCAACGGTAAGAAAATAATCATAATGTCTAACCAAAAAGACATGTGACTCGTTATTTCTCACATGTGAAACAGAAAGGTGGATGCTTGATAACCTCGGTAACTAACCCATTGTGACACACTATTCTGATCTCTAACACCAGGCATTTTCTCAGGCTCTCAACCTAATTTCAACAGCACCAAGGAGAATTAAATCAGATCATGTTTGACAGATTAAGAGTGTAAAATTAGAAAACTCACATAACCTGATGCAATTTCAAAGGAAAATATCTAATATCAATTATTAAAATTGAGATACTGAAACAAGCTTCCAATGCATGTTTAGAGAATTAAATGAAAAAGGAGAAAAAGGAAGTTATTTAAAAAGAAATAGATGTATCAATCTTTATGTAACCACTAACTACACAAAGAATGGTGGTAATTTATTTTTTTGTTTTCTAAATTAGTTTTATTTGAGACTAATGAAATACTTTAAAGGCACCGGAAAGAGAAGGAAAACCAGCGAAGGCCTATTTTTTTGTCATTACTTCAGGCTGTTCTGCCCTTTGACAAACACTCCTGAGAGCACATACCAGAGGGGATCAGGCCGAGTTCCTGATTATACACACACACACACACACACACACACACACACACACACAATTCCTAACAGAGGCTTCTAAGGCCAACGGGTGAGCAGAAAGCATTCAAATTTGTGAGGGAACTAGATGAACATGTCTGATGGGTCCTTTACTGATGCTTAAAATACACCAGAAGGTAGGTGTGTGTGTGTGTGTGTGTGTGTGTGTGTGTGTGTGTGTGTGTGTGTGTGTGTGTGTGTGTGTGTGTGTGTGTGTGTGTGTGTGTGTGTGTGTGTGTGTGTGTGTGTGTGTGTGTGTGTGTTTGTGAGTGTTTGGGGCAGTTATTTGTACTCACAGACAACCAAATGAGGCAAGAGAGGTATTTAACTCCACTGTATAAGGTCATACGCCTAAGGCTGGTTGGCTGTGTGTTTGTCTGTGAATGAAAATGAGCATTTGTGTAACTGTGAGGCCTGTTTGCATGCTGTTTCTTTTCCTTTTTTTTCCTAATGTGATGCATAAGACACACACTCCTTCTCATAAGCCTCTTAATTATGTCCTCGATGATTTACCTCCATCACCTGCAGCATGTCCTGTCCTTGGACAACAGCAGTGTACAGAAAGAGGGAATAAGAGAGAGGAGAATAGGTGAGGACAAAAATTAAGTGAAAAGGAAAGCAATGAACAATTTTAGATATAAAAAGAAAGTTAATTAAGAAAAGCACATAAATGGGATAAAAAGAAGGGATACAAATATATGCATAGCTTAATTTTATTACACACATCACACATCAGCATGTTACATGGTTGATGGTCTGACTGGAAGTGTGTTTTGAAACACATGATACTATGTCACAGCCTGTGATGATGATTTGTGTGCATCTGAATGTGTACATTTTTTTGTGCGTGCTGTACAGTTGTGTGTCATTGTTCGGACAAGATGACAAAGCCTATTAACTGAGCTGAAGAGCCAGGTCCTAAATAATGAGAACGCTGCAAGGACAGGGCTCCAGTGAACAGGTGTTTCGCTACATACACACAAAGACATGCGCAAATGCAAACATGTATATGACCCTGTCAATGTAGGTAAACAAACACACAACCCATCATAGTTGTTTTTTCTAGTTAGCAAAAATGTATATACAGTGTATATTTATAAAACAGACACACTGGGGAAAAAACAGGCTGTCTGCTTTAAAAATGTGAAGTTTGGCAGGTTTTGTGTTCAATCAAGGTTAGTTTAGTTTCGTTCAAAGGTAAAGCAAATGAATTCCTATATTTTTATATATATATTATGACATAAATTTTTGTTGAATTGAATGAAAGATAGGGCGACACGGTGGTGCGGTGGGTAGCACTGTTGCCTCACAGCAAGAAGGTCGCAGGTTCAAGACCGCCTTGGGCCTGGGTCTGGGGCCTTTCTGTGTGGAGTTTGCATGTTCTCCCCGTGTCTGCGTGGGTTTTCACCGGGTACTCCGGTTTCCTCCCACAATACAAAAAACATGCTCAGGTTAATTGGTAAACTCTAAATTGCCCATAGGTGTGAGTGTGAGAGTGAATGGTGTGTGAATGGTGTGTGTGCCCCACGATTGGCTGGCGACCATCTGGGGTGTATCCCTGCCTCTCGCCTTAACGCGCTGGGATAGGCTCCAGCAGACCCCTGCGACCCCGAAAGGGAATAAGCGGGATAGACAATGGATGGATGGATGGATGAATGAAAGATAAAAACGAAAAAGTAAGAAAATCTCATTACTTCTCAATGCAAGATAAGCAAGCAAGACAAATATTTGTTGTCAGATATTATTTGTTTTCTAACGCGTGTGTGTCCAACAAATGAGTCGGCATCAGGGTCATTCAGTACACTAACCTGCAGATGTTATTTCATGCTTTTTAAATTATTTGGAATGATATATCTGCTTTTTAAATCACTTCTACAAGTGTGTTTGGTTAATGTATGTTGGAATTCATAAAGCCAGTCTTTCCACATAGACTGAACACACTGCCATCAGTCAAATGTGGTTTCCTAGGATGCAGCTAAGATGACCTTTGCTCCCTGACTGAAAACCTGTCTGTTTAAATATACACAAGTTAGTTACTGAAAATTGTTTGTACTAATTCATATTCACACACCAAATTTCCAACCCAGACTAGTGGCCCTTGTGCTTGTGTAAAAGTGATTTATGCAGTGAATGAATGTTGCAGAGAATTCAACATGTCTTAAATAACCTTCATCAGGTCAATGATGAAAGATATTGATTGTTTTACTTTGATTGACTAATGTCGATGGGTAAAGCTTCATTAGCTTCAAGTAAACTTTTAATAGATTTCTGACACTGGCTGACTGTGGATTTTAGAATGTTCCATTGGCCAGTATGAAAAGGAGGAATGATTTTGCAAGACAAATATATGTCAATGTGTATTCAGGCACCTGATTATTGTTGTTGCTGTGTTGTTGAGTTGCTTTACACTGTACTCTATCTTTGTTCTCAATATTCAAAGAGATCAAAAGCAGCAAAGCTAATTTAAATTGTGGTGCAATTACCTGTAAATTATGATAATTTTGGTACTTGATTGTCAACTCATCATGACAACTAGATTTGTCTTGCAAATTTGTCAATCATACTGCTACCTAATAGCTGTTATTCCTTGCTGATACCTGTTTTTAGAATTAGCACAATTCCTTTAAACTTGCAATCATACAAACAGTCCTTCCACTAATATATAATAAATCACATAGATTTTAAAGTTGTTCTGCTGGAAGGAGTGAGTTCCCCATAGTCACAGAGAAGGATGTCCTCTGGATTATAAACAACCCTTATGTAATAACTAAAAACCTTCTTCAAACATTTTATGCCATAAAACAAGAGGCAACTGGGCAAAGTTAAGAGCTCAATTTTGCCAAAAAAAGGTGATTTATTAACGGTGGTGCACTTAAAAAAAAACAGTACATGCTCAGACCCCAGCATTATGATCCACCTCTCAGCAGGTTGGACCAAACAGACAGCCCTTTTTATGCATCCGCCTGACTAGGCTTAATTGGACTAAATCATTAGTGGGGGAAAACCCATATCCCAATAATGACCAAAGTTGCACCTTGTACAATTCCCTGAAAGAAATGAGAGATACCAACCAATCTCCTCATTTACTCTCAATCATTAATATTTTGAAAATGGATTTAAGAGCAGAAATAAGGTACAATTACATTTCACAGAATTAAAACTGTGTGACTTATTAAAACAGAAATCATACAGAGACAATGAAAAGGAAATGGAAGCCCTAATGAGCCAGTGATCACCTCTCAAACTGCTAATATGAAGGAAATCATTTCTTTTCCAGTAACACCCTGCTTCATCAGCAGAAGGAGTTTCTGATTCTTTGCATAGTTACGATCATGCATATGATCAGTATACCTCCCAGTTGCCTCCCTGAGATATTCCAAGCATTTCCAACTGGGAGTGGACCCCAGGGCAGAACCAGAGCACACCGGCAGGATTATTAAATATCCCACCTGTCCTGTTAACCACCAAGAAAGGAAGCAGGAGGATGTGACCATAGATGTTTGGGCTACTTTGCTCGTCCTGCTGCCTTAATGACCCAGACGTGGAGCACAGGAGATGAATAGACGGATGGATTTCTGCTTCATGTTTATAGTTTTTCAATATCACATATGGCGTTTAAATGTCTTGCTCAAAGGCTATTTGATAAAAGCAGGTGAAAAACATTTTTTGCCAGTTTAGGAGCTAAACTATTTCTCTAAATCTGCGGTCATTGTGTTTTAGTTGTAATACATTCAATATACATTCAGCTGCCTAGTAGGACGTTAAAGCAACCAGCTGTGCATTCCTTGGGAAGCAACAGTTGATCTATGCCATCAGTACCCTGGATTATTTCATTTCACTTCAAAAAACATCAAAACATGTTGATTTTGCATTATAAGGAACATATGGATATGGAGGATGTCTTTTGCGGCACATTAACATCAGTCCTGGACCTGGAATAAGATTGGGCACAGACACTGTATTTATATGCACATCTTACCATATTCATGTTGCATCTTTTGTAAACCCAGATGAACAGAGATTCTGCTTTCGCTTGTACAGACGTGTACAAGAAACCACATAATAGAGGACACACATCTCAGCTTAGAAATGCTCCCTTTTCATAACGGCATTGGAAATGCCGCTTATAGCTGTCTGGCTGACAAGTGTTTTGATTTGGATAGATACGGCATTGTGAGAGGCAGGGAAGGCTCCTTTTCTCTACCTCTATCTTTTTTTTCTTCTCAAGGAGTGTTTTGCCAAGAGGCGAAGCCAAGTTGTGTTGCCTGATCATTCTGTCTCCCCCTCACAAAGGCTGATGTGACTGCTGGGTCTTTCAATGGGTAAAGAGACAAGAGCTTTATCTGAAGATCCACCTCCTCTCACTCTCTATCTCTCTCCCTCTCTTTTTTCTTGGTCGTTACAGCAGAAGGCTGTTAGCTCCGGTATGTGGTGCGACCTTTGTTACTGTTCGACTTCTTGTCTCATTTTAGAAACTTCAGTTGCACAAAACAGAGCCGTGAAATTGCAAATAAGCAAAAAAAAAAACACATTTATACATGCAAAGCAGTTTACACAAACTGTATAAAGAAGACAAATTATAAGGGTTGAAAACATGCAAAATTCAGACAAAATCTGCAAATCCTGTATAAATCATTGCCTTCACTTATTGTTTGGTGGTTTTTGTCTGGTTTGTTGATTTGAATGGCTGTAAATGAGCGGTGACTGTACACTTACTTATAATGAAAAACACAACTAAAATTGTACTTTAATGTGGGAAAATCAGAAGAATGAATGAATAGTTTAAAAAAAAATGTATATGTATAAATTAATTATTAAGTAAGGTGTGTGTGTGTGTGTGTGTGTGTGTGTGTGTGTGTGTGTGTGTGTGTGTGTGTGTGTGTGTGTGTGTGTGTGTGTGTGTGTGTGTGTGTGTGTGTGTGTGTGTGTGTGTGTGTGTGCGTGCGTGCGTGCGTGCGTGCATGTAGACCCTTCTAGAAGCACAAATGGCATGTGTGATTCCAGTCTCAGGGACCCACAGATGGAGAGGCACTACAATACAACAGGACCTTCGTACTCAAGCACTACCACAGCACAGTGAGTTGTGCATCCTGTACATGTGTTTTTGTACAGTATATTATGGAGTGTGTGTGCGTATTCTCTGTGCTCTAATATCACACCATGTATATTTTTTGTATTTTTAAGTATTTTTACAGAAGACTGAGTATTGTCTTTAGACTTAGGTCTTTTTTGTTATAGTAAATGATATCTCCTAACAATATATTTAATTAAACTTTGTATAAATTAAACCTCCCAAATTATTTAGTTTGAGGTTTTACTTTCAGTGCATTCTGCAGTGATTCACCATTGTCTGTATGAATGATACAAGAGTTATTTGTGGCCAAACGACCCAGCTGCAGCGTAAAAACCTTCACTCTCAGGGACATTTTAAATGTCAAAGGCACATCAGTTCCGGGTCTTATGCTTGTAGCCATCCCAGCTCAGTCCAACCCAGTGCTGTTTAGCCACATTTAATCACCACCAGAGTCGTTTCCATCGTGGTTTAGTCTCCAGAGTGCTGACAAACTCACTGTTTCTGAGTGATTGTTTAATACACTTGTCTACATGAATGAGATGTTTAAGCAGTGTGACTAAAGACACACTGAAAGCATCTTTCTCTTTGTTCGGGCCTCTCCTCTGCCTCACACACAAACAGATATATACAAATATAGCCATCCATGTCTGTATTATTGTGGGATGGAGGGTGTGTGGGGGTGATGGAGGGGCATTCCTTGTCATACCCCAACTAACATATTGGTTTATTTATATGGGTTTTTGTGCAATAGATAAAAAAGGAAAAAAGGCATTGTTCTTTTCATCCTCATAGGCTTTTCATGGCTGTTTGACTATAACACTGATGACTCTGAGCACCCCCCCCCCATACACAAACACACACAAACCCCGCCCCGCCACTCTGTTTCTTTAAGCCCCCTCCATCCATCCCAAATCCTTTCCTATCGGCCAATTTAAACAAGCTGGGTCCAGAGAGAGAAGGGAGAAGAGACAGGGACAAATGCTCTGTCCTAAGCTCTTTTTATAAAACACTAAAAGGAGTGAGAGGAGGAAAAAAGAATGGTAAAGAGGGTTAGGGTGATTTGGCAGCCAAAAGCCTGGTTGTACTACCCCAGGTCTTCCCCTTCACCGCTGACAGAGGCTAAGAAAGCAGATCCCCAAACCTCCCCAAAGATAATAGCAACAGAGAGAAAGAAACAAAAGCCTCTGCTTTTTCATTGCACAATTTCCCACCTCCTTTGCAACAATTTTATATATTGAACCCCCCCCCCCTCCCTTTGTAATCTGGTCTCAGATGAAGTTTCATTGTTTCTCATGTGAAGCCAACGACAGCTTAGCTGAGATAGAGTAGGGGAAGCATTATAGCGCGGGCGTTCTCCCGTTTGGCTCCCTGAGAAAAGAGCAGAGAAAGAAAGGGGGAGGTGAGTACAATGGCAGTTTGGGGGCTACTCGACGATTCCCGCTTTCCCCAAATCTGACTCTGTGTGTAGAGAAGTGAGAGAAAAACAGACGGGAATCTGGGATGCATCCCAATGTTGCGTTGATGGCTGCTGGCCTCTCTCTCTCATCACGTAGTCCTCTGTCAGCGGCGTGAGGAGATTGGAGGCTATTTTTATTTTTGCTTGAGGCCAAAGCAAAGGTTAGGCAAGTCAAAAGTGGCAAGTTACATTTTTACATGTTTATTTGATATTAATCTTCAACATATGTAAACAGAAATGGCTTGAGTATCACAGAGAGCAAATTATAAAACATGATCATGAACCTGAAACCTCAGAAGCATTGAGGTAATAATGAGCCCATATCCACCTGTAATGATAGATTGATTACACTCAACAGTGTCAGTTTGTAAAACCTGTAAAGAAAACTGCCTCACACCACCTAGAATAACCTAATTAGCATTTGTGTTTTTGTTTTTTTAGGACATGTCTGTGTTGATCCTGGCAGGAGAGATTATTGAGGATGACAAGTTGAAGGAGATTTAACAATTTAAATATTACTGTCCTTCAGAGTGCAGTGGTTGAATGAAATGAATTCTTGATAACTTAAATTTAAAATTAAATGATATATATTTAGTAGTAGTAGTAGTAGTAGTAGGTTTTCTCTGGTTACTCAGGTTTTTTAAATATTGACAATGTTAAGTGCTGCACCTAGTTGAAGAGTCCTAGGTCCCCAAAGATTGTCTACATGCCATCTTCAAAGTGTCTCTTGAGCTTGTCCATCCCACTAAGAATAATATTGTTATGAAAACAGTGGTTACCTAAAGCAGTGAATCCTGCAGCCCAGTCGTCTGCTTTAGTGCAGGGAGAAATGCTCTGTCCTAAGCTCCTTTTATAAAACACTCTGAGCTGAGTGGTCACTCTGATACTTATATTGAGTAAATGAAAACAAACTGTACACATTTCTCTTTCTGGTACTGATGCATGGAGAAATTATATAGCTTTAGTTCAATAGACCATGTTGGTGTGGTGGTATTAATGAAGTGTATTTCATTGCTTCTGTGTTTCAGTTTTAATGTTTTAGTGTCCGCTGACATGACAAAATATTCAAAAAAGGAGGGAGTGAGAGAGTGGTAGTATTGGATGTACAACAGTCACTGTATGTTTCATATCATAAAGTGGAGTATATATACTTTATACATACATATGTAAATTTGGTACATACAATACAGAAAATCACTAACTGAGGTGGAAAGCAGAAATATGCAACTTCAGTGAATAAACGTCATTCCTGGAAAGCTAAAAAACAGACAACAACTGATGTATGAAACTGTAAAGTCTGTACTTTGTGTTAAAGATTTTGCTCGTATGTGAAATCTTTACAAACAGGTGACAGATATTACTCCGTTCTCTTTTTGTTTTTTAGTGCTGATGGAAGAGCCAAACAGAGGAAGGCAGACAACATGCATTTGACCGTGAACCCAGATGTCTTCAGGTCACTGAGGCAAACAGGTGTGACTGTCTGTCCTTTTTAAACGCCTGTAACTTTGTTGTGTCTGTGACAGAAGAATGACCAAAGACTGGAATTAAAGCACTGTAGGTTAAATAATCACAAACATATAAGATTACTGACCAGTTCTCATGAAAGATACAGTAAACTGAGAAAAAAGATGCAGAAGTGTATTAAAGAGATTTTCAGTTTTGTTTTGTTTTTTCAGTTGAAAATTGAATTTTTCATGTGGTTACATAATATGCATTGGTTTTCCAACAATATTTGTTAAAAAAGTGTAGAAATCATTATTTCAATTGTTTTCATTTCACACTCTAGTAAAGGGTACAACTTTGATAGTTGCCTTATAATGTGCCAGTCGAGTAGCTTTGCAATTCAGATCAATTATGCCGCTGTAAAAGTTTTAACAACCATCATAGTAAACCAGAGGCCTCATATACCTGTGGAAACACAATTTATCATAAACACAATTATACATATACTAGAATTCATGATAAATTCAAAGAAGAGAATCCTGTTTTGTCTCATGTCTCAACCAAACTTTCATTTATGTATGCATCTTTATTTCCTTTTGATTTTAAACAAAACTGCCATCTATGTTGCTTTTAATGCTCCCCAACTCCCTCTAACACCCCTGTTACACCTGTCATCAGTAACAGCTGATGGAGAGAGGTCATCCCTTATATTAAATCACAGCTCGTTACATTTTAAGCCCTGCAACAATTCCCCAGCGACATTCAGCCTGTTTTATTCTGTAAATGTAGCCTGAGTGCTCCTCTCTCCAGGTCTCAGATGTGTGAGATGACAAACTGGTCATTTAGAAAGGGGGAAAAAAAAACACCCATTAAGAAAACATCACCACTCCTTATACGATCTTCCTCCTCTCCTCCTTCTTGCTCTCTCCAGTTTAATAATTCATTTTTTTTTCGGGTGATTAGCAATTGTCTCGCTACTAAATTGCTCTGTCATTTGATAATCCGGACTGTAGGCTATTGGAGTAAATTTGCATCACCGTTTTAAATATCTGTATAATGCACGCAGGGGTTTTAATGTCAATCATAACCTTATTAACACAGGGCTCAGAGCGAGTTAGATCGCCATAAGTGACAACAGTTTTTCACTCGTTTAAGCCCCGAAAAAGGCGACGTGTCCGACGTACTGAGTGAGCATGTAACCTGCTCAGGCATTCTGCAGCATGTTTGAGTGTGTTTATGTGCTGTAGGCCTGTCGGGTGTGATTATGCACAGATACATTTGGTTGTTGTACTTGTTTAAATTGTCACGGCTGCTTTACAGAAACATCCCACAACTTCTGACATCATTTGTGTTTTCATTTTGACCCTACAGGAAGCAGTGAAGGTGACAGGGATAGCAGGAATGTAAGTTGATTGATTGCTATTTTATTTTTAATTCTTCGACTGTCTTTCTAGGTGATATAGATTATTAGGGAATGGTGTCTAGAAGCTCAGATACTACTGTGGGTAGTATATATATATATATATATAAACTTCTCCTAGAGATTTTTTTTGTCTGCTTTGTTTTTCAGTAACAGAAATGAGCTGCATGCTAAGGATAAACACTCAAACTATTATATGTACGCACAGAGAGGTTTTTATTGGATATTAAAACTGCACTATAGTTATAATGTAATGTGTTGTCTAAGTAAAGTAAAATGATCTTTACAAATATCATCAGACTCTGTGTGCTGTATTCTTTACAATTATACTCTGTTCAGTTTCATAAAATGTGATATTTCTGTTTTTTAGGATGATGAAGACCTTGGGATGCTCTGTGTGGTCCATTTAGGAATGGTTTGAAGAGACTAAATCCTCATAACAGGTTCTGTCTATTTAAATACACAGTGGCTACTCACAGTCTTATCATTATACAAAACACCAGATGACTGTATGGATGTCCAAACTAGAATCACACATGAGTATTAATAAATAATATTTTTTAGACCTGCCACAATATATCTAATACATTTTAGCCAAATCAAAAACACAGAATGGCTTCATGTATTCAGGTTATTTACTTCAAAAAAACATTACTTGCTTTAAAAAATCATGACAGAAAATATTTTAAACCTTTGCCATTAATCAGCCTGAAAAAAATAAAGACTTTCATTATATTTCCACCAACACTGATATTGAATGTTCCAGGCTTCCTGTGTGTGTGTGTGTGTGTGTGTGTGTGTGTGTGTGTGTGTGTGTGTGTGTGTGTGTGTGTGTGTGTGTGTGTGTGTGTGTGTGTGTGTGTGTGTGTGTGTTGGCCGAGATTACGAGCCACACTTTTATTCATGAATAGGAGCCAACCAGCGACTTTAAAGCATCGCGCGGAGCCCCTTTCCTGAACAGCAGCCATAGCCGTGTCAGAGCTGTCGACGCGCTGCGCTCACCGACTAATCTGACAGCGCCGCGCAAGCCCTAATCCCTCACTGTATCGTAATCTATTTACTTTGCATTCTAAGAGGATTTCCACCAAAAAATATACAAGAAGCAATGTTGGAAATGGACAGAAGATCAGCGAGAATGCGTTTCTGCTCTTTTTTTGTTTTGTTAGCTTTAAAAAAAAAAAGGAAAATCATTGTATGTTTTTTGGGAGTCAATCCCCTGCGAGAGGGATGGGTGAAAGGAATTACATTTCTGATACTAATACTTCTCTTATGTAAACATCAAAATGTTATATTTTCCTTTTGATGATACAGTCACACAGCAGAGGTTGCTGGAGATAAGTGGCATCTGTCGTTGCCTTTAGTGCATCTCTTGACATGTTCATAATTTACAAACCAAGGCTGTATTATCTCCTGATTGTTTGACATGACAGCTCAAATAAAAGCTGCAAAATTGTTTAACAGCCGAGCACAAGTTCCCCCCATCTCTCTAATGGCCTACACAGTAGCCTTTTCGACATGCAAACAGTGAAATCTCTTCTTTCATAATACAAAAAAACAAGACCAAACGCTCTCCTCAGTTACCCTTTAAGCAATTATTTCAGCTTGTAAAATCATAAATAGTTATGCTTCATTTAAAACGTGGCCAGCAGCTTTATTGTAAAACACTGCCTCCCGCTCAAATTTTTTCCATCTGAGATGACTTGTAGAGATAGGCTTATTAGTAGTATTAGCATACTGCGCAGCATGTTGGAGCTGAGAAATGGCCTTGTTAAGATTTGGAAATGAATCAAGCCTCCAGCACTTGCTATTATCCAGGTTATCTGTTTTGTTTTTTTCTCCCCTCCTATGTGCAACAGCTGTTTCTGCGAAGGCCTTATCACCTAATGATGGCACTAATTGGACTGATACTACTTCCGCCTCAGGCCCGGGTTATATATTTTTAGGTTTATTTGAGTGATCTCCACAAGCCAGATCCCTAAACACTTACAGACATATGTGTCAAAAACCATTAATTACATCAAACAGACAAATTTACTTATAGCTGACAGTAATTAGAAAGGCTCTTATTCCCAGGAAAAAATACAGAATGGTGTTAAGTTTCTCTTTGTTATCGGTTCATATATAGGGAATTTAATTATGGAGCAACATAGCTGTATTGAATATATTATGATACCCTATGATTAGTACAATTTTTTTTTGCTTCATACTGAGACCAGACTGCTGAGACTGTTAACATGTGTTGTATTTGAAGTTAAATTTTCTAAAGCCTAATGTTCTGTTCAACTGCTTTTCAACAGAAAACATAACATACATACAAATATTGTTTTAACACCTGGATAATGACTTTGAGTTATATATCTGTGATTGTTGTTGATATTCTTCCTAGGATTTCCGTTATTGGATTTATATGTGTATAAGTGAATCCAGAGTAGAGTAGTAGCATTAGTTCGAACCTTACAGAATACTGTATTTCTCTGTGTCTAAATTACTTTTTGACAACAGGAATATACATATATATGTTCATGCATTAGCTAAATTCCTTTATTCTTCATATATATATTAATATTTCATTTTTTGGTGGTAATTATGATGCCCTTTTGTCATGAAATGTGTAAGTCCATATTGTGGCAAAGGGAAGACTTGCCCCCCTAATATTTTCAAAATCTTGAGTTGTAATAAAATCTGAAGAAAAATGAAGTATTTACATTTTTATTTAAAGAAGAAATTTTAAGTTAAATTTTATACAAAAAAACACATTGAGCTAACATCAACGCATTTTTTTAATTAACAAGATTATATATATATATATATATATATATATATATATATATATATATATATATATATATATATATATATATATATATATTTTTTTTTTTTTTTTTTTTTTTTAAATAAACTATCTTGTTGTTTTTACTTATTTGCTTCCTGTTGGCTTCAAATTTAAGGAGAAAGATTTGTCAATGAACAACACTCAGAATGAACAAGGAAACATGGCACGTCAGACAGTAATCTGTTGACACATGGAGACAACGTCCCTGATGGGGAAACACTAAAGCCTGAAGGCCAACGAGTCTCCATTAAGCTTTCCCTGTGCTTCAGGGCTGCAGGAAAAGACAAGTCGTAACTTGGGATGATGGTCTGCTGCATCTTTTCCAGATGAGATAATACAAACCCTCTTCAAATACCTTCCACTGTGTCCCTCCTTTTCCAGACCCAACTGATTTACAAGGAGTGGATGGAAGCAAGGATGTCATAGGGGGGACAAAAATAATATGAAACATCATCTAAGGTCAGATATGAAGGGAGTTCAATCTAGAAAAAATAGGGTGAGACAGAGTCCACACACAGATACTTTCACCAGTCCAATTTTGTCAGATTTCCCATCGTCTACTTCAAAGAAGGAAAGAAGGAAGGAAGTGTTTGACTGCTGCCTCAGAAAGGTTTATTTCTGACAGAGAGAAGTCTCAGATTCTTTAATTTACTGATACACTGTTAAAAGAACTTTATTGGATTTTGAGAGTTTGGCCCGTTGCTTAGTTCATTTAGTCATTTATGAAACGATTGTCACATATTTGTAAGGCACTTTATTTTATATTTTAGCATGTCAAATAATTGAATATCATAACCTAGGTTATTAGCTTTTTAGCACCACTCTTTGTATTGCTTTTAGCTACCAGTACTCCCTAGACCTTAGTTATGGCGAAGTCAGATGGTTGACAGCTTCGAAGTTAATGTAAAGGTGCAGTTTATGAGGTGTAGTGGCCTTTAGCTACATCTATTAATACAGAATTGGCAGGAATATATTATATTAATTAGTACATTATAAGTATATAATCCAATCAAAAATAATAATTGATATACTATATTCATATATTCATGGAGAGCAGGTCAATCTCAAAACATGCCATGTTCTACCACCATGTTTCTCCAGAGCTCAGAATGGACAAACCGAACCATGGCTCAAACGTTCGTTATACTCTTTTGCCGACACCATAGGTTCTCCTACATACCTCTGCTACATGGTTAAACCTGCCTCTTTGCCATTAGATGCTTTTAGAAACTACACTCTGTACCTTTGAATATCTCAACATTGATAGACTGGATGGCCTTGAAACATGCATGTTCCACTCAGGACAGTTTGTATAGGGCCACCATGGAAACTGCAGACGAACCCACTTAGGACCCCTATGTACAGCCTAACCTTAACCTGCGTGGACATGCTGGCTGGAAAGAAAGCTCAACAGGATGAGCTTCTACCCCACTGGTCCCAAGATCAAACAGCTTACCAGATAGAGCGTGGTCTGATGATCCTGTGAATGTGAGTTCAATTCTCAATTACTTCTTTAGAAGTCAGAAACCCAAACAATTTATCTTAAAGAAACCAAACCAAAGTTTTAAGGCAATTCAATTTAATTCTTGCTACCTTTTGAAGGCAGACATCCAAACCATGTAATACCCAGAGAACAGCTCTCAGTGAGAAAAGGTGTCCTGGTGTGGTGGGTTTCTATCTAGTATCCAAGGGTGTACAAAGGGTGAGGTGCTGAAATACCTGCAGAGACATGTGCATGTGCAAGAACGTACTGGGTAAAATGAGGGAGACGAGTGTTGGAGATGTGTGTAAGGAGCGGTGCTGCTTGGCATGGGTTGTGGCAGAAAGAAGAACTCATTTGAAATATATATATATACTTTACCCTTATACATCCCACATGGCTAAAGCTGGCTGGGTAATAAATTCAGATAGATATTACTTTCATTAGGTCACAGTTTTAATTTGTCCAATACTGAAAATAACTGCAAAACTACTGACATTTCTATTTGAGTTTAGTGTTAATTAATGAATGTTAGCATGCTCCCACCCAATATTGTACCTGCCATGTATTAGAATGTAGTACTGGAAAGACCACTGTTCTTGGATGATAGGCTTGTTTATTCTATAGATTTGTAATTTATAAAAAGTTAAGCTTTTTGGAGATTGCTGTAAGCACACGTTAGCATACATGGAGAACAGATCTGTCTACTTGCTCAAATCGATCAATTAATTATTTAATCAGTCAATCAATGCATAGTGTTAAACTAAATTGAATAAAGCTCAATGTTACTGCATGGCATCCTGTATGAAAACCCACAAGGAATTTCATGAATGCTCTCAGCTCCTTGTGTCACAGGGTGACTAAGCTGCTTTCACTCCATGAGCTCAGCTGTATCGGCCACCTGGACCCAACTGTGAAATCCCTTCATAGAAACCAAAGGTACCTTCACCTTCTTTACGTTTGGATGATGGCTTCAAGAGGTCTGTTGGCAGCTTTGACAGGTTTATTTATTTTTTTATTTTTTTATTCTGTGAACCTGTATATGTCAGAACCGGAAACTGACGGGAAAACCTTGCTGTTATGCCGCATGTGCCCAGACTTGATAGCAAACAAAACAAGATGCAAGAACAAACAGACAAAAACAGGGAAACTGGAGATGGCGACGCGGTCTACACCTGCATCGGTGTAACAGTTGACCCCAGATTAACCTCCCAGGTAAATATAATCCTCCTCTGTATCACCTCTCATACCGGCCTATGAACACACCATGATGCCAAGATCTGGCGACAGTCGACAGCCAATGAAAGACAAGTGTTTTTTTCTTGTCCTGCATGGAAATGGAAGACAAGAAAACAGTCCCAGCATGCAGGCAGCTATCAGTGCATCTTCTGGTCCTTCAAATCGCTCTCTCTCTCTCACACACATACTTTGAATCAAATACTGGAGGCTCAGTCCAGTTTCTGTCTCCTTTATCTGTCTGTCTGTCTCTCTCAGATAGAAATCACAACCACTCATGCAAAATCTGTCCAGCATGGTTCCAGTTCATTTCCTGGACAAGTGTGAACAAAATGTCAACAGTTTCCAGTCCACCCACATTCAGGCACTTTTCCCCTGAGCAGAGGAAAGGCCAAAAGGTCAGTTTGACACCAGTGATGCAGTCGATTGAACTATTGATGACTATGAAGGTGTCAGACTCAGGTTGTGAAACAACACTCATCACACACACATGTGCATAAGGTTAGAGTCATGAACTGTTTTTTTTTTTTTATGAAACCTGAGTCATGCTTGATTGACTGCACTTTTAATGCAACTACAAACAAACAGTTACAAAATCCTATGATAAAATTATTATATTAGCAGATTCTGTATTTATTTGTTCAATTGCTCAAGCTTAGCACATTGTTTTAAAACTTCAAGTTTCTCATAATAATTTAGAGTTTTTCACACTTGCAATAATAAAATTCAGATGAGAACACTGATTACATATACTGTAGGTTTTGATGATTGCGTTCATCTTAAATCTTTCATCAGTGCTCCAAGGGTTTGGTCTGATATATATTTTGACAAATCTAAAATAAATTATATTCTGACGAGTCTGCACTTTTTTTTAAAATCATATTCCCCATTAGACAGGATTCTGATGTGTGCTTTTAACCTCTGTCCTTGTTTTTTTTATAATCATTTTCATCTTGACAGAGGTTGATAATTATTTCTATACAGTATGTTCCAGATAGTTTATCTGTCAGCATTCATGTCTTAGATCATTTGATAAGTGGGATGGATTTGGCTGTGAGATACCTGTTGATCCAAGGTGTGTTTTTACACATTTAGAATTATTATAGTGCTTCTGGTATGATTTGTTTTTACATTAAAACAATAATGGTTAAATTCTGCATTAAAATAAATAGTATTGAAAACAATCTGCCCATTGACATAAATATTACCTGAAGTAGCAACACGAAGTGGTGTGTTGAAGAAATATAATTTAACATAACGATTTAATAGTTGAACTTCGTTTTGTATATGTATGTAATGAATAGTAAATGAAGTTATTCATGCAATTGCACATATTTGTTTGTCTTCCTGCAAGTCTGTACTATGTATAATATATATATCAGCCGCATTTCTTATATTATATAGACTGATTTTTTTTTTTTTTTTTTTTTCCTTTGAGCATTTGATTGCCTGAAAGCGTTATGTGAAGGCCTTCATTTCTCTCCTGTTCAGGAGATCTTTGTTTTGTTCGTTCTTTATCTTATTTGAAATATCTTAAAGATATTTGTTAGTGGATATATTTTATTTATTTGTTTATTTTCACTGTTCAGTTATTTAATAGTTAACTCACCCAAAGGCTGCATGTCTGACACGTTGGCTGCGGCTTCGGTTCCTTAGAGGAAACGTTTAATAATGGATCTTCCCCCCAGTTTTTGTTTCATTCGGTGTTTGAAGCTGAGCAGCTGTCTCATGTGAGACCTGTAGCTCCCCCGAACTCCTTAAACAATCCACACAAGATTGGTCGCAAATGTTTGTCTGATGCAAATCCGAACAAATCCGCTGCTGTCCGCGGACACTCGCTGCGCTGTTTGCGCGTCTTGGCGCAAACATGTTTAATGTCTGCAGATATTTATACAGCTGCCGCGACATCATTTACATAAATAGAGAGCGAGAGAGGGGACACAGACAGGCTGCAGCTGAAAGCAGGCACGGAGGAACTCCAATATGTATCGATCAGGCTCGTCATCTGATAGAATGGATTGCAGTGACTCCTTTTTAAAGCATTGTCAATTTTGGTTGTTTTTTAGAAGTAAAAGTGTAATATTACACACTTTCAGACCTTATTAATCAATATGTGACTTGATCTTTAAAGTTCTCGGTTTCAGACCTCACAACAATCAATATAATCATAGAGCTTTTGTCAAAATTGACACCTTTTGAACTTTCACAGACTATCTAATTGAATATAAAAACCCCGAGATAATGTTAACGAGTAAAAAATATTCGAATTGTTCTTTGTTAATCCTCTTGATGGAGAGATCCGACCTCACAGATCTTAGAGGGAAAACATCTTTAATCATAATCTCATTGAACGACACTAATAGAGCCAGGCTGAGACAATTAGTCAATCTTTTAGATGAGATATAGAAACTAAAAATGCTGAAGTTTTTGATTATTAGACACGGACAAAAAAAGATAATTGATGGTTTCTTCTGCTAAAGTCTACTACCCGTTTGTATGTGTCAGTACACTGAACATCATTGGTTATTGGATTGTTAATGACATGAATTAAGAATCAATTGAGAAAATGCAGCCCAGGCAGAATAACTAAAAATGAAAACTGCAGCTCAGCGTGTATAAGATAATACACTGAAAAAAGTCTGAACAAGTGAACATAGCTTGTATTTGGCACAATGAGTAATATAATACTCATTAAGAGTATAATAATATTTAATCCTATTTAAAGAAAATAGATTTCATAAAATAATTTTAACAAAACGAACGTCTTCTTAAAACGAGATTAAATTCACCAACAAAATTGAAAACAATTAAGATGATCTGCCAGCGGAATAAAATATTTCAAAATAATTATAAAAAATAATTTAATGGAAGGCATTTTCACCAGCTATATTGTATTTTTCGCAGTGTTTATGTGAAATTGTTTTTTTTTTTAAAACGCACGTTTCTCATTTAAACAAAATACATGTTCTGCTTTTGGTGTGAAACTGCGGCATTTGATGAAAGTGAAATCTGTTTGTCTTTTATAGGTTCTTCTGCTCTCAGTGCGGCCTTCAGTCCAAACAACGCGATACATTTTTTTTTTTTTTAAACAACTTCCCTCTCTTTCATAATGCGTTTATGCCTGCGAGCATCACACACACACACACACACACACTTACATCTGACCCCCTAACCTGGCCCCACCTACGTAATTACCGCATCAGAGGCTGAGAAATTCCTGCAGGTTATTTTGGAGAAACCAACTCAGGGCGCATGGAGTAATTATCACGCCATTACAGCGCTGCATTCAATTACGCCTCAAATCAAATGTCTCCAGGCTCAATATTTAAGGCTTTTTAACGCCGCATTAAAAAAAAAAAAAAAAAACACACACACACTTGGTCTCCCCTAAAGCGAGGAGATGTTAGTGTTACAATTTAAACACAGAGACAGAGAGGATTAAACTATCTAAAATGGAAATGCGGGCCTATAAACGCTGTTCACGGGTTGTATTAATTATGGACTCATTTGCATTTATGCAGTTATAATTATGAGAGACAGAAAAAAAGCTTTTATATAAAAGTGTGACTAGTTCAAATGAAAACAGGAATTTAGCAATGTGTGTACATGCATCTTAAAAAAAAAAACAATTCCACTCCCTATTCAAATAGACAAAATCCAAATGTGGAAAAATAAATATGACTTAACGGATCTTTATTGGATGAACATGTATGTAAGGGTGGTCGCCTTAAAGATACATTCAACATCTCACTGTCATTTTGGAGCTATAAATCCACATTTCCTCTCCAGAAAAAAAAAATTGACTCAATATTCAAGCCAAGTGCTGCGGTTCAAACATGTCCAATATCACGACAATGCCCAAGAGGAGGTCTGCTTTGAGAATGTAGAGGCTAGTAGAATATTATCATACAGAAAGTGTTTCTGCATCTGTTTTTGTTTTAGATTGAGAGATTTTCCAAAGTCATTTCAAATTACTGAGTAAAACAATGTATTATATAAAAAGCTGAACTTTATGGCCAATTTGTTCTCTTTGGAATATTTGGAAAGATTTACATAGCCTTTTTTTCTCCTTTTTTTCTCCCAAAGTGGTACAATTTCAAATTTGGAAAAAAAAAAGAAAAAAAACACCAACTAAACATGGTCACTGTAACTGACCCAAATACATATTTACATATTTCAGCTCCTTGATGTCGCTGACTAAAAATATCTGTCATCCTAAAATAACAAATTTTAGAAATAAAAACTATACAGGATTTTGAGTGGGTCGGAGGTGTAGTAGGGCGACCGCAGGCAAGTTCCTGTCGGTGCACCGGAGGGGAAAATATTCCTCCCATCCAGAGCCAGAGAGCTGGTGGTCAAAGGAATTTGGTTGACTTTGTTTTGAAAAAGAGTTTGGTTTTGTTAAGGGGTTCCAAGAATAGGGCGTTTTTAAAAACCATCACTTTCAGGGAGTGTTACTCTACTTCTTTGATTTTTTTTCATTTTTAAAAAAAGGATGTGGAGGACAAGAGAGAGGGGAAAAAGTCACACTGCTGCTGCTGAGCATTCCTGCTTCTGTCTTGTTATCTTATGGTTCATAATTTTTTTCTCTTAAAATAAAAAAGAAAGAAACAAGCAACACACTAATCTGGAAAACAGAAGAGAGCAAACAAGCAGGGAGGATGGAAGAAGGAGAAGAAGGGGAAAAAAAAAAAAAAAAAGCCCGATCACAAGACTTGGAACCTCCAGGAGGCCTGGTCTTTGTAGTCCAAGCAGTCTGTGGTGTTAAAGTTGAGCTTCCACGAGGAGGCTGCAGTCTGCTCTTTGTAATCCAGGCAGTCAGAGGAGTTGAAGGCCAGGCCAGAGCCGCCGTACGCCTGGTGGTGGTGGTGGTGGTGGCCCGACGACTGGCTGATGTGGTGATGCGGGTGGCCTGACATGGAGGAGGCTGTCATGGGGCTTAGCTGGTGGGGGTGGTGGTGAGAATGCATGGGGGCCAGGTAAGAACCGCAGTCCACGCCGCTGAAGTAGGAGCTGGAGGGGGCGGGGTAGCCCTGGCCGTAGCCCGGTGTCTGGTTGTAGGACATGGGGTAGGAGGTGGCGGCAGTGGCCGAGCCGGACATGGAACGCTGCATGCAGGAGGCGCTGGAAGGGGGACCGGGCTCGGGGAGAGGGGCAACGGCAGGGACAGGGGCGTTGCCAGGGGAGATGGCGGGGCTCCAGATGGAGGAGACTGTGCTGATGGAGGTAGAGGTGCTGCTGAGCGCCGCCGGGCCCGTGTGATTGGTGGAGGAGGATGAGGATGAGGACGAACCCGTGCTAGATACGGCGGGAGGCGTGAACTGGCCGCTGCTCTCTGACCCCGTGCTCTCCCGGGCCGGGGAGGACTTCTTCTTAGGTGGCCGGGCCTTGGCGCTGCTGCCACTCTGTGCTTGTTGGCGACACTTGGCCCTCCGGTTCTTGAACCACACCTGCATGCAAGAATGGCAGCCCGGAGTTAGCCATACAGACACCACAGAAGAAAGAGGGGAAAAAAAGAAGATACTCCCGGGCCATGCTGGGAGTACATTATGGAGGAAAATTGGAGGTTATTAGCCATCAAGGTTCATTTCCACCCCGGCCCCTTGGCTCGGACCAGCGAGGGGTCCAATTTCATACCTGGTAGACGGCTCTAAGATAACAGGCTATTGGGTTTCACCACACAGTGGGGTAACTCTAGAGCACTGAGAGGGTAGGAACGAGAGAGCGCGAACACACACACACACACACACACACACACACACACACACACACACACACACACACACACACACACACACACACACACACACACACACACACACACACACACACACACACACACACACACACACACACACACACACACACACACACACACACACACACACACACACACACACACACACACACACACACACACACACACACACACACACACACACACACACACACACACACACACACACACACACACACACACACACACACACACACACACACACACACACACACACACACACACACACACACACAAAGAGAGGCTTGCCTTGGTTTTCCCCTAATGCCTTTGACGAGTAGTTTTAGTTCAACATGGTAGTACACCAGTGAGTCTGGGGAGTATTTCCCGGCCTCTTCATTACCTCACCACCTTATTTCAGATCAAATTCCAGCCTCTAGTTCTGGAAGACTGGAACATGCATCTTAGTAATTTTGTCACTTTTGTGTCAAAATTCACAAGCGGTTTGGTCAGTTGTGTGTGTTTGTATTGGACATAATAAACCAGTGACAGGTGGGAAATAGATGATTATCTATAGAACAATCAACCCTCTAGCTGCCCCAGCATGTTAGTTACTTTAAGTAACCAATCAGCGTGTTATTTTAACAATAAAGTCAGAACTTCATTATCACTGATCTAAAAATCAGTCCTTACATCTGTCATTATCCACTTTAAAAAGAATTTAAGTGACAAAAATCAATGAGATGCTAGGTCTGAAAATTATGCCAAGCGATCCCAAAGCTTCATTATGTCACTGTCCTGTTCAATTAAAGTGTTTTTACTGATTAAATTACTATGGTTAAAATTACACAAATTACAGATATGGGAAAGATATGAAAATAAACCATCTATCTAAGAGTCAGTTTAGCCTAATGTGTGCTGAACAAAAACAAGCCACTGTCCACAAAATATACATTTAAGGAACATAAAACACACTAAATTTGTGTATACTATACGTTTATATAAATATTTTATTAATATTGTTTCCAGACAGTGATGAGTAAATATTATAATTTTTAATATATAGCTAAAAAAGGTTAATTAATGTTCTATAAGGAAGTTGCTCATAATAAACTATTTATAGGCCTTTAAGTTATTGCCGTTTATTATTATTTCAGTATTACCTTTATTATTGCTATTTTAAAAGGAAAGTCAGGTTTAGCAGTAAAATAATCGTGCATCTTGCACCAGAGTTCTTGCCTGGACTCTGGACTCCGGCAGGTTGATCTTCAGGGCGACCTCCTCCCGCATGAAGATGTCCGGGTATCGGGTCTTGGCGAACAGAGACTCCAGCACGTCGAGCTGTGAGCGGGTGAAGGTGGTCCGCTCCCTCCGCTGCTTCCTGGGAGTCGCTGCAGAGAACACACACCGACAGGCCTGAGTACAGCTGCTGCGCACACATACTTGGTGTGGAACATTATTTTAAAAGATATTTATCTTTTTCTTTTTTTACTTTTTCTCTTTTTGAAAATTGTCGAAAAAGTTTTCTGAAAAGTGAAGGATACACCTTTATTTGAAATCACTATATGATGCAATGTTATAAAGTCAGCTAATGTAAACTATCACTACTACCACTCCAAGCTATTTTTCTACATATTAATTATCTTTGTAGCAGCCTACTTCCCTGATTAATTAATGTTGTAAAAGGTGTGTGTGTGTGTGTGTTGGGGGGAGGGGGTCCTACATGGGTAGCCCACTGAAGGGTGCAGCAGGTCCATGGCAGCGCCGCTCAGCCCCAGGCCGTTGACGCCGTAGGGGGGCTGTTTGAGGTAGGACATCATGCTACAGGCGGTCACTGCTCCACCCAGCTCAGGCCAGTGGTTCGGTTTCCCCCGATGCTGCAGCTTGACGGGACGGGGGGGCCTATCCAAGCACTGCACACACACACACACACACACACAGTAGAAAACATTAGGAATGAAAGCTTCGGGGTTTTTTGCAAAAAGGTTGATTTGAAGAAAAAAAAATTCTCCTGATCCAACATTTGAAAAAGTGAAACCTATTTGATTTGCTGTGGAAATCTTCATTTCTTGCTAAGTTCCCGATTTATTCCAAGTGCAAAAAAAAAATCAGTGGAAAAAATACAAAAACAGTGAATGAATGTCCTGAGTTTAGTGGCACTTGGGATTTTAAAATTCAAGAGACGCATCAACGCTACAGAAGTATTGGATTTTTTTTTGCGGGATAAACTCCCCGGAGTCAACCCGCTGCAGGTGTGAATCAACTCAAACCCACAGAAAACCTCCAAAAAATACGAAACAAACCAGAATGCAGCTTATTACTTACAAAACCAACATAACTGCGGAATCGGAACTAAAAGCATCGAAAAGAGCCTCTGGGTAAAACTGAGTAGTTATTTGATGCTGTTGCACACTACCAATAAATCACTGCTTTCCTTAAAGACTTTTTAACCATTTATTTATTTAATCAACTGTAGCCTATTTTATCTATGTATTAACGGCAGATTATTGCTGCAGTTTGTTTTCTGAACTTCACAGCAGAAACACACTGAGCCTTAAGCACTGATTAATAAATCAATCAAATAAGCGACTTCACGTTACAACCTCTCTGCAGATTAAGAACTCGAAACACCATCAAGATCAATAGACAATAAAATAAAATTAAATTAAAGTATCAAACGATTATTTTTTGCACAACTTTCACTTTAAGGTCATAAAAATGCAGCGTTAGTGTTAAATCTTTATAAAGAGGCAAGTATATATATATATGTGTGTGTGTGTGTGTGTGTGTGTGTACGTGTGTGTGTGTACGTGTGTATGGAGGCCTGCAGACAGAACGTAATGTGATTTGATAATCTATCAAATCAAAGCTGCAGTTGTGTGTAGTCGTTTCTGTTCTTGGTCCTGTTATTTCTGTCTTGTTTATTTCGCATCATCAAACTTTTGTATTTGTGACGCAACAAAACTCCTGCAGATCCTCAGCTCAAAATGAACTGGTATCACATTAAAAACACACGGAATAGGCAGATACTTGTTTTTTTATCATTGTGAATAAATCATCTTAATTATTTTCTCTTCTTTAAAACACATCGGAAAGTTGCCAAAACAAATTTATTCAGATTATAACACGAACAGTGAATTAATATTTCTGTATGAAACAAGGATGTATTTTGTGATTTTAAAATATTGGGGATTATATTTCAGGCAACATCATGTTCTGTTTATCCCAGGAAACTGACTAAAGATTGAAATTAAGGAAGAAATATACACACAACTCCTAAACTGACTAAAAAAATATCAAATCAAAATTAGAATTAAATTAGTGAATGTGAAAGGAGGCAAATTATTTTAACAATGAGTTTCTAACTGCCCAAAACAAACGTGGATTCCAGCGGCTTTTAAAGCGCATTTCCAGTTCCGCCAGGCCGGAGAGAGGAGGCGAGATCTCTGTGCAAATGAACTCAATTAGAATTTCGATTAGACCTCCGGGGAGAGAGCGTTTCAGAAGGGCTCTTATCTGCAAAATAAATTAACAAAAACCAAAACACGCCTCTCCAATTATCTACTAAGTGGTTCAAACGTTTTAATGGCCAACTGCACTTAAAAAAGAACACATGAATGAGTTGGAATAGAAATATGAAAATTATCTACTCTGGAGGAAGTTGACTTCATTTATCCAGTTAAAGCTGAAGTCACCCAGCCTAACGATCAATTGTTATCTCCGCAAACAAAAAAGAGAAAAAGAAGCAATAAATCATAATAAATCACACAAACCTGCAGCGGTAAAAATAAAAAATTGCACAAAACTTCGTTATTTTACTTTACTTTTTAAGGAATCCAACGTTTGAAAAAAAAGTGACTTTCTGTCGCTTCCACACCTAAGAGTTTTAAATTGCAGGGAAATGCGCACAAAACTTGACAAGTAGTGAGAGAGAATATAAAGAAAGCAACGTCACCTGGTTGTTCTTTTCACTTCTTCTCTTCCTCTCCCGGAGCTCGGGCCACAAGAGGAGCCGGCAGTAAAACAAATGATCCAGCAGTAGAGAGTGTGCGGGACACAAAACTCACGCAGCGGCGGCGGACTCGCTCAAAAACAAACAGTGCGCAAACCGAGTGGCATCACGGCAAACACGCAGCACACGCGTTCGAACCGCGCACAAAAGCGTCACCGCGTCCTCGGTGCGGTTCCGGGTGTTTTTACAGCCAAATAAATCAAACTCATTTGCTTTCAGGGGGCTTGTCGCTGTCTGTCAGAGTGTTAAGGTGATATCTAATGGAGACGAATGGAGATTGATCGCCTTCTCTCCGCCCCGCGCCTCTATGAGCAGAGGACACCTGCGGATCCGCCTCCTGCAGCCAATCGGCGCGCGTCTGGCGGCTGACGGACGGCCGCCGCGGCCAATAGGTGTACGGCGGCAGCTCCGCTAGCCCCCTCCCACTGTACCCCCTCCTCCTCTCAGGTCCCAGTCCCGAGATCTAGACGAAGCACAGAGAGGTTTTTAAAAAGATGGAAACGTTCCGCAGGCCTGCTGGAGAAAGTGGTGGAGAGAGCGGGCCTGCGCGCCGCTCTGCGCCAAAGTGCGCAACGAAACTTAACTTTACAGGGTTTGTATCCGCATGTCACTACAAAACTGGAATATCAAAACAGTCAAATCCAGTGACACGTGAATATCATTTCTGTTCGCTTGCTGCTCTTTAGGACCAAAAAGAAGATTTTGGTAATAATTTTTGTAGCGAACAACACAAGGATCTGAAAGTAAATCTGCAGCAGCAAAGATTATTTTTCTACACATTTTTTTCAGTTGTGTCTTTCTCTTGAATCTTGCGATTCATTAATTGTCTCTGCAACATTTGTTAAATTGAATACAAAGAATTAGTCAATGTTTTAGGAGAAAAAAAATTTATTCTAGAAATCAAAGAAAATATTTGTTCAGAGGACTAATATTTTAAAAGGTGTTTTAAATGGTTAGTCAGCTGCTTTTGTTCTTACAGCTGCTGTTTGTTCCTCTGTGAAAAATTCAAATAAAATTGATCCATTTTGATATTTATTGTAATGGACCCCTCTCTCTCCACACACACACACACACACACACACTCATGAATATTAATGAGGCCTAATCCCCATTTAGAATTACATTTGAGGATGGTTGACGTAAAGTTTAATAGGGATAGACCTCCAACTCACTGCGGAAGAAAAAGAATCAACAGAAGAAGAAAAAATTTGCACCAAAAAGCTGCGCTCACTGAACTAAATCCTGCACTTTATACTGATGTTTTATTTGTGTTTTTAACCCTTCGCACACACAACAAAGTGGATTTATTTTCCCCCCAGCCATTTCTGTCTTGTGTCAGTGAGGGTCGTGAAGATGCAGTTCGGCTTCTCTTTGTGGACCCCAGCAACAAAAAGAGAAAAAAACATCTACTTCTATAAAGAAGACCAGAGCTGAAAGCGAGCTAATGTTCAGAAAGAGAGAGAGAGAGAGAAAGACGGGAGGATGAAAATTACATTTGTGTGTGTGTGTGTGTGTGTGCGTGCGCGTGCAGAAGGAGGAGGTATCAAAGTGGAGGCCGATGCGACTTAAAAGTCATCGAAAGAGCATTTTGTAAAAAAAAATACAAGACAGAGAAACTTAGACATCAATAGTCAGCGGACTAACAAAAAAAGGGTACAAGTATGTTGGAGGTTGTGTTGCTCGGTGGTTGAGGGCACCTGAACGCACCAAAACACACATAAACGCGTGAGTGTGTATGCATTTTATGTTATTTTTTTACACGCAAAGACGCCAAAATCAAACGTAGAAATCAGGGTGTGTGAAGTGAAATATGCGAGTGGGAGCGGAACAGAGAGAAGAGGCGACGTGGATTTACTCTTTTTTCCCTGATAGATGTTTGGAGCCAATTCACGCGTATTTTGCGCCGTTGGCTGGAGGTCAAACACTTTTTACGCACCTCTTTATTTCCAGCACGTGTGAAGACCAAGCACCCCCCCCCCCACACACACACCGTTGTTAATATATGCAAAAAGGGCATTCATCAAATATGACCCTCACAACACTACAGACGGGTTATTCTGACATTTTTTTCATCTCTCGACGTGACTAAGACCCGGAGATAAACCCCTAAACAAGTATCAAGTTATCAAGTTGCACCAACCTTGTGTAATAAGACTATTTTGTCTAATCCCAAATTGCAGTAGAATTTTCTTAATGCTGAGCTGGTAAAGCCTGGGATTAAGCGGTGAGGAGAGGAGGGGGAAAAGTTTTGTCCCTTCAAACCGGCAGGATTGGAAGCAAGGATCTGCGGGGTTGTTGTCGGCGCTTATTAAAACGACAATGCATAAAACAGTGTCGCAGGAGCCAGCGACGCGGCGGAGACGCAGCGCTCCCTCAGGTGCTGCCTTTCTTTTCTTTTTGGGCAGCGGCAGGGAAGGAAGCGAAGGCAGAGGCCGGGCGGCAGCAGCACCTGTGAGGTGAGGCCAGGAGACATCAAAGCTCAGGAGATAATCCAGTCATTCGGAGGATCCGCAGCTGCGCGGCGGCGCACACACACCGCCGCTTTTTACGCGGCGCGTCGCCCTTATTCTCAGTTAAAAAAAATGATATTAATAGGAAATTAACTGAAATGTTTTTTCTTGTTTTTTTTTTACTTCTTCTGCTTCTACATGAGCGTTAAAGACCCCTATAAGGCTGCCGAGGTAAGATGATGAGCTTTGTATTTTTTTAACCCTAATTCTAAAGACCAAAAAAGATTTTTAAAAAATCATCACCGATTTATAACCGATTATTTACTTCATTGAAGTTATTCAGTCAGTAAAGCCCCACAGATTGAAGATATGACATTTTAAGGATGAACAGAAAACTAAACTTGACTCAAATTCAGGACTAAAAGTGAAGTTTTACGCAAGAACAATTCGGTCAGGATTAAAAACCCGACAGAAAACATTTAAAAGACTTTTTTTTTTTTTTATAAAAGTCGTGTATGTGACAGTGTGGGATGTGAATATATATTTTGAAGTTTCCCTCCCTCTCTCTCTCTCTCACACACACACACACAAACACACACGCACAGAGCTGAACGTCCTTCGCTTCGTTTTCGGTGTCTTTATTCTCCACACAATACAAACTAAAACAAGAAGCGCCTTGGGGGGGGGGGGCGTAAAGTGTGTGATATGTAGTAATGTGTACGTACAGTCGGTGCCAAGCGGAAAAGAAACGAATCAGCAAATTAATTTCAAAGTATTAGAAAGGCCGGGGAGGACGTCTGCTGTCACAACCTATTTCCCCGCTTTAATCGGGGATGGGAGGCTGCCTGCGGGGACGGAGCGGAGGGTTAAACCGCAGATACTCTGATTTGTTTTTTTTTAATTATAGGGACATTTCACTGTTTAATTACGTCCGCGCGAAAGAGAATCGCGGTGATCGGTGATCACGCCCCCACCCCAGCTCTTCATCTTAAAAAATAAATAAAGAGTATTACGTGTTTTCGTATGTTTTATTCCTGTCTCCATCGCTGCTGCGGTGACCGCTATAGCTCTGCCCCAGTCTGCAGCGCGACCACAGAGGCCCGCAGAGGAACCAATACCTGCTCGCTACAAAGTGATTCTCTAATCTTCCTTTAGAGGACCGACCTAAAAAAAATAACGCCGATTTCAATTTATAAACACGCACAAGTCGCAGGGGAATTGAACCGAGCGGATTAATAAAGCCGTTTGTTTGGCTGCAGTGATAGGGGCCACTCTTGAGTAAGCGGGCTGCGTTTCAACAACTTTTTTATTCTGTTATTTGAAAAAAAGGATAAAAATACAGTAATTAAGTATTGATTCCGAGTTTTTAAAAAACTACCAAGCGTGTGTCAAATATAATTATATTAGCACAATAATAAATAAGACATTTTTACTAAAAAAGAATCCTTGTAAAAATTTAAAAAAATATATAAAACCGTGCCGAAGTATTCCTGCAGCTTCGAAAACACAATAATATATTTCTGTTTGTTTCTAGGGGTTAAAAAAGCGCCACGCTGCTTGGAGTATGAAATCTTAAGTACTTTATTGAATTGGGTTATGACACTGGAATAAATAAACAGATAAATGTTCACACTTAAAAGGTCAACTGCACCATATGTGGAGCTCTAAGAGATGCATGTGTAAGCATATTTTCTCCTCTTCAGAATACAATAAATAGAAATGAAAAGGTTGTTGAGCATAAATGCACATGAACTGAAATGTGGAAGGTGGAAGTGTAATTCAACCTATACAAGCAGCTTATAGGACAAACGGCAATAAATTATATATATATATATATATATATATATATATATATATATATATATATATATATATATATATATATATATATATATATATATATATATATATATATATATATATATAAATTTCGAATGCATGAATCCTGAAAAAATGAAGATTTTGGAAGCATTGGTCAGAGTAGTGATGGAAATATACAACATGGCATTATTATTATTATTATTATTCTTTGAAAACACAACCTTTCTTTTGGTAAACTGCTTTCAAGCCAAGACAATAAAAAAGCAATACGAAAAGTTAAGATTCATGAACGGCGTGCGTTCCCCCTTTAGGATATTTTACAGGTAAAAACTTTAAAGTGAAATAATTAAAAGATACGCAGTCAAGTAATGAAGTCGTTTGAGAAGACTGATATCATAACAACAGTTTTTTTAAACAGTTGTTTTTGTCTTTTAAAAGTTAAACTGAAACATCATCTCCTCTATATCGTAAAGAAAAGAGGAAAAGAAAAACTCCCCCATTAAACCCAGTTGTGCTGTACCTTAAACCCACTGGTCTACAACTTCAGACAGAGGCTGTGCTGCTGCATCCGTTCATACAAATACCCAAACTGTCTGATAGGGTTTGCACTGCTTTAGTTTCATACATAATCATCTCATATAAAGTACCATTTTAAAGCAAATTAAAATAAAAATATTGTATATATTAGTGGGACAGTTTCAAATCAGTATAAAGTTGGTGCAAAAGAATCGCAGGGCTGAGTTTCTGCTGTTTCACCAAAACATGCCGGTCATCCAACAACTCAGAGAAACATCTAGGAAAACCACTATCAAATAATAATAATCATATATGAATAATCATCATTATAAATTTATATTATCGGCTACATTGTGTTGGTTGTATTTTCTCTGCAGTGACAATCATTGAAGGACACACTTCTCCTCCTTCTTGGCCATCTTGCCTTTGTTCTGCTCCAGCGTCCTCTCCAGGTGCTCGTCCTCCTCCTCGGCTCTGCAGAGGGCAAAGGTCAAAAGGTCAGACGTGTTGGGGGGGGTGGGCAGGGGCTCACGCGGGAGTAACGCAGCCAGTGCCACGGTAGCCGGTGTCACGGCAGCCGGTGCCATGGTAATCGCCGCCGTGCCACCTGTGGAGTGGGCCGAGCGCCAAGGGGGCCGAGTTGCGGCCTTTCACCTTGTTTTTCAGATGGCTATCTAGAGGAGATGCCGCCTGTGCAGATGTGCAGATGTGCCTCCGCCACTGTGCAGCCTAGCTGGAACGCACATAGCCTCAAATTTCACTACGTCTACAGCTTCTCGGGGACCTCTGGAAATGTAAAGATAGGCAGCAGCTGTTCGAGAAACAGACTAATCAAAAAGAGGGGGGGTGGATTTTCTGGGAGAAGGAAACTCCAGCAGAACTCTGTGTTGCTGTTGTTTGTGTTTTTCTATGTTTCAGACTTGTTGTGTGTCTGGTGTTGGAGGATTGATGGTGACTCACTGTTTCTCCTGAGCATCAAGGTCCCTGACCAAAGCGTCCCGTTTGTTGACCAGTATGACCAGCTCATCCAGGAGCAGCTGCTCTCGTCGTTTCTGGGCCTCCGTCTTCTGCCAGTCTGCAACAATACAACAAGAACAAACTCCTTCAGATCCAGGACACACCCAGAGCTTTTTATTCTACAAAAACATAAAACGACAGAAATAGAAATGTTTTTTCTCACACACTGGACCTGGCTTCACTTGTTTCTTGCATCTCTTCATCAGGTAACATTAAAGGACTATAAAGATCTTCCTTAAGGACTACATGTCTTAAACATTGTGGACAGCTTGTCTAAATAAAAAACATGCTGCTTCAGGACGGACGGAGAGCTCCATACAAGTTCATCTTCTCATTAACCTGCTGAACTCTAGGGGAGATGGAGACATGTCCAGTTCCACGTAAGGACCAGTGATGTGTCAACACACTCCATCAGGTTGTGTGTGTGGGTGTGTGTGTGTGAGGAGTACTTGAAGGATGTTGTTATGTTAATGTTAAGCCTCATGATGCACACGCAGATATAGGTTCACACACATACACACACACACACACTTTGGGAAATTAATTTCCTCAGTTACGGAGTGATTTCATGACAAGTATCTGCTTAACGCTTTTTTGAGAAGGAAATGACCTTAAAATGACTCAAACATTAAATGACTGGAGAGCTGCAGAGATTGATCCATTATTTTTATAATGGATTTTTGTCATGAGTAATTATTTAGGAATTCTCTAGTCCTATCTTCTTAAATGTAAATATTTTCTAATTTCTTTAGTCTTCTATGATGGTGAGCAGAATATATTTTTAGGGCATGTCAGGTAAATCTCGGGCTTTGGGAAACCTTGAGCATTGTTATTCACTACTGACATTTTAAAGACTAAATGATTATTCCAGACAGTAAAAGACTGATTGATCTATAATGAAACTAATGAAATGATTGGCAACAGTATAACTGACTTCTGTTTCTTAAATCACATTTGGAAATAAATAATGTACACTTTATGTGTCATCACAACATTTTAATGAATTTCATGTCAAATAAATATTATCTCATAATTACACTTTATTTCCCCTTGGCTCAACAAACAAACAAACAGGTGAGCCCCTGCCTCAACCCAGTTCTCCAGGGTCTTTGCAGGAAGGGGCCCCACAGGGTCCAGGTGGGACCCGATCCAAATCCCCTTAGCCTCTCTCTGGAGGAGGGGGCCGCCCACAGGAGAGCACTCGCTCCCCCTGGGGCTCAAATATCCGCCTGGCACCCTCGGCTCCTCATACACCCAACACCAGGGCAGCGCTCCTCCCTTCCTCACCAACAGATCCCACTCTGAACACCCAACGCTGCTTGAACAGCACCATTGCAACACAGAGAGAAGCATCAGTCCTACATCTACTCATCAGGCACAAGCTCAGCTGTTTAAAGATCCAATTTGATTCAACTTGTTATTATACCAGTGAAGCAAAATGCAGTTTAGCATCCTAAAGATAAAAAGATTTTCTAGCTGAAGGAAGGCAGGAAATCTCCAGCTGCCCCTCAGATCCCCGTGAGGATGTGTCCCCCTAGAAAACCCTCCGTCGCCTCTTATAAAAGAAAAATCCTGGAGAGAATCCAAACAGGACTGAGCCCTGTGCAACTTCAGCCCTCTATCAATACTTAACCGCCTATTGATTTGAGAATAAAAGGAATGTTGGAAAATGTCAGTCCCAAAATAAGTGTGGCTTTATTAAAAATAAATATTGCCCTCTGCTCATTGAGTCAAAATTGCAGCAGTGAGGCTGTGTGTGTGTGTGTGTGTGTGTGTGTGTGTGTGTGTGTGTGTGTGTCACGCTGGGCCCAGTATGTTTGTCCTGAAAGGTCTGTGCTCTCTTCATTGGCCCAGCTCGTCCCTTTGAAGTCGACCACAGAGCGAAATGAACACAGTCCCAATATTTGGCTCTCTACGTTCCTCTCTTTCTTTTTTTCCTCTTCCTTGTAATTTTTTCCTCAAAGAAACAAATTTGCTCTCCTCTGTAGCATAGTCAGAGAAATACTTCAAAACAGGTCAAATATGTCTGAGCCATGAAGTGAGAGTAAGCAAACGGAGGAAGTTCTGAGTGATCAAGACCAACTTTGTCAAGTTAAAAAAAAACACAAACAGCCGATGAAACATCACGTGAGTCATCTTCATCAGGTAAATTGTGGGACAGGAATGTGCTTATCCGCCATAAATCCACTATCCCACAATCCTCTTGACAAGGCCGGCCCACAAAGGGAGGGAAAAAAATTAAAGAAAAAAAAAACTTCCCACAAAACACAGAGAGGTACAAAAAAAACCCTCAATCCTGACTTCCTTCTCCTTCAGAACACATCTCAGCCAAAAAGCCAAAGTCCTGGTGGACCTGGGGAGAGCTGGGGGGTTACGGGGGCAAGCACAATGCTGTCAATCACATGTCGCAGAGTCCCGCCTCCCTCATTAGGAAGGTAAACAATAAAGAGAGCCGATGAGAGACGTCACCAGGCAACACCCGAGCAGGGAAAGCTGGGTAACCAGACACCCAGGAACAAACAAAACACCCTGCAGCCACTCAGAGACCCCTCACCCCCACAACAAGCCCCGCCTCCCCCATGAGAGAGAGACATAGAGAGAGAGAGAGAGAGAGAGAGAGAGAGAGAGAGAGAGACTCTAAAGAGAGGGAAAGACTTGGAGGAGTGTGTACAGCTCACATGGTGGGTGCATATTCAGATAACCCTGGCCTTGCACGCCAATGGTAACCATGTGAGTCTGCACAAGGCACACAAGAATGCACTGGTTCAAATCCCCATGAACCCCCTCCCTGCCCGCTCTCCCCGACGCTCAATTTATTCAAGAGAGCAAACTGGTCCAAAGCTTCATTCTTTACAAGAAAGAAGACTTACATGTGCCTTTCTATCTGCCTCTCTCTCGTTTTCTGTCTCACGCAGCCACGGCACATTAAAGGATTTGATCCACAGCTTCAGAAGTAAAAGGTTCAACTTTGCAAAATCCTCAAGAATTCACAAAGTATGCCGATCTATGAACATATTCCCCTTTAATTTTTTTTTTTCCACCGCTATCGTCTCTGCTCTGCTCACTCTACCTCTTGTTCTTGTGTAAAAGGCCCCCAAAAGCTGGTTTTGGCCGAGGTCCAAGTGGAGTCAAGAGACAAAAAGCCTCACTGGAGGAGAAGAAAGTCGACAGGCAGTGAAAATGGTTGACAGATTAAAATAAAAAAAAAAGTCTCAACAGCAACGCGTCGCTGAATTCTTTGGTCACATGCAAATGTTGAAAACTTAAATTGTCTCAAAAGGCTGGTGATTTCTTCCCAAGGTTGAAATCTTGCAAAAAAAATCAAATGAGCAATTACTTTCCTTTATTCATGTTTTTTTGTAATTATTAGCACCAAATAAAAGACCAAAACCAACAATCCTGATGAATCTGATATATATTGCAGTATTGTTTTCAAAGCCTCATACATAATTTCTCTTCTATAGAGCCACACTGATATGAAAAATATATGTGTGACCTGATTTTTAACAAAATAACAAGCAGGCTGGAATCACATTGATTTTTGACACCAAAAAGAATATTGCTCTATTCATTGTAGTTTCAAGTTAATAATGTAACTCTTTAATCTCTGTGAATAATGAAAGAAAAAAAAGGTTCTGCTCTGGAAAAGTACACACTGAAACATAGTGGGGAAACTATGTTGTAACTTTATAAAAACAAGACTCATCAACAAATTCAAGCATCAATCTAAACAAAGCACTCATTTTCTACATCTGTTGCACCAGATGTGACAATAACCAGCATGTGATATCATGTTAGCTACACTACAAGAAGGCACTTGTTCCACAAATCTGGAAAACACAGAAAGTTATGTGAGAAGGATATTTTGTAAAGTAAGCAAAGACCAAGTTTATGTTGGACAAAAAATAACCTAACAGCTTCCCAAATTCCCCCCAAACGTCCAAGAGCTTGTGGAAGCGAGATACTTGTTATCAGAGGTTCCAGTCAACTAGCAACCCTGAAAGAGTTGGCGACATCATCAAAAGTCTCCCATGTGATAGGATTCCAGTGCACCTAATCAATCAGGGTCTATAGCGCACCGCCCCAATGTGTTACAAAGCCCAAATAGATTTACAAATGGTGAGTGTGTGTGTGTGTCTGTGTCAGGGGTGTGGAGAGGGATAAGCTCCTGCATAGGATTACATATTGATTTTAAACATATAAAAAAGCTTATCATATCAAACCGTAACAGGAAAAACTCTGAGACCCAGCTATGCATAAATCCCTTTTAGATGGCGAGAGGGCGTCCACTTTAAAACATGCATGTACACAGATACACACACACACACACACACACACACACACACACCCCTTCGAAGTGAGCCAAGACACAGTTTAGTGTGTGTGCATACATAGGTGTGAATCGGTAAGCAGATAAAGAGGGCATAGTGGATCAATTTTGCGGCAGGGAGATGAGAGTGTGGCATACAGATGGCATTTTCCTGCCTGGCATCACACCAAGAAGGTACACAGAGGTGGTTATCACTGGGCATGCTCATAAACCACATCAATGCCAGCCTCACGGCCCCTGTGTGTGTGTGTATGTGTGTGTGTGTGTGTGTGTGTGTGTGTGTGTTTGTTATTCTGTAACAGCTGCACAGTTAATCAAAAACTGTTGGCATCATGCTGTAACATCATTATATCAACAGTTGAGCTTCAACACTTAATAAATGCAACTTGTCAGCAAAATTTCATAATATTAAGAAATCCAAAGTTTTAAGACCAAAACTTAAGCAAACTATGTGTGTGCATAAATTTCTTGACATTACTATAAAACTACAAAAAAAGTGACAAGATTGTTGCTTCAAACCACTTCTATAACATCTCCGACATCTTTAGAAAATTGCGTCTTTCAGCAGGAAAGCAAGTTAATTTGAAAAGGAACCCTCTCCTCCTAACTCCTCTGTCCCTCTTAAAGCCCCATTCTCCATCCCCATGCCCCATGGCATTCGTCTATGTCAGAAATAGGACTATCACGAATCGTACATGTTTCTCTCGCTTTTCTACCATAGTCTGTAGCCAAAGACAGGGCTAAGTAGCTACGCCGTTTAGATTATCTTTTGTGTGTGTTTCAAATCTATAAGGGTCAGATTAATAAATGATTTACTTCCATGTCAAACTGTGCACCTCTTTCACCTGTTAGCAGATTGATTTTCTGGAAAGACTTCAATATGTGACTATGTAGGCTGAGTGAGAGGTCAAGATAGACTGGTGTGTGTGTATGTGTGCATCAGTGCAGGCATATAGTTTTTTCAGGTGTGCATGTATATCTCTCTGATGTATGTTTCCCTCTCTGCTCTGACTCCCACTGCATCTCTCTCTCTCTCTCTCTCTCTCTCTGTGTCATCAACTGGCCAACCAAATCAACAATTACTCGCACACCCGACCATCGCTCAATGGACCTGTCCAAGCACCAAATAAGAGCTGGGGAGATGGGCACACACACACACACACACACACACACACACACACACACACACACACACACACACACACACACACTCTCTCTCTCTCTCTCTAACACTCACACCTACCAACACACACAAGCGCATTCACACCTCTTCAAAGCAGCCCAGAACTATCTGTGGCTGCTACAGAAAGGTATAGTCTGTGAATGTTAAGTGCCTCCCTTAGGGAGGATAATAAGGTCGGCTGATAAGTTAGTCAGCTGCAAATCCAACACGTCCACATGAAGGTAGAGGGGAGCACGGTGAAACGACACACACAACCTCTCCACCTCACCTCAAACACTATCTTTGCGCTTTCACCTACCCACACACACACACACACGCTGAATGCAGCCTCACTGATACGGACACATACAGACACACCTGGAAATGTGAACCAGAATAAAGTGCATTCCTTCCATTCCACTCGAGCTGTGGACAAGCAGCAGCTCAATAAATAAAAAAAAATAAAAATGGCTGCTAACCCCCTCGACCCGCCTCTTTTCTTGCTAATTACAATTGATTTATTATGGACAGGTAGCTTATCAGGTGCCCGCTGAAATTACAATGGGTGTCCGAGGGCTGTGAGGAGAAGGGGGGTTTTGGGGCAGAGGTTGGCGGTGGTGGTCAATGTCGAATAGCAAAATCAATTAGCATTGATTGGCAAAAGGTTCATTTTGCCAAAGAGGATGCAGTCGAAGGGGATTAAACTTTGCTGGCCTCCTGACAACTTTGATGTGACACAATGGCTGCTTTTCTGGCTGTGGTATAGTTAACAAGCTTTTAATAATATAACTACTTTTTTTTCCTTGCTAAATGCAACTATGGATAGATTTCAAATCAGGCATCGGCTAGTCATGTCTAGCTAGGAAACAGATAGCATTGATCAAATATTGGTGAGTTAAATCGCTTGCAAGCTCACATCTTAATCCTCAACAAGTAGCCAATGCAGAATTCAAATCAACCTGCTTCAGGCTTTTCGATGAAGGATGGTCACAGAATGCTCGACAGAAACTAACAATGACTCGTAAAAATCATTCACAAAAAGCAATGCATTGCGCTACAAAAAATTTAAATCTGTAGCTTCAGCTTGTCTACATCACCAGATTCTGAACGAAAACATAAAAAATATCTAGATTTTTAAAAAAACATGAAACAAGAATGGACTTTTGGGATTTTTTTGACAGACCGTTGGTTGTTTGCTTCACATTTTCAATCAATAACGTAGTCCAGTAGATCAACCTTACTCTGTGGTAAATTCCATCTATAAGTATTTGGATTACAAAGATGAGTGTGACATTTAAATGCAATTTACATAGTGCAATAAGATTTTGTTCTTGATTTTGTGCTGAAAAAGTGACATATCTCTGCTGCTGCCTGATACCTGTAGACACCACGTTTAATCCTCTGACCTTTGCTGTGTGTGTGTTTGAGTGTGTGTGTGTGTGTGTGTGTGTGTGTGTCTGGTGTGTGTGTTTAAGTGTGTCTCTTACCCTCAATGGCCAGCATGGCTCTCAGCTCTCTGTTCAGCAGTTCGAAGCGTCTCTCCAGATCGTGCTCTTTCTCCCTGTGGCAAGTTAGAGAGAGACAGAGAGAGAACAAACGCATGCACGCACGCACACACACACACACACATACCCACACACACACACACACACACACAGTTCATCAATATGTTAATGACTAAATCATTAAGCACTTAAAGAAACCTGCAATAAACATTGATTCTGCTACTTGCCTGAACCTTCTCTAGCTTCACATTAATCTACTGCACATAACTGATACACATACTACACTCACACAGCCCTGGGTGAATATGTGTGTGTGTGTGTGTGTGTGTGTGTGTGAGTATGTGTGTGAGAAAAGAAAATAGGAATATAAAGAGCAGAACATGGGGTTTGTGTGTGCGGTTGCAGCACAAATTCAATTCCTTCCTCTTTCAGCCATATTAAAAAATGAGCTAATTTGCTCCCTAATAGAATTTGTCCTTCATAGGCGCCTTTTCTCTTCTTCGCCTCCGTAAAGAGAGAATAGAAAGGGCTCATAATCAGCCCTTCTGTCAATTGGCCACTTTAAAAGCCTCCCCTTTCCCACGATATAATGTGATTATGAATACTTCAATCTCTCCTCCACTTGCACACTTTGAAATCCCAACAACTGCAAATGAAGAAAAAAGGCTGTGTGTGTGTGTTTCCACCTGTCGCAGCTGACCACATACAAAAAGACCTGCGATAGAGTGATGCTCGACACATTTCTATTGATTTCATATCCCGTCCACATGTAAATCAATGAAGGGATAGACAGAGGTGGTGAATGGAGTGGTAAGTACACCCCCCTTCCTGCAGCTTCAGTGAATTTGATCTAATGCTTGAATAGAAGGGGTGAGTCAATATGTATGATTTATAGGAAACTGACAAAAACAGCGGCCATATGATGATGAAATTAAATATTGAGGCTGAACAGACACATGTTCAGTCCCAGCTCCAGGATACATACAGCAGAGAGAGCTGGTTCTGTCGTCTGATGAGGGCGTTCTTTTTGTTGACCAACATGAACCACTCCTGCATCATGGCCTCCTCCTCCTCCTTGTTGTTGCCTGAAGAACACCGAAAACAAGCAAAGTTACACACGTGCACACACACACACACCATCACAATACCATCACACGTTTTTAGAAGTCCGATATCACAGAAATCAAGCTTTTAATTGCTTTTGTTTTGGTGTTCAAAACCCTCAATCCACAGAGAAATACAGACAGCCTGTATTCAGAAACTGTGCTGTTAAAAATGCCGGCAGGATAACACTATATTTGTGATGTCACAACAATAAAATCACCACCAGTATGTCCACCAGATATTAATGTCTTTGTGTGTGTGTGTGTGTGTGTTTGCGTGAATACACTCTTACTTATGTTCTTGGTGTAAACATTCACATACTTCACACCGTCATTACAGCTTCAACCAGGGTGGGATTAACTCAGTGATTACCATTGTGCATCTTTTACAGAGTGGAGTCTCTCACTGTAGGGCAATACATATCCCACCAATCACTCAGCGGGTTTAAAAAAAAACACGTTTCCAGGAATCTCCGATGTAATACCTGGCCGACACACGGAGAGCTAGCCAGACTCAGATGCATGGCTGATGTACACTTTGCCCATGCCTGGGGCTGCAGCTCAATGCTATAACTTACTTACAAGACACAATGGGATGTGCACAACTGATATAGATGCAACACATTGAATGGAAGGCCTCAGATCTTAGCTACACAACAGGGTGACTCAGTCCTGTTTGAAATAAAAACTAATTGGATCAGGAGTTTGACAGCAACTCATATGTTGCTTTAGAACGATGACTGCAAAATTGAGAATATTTTAATGATTTAAAGGTTCATTTAAAAAGAGATTTTTTCTACAGGAGTAAATAGTCGCAAAAATCCATCAATCCCTAATAGTTTGCAGCTATTTTGTGACTAGCAAGAGATAATAAAAAAATCTGATTTATAAAGTCTCTATTAAAGTTGCATTACATTATTATGATTGGTAGACAGCAGTAAAAATGTGTTTATTCTCAATTATAAATAGTTGACAACCTCAATCTTATGTGAATTTAGACCAAATATATGAAATCAAAAAACACCATTTGGCCTTTAAATGTTTAATTTTTTTAACTGATTGATTGTAGAATCTGAAACTGTGGAGTCCAAATTTAAGAGAAAATTATGTTAAATTACAATATGCTTTCTGAATTTAACAACATGGACAGCTAAAAAAAAAAAAAAAAAATATATATATATATATATATATATATATATATATATATATATATATATATATATATATACCTATTGTAATTCTTTTTGATGTCTTCCTCTTCTCACAGAAATCTGTGGTATGTTCTGTCCCTCTGTACATAATTACTGCTGTGGTCAGTGCAGTAAGTGCTGTTTATGACAACAATTGGGATATAAGCTTTTGTGGCACTGGAGGCCAGTTAAGCAGTGACAGCAGCATTAATCCGACACTCAGTGTGTCTGTGAAGAGAAAAAAATGGATGAAAACAGAGGACGTGAGATGAAAGATGGTCTCGGGGCTTATGTTATTATCTCTTACTGTTTTTCTCTCCCTTTCTCAAGAGGCAGGTTTAATAGCTGAGTAGCTACGACGGGCATCATAATAGAATTAACACTAAGAATACATTTTATACCAATTATTTATTAATTGAGAGTCCTCTAAATGACAAGTAAGGCACTGTTGCACTTTAAACAACTATGCCAATACTGTACCAGAAGGGTAGTTTTATTTATCCTTCTTTCTGGTGGCTTCTAACATCCTTAATGTAATGTGTTAATCTCACGATACTTAAATTTATATAGAATATTTTTATTTTGGATAAGACTGTCAATAGAATACAATATAAACTTAGGGGCAATGCATTTGCTGCTTCACGTGTAACTGAATATGATCACAACCTGCAAATAAATACTTGATTGGGCTGTTAAGGACAGGAGAAAACCAAGACAAATGTGTCTTTTTATCATGGCAGAGGAGAGGCTGCATCGGGCCACTGCGTCATTGACGACAAAAGGCAAGCATGTGGATATGTGTGCGGACACCGGCGAGTGTGTGGACATTTGTGATACTCTGGGCCAGCAGATGTATGTAATTTCATTTAGAAGGGTGGAGGGGGGAGGCAGCGGTAGAGAGAAAAAGAAGGAGCAAATGAAAGAAAGCTTCAGGATTTAGCGGAATTGGGGGCTCGTGGATTACTGTAGTCAACTTTGAAATGGACGACACTCGGAGGGAGGATAAAGCCGGAGCTGACAGGTCATTGTGCTGCCTTGAAGTCAAATAAAACAAGCAAATAATAATGGCAAATATTAAGCTCCTGTGACATTGTGGCGAGGCGAGCTGGAAGACGAGGGGGGATTATAAAGCTATATCCCCCACTGCTAGCCAGTCAGGAGCTAACAGCCAACCGCCAGCCGCATTTTATGAAAAGAGGGAGGGGAGGGTGAAGGGAGGAGGAAAAGAGAGAGAGAAAGGCAGGGAGGTCAGAGGAAAAGTAAAGGGGGTAGGATAAAGGAGTGGCAGGAGGGGGGGTAAGGATGGGTAGTAGGAAGGAGAAAGGGAGAGAGGAAATAAGGGCAGGCGGTTGAATTCAAAGTGGAGAAAGAAAGGATGGGATGGAGAGATGAAGACAGAATGCTGGACAGCTGCTCAGCATCATCCTCCCTTCACTCCACCTCTTCATGGTTGAACTCTGATCTCCAAATTCTACCTGACTCTGAGAGACAGCGTGTTTCTGCAGTTTGTCACACTGAGTACATGAGTCACATTTACAGGCGTCACCATTGACGTCTATCTAGGTTCATACTATGGAAGACTCCAATACCCATTATAATTAAATTTAACTCTTTTGTTAGGATGGGGACCTGTAAACTTGTACAATAATATCAATCAATCAATCAATCAGTATTTTTAAATATTAAGTTTAAAAAAACTGGCTACTATGACTTGCAAAACTGCAGTAAATAACTATTCCAAAACCAACCAAAAATTAAGTCAATTTGATGTACATTTATAAAACAAAAAGACAGCAAATCCCCACATTTGCGAAGATGAAACCAGCAAACATTTGCTGAATAATAATTTAATTTTAAATAATAGCCTAATTGTTTTGGCACTACTATTCTCTTAATCAGATCATTAAAAAGGTCAAAGAAAATTAAGGCATTGAGCAGGGCAGGCAATTTGATTACGACTATTGTCATGAATGGCATATGTTATGTGACAACAGCAGAGGAAACACTGATCGTTGTGTTGTATGAAGACAAATGGTGTAAATATCCCTGGCAGGCGCCACTGACACTGTGTCTGTGAATTCCAGCCTTGGCTCAGAGACTCTATGGATCCATGCTGGCTCTCAGGGGGCCATCTTGGATCAAAGCATCTGGCAGGTTGGCAGGTTTCATTCTGGGTCTTGCTGCTTGCCTTACACGCCATTTCTCAGCACTCAGCACAGATCGGGGTAGAGCGGAAACAGGCCAAACATCGACTGAGACTGAAGCAATAAATTTGGCATCGGTATAATGTTTGATCAGGACATCAAAGGATTAGTGAAATATGTCTGAAGGAGATACACCGGGTTTCCCCTCCTACCGGAAACGTTATCGTTGTTAATATCATGTTTGGTGTCAATGTGGCTGCGATGGTGAGAAACACGCAAGATACAATCAACTCAAACACACATATACACACACACAGCTGAGATACAACTGATACACACATCCCAACAACCCCTCTATCTGATTGCCAGTCTCTGTCTTCTCTTGTTTCACTCTCTCTGTCTCAGATAGACAAACACAACCTGGACACAATAACATGAACCGCTGCGTGCAGAGGGATACATTTATCCCGAACATGAACAAAAAAAAGGTTCCGGTGAGTACAGGTCAATGTGGGATTGTACGCTTCTATAAGAGAGGCAAAAAGGAATAAAAAAAAGAAATTGAGAGAAGGCAAAACAGGGTGAAAAGACAGAGTTAGCCTCTATAGCCAAATAAGATTAAGATAGCTATCTTGGCCACTGTTTCATTCAGGGTAGATAGGAATAATGAAACCCACCCTGAGGTGGTCAGGCTGCTGCTGGTCGCCTGCACTGCTTTTTAATTAAATGTAGAACGTTACTGTGCTGGATCTCTCTAAACACATGCAAGGAGCATTTTAGTGGGTAAATATTGACTGACCTTATATTTTCAGTGGCAGGAGTTGTACATTTTATTTATTATATAAGCTTCTCTCTCTCTCTCTCTCTTGTTTATAAAATAGTTCAATACAGTCCAGGTTTTAGGGGTTTAAATAAATCTTTTGTATATGCTACTTCATTGACGCATGAGCCATTGTCAGTGTAATTAATATCATGAATAACGGGTGTATTCTATGTATGTCTGCAGGTTGCATGGCCCACCCTAAATGGAACAGACATTGTTGATTTTTATTTATCTTGTCATTAGTACATCAGTACTTTTGCTGCTATGACAAGTCAAAATATCTGCTGTGTCAAAGGTCTTCAAAATGATAGTTCTATACATATGACAATATAACTATGACGATATAACTGACTATACACTGCAGGGGTAAAAAATGTATCATTTTGGTCCGTTTGACCATTAAAGAATCCTGCCACAGCTACCAGAAGTATTTGTTTAATCATTCAGGAATATGGGATCTGGATAAGGACATTCTACATTCCTCCCCCTAGAGAAACAACTTCTTTCTGTGCGTGGAAGGTGGGAGCATGGGACAAAGAGGGGGAAATGACTGAGATGAAAAGAGAAAAACACTAAAAGCTGTGATCACAGCACGTTCCTCTCATTTCTTATCCCACCATTTCGCCATTTAATCCAATAGCTGCTAATCCAATTTGTCTATCGGACATGTAAAAAGGCGGGGAGGGGGAGGAGAACGAAGAGGAGGGGGGGAGAGATAGAGCTGAACTTTCTGAATTGCGGTTTATTTAGGGACGAGCCGCACTTATGCCGCTCCCATCACCTTCTCGATCTGACGGTCAAGCCCGTCTGATATCAGCAGGGATCAGGGAAGATGAAAGCCGAAGATGCATAAAAGGAAATGAGAAAAAAAGGAATAAAAAGAAATAGGATAACATTGTTTCCTGTGATTAGGTAAGAGCTTGTTAAAAGGCTGTCACTGCAGTGATGTGAATATGCATGACAGGGGCCAGCCTAATAGGAGAGGTCTGTGGCTAGGAACAGGAGGGGGGATGTGGTTAAGCAGCCTACTGAAGACTTGATTTAATTAATGTAGCTAGGAGTGTCTTGTTATGAAGGAGACAGATAGAGAGACACAGACAGATTATAGAGTATAGAGGCTAGAGTGATGACAAATTCAGTTTTGTCCAAAATTATAAAATTTCTTATAATCTGAAGAAAACTGAATCAACATCTTTGACAGCTCACTGAAAACAGAGTCACAAATTAAAAGCTAGTTACGACTGTTATTTAAAACAAATTAAATAAATGCTGCCATTCTCAAATTTGAATAATATGCATAAGAATCAACAGTCTTCTCTTTAATGCATATGTGATTTCTCCTGCACTCTCCTATTCTGCCCGGCTCTCTACTGGAGTGGTGCTGAGGGCTATTTTTATCTTTCCAGGGAGGCTCGTATGAGGCCATTTTAGCCGCTCTCAATGGCACAATTGTCCCAGCGTATAGAGCAGATTTCTGCTTTATTGAACCTGTGTATAATGTCTGGTGACTGGAACACATTAACCAATTCACATTCACCTCTCTGCCTCCCTCCTACCCCACATTGAAATAGGAAGAAAGTAAAATAAGAAGGAAAGAAGAAAGAGTAAAAAAAAAGCCTCCCTCACACTGAGGCACAATGACTGCTTTTTCCACCGGTGTCATTTGTCAACCTCTGCTTGCTTTAGAACTTACAAAAGAGGTGGAGGTAGAGGAGAGACTGGAAAAAAACAGGGGTGGGGTCTAACAGGGTCTTTTTTAAAAACATAAGTGAGGTTGCATAATTACCTATGACGTATACGGACATCAAGCTCCATCTTTATGTTAATATGGCAATTTTAAAACGAACTACCCAAGGTGTAGATTTGTAAATTTTGCAACACATTGTACAGTGATTTTGGTTTCTGTAATCAGTAGATACCGGATCTCAGCATGAGTAGAGTTTTTAAATAACATTATGGATTATCTCATTTACCTAATACACATTATTATTAACAAGCCTGATTCGCTGTCAATGGGTGGTGGGCAGTGACTGCATAGTTGTTACAACTCCACAGTAATGGCTCGTTTTTTAAGGCACAGATTTAGAATAAAGGCGGTGTGCATTTCTCTGTGGAGTTTTGAAACATAGGACAGATTACACTTAGATCTTCTTATAATCAAAAAGCAAGTATAATCACACTGTATAATCTGGGACATTTAAACTGCTGTGATTGCTGAAACATAACCATTGAGATTTTTTTCAGATATGTTAATGAGAATGTGCATTATTTTGTCTTTTGTTCACAACCGTCACAATTGGGCAACAATATGTAATAAAAATGTGTAATCTTAATGCTGCAATAGATTAAATATTAAAAAAAGAAAGTGATTACAGACATAAATTTGTATTTTCTGTTTATGAAGTATTTTCATAGTTTCTGGCCAAAAGTCAATTTTAGATGGAGGCATAGAAACGTTGATCATGTATTAAATTACATTACAGTTTTTGCTACTATCATGTAGCCCTGATTGTAGAATCGGCCTCCAGGAGAGGAACTCAGGATGGGAGAAAGTGGGATTGCCAAAAGCCTTTTTTAATGAGCAGGAGAGTGTGCATAAGTGGCGCCTATCATGTCACTGTTTGAACATTTGTGTTCAGAGAGCATGTTAAACACAAACGATAGGTTTGTCCTCCCTAATATGTTTCTTCTCTCATCCTCCTCACGTTCAAACACACACACCTCTTTGCACTCCACTGCTAAGTCTCACACACACAGATACACACACCCCTGGGCAAACACATTTGACCTCAGAGCTAACAGTAGAACAACCTCCAGACACTTCTCATTTTTCCACCTCAGAGGTTAAGGAGAGGCGGGGGCTCAGGCAAACAGAGTTCACATAATAGACTGACTTTGGAGATGAAATGTTCATATTTCAGACTTCATTTATACATGCGCCCTGTGCACACACTGTCTGCTGCTTGCAGAGAGGGGTAACAGGCATCATTTATGCAGCATTCCCACGTCCTATTCATGCTCACTCCGTATAAATGACCTTCTTTCTTCTTAAATGTTTCATTTCAATTTTACCATCTGAACCAAGTGTGAGGTTATAGCCTGAATTTAAGCAAAATAATTAATTCACTAATACGGAGCCAGATTACCCATAAATTATTATATATATAACAAAAGTTAGATGAAAAGAAATTACTCTGTTGAGTGTTTTTCTATTTGTCTCGCAGAAGGACCCAATCCATGACAATCACACAAATACACTCCTCCTCCTCAACTCAACCCCCACACCATCCTCACCCCTCTCCCTCCCTCCACCAACTCCATCAAATTGTGTTTTTTGGACAAATCAATAAACATTATCAGAGAGTGGCAGACGATGGGCTGGTGGAGGCAGCCTCTGTCTGTTAAAGCCCAGACCGCCCTGACTCTATCACAGCCTGGGTGAGAAGGCCAGGAGGAAACATAAACGCGGACACGTGCACGCACACACACAGACAAGACACGTACACACAAAGACAAAAATACATATGAGAGAGTAAACATAAATGTATGGGCACAGATAAAGGCAAAATACATATTAACAGAGCCACAAGTACACATACAGACATGCCCAATGATCAAAGAGCAAGTGTTTGTATTTATATAGGTTTACAGGTTTATAAGAAATAAAAAGGGAGGAAAAAAAGTGTATGACACCACCAGTGACTTAAAACACTCCCTAATCCATTAGGCTGCTGTATCACCAATCTATGCTTGTCAGCTCCTGTTAGCTCTAGTGGCTGGCATCCCCGCTCTCTCCAACTCTCTATGAGAACCATTTAACTGAGCTCTAAATAAGATGATTTTCAACCTGTTCCCACTTAGCTCAGGGCTGGAGAAAGGAAAATCAGGGGGCTCCTGCCATACACCATTTTCTCAATTACCTTTATCATTATTGTTACCCGTGTTCATTAATACTATTATCATCCTCCTTTTACTGTTGCAACCCCCCCCCCTACTTTAGGCTAGCTAAGGCCGTTGTGGCTGTCATGTTGGATGAAGAGAAAGAGGAGAGCAGCAGAATTGAGAGCTTATTCAAGGCCGGAGCACTTCAGGTAATTAATATAGCAAGAGGGGGCAGACGAGAGGGGACGGAGAATATGTGAGTATATGTACACCGTGTGTGTTTTTGCTGAAATGCCTGATTGTGGAGCTCACCTGCCGATACCCCCAAAAGGTATTTCATTAGCGAGCCTTTTACCATACAAGCAGAGGAACAAAGCCTTGGTTACGCTATTCCCCACTCCAGCTCAACAGGGCCCTCCAGGATGCCTGTAGCTCTATGTGGGAAGAGTAAAGAAGAGTGGAGGAGCAGAGAAGAGAGGCAAAGAGAGGCTATCCCTTTTCATAATCTCATGACAAAAGGCAAAAAGGCATCATCCTATTAACAGCACGATCTTCACCAGCTCATGCTAGCTCCTTTCCACAGGGGGCTCTCTGTTATTATTAAGGTGAGTGGGTGATAGGGAGTAGAAAAGGCGGCTGGCGCCTCCCTATTAGCTATGGGACAAGAGTAGGTATGAAGGGGGAGAGGAGAGAGGAGAGACCCCATGCTAGGGTCCTGCTAAGAGTCTTTTTCTATTCTTCAGAATAAGAGCCTCTGCTTGGACCTTTGGGAGCTGGTAATTTTGAGGCTTCAACAAACAAGGTAAAGTGGGAGAGATTCTTCAAACAAAAGCAGTACACCAGCGGTGATGCTCACTAGGAAAACATCATCAGCTCCACCGATTCAAAAAGCAGATTCACCTTTTTCTTCAGTCAGAAATCATGCATTAATGAAATGCTAGAAAAGCTGCAAGGCTACCTGCTCTGCAATCATTTGTATTGTGGCTTGACGATACTCAAGTCAGAAATAGATCATTTCAATGCTGTGTATATTTACAGAGACTTCATAATTGCTCTTGTGTACTTCATTTAATGCACCATTAGAGCATAGTCTGTGAGCTCACGATTTTAAAAAATGACAACAATATTATATGTCAAAGACATGTTTTTGTATTGTACATTGTTAAAATAGTTGGTTTGTGAGAAAAAGACTAGTAAGGGAAGAGATTTTATGTTGGAGTGTTTTCTCTTCAGCTTGGGGGGGTGGGGGGGGGGGTGCTATCTCAAGCCTTCGGTTATGCAGGGGAATTGTGGGAAAAAGAGGTAGCGTGATGCCAGGCTTGGTGTTGAAAATGTTGAAGAAGTGAAGTTGCTTACAACAACACAAACATACACAAATGTTAAAAGATATTTCCTCTTCACTCTAAATTCCACTCAATTGATAAATGAATAAATGTTCTTACAGTATCTCATTTCATTGCTTTATGATCAACAGAAAATTGTTGAGACAATTTTCACCTTCACAAATCTGTTCTGTTCTTTAGAACCCTCATTGAGAATATGGTTTATATTGGTTTTGGGGGCTGTCAACCTGTAAGTTGTCTGTGACTTTAAAATGAATGATTTCATTTGCAGCTCAGCAAGTACCTATTTGGCAATATATACAATCATAAATTACTTCATATAAGACAAAAAAGAGACTTAATAGTAGAGCATGCATAGAGTAGCTAGAAGGGCAGTGGATCATCAGATATTTGAGACACATTTGTGTACACTAGCAATAACAGAACACAATGAAAACAATCCTGCTAATATTTGACATATCCCTGAAGAAGAAAAATAAATTAAGGCATCCACCTTCAACATAGAGACTCTTTGAGAACTATTTGTATTGATATTTGTAGATAAAATTCTATTATTATTTTTGCATTGTGACAACCTAGTAAAGCAAACAAGTCAGAATTCGATTCATTTAATGTGATAGAGAAAACTTTGAGGGACATTTTTTTAAAAAAAAAGAATGTCAAAGAGAGAGATGCACTCCTGCCGACTCTATTGCCCCCCCACCCAACACACACACATCCCTCCTCTCATCATCATCCTCCATTCTTCTCTGTAGCCCAGTAAAAAGCCTGTGATGACCTGGGTGTGTAGCTTATTAACCTCCCCATCAGTTCTTATCAGCCAATGAATAGCCCAGTCATCTGCCCCTCCTCCTAAATCTAAGGGAGAAAAATGTCTTTTCACATCAGAGCTATAATTCAATTCAACGCACACAAATACACACTCACGCACACACGCACGTCAACCTCGATCCTAGTGAACTTCAATATATGAGTATGGACCAGATGTTACTGAAAGTGAGGAGGAACCAACAGATGTGTGTGTGTGCGTTTTCATGTGTGTATTTATACTTATGTGCCTGCCTGCCTGCATGAATGTGTGTGTGTATGTGTGTGTGTGTGGGAGAGGGCCAGAATAAATGAATGGCTGATTTCTCCCCTTGCTTTGATGGCATTAAGAGTCCTCTTCTTCTCAATGTGCCGCGTTAAATGCTTTTCTCTCCTTCGTTCTTTCCCTCCGTCTCTCCCTTCTTTTTTTTGACAAACAGGGCCACCCAGCAGAAAGTAACTGATGCAAAACGCTGGAGTAATCCCCCCATCCATCCATCCAGCACCAATGCTGCCAACACCACCCCTCCCGCTATCTTTAGTCTCTGACACAGTAGCCATTATCTGTGGGATTTAGTTAAACCAAACCTTTATATATTTGTTAGGGCCTGGGTTCGTTTTCTCCTCGACTGCTATGCTTGAGTGTGGCCGGGCTGAGAGTGGAAGTGTTTAAATTATCAGTACACAGAGCTGGAGAGACATGAAGAGGGAGTTTCCGACGCCATCTGGCTAGATACTGCTTAGGATGTTGATGTGTTGGAGTCAAAATAAAAATTTGACATAAATAAATTTGTTGCCTTGTTTGTAAATCGCTGCAAAGAAAATCACTAAAGACGCAAAACTTTACAGGACCTAAAAACTCAAACAATGATTCATTTAAAATTCATCAACCAACTATGCAAATCCATCAAGGTCATTGCTTCAGTCAAATGTATAAAATGCAAGTCGACAAATACAATTAAATGTTGGGTAATGATATATCAGTTACAATTGATGTGGAAAATTGTCACGATAAATGGATGACAGCTACAAAGAGAGGCAAACACTTATCGTAAAAAGAGGATGTTGAGTCTTTTATAATTTCTGATCAACTCATATCTATAAAATCATGCCTAAACGCTCCTCTCTGCCACATGCAGCTACAGAGCTAGAAGCAGCATGTTGGAATCACTGTTGAAACTCGCATATAAGCTGGGGCTTGGTGGGACTCAGCTAAGGTTAAGCCAGGTGGTTTAGCTCCCTGAGTATGTGTTTACACACACACTGAGGTGTGAACCATTTGGGGAGCTTAGAGGGGTGGAGAAACATGAGTTGATTTAGTGCTAGTGTAAACCTTAGTACCAGTTGATGGTGTTAATTGGGACATTTAAACACAAACATCAGCCTAAATCTGTATGGATTCTGATCCGGGCCAAATCAGATTTAACATGCTTCAGGGAAATAAAAATTGTGCTCTTGGTTGGCTTTCAAAGAACAATACACGTTTTAGTGACAACAGAAAACCATTGAAACTATTTAGAATTAGTTTAGTTTAATTATTACTTAATAAAATATGTCATGATTTAGATACTTTATATTGGAAAAAGCTCCTGCGAAACTTCTTATGTTTAGACCTTTTTACATTTGAGAACTTTATTTTATAATTTCAATTAAAAAAAACTTGTGAAGTCTTTTTTTCCAAAAAATAATAAAATGTAAATAGTATTATTTTGTGTATTGTGTTTGCAACAGTGTGAATGATATTGAACCCGAGGATTCAATGATGTACAGAGGTAATGAAGTATTGAAAATATTACCTAATTCTAATTTGTCTTTAAAAACAGGTCAAGCTAATTTTAAGGCATTTAAATTCATTTGTACTAAAGAAAATGAGAATGGGGCAGAGAAATTGATTAATGAAACCTACAAGTATGTCACAGAGTGATAACCTCCAGTGAAGACCCCCCCCCCAACCTGCTGACAGACAGCTGCAATCTTTTTAGCATAAGTGGCTCCGCCTGCTCCATTAGCAAAGAGAAGAAGGAGTGTGTGAATGTGTGTGTGCCTGAGAAGGAGGGAGCTCGACCCCCCCCTTGGGGTAGATGTTAGGACAAATTTGAGGGGTGTCATATTACATGCTTTCTGACAGGAGGCTGAGGGGAGGTGAATGATGAATTTGCTTAATGAATTAATCTGCGGACTAGTAATGGTTCCGCTAACATTAGTCATCCTTCTTACATCTCTGTGCTGCGATTCACTAGTTTCTGCCCTCGTCTCCCACTGTTGCACATCATTTCATCCATTCCTTTACCTCCTATTAGTGTCTCGTTCCTCTCTCGGAGGCACACTTACCAGCAACATCAGTCTAGCCTTCCCCTGGTAAAATATAAAATGCATTTCTTTTAGCAAAAAATACAATGAATTAAATAGATTTGTTTAACATACTACCCAACACACACTGCCCCTAAAGCCTTTGTAAATGTATCAAATAACTCCCCACGCACACCTTCCCATTTGGAGCCACATTACAACTAACAAACACCAGGCTGTTAGCGCCACCGGTCCTCGCTCAAACTCTGGTTCAATACACAAATGCAAAATTGCTGTGTTTAAATAGATATTTAAATGGAAATGTATTGGGAAAGACAGCTGTTGGTATTTGTAGCCTGGAGGGCTCACTACAATGGGAAATGGGGAGGAGTGTGTGTGGGAGGGGGGGATGATGACAACGGTAGCATGGCGAGCAGCTGTGTTAGCAAATGAATGGTATAATTACTGGCCAAACCTCTGTCATTAACCTGCATTGTCGAGTGCCACCACATCCGTTACCATGAGAAAGCCTTGATTAATTGACTGCAAGGTTGAAATTCAATTATGTTGCTAGGCTGTAGTTTGTAAACCAAATAATTACCAACCACATGCAAAACAAATTAAATATCTCTTCTAAAATGAATGCTATACAATTTTTAACTATTCATTTTTTAATTTCAACCATCAAATGTTTCTTTGAGATAAACTAAAGATAAAGTTTACTTTAACACAAAATGAGAAGATAAGAGAAGGAGAGGAGGGGCAAAACAGGTGGATTAAATGTGCCAGCTTCATTTAAAAAAAATCTCTCTTCATATCAATTTAATTGCCAACAAAAACAATTTATTATTGTGTGCAGATGTGTGCTACTACACAGTCTGCTTTATGTAGTATGTGCTTATATGTGTGACCATTTAGAACATTTAGTGTGTTGGTTAATGTGGAAGTTGTATCTTCCGTGTCTGCCTTGTGTGTGAGTGTGTGTGTGTGCCAATTTGTTTGGCAGCTTGCAGGATGGTTTGTTGGACCGGGTGCTGCATGGGGTCTCAGGCAGAGAGGCAGCTGATGAAAGCATTGACGGGATGCTCCAATAAAGAGCAGATTATCATAAGCGGGCCATTGTCCACCTACCAATTCTCTCCGACAACCCCCACCCCCCCACCCCACCCCCCCACCCCCCCGTTCCTCACCCCTCTGCTGAAAATGTTAATTGGCCCTATCGCTGGCAGGCTGAGGACTGGAGGAGTGCTTGGCCCAGTTAGTACAACTTCAACTGATTCAGAGGAAATGCATAAACACTTTATGAGGACAGGAAAAAAGAAGCAGTGATAGAATAATAAAAAAAATTTAAGTAAAACAAAGACTGAAATATATTTGAATGAGAAGCAGCGCAAAATAATTCATTAACAAATTTAATTTACATGTCACTGGGCTGTGACGAGTAGCTACACCCCCTGTCCCTCCATCCCGATAAACTCCCTCCTTTCCATCCGCCCTCCTTCCCTCCGTCCCTCCCATTGACTCCATCCACCCAGCTCGTTTTATCTGAAGATTCTCAGACAATGCCTAGAGGATCCCATTCCCTAATCTTCCTAAAAATCCCCTTTCATCCCCACTGTTAAAGAATGTATGAAAGGCTGACACCGAGCTGGAGAAAAGAAGAAAAAAAAGAACCAGTGCACATCTGGGAGTGAGGGTGGTGTTACTGTGCTGGGGGCTCTGCATTGGTCGCTTGTGCCTTGCAAGTTGACTAATTAAATTGTTTTGCTGCTCAAACATTCAAATGGCTGAAGAGATTAAGGGCATGAGCCGGAATGAGAGTTTGTGTGTGTGTAAAGGGAGGGGGGTGTTAATCTGTGTTCTGACCCAATTGAACCTTGGAGTCACACACACACATTTTCACACTAAACAAAAAACCCAAATCCTTTGTTTTGTCCACCTCAAAGGCAAGAAAAAGGCAATAGGTTTTAAAGGAGTGATCCCTAGATTTCTTTTTTTCCCCCATAGGGAAGAACAGCGCATTTTGCTCCTGAGGTGAATTCAAGATGACCACAAACACATTCCACCATGCTCTACCACAAAAAAACATTTGATTGAAAGTGAGTGCTCTTTTTGTAACCCTGACAACAAGAAGAAAATGAATGAAGGCTTCAAAAAGATATGCTTCTTTTTTCTCCCGGCTGTGGCTACCTCAGTTGCCATAAGCTTAGCTTACAAATTGGGTCAGTGATTACAGAAAAACAAGAGTCACAATCTCACTGCTAAACAATTTTAATCACAATTCGCTCACAATGGCCGAGCCTACAGCACAGCCTGTATTTATTTCCAAGCCCATCTTTATTAGAAGGTTCAGGAGAGCCGTGTGTGGGGCTTAATGTTGCTGAATTTATTTTCAAGCGTGCTCCGAAAATGATTCCCCCCAGCAAACACAACTGGGAAAAGAAGAAGCTGTAGAATGCAACACCTGAAAACAAAGTGAACACTGATCAAAACCATCACCAAAACCTCTCTCTGCATTCCCTCCATCTTCGAGTCTGTGAACTGGGTAAGGTATTATAGTCTAAACAGTTTTCTTCTCACAGTGCAGAAAGATTAGACTGGTTATCCCATTAAAGTTGGTAAAATGCCATTCTTGTGTCTTTAAGCTCTCGTATAGGAGGTCAAGATGACTCTGCCTGTGCTTATAAGACGGGCACGGATGTAATCTGCCCAAAGTTACAATAATTAATGTTAGGCTTCTTCAGCAGTACGTTTGTGAAAGAACTGGCCCTGATAATATACTTAAAGCTGCACGGGCTGTTTGTGTTGTGACAAGAGACATTGTAGGGGCTTGATATGCATGCATGTAGGAATGAGTGTGTGAGTGTGTGTAGTTGTGAGAGAGAGAGAAAAAGAATGTGTGTAAGAGCTGCTCTGCCTTTCACGTATCTGAGCTTAAATTTTTAGTCAAACTGTAAGATGATTCTGCCACAATGCTGGATTAGAATGACAGGCATAGGAAAGAAGTGAGAGGCTGGCTCAGTGGATGCAAAAGAAATCTATACATAACATGCACAGGAATTCCAATTACAGATTTCAATATTTAAATACAAGGATATTCCAAATGAATGCATGTACACAGAAACAAGTATATTTAATATCGTATCCTATCATAATATAGATAATAGATGATTCACAAAAAATAACTTGATACTCAGTATTAAACGAATTACTACTAGATGAATCCAAATTTGCCTGCAGGCCTCAAGTTTGGATGATTGTAGTTTAGAGCCACAGGTTGACACGGTTTCCAACATGGTTGGAATTCTGCATTCCCTCACATACACACACTGAGGCCACTAGCAGCCTTTTCCAATGTGAAGGCATTGACAGTCGGTTCTGTTCCTTTTCTCAAATACTAAGGGGGATATGCTGCATGTGTAAAGTACATTAAGCTCTTGCTGGATCCCTCCTTGTGCCATTCTCCTCTTGTCGACTCACAGACACAAAGGAAGATTAAAGGAGCGCATGCCATAAAAACCCTATGTCAATCTTATCGGCTTTGAGTGCAATTTTTAAACATATGTTAATCTGGGAGAGCTAAAACTCATTCTCTCCTCTCTCTGCTTGTTTATCTCTTATCAAATACGCAGTAGGTGAGGGGCAGCTTTGCAGTGCAGCTAAGTGCCACTATTTGGATAATTGCATCCATTGTTGCGAGTTATATAGCTATTTGAAATGGGAGGTGTGTGTAAATAGGTGCAGGGGCCAGGTAGGGGGTAGTTGAGATATGTATTCAAACGGGGGCCAGGGGATTTTCTGCAAAGGCTACATAACACATTTGAATGCTTCTTCACACCTCGAGCTGAAATTTCAATAGTGTTTGATATATTTCTCTGCGTAACAATACCTTAGAAAAATAACAATGGCAAGGTCAGAAGCATTACACGCATTCCTAGAAACTCAATAATGATGAATGGTATCTAAAGTCTACAGAAAATTAGCATGGTAATGAAGCACTTATAAATGACAATATCAAAAGATTAAGCTTTTTGATACACTCAGGTATTTTATGTCCCTTGGAACACTGTGCACAAAGGTTTAATGATAACAGATGATTAACAGGTTATTTTTTTTCAACCATGCAATACCATATCATAGTCAAAATTATACATGGTCCTTATTGATATTCCATATTCATAGCATTGTTTCAAAGTAGCAAACGTGACTTAACTTTTTAGACAACAGAATTAGAAGAGTACTGTAGGTATTCTTCTTCAAAATAAATTTTCTGACATATGACATTTTCTGTTAAAATGCACTGATATTATTCTCCTATCTTCAAGCTCCTATAAATATTTGGTCTGTTGTAGAAGGTAAACAATCTTTTATTGTTGCATGTGTGAAGGACAGTGCTGCCAGTGGTGCAAGAATGACAAGTTCATTAGTCGGGGGGTTGGGGGGTTGGGTGGTGTAGGAATTCAGACTCCCCCATGACCAGGGCATGGCCTTTGATTGGCTGGCTGCATCGGCATGGCGAGACTCATTAGAGCCCAGCAGTAATTAAGAGTTGTTAGAAAGTGAATTCTCCAACCGCAGATTAGAAAATTAAACTATTTACTGATTACATATTAATAGAAGACAACAATGGCGCTTGCCATAAGCTTGGAAGGCAACCAAGGAATAAATCTGTGTACTTAATTACCATAAACAATGGGGGCATAGAAATGGAGTTTTATGCACACTCCCTCCTGTAATGTGTCTGATATCAGAAGACACTTGACAATTCTTGTTCAATTATCTCTATTATTTAATGTGCTGTGAACTGCCTCTGAGTAAATAAATTAACCACCCCAATTACTTTAGAATTATCTAGGGAGGGCCGCAGCGTAATAGAAAATGTGGCAGAAAGCTGCATTGTGCCCAAACCGGGTGGGGGGGGGGCAGGCTGAGACAAGGAGGGGCAGGGGTGAGAGAACGGAAGGAGAAACAGAGATTCACAAGGATAAAAAGGAACAGAGACAATACAAGAACTTTAAGATTATTAGAGATTAAAGTCATTGTGGTAAATACTGTATTATACATGCAAATTCTATATGTAGAGGAGAAAGGAAATAAAAGGACGACAAAGCAAAAGCATGTGATATCAAAGAAAGGCATATTGAAGACCAACAGTGGATTTCCCAGGCTTTCTACTGCTGAAGCAGAGAGATGCACAATCAGTCATGGGTCAGTCGGTCTGTCTTTTCACATCTGCCCATCCGTCCTGCAGCGATGTGCACTACTACAGTACCACTGCACACTGAGCTCACCCAAACCTACTCTGAGAGGTATGAATCATATGATCAGATGCACTGTTATGAACTACTCTGAACATCCATGGAATGGAAATCTTCTATGCATCTATAAATAGATTGCAAAAAAGCAACACATTTGTATATACAGTAGATATAAACACATGAAGTACATGTAAATGCAACCATTTCTAAAGCTTCTAGGGAGAGTTATAGATTCCTCGATTTCCTAAATATCAGCCTAGATTCATGTCTATACCATATTCTCTCTGTGATGTCCAGCCTTCATATGACCTTTACTCTTTAGCAATGACCAAAGTTACCCCTTGTTTTTCAATTGAGTACTTTATTATTATTTTTTTGAGGTCACATCTAAAGTCCAGCTTAATGACAATACTGCAAGGATGTGGCCAGCTATTCATTGTCTAAACTTTTCTCTTATAAATTCCCAGCATCAGTTATGCAGTTGTTAATGTCTATTTCACTTTCAATTAGATAAGAACAGCTATAATAAACTGTAGAGAATAGAGACTTTGTGACTGTTTCTGTGTTAATAAATGTAAATTTTGTACCTGTATGAGAAGCAGGGTATCAAAAAATAGAAGTACTAGTCTGCCGGCTCCCACTTTCACAGACAAAATCATGTATAGAAAATTATCAAAAAATCGTAAGTAAGTTGTTATAGCATATATCTTTACAAATTAGCGGGAACAGACCAAGATGCACATAGATGTAAGTTGACATTGATCTATAATTAAAAAAGGAAATTGTTTCTTCACATTATACATAACAAAAGCCTGTGTTTTATGTAATCCTTTAGCCAACAAATGGCAATTAATTAACTTTATTTTGTTTCCAAGAATATTTATGAGCATCACAGGAATGTTTTTTTAATGCTTTCTTTGTTTTTTATCATTAATTATCATTACCATGTTGTAATGTATTGTATTTATAGGAATGGATGGGAACACATTTCACTGTGATCACATATGACAAATAAATATCACTGATTGACTGTATCTATAGTAACTATATGTCCTGGTGCCTGGATGAATAATAATAACAAACATTTGACTGGTAGCTGGTGGTAAATTCTTACCATGTTCCCAGGCATCGGTCAGATAGGCTGGATCAATAGCGGATGTTTTGCTTACAGCCAATCAGCCACAGTTTAAATCAGACATTTCAGGTGCTGAGAAAAAAAATCTATCATCTATGACAGCCAATAGAAAGGTGACCTCAGTTGCTGAGGTGATAAAGGTTACTTTAGTGACCACCTGTCAATGGCGCATCTTGCTCCGGTGCCTCCAGATCTTGGCCTAAAGGCACAATCCATACATTATTGGATGAGTCTCTGGGATAAGTGCTGCAAAATGAGATATAGAAACTGAAATGCACTTTCAGAGAGTGAGCAGGGTGCTCCACATCAAGTTTTTCCCTGCTTACTGCAATACAATGACAGTGTGGAATCTGTGTCTTTTTCATTTAAGATACCAGTTGAACACTGCATTTTAATTATTAAGTAGGCCTACAAAAAATGACAGATGCCCAGCGGACATGTGAGGACGAAACAGGGTAATACTACATATTTCATTGATGTCAATGAAAACTAACAACACAAGAGACAAATAATTGGGCTTTTATTGTATAACCATAGGATATCTATATCTATATCTATATCTATATCTCTCTCTCTCTCTCTCTCTCTCTCTCTCTCTCTCTATATATATATATATATATATATATATATATATATATATATATATATATATATATAAATACTAAACTATAACATCCACTTGTCAGTGTGATGACTTGGGAAAATGATATTTTCTCGATTTTATTCCCCACTGATATTAGAAGAGGGTGAAAAGCAACCAAGGTGAATCTCTCTTCATGATATCCTTTTATTATTGTGTCCTCGCCTTCACTGTTGTCCCCTCTCTCTCCATTTCTAGTGAATCTTATTTTTCAGGAGGCGACTGCAGGTATATATATTTATATAAATATATAAAGAGAAATCTTTATGGCTGAAGGTGTTTGGAAGTAAATAACCTGGCGTCTTGCTGGTTAGCGTCTGCTTTATCACTGGGTGAAGAAGAAGAAGAAGGAAAAACAGCCCTTCAGATTGACACAATGGCATGCGCTCCGACAGGGGAAGAGGGCAAAAAAGCAGGGAGGGAGGGGAAAAACGAGAAAAGCAAACACAACAAACAGATGAGAGATATTCCCAATATCAGGAACCATATGGGATGGGGAAGGTGAGCGAAAATCCCACAACCCCAGTTTCCTTTTTTTTTTTTTTTTTTTTTTCTTTATTGGATAGTTGCATGTGAAGTGGTAGACAGGAAACAAGGTGGAAAAAGATGGATATGACAAGCAGCAAAAGTCCCCGGATGTAATCCAATCAGAGAAATTGTGTTTATGTCCCATGTACAGTAACTATTCAGCTACCATTTCCCTTTCTATAAACCTCCTCTTCTATCCACCTGTGTTGCTTTTTAAGGATTTTGGGGCTAAATCCAAGTTAGGCACTGATATATCTGAAAGAGAACAGAGCTGCTACTAAATTACTACAGCAAATACTGTACCTGCCCTTTCTGAACATTTACCGACATCACAATTTTACACTTCCTGGAACCATGTGTGTGTGTGTGTTTCTTCCAGCAGCATTCTTGGGTGAGAAATGGGATGGTTTAGTATCACAAATGGGATACTATTCTCCAATTTCAGTTAGGGACTTAACAGAGCCAAGGCCCCTCTTTTGGCTCGGTACACTGTCGCATGTCTTAACAAGGCTTTACCCCCAGCCCAATCTTAAATAAAAACCGGATCCGGCTCTGTACGCCAAACCAGATTGCGCTTTGTATGCGTGGGTGTGTAAGCGTTTGTGTGTGTCTGTTGTGGATTTGTGAACTGTGTCACTGCTCATGTTGTGTTGCCTCACGTTTTATTTTATTTTTTGCCTCTCCCTCTCTCCTCCCTTTAACTCACCCCCGTCTTTCCTTATACAGCATATCAATGAAGGCCAGATATGTACTAGGGGAAGGAGTGTATGTGTGTATCCGTGCATGGTTGAACGCACTGTTCAATGGTAAGGAGGCTGGCTCGCTGGGGCTGCGGCTGGCAAACGGCTGCAGTGGAGACTTCGGCTGGGGCTCTGCTATCGCACCCAGTTATCGTTTCCCCCATGAAGGGCTCCCTTATCACCCCGGCCCAGAGAGGTCTCCCTTCTTCTCCCATCCCCGAGACACACTCCCCCTCTTCCTCTCCCCCCAACCCCCAACCGCTCCTTTCTCCACCTCCTTCTCCTCCCTCACCCCCCATCCCCTTCTTTTATATCCACCCAGCGTTGTCGCCCAACGTTCGACCGGGGGGGGGCTTCAAAGATTCTCTCTCACACAAATGCACACATAAATACACATACGCACACACATACATACACACACACACACAAACTCCCTGGGTGTGCATGCGTGTATATGTGCGTGCGTATGCTCAATTTGCCAAAACACTTTTTCCAGTGTAATTGGGCTTGGGGTACCTGTGTCCATGAGATAGCGCAACCTCTTCTCCACGCGAGCTGCTCGGGCGTCTATGTGCCTCTGCTCGCTCTCCAGTGCAGACAGCTCCCCAACCACATACTGACTGGTGTCTTTGAACGCCTTCTGTCAACCCGAAAGAGAGAGAGGGAGAGAGGAAGAGAGAGAGAGAGAGAATGGTTATGAAAGAAAAGGAAGAGTAGTGCGACACAGCATTAAACAGAGACAGAGAAAAGTGGGATGACACAGAATGAAGGATAAATAGATAAGTAAAAGTTGAGTGAAGTTAGTGAAATGGCTTGAAAATATGTGCTGAGATAAACAAAGTTTCCACGTTTAGGCGTTTTAATTTTACAATACATAATGACTAACTGTTGCTGCCTTGTGTTTTGTTAGAGCTTTGTTTGGTATTACATAGTTCTCTCATATCTTCAAAGCAATTTATAAAAAAAAGGAACAACAAAGCCTTAAAATAACATTATTACTGTAAAAGAATTCCTGTTTGAGTAAATTTTCAATTGCACACTATCAAGAAGACATTTACATTTTTTTGCAGTTTCCCTAATAATTGGCCACATTGCTGACCAATAATTTGTCAAACCTCAAAAATTAAATGTTGAAAATAAAAATGTCTCAATCACACCTGCTAGTTATTTAAATCACAAAGTCATTAGAATAAACTGCTGTCACACAGACTTGCTGCTCAACAAAATCAAAAGACTAAACCGAAATAATTAACTTGATGACATAATGGGAATTATCATGCAGCCTATAAACTCTCCTCCCAACAGCCCTCACAACACACAAACACACACACACAAACACACACACACACACACACATATATACATATATATATATATATATATATATATATATATATATATATATATATATATATATATATATATATATATATATATATATATATATAACCACAGTCGTAGTGCCTTTCCGTTACCAAGGGAATGGGTGATGCTCTGCTTCGTTATATATATATAAATTGTATAGATATATTAATATTTTAGTTTTCATTTGTGCGTGTGTATGTTTAGCTTTAACTTGAACCCCAAAACTAGAAATGATAAGTTAAGAAGCAGTAGCCATGATGAACCTGTTAGATGATTATTTCATGTGACAGGCCTCTTTTCATAAAAAAAAATGTTGATTTGTATGTTTGAATGAATTCAAAACAAATATTTACCACCTTTTCTGTTTGGCTTACATGGAGGTGTTTGAATAGTTTCCTGTTCTGAAGATTGAAAGAAGAGGAGTTTAGAAAAACATCAGCAGGAGATCAGTAAACTGCAAAATGTGAAATTTCTTTTAACAGATGAAATATATTTTGATTTTGGGTGTTTTCAAAAAAGAGATCATTTCTATTCAAAAACTTATGTATTCATTGTCAAAAGGTTTGTTAAAAATGCACATTTTGTAGTGTTGTCTTATCAGGATATATATCTTTATAGTCCCTGAAATTATGGCAACTACATAGTTCCATATTATGGTCCCCCATCCACATGCATACACACTGGCATTTCAGAAAAGTTAGGGTTAGTATTTCCAACTTCTTGCACACACAAATACCATCCACTCCATATTCAAACGCGCACACACACACACACGCACACACACACACACACACGCACACACGCACACGCGCACACACACACACGCACACACGCACACACACACACACACACACACACACACACACACACACACACAAACACGTCTTTAACCATATACACTTCACTTTTGACCCCTCTTCACCTCTGTCTCCTGGCTAATTGTTATTCTCCAGAGAAACTCATCTGAGTGAGAAAAATGTTTATTCAAATTCACTGAGGATGCATCCGAAAAAATATCTCCAATTTATTGCTGATGCACTTCATTTTTCTTAATGGGAGGGAAGCTAGTGAGTAGGAGAAAGTTTTTTTTTTTAATTCCACCCAGGCCAGCACTTTTCCCCTGTACTCTCTCAGACATTTGAGCGTATGCATTGTGTGGTTCTGTGCATGTGCGTGTGTGTGTGTGTGTGTGTGTGTGCATGTGCCGATTCCCAGCAGCCTCTCTTCCCCTCTCCCCCCTCCTCCTTGCACGCTCTCGCTCTATCACCATATTTTTCCTTGGCAAATCAATTTTACACATGATCAGCCCACTCCCCTTGCTGCGCTCGGCCCAGCCGTAATTAAGAGGAGGGAAATTACCATATATATTATATTAATGCAAACATCATTCAGCAGGTAATTCTTGGCTGATCGGGATAATGGAAAGGTTGAACACCCATTAACCCTGGGGCCCAGGCACTGGGAGGAGGAGGTTGTGTGTGTGTGTGTGTGTGTGCACACATGGGACTGGGGTGGAGGCTGCAGGGTCGAGGGTAGGAGAGAGCTGCTTGGGAAGAGAGAGATTCACTCCATGGGCTCCAGTGGAACACCCACACTCATTGAAATTATAGCATTCTTATAGACACACTCTTTGTACTAACGAGTTCAAACAAAGGCTGAGAAGAGACTGTGAGAGCTTGTGTGTATACACTTGGTGGACACACATTATTTCTTTGCAGAAACACACCTCTAAACGGCAGAACAGCTGATATCTACCATGTTATAATTAAAATAGCAATATAATAGATTAATACATGAATGTCTCTGTGGAAAAGAGAGGACAATAAAACGAAAGACAGAGATATTTTATATATTGTGAAAAAAATGTGTATGTATATTTATATATATATATATATATATATATATATATATATATATATATATATATATATATATATATATATATATAATGCTGAATGCCTCTGCAAACAGAAGTATAATTTAAGTAAAAAATTGACAAACCTCTTCTTCAAATGGTCGGCGGATATCAATCTCTGTCGGTGAACCTTGATCCTCCTCAGCCTTCTTTAGATCCTCGGGTACAGATTTCTGTCTTTTCACCTCTGGAGGAATAAAATAAGTAATCAATAGATGGATGAGAAGGAGAGATATAATTGAGTAGTTATTGCATATAACTGTTGTTTTAAATGCTCAAAGTGCAGGTGGTGTCAATAAATCCAGTCAATAAAAATTGATAACAATTATTGAATAATAGCATGATTCAATTTGCAGTTTGATGACAGAACTTGAGTTTGTTATTAGTTTCAGCATTTGCCAAAGAAATGAATCGTTAAGACTTATTTAGATTTGAACCACTCCTCTTCAAAAATATTTGCTCGCCCCTGCCAGTTGCCTGCTCTCAGGTGTGTGGAAAGGGAATGTGATGTATGGGAGTCACATGCTGTTGTGTACATATTCTCAGTAATTGCTCTCTGCGTAAATATGCATTGTGTATTGTGTGTGTTTGTGTCGTATTGACCCCCACCTGGTCTGCTCTCCACATACTGGCTGAAGGACTTGAGCTGCGTTTTCCTCACAGCAGAGTCCTTGTTGAAGACGACCGGGCTACACAACTTCTCTGTTGCTCTGCGTAGCCGCTCTGCTCGGAGCTCTTCAGTGTTATTCTGTCAAACAAAAAATTAAGACATTGAACTTATAATATTTATGATGTTGGACAAATCATTTCCAAAAGCATGAATGTAGTATAGGTGAACTTTTCTGTGATTACGGACTTAAAAACTATGTCAGGAAAGTCCTTTCTCTAGGTCTCCCCTTTTTAACTTTGACACTACTACTAGCCATTAAGATCTGCACTCAGCAGGTATTTCAGGATTTCACAGCTGCTCTGTGATTATTATGACCAAACACACACACACACACACACACACACACACACACACACACACACACACACACACACACACACACACACACACACACACACACACACACACACACACACACACACACACACACAAACATTAGTGCACATGTAGACACATTTGCACAAATATGCCTACTGACAGGCCATGAGATAAAGTAGTAGAAGTGGATATGTTAGCTACATTGTGGTTTGCTTTTTTGCAACACCTCTCAACACACCTGTACACACACACACACACACACACACACACACACACACACACACACACACACACACACACACACACTCATGAGAGAGACAAAAAGGAGGCAATTAACTTGACTTTCAACAAAACCCAGAGCCAGAAAATATATTCAAATTATGCAAAATGAGAAAAAAGCTATTGTTTTCAAAGTGAACATGTGTTAAAAAGCTACACGCTCGTTTGTCCCACTATCAAATAACGGCATGCAGAAATTCTTTGTTACCAGGCATCCCAATATGCCAAGCCGAGTGGAAAAGAAACCGACTCGGGCTAAGATTGACGTTGTGGCAAACATTAATAGGGCCGCGAAACATGTAATAAATTCGACAATTAGAGCAAACATGTTCCACCGCTTGAGACAGAGGAAGATAGTTAAGCAGGGTGTGCAAAGTGAAGGCGGCTAATAGAGACAATGTGGGCAGGGAATGAGCTGCAGATAGGGAGTTGTTACTTTAGATACAGATTATTGACTCTCAAAAACAATGTGAGCAATTAGTCTATTCTCACTTTCTTTTTGTCATTAGTTTGACAGTTCCCATCAGCCATTTAAAACTTTATGTCAAGTCAAAGCGAGGCAAATTTGCTATATACCAAATGGCCAATTAAACATTTTAAAGATATAGGGCCAGGGGTGCGAAAGCACTACTCTTTGTGTGTATGTTGACATTATGGGTACCATTAAAGAGCAGAGAGTAATTACTGACATCAGAAAAGGCAAGGGAAAAAACAGACAGGTTATACCTGATGTACTTTTACTTTGTTAGTAAAGGGGGAAAAATCTAATTATAAAAAATGATGATTGCTGAGTTCTGAAAAAAAACTGCTCTGGTGGATGTGTTTTACTTAAAAGCTTTTATCAGTAAATGGTACCATCCTCCACTTTTAGAGATTAAGCAATCATACCAGGTGTAATTATATTTAACATGTACAATAGGCATGGTTCCTTATAATGATCTTTTTTTATACACTGTACTGTGCAAAGGTTACCTAGGTAGTGCAACAAAAAGTTTGGATTTGTATTCCCTCTCTAGCCACCCCCCCTACGAATTACTCACATTACTAGACGTTTCCATGAACAGAAGTCAATTAAGTGGTAGATTATCTGAATATTTTAAGTTTGTTTTCAGGAAAACTTTAACAGTCAATAATAATTGGACATCAAAGGATTTATTGGACTAATGTTGCCGTCCTCGTCATATTTTCATGAGAAGGATTTCTCCCACATGGTAGTGTGTGGACTGGTAAAAAAGTGCAACCCCCAGCAGTATATACAATGAACTGTTGATTTAGCAAAAGAGTAGTCCCCAGGGAGACTGATTAGAACACTGAAGCTGTCATCCCAATTAATACTTATTGTTTATCTGTTGAGAATCTGATGTCCTCGCTTGACAACAGACAACACTTCCATTTCACTGGCCTTCACCTTCAAATCTAAAAATCTAACAAAAAAAAAAAACTAACTTAAAATCTCTAACTCTCTCATCGCTGTGGAAAGCTGCAGCAGTGGTGATTCAATGCTTTTGGTGTGTGTGTGAGAGACAGTGTTAATGTGCATGCAGGGGGCTGCGTGACTAATGTTGCAGTCGCATGGCCTTATCGCGTGCTACCGAGGCTGCGCATACACACAATCACTAATGAGAGGGAGCCTGTGTATGTGCGTGTTATGTTTCTGCAGGTCATTCAAACCTCCTGAAGGACTTTTGGGATACCGAATCCTCTTGGGACAACAAAGTTTATCTTTTTTTTAAAGCAATAAAGAGGCAAACTCACAAGGCTGCACATGTGACACCTCTGCATCTTTAGTTGTTGTTGTATAATTAAATTTAATTTGTTGTTCTTTAAATCATCACTTCAAAAAAGGTTATGCAATTATTGTTTAACAACTGACTTTTCAGTTGTGGGTATTTTGCAACAACCAAATTAAATACTAGTTATTATATAATGGTACATCATTCTACGTGCCAAAATGTAACTTTGCTAAAGACACACCAAACACAATTAAAGCATATTAATCATCAAATACAAAATTCTAATATCAGCAGAAAGTCCATCCACTCCACATTTCCACTGCTACCAATCTACAAAAGTAAACAACCACTTATTTACAGCAAAAATTTGTTAGTTAGTTTTGGTTTTAGTAATTTATTTGTTTACTATCTATGTCAATTTCAACCTTACTTCACTTACCTGAAACCTAAAAAGCTAGAAACGAGAGGTTAGAGCTTAAGAGGCTTCATTCTATTAAGAAAGCCATGTTATGTCAATAATAATATGTTCAAAAATGTAATTCAAAATAAAACTTTACATTCACTCATGCTTACATAAGCTACATTCATACACTGATGGCTATGGAGCTGCCATGCATGTTTCTGACTTGCTGACTCGGAAAAGTTAAGTGTTGAGAATCAAAGAAGATAAACAAAGGACTGAGTGTTCACAATTTTGGGTAAGGTGTTTCTGACCAGGTTAGGTGTCAGAAAAATTGTGATTCTACCTCTGTGAGTGTCAAGTGATGCACACACATACGCACTCCTTTGGACATAAAGGACTAAGCCTTTTAGGCTTTGAACACAAGAGGGTGTTTATGTGAATCGATGATCAAAGACACCCTGTGTCGCCATAAGCACAGAGGGTTTTACTTGTACTGACAGCCGTGCGCGCCCACACACACACACACACACACACGACATTTAAAATCAATTAAACAGATGTTGAGACTGGCCAACTGCGTTGTTAACTCAATATTCACATCAGAAGATATAAACTCATGCAGCAGCAGCAACAACCCTCTATTCCCTACCTGCTCACACACACACACACACACACACACACACACACACACACACACACACACACACACACACACACACACACACACACAACTGTAGTCATAGTCAATAGAAGGGAACTGCTACATGTTATATAGAGCATTACAATACTGGGGTGTCTGTGTCATGGCTTTAGACAGTCATATGGACATAAGGGATAAACTATGAGGTGGTCCAACAGAGTGATAAGTACACAGGGTCAGTAGGCTGACAACTGGGGATAATCGGACCTGATTGATTAGACCAACCCTGTGCAGAGAAAAGGGAGTGATAGAAATCAACAGCAATAAAAGAGAAAGAGAGATGTGGAGAAAGAGAAATGAAATATATCAAGGTGGATCTATTTGTACCTCCAGTCCTTCTGCAGGGCTGAGTGGAGAGGCAGTAGACGAGGATGAGGATGAGGTAGACGATGGGGATGAAGGAGAGGGGACTCCTCCTGGTCTGACCTCTGCCAGCTTCTTCAGGTCCACATGCTTTGTTCCTATAGAGTGTGACAAAAAAATAATGAGTACAACATTAAATGTATGATATAAACATAAAAAATCTCAACAAAAACGTAAAACAAAATTGCTCTATAGTTGTGTTTTACTGTATAGTAATGATATGAGACATTTAAAATTAACAAAACCACAGAAATTCACTTACTCACTCACACATTCACATGTGCTTAAAAAGTTAAAAAGGCAAGAAAGGGAAGATGTCTTACTTATGATTCATGTACATACACAGTACCAGGCTCAGCGATTGATAAGGAGGAGCATACACACAAAAACACACACAAGTGGGGAAAGATAAATATATATGGTGGATGTGAGACTGAGATAGGGATCTGGACTGCAAAGAGCTGCTCAGGTACTGAGTGTGTACACTGCTAGGACTATCACCATGGTAACCAAAAGGGCAAGATGGAGGGAAAGAGAAAAATGAAAGACAGGTAGAGGGAGTATTTTCAAGTGTTTGTTCTCTTAGAATCTTTTTTTTTCAAGAGAGGTGTTTCTAATTCATTTTAACTGGGTACCTAAAATACTGGAAAATAAATTCCCACTGAAATTACTTTAATTGTTTTAGTATATTGAGATTAAACCTCAAAAAAGTATATATTACCATTCTTTTTACAAATGAGATGAGTATTTCCTGTTTTTAAATAATCACTTAGTTTTGTGGTTTTAAACATAATTAACTTCACAGTGGGTTACCTACATTTAGGAATCAAAATATCTTCAAATCCATGCCAAAAAAATGTCTATTTTTCATTGTTAACTCAATTTCGTTGTTATATCTTATTCCTTGGACTCTGTCAAACCTTCATTTCTCCTCTCCTCTCGTCTCCTCTAAACCTCCCCACCTTCCCTCCCCTCCCCTCTTGTGTACAGCTTCATTTTCCAGGGACTGGTAACCACAGCTTCCCTGCCAGGCCAGACCACTGCACTGAAGAAGATGAAAGAACAGGAGGGAAAACGTTTCATGTGTCACCTCCCCCCCGTGACAAACAGACACACACACACACACGTCATGATGCACGCATACAGGCGCCAAACATAAGACACACACTCTCCTGAACTTTGTCACGAACACACACCGTAATAAATACAAAGAAACACGCTTAGATCTGTAGACATATATCATATGAGACAAAATATAAAAATATCGAAGGAGGGGAACCAGGAAAACATAAACTGATGACAAAAGTTATAAATTTAGGGAGGGGAAACATTTACAGAATTAATTATGGTATCAGCTGCTTTAGCATTACAATCACCATCTTTCAGGAGTACTGTACATAAAATTGCTTCTGTCAAAAGAACAAAAAAATAACACAAACCAACTGTGAAAAACAAATGTTACAGAGATACTGCACTTCAAAGCTGAAAGGAAACAATTGTTTGTTTTCATGTTTGTTTCTTCTGGTCCCTTGGTCTACACTCACCTATCTTACATCATCAGAAAATAAAATAAAATAAAAAAAACAAAGTAATTAGTTTACCTCTGAAGATTTTTGGCAAATGCTTTTCTGAAGATATGATTTTTTTTTTGTCTGGGGAGCCTTTTTCAGACTTTATTAATTACTACTTAAAGAAGTTTCTAATAAATGGGGGGAAAACACCACCAAAAATATATCAGGAATAAACTTATGTATAATGCAAGTTAGTTGCTCAAGAGTGAAGCACCAACAAATATAGAGCTTATGTAGCCAACAGGAAGCAGAAGTCAAAGGGGAAAAAGTTATAGAAGATAATTAGTGACTGCTGACAACATGCATTTAAGTGAGTGATTCAATGACAGAAGAAGTTGTGAGTGTGTAATAATGTGAAAAATGACCGAGTTACTCTTTGATCAGACTGCTGATGTGATTCACTGGTGACAGGTACAGCTGATAGAGGAAGGGCTGGTTTGTCTCAGCCAAGAGCTACCTTTACAAGAATTTTGTACTACTTTGTTACTAATTCAGCTAAACACAGAGACTACATGCAGAGAGCTATTATTTCAGCTTGTCTATAGTATTTTGTTACTACCGTAACCAGCACGCTGTGGTTGTGTAAGACATACTGGTAGTGTATGTAAGGATGCAGGTGACGAAGTTAAAAATGTCATATTTCTAACAATTCATGCTTACATGCAGCTGTTTTGAGAAAATACCCTCATTTGCTTGTCACTAGCAACCCTTATTTGCACTACAGTACAAACATAGTTGTCAAGTAAAACTTTGTCTTTTACTCACCTCATTCACAGACTCCACCAGAGCAATGGTGAATAGGCTACAGTGTGATTGTGTGTTATACAAAACCCCCAAAAGTACCAACAAAGCAACTGATCTTAAAAAATGACATTGTTTCTTAGAATTTTAAAACTAGATCTAATTCAGTATTGGAAATAGGACTACCGGTAAGTAAATCCAGGCAGGGATATGTCTGAAAAAGGCAAATAAGACCGTGAATCATGCAGAACTACACAGCAGCCAGTGATTTTACCCAAAGAAGACAGTTCATAGCTGGGGTTAGTAAGCATCAGGGGCCCCTGGGTGCTGGAAGTAGCTGGAAGAGGGGCCTCCAGTGGCAGTGGGTTAGTAACTGGGGCAGATGCAGACGTGGTAGCAGCAACCGTATCATCATCATAGCCGTCATCGCCACCAAAATGGAACAGCCCTTCCACATCCCTCCCCTCTTCCTCATCCTCACCCCTTTCACCATCAACACAGTCAGCCTCATGATGAGTTCTCACTCCATCCATAACATCTGCAGGTACTGAGTGAGACAGAGAAAGGAAGTATGAATGTAGAGAGTGAGTCAGGGCAGAGTAGAAAATGTAAATGGCGAAAGTGGGAGTGTAAGGGAAGAATGATGAAATTAATAAAAGAAGAAAAAAAGGGCATAATAAGAGGGGAGATCGCAGAGAAAAAAATGTTAGTTGGTGTTAACAGAGAAAATGTTAATTTAACCTCAGTCTGTGTTTAGACTAAACTTGATGAGAAATTTTGAATGCTTTCAGATTTCATGTTTCCAAAAGTGTCCCTAACATTTGGTGCACTAATGCAAACTTTTACAACTCAGTACATGTTTGTAGGGTTGTTGTGTATTACTATGTAGAGCTAATTAATAGAAACATTTCAACTAACCAATCTTGTATCTAACTGAAATAGAAGACTACTGAGCGACATAGAGGGACTTCGGGACTTTGATTGATTGGTGTCTGTCTGTTTATGTGCATGTGTTCACACATATCTAACGCACATGTTTTCACATTAGGAACAAAAGAAAAGAAGTGTTGTAGAAAGAAATGGAGACCTGTGGAGCTGGAGTTGCATGGATAACCCACCGTAGAATAAAATAAAACAATCAGTAAAAAGTGTCTTGCATTGCAAGATCCCACCTCTGCTATTTACTACTTGGTAGGGAAAGAGACCGAGAACAAAGAGAGAGGGTGAGAGAATCAAAATAACAACATTTCCTTTTTTTTCTAATTTGCTAGATGCGATGCGGAACGTGCGAGCAAGTGCCATTCCTGCGTGGCTGGCTGGGGCCTAATTAATGGGAAGCCATGGTTACAGAGTTTGGAAAGTTTATTTACAGGCACTTGGAGGGGGCAGCGAAGGCTGCATTAAAGGTGTTAAGGGGAGAGAGGGAGAAAGACAGAGAGAGAGAGAGAGATTGAGAGAGAGAGAGAGAGAGAGTGGGGGCTAGGATTAGCCGTTCTGCTCGGCAGGCCTTGTGTATCACAGCCCACAGCATTTCTCTTTTCTGCTCGCCTCCTCCTCTGCCACCCTTGTTCCATTCTTTCCTCCAACTCCATTTTTAATGAGATCGACAATTAGTTCAATTCAGAAAAGCTGAAAGAGCAAATAAATCAAGTGCTACCCTCCCTCTGCCTCGCCATCTTTCTTCAGTTGCTCTTCTCACTTCTTGCTGGTTAAGGTTTGTTAGTTTTCGCTTTGTTTGCTTATCTTTTCTCTCAACTTGAAGGGAACTCACCGCCATTCTCAGGCAATTATGTTCCTTCTGACTTTATTTGTCATTTTGTCAGTTATACCTTATGCCTCTTTGTCTGGTTACAATCAACAAGAGGCCATGTGTCAATGTTTGATAGTCTCTTCCTCTCTTCTTCATCTGTGGAACCCACAGGAAGTCATCTTTCCTTGATCCCTACTTTTATGATATCAAGCAGCTCCTTCTCTCCTCCTTCTTCTTCCCTTCTCACACTCCTCAAACTCATTCGTCTACACTCTCACCTCTCATTTCCATGCACTGCACACAATCGTCAGTACAACTAAAAGAGGGGTGTCCTGTTGAGGTATCTAAAACAAATGACTTGAGAGGGCTAATAATGGTCATTATCATAATAACCCCAATTTCTTTGGAAATTGAAAGCAGTTGGAAATGTGCATAGCAGAATTTGCAGCCCCTGCAAGCTGTTATTAGAAGTGTTTGGTATTTTGAACATAATTTGGCCACACAATGTGTTGTGTTGATTAACAATTACTGGGCGAAAGAGATGAGGGAGGAGTCACAGAGTAAATTGCTGTTCTGAGTATGAAGTTGGTGCTTTTTAGACCTACGGCCATTGTCAAATGACATTTTGTTTTTCTCTGAGGATTAGGCAGAACCCCTTTAGAGAGCATAATGGAAATGTGTGAGTCGTAGCGTGTGGGGATGAAGGAAGAAGAAGAGTATGTCGGAGCATACTAGTGTGACTTTTCTTTTGTATTACAGTTAATGTAAGTATTAGAATATTAGTGAGTTGTGTGTCCATTCTTTGCCATTATAATCAAACTCTGAAAGCATGTTCATGAGGATAAATAAAATCTAAATGAAAATGTGTAAGCCCATCAACGGTATGTGTTGATGTTTGCTGATGTGTGTGCATGTGAGGTGTGTGTTGAGGTGTGCTAACCTCCAGCATGGCTAGCCTTGCTGCCCTTGCCTCTCATGATGCTGGATGCATCCAGGCTCATGTCAGACATCTTGACTCCAGATCGAGCCTCCGCTATTAACTGCCTGGCTCGCTCTCTCAGCTGTCTCCGACGCTCTGCATCCCGCTCCTGCACACAGACAGAAATATGTGCGAGAATGGTAACAAAATAAATTGTGTAAAGTGAATAAATAAGTAATTCTTGTTCAGGTGCATGAAATGTTATGGATGTTTCCAGAGAAAAACATTGAAGAAAGAAATCATTCAGTTTCGGTGAAGCTTATCGAAACACATAAACAGTGGCTACAAATATATTATGTATTACATACCAATTAATAAATAAATACCAGAAATTGTCATCAAAGGGATAGACACACTGCATTATGGAGTTAGCAGTATATTAGTCTGGATCAACAGATGTAAACTGTAGGTAAAAGCCAAATGCCATTGCCTGACAACTTTATTTGTCATTATCCCCCCACACCCCACCAGCTGAATATTTCTGTTTTTATAATCCCTGTAACTATCTGAAACTATAACATAATCAATATGCATCTTCTACTGTTTCATGCACCATTTTCTTTTGCAGGGATTTTATTTTTTTTAATGCCAGGTCTTATAGTTCCCCCCCAACACTTTTTTGACAGTTGGACACTGTGGGTTGGCATTGCAGAAGACAAACGTGATTGGTTCAAAGAATTGCAAACAAGCAAGATAATTTTTTCCCTCTACAGCAAAAATGATAACAGGTGCATCTAGACTATACTATTAATAGTAAACTATTAGTATAGGCTTGTCTGTGATAGACTAAGACTGTAGTACACACCCAACCACAACACACACACGGTCTTGGTACTAGACAGATACAATATTGAGCAATCACCAACAGAGTAATGGCAGAAATGCCATTTTCAGGCTGACCCAATCTGATTCTACTGATAGCACAGGCCAACGCACGCACGCACGCACGCACGCACGCACGCACGCACGCACGCACGCACGCACGCACGCACGCACGCACACAATAATATTAATTTTATTATTTAAATATTATTTGGACTAGATTTGTGGCAGCCAGAGAGTAACGCATTCCAAAAGTGAATTCTAACCCTGTTTTGAATCTTGCCTGCATGATTGTGTTACAAAAACAATGGAAGTTATGAAGCATACCAAGCAACACAAACTCTTACATGACTCATAATAACCCTTTACCCTCTGAAAACTCCACCTTGCACCCCCACTCCCTCTCTCAAATATTCACAACCACATAAAACCCATGGGAGAGCAGAGCGGCATTTCTCCGTCAACAGTCTCCATCCCTGTGGTTTCCTGTTAATCAGGCTTCTCCATATTGAGGCAGAGGTTTTAGGGCTGGCCTATTGAAGCCACCTATTTATCCATTAACAAAACAAGCAGCGCCCGCTAATGAGCTACATCTCTCCATTTCCATGTCAATTGTTTGTTTGTAGCCATTGTTAAACTGGGACAATGGGGTTGTATTGTAAATGACAGCAACTCTAATGCACTGTGTGTGTGTGTGTGTGTGTAAGTGTGTGTGTGTGGGTGTGTGTGTGTGTGTGCCCAAGGGGATGCCCACAGGGAGATGGGAACACACCTTAGACTGATAAAAGAGAGAAAGACAGTGGTAAAGAATAAAGGGAGAGAGAAAAAAATGGAGGGAAAACCAAAAAAGAAATTAGTGTTGATAGTAAAAAAGTATCAAGTAGAAAAATATCAAGCATCAGAATACTATTTTCTCAACTCTCATCAAGGCCTGTTCCATGCAGCAATACATCTAATTTGGAGAAAAAAAATCTTACACCTGAATAAAACAGTTGATTAGACAAATAAGTCCTCTTGAATAATTTTCAAAATATACAAGCAAAAAAGACAAATCATATCTTAAAACAACAAAATATTTCTTCATCGTGTAAAAATACTTCACAAACATAACAAAGAAAAAGAGAAGCAGCTTCAAAGATTAATTTCATGTGTCTGACAGGATTTTAGGGGTCAAATAACTTGATCAAAGATGTTGATTAGTTTTTTGGTAGGCCAAAAATGTATATCTTATAGGCATATTGAAAATAAAAGAAAAAGATTGCAACATTGAATTGATAATATAGCCAATTTTTGTGTAATAGTGGAAAATCAATTTACGTTTATCTGACTAGAGAACCTGATGTAAACACAAAACAATTCAGGACCTAAAATTGACCCCTATGGAAGACCACTCCTCTTGTAGTTAAATGAATCGGGTACAGTTTTTTTAAAATATAAAAAAAAAATAGAAGCTTAGAAATAGGTATAAATGAGTTACAAGAAAAAAGTATGCTCTGTTATATATAGATCCCTAGTGAGCAGGATTTTATTAAATGATTACAAAATAAACACATAGGAATTTTTACTTGAGATTTTTAATGCTGATCAGAAGAGGGATGAATCAAGAGACAGATGCCTGGAATAATATCCTTATATGGTAGAAATACATCATGCACAACAATGTATTCCATCTTTGTATTTTTTATATTTCCTGTGTTTTTTCTTTAAAAATATCTTCACTTTCCTTCTCACCTCCCTCCTATGTTTTCTATGCAGTCGTCTCCCTGCTTTGAAAATGTAATATGAAAACAGTAATGTCACAGATGGCCTTCTGGCTATGGACTGGTTCTGATATCCAATCTGACCTTCACAGATATGGATATGACTACTAGTTTAAGTGTGCCTGTATGTGTGTGTCTGTGCATAGTATATGCATACAGCTTCAGCTCCCAACACACTCCAAAACAGCCATTTTGGGGACAGGAAATGGGGAAATTGACTTTTCCTAACCAGAGGCTAGGATTAACGCTACAGAAAAATGCATTTGACTAGCATCTAGCTCAGTCAGCTATAGAGCTGCTGATTAAAAAATATGAGGATATATTTGGAAGAGAGGAGAGCAAGTGTGCAAAAAGAGTTTCTTATACACTGCAAGTGCACATAAAGCCCAATCAGCTAAGAAAAAAAAATAATGTAGCAGGGCCAAGGGTCAGAACCCATAGAAGCAAGCACAAATACAACTTTCAAGACACATAAGCTGTAAAGACAGCAATGTTATCTTACACATTGTTTTCGTCTAATGTAAATCAACCGCTAGTATTCTGTTACTGTCATTTAAAGTTCTAAATAATGCTGATGTCAGCAAGGGAGCATTATCTCTGAGCATGTTTTTGGGTGCTTTAAATTTCTAGGTCTTTGTCAGACCTATTGAGATTGGACGACTGTCAGCCAACTATTACCATCCCAATTACTACGCATTGTTCCGTTGAAACAGGATATATGCCAGAACTTTTCTTATTCCTAGTGGAGACTTATAAAGCAAGTAATGATGCAATGCCACCTAGTGGACATAATGCATTAACAGAGATGATTGCGCTTGAAGTGGCGATGGAAAGCATACGTAACTGTAAAAAAACAGACAAACAAACAAACACACACAGCCCTTTATTTGGCAACACTGAAGTAACAACCAGTGAATGTAAAAGCCATAGTGCGGAACTCTGAAACACAAACCAAACTAGCTTCGTTGTTAAACGATCAAAGCCAGGATGATGCGTTTATGTCAGCTGCTGGACAGTGGGTAGCACTGCTTCAAGAACAGAAGAGACTTTTCTATCTTTTTTTCCTTTTTTAAAATAGAATTAGCAAGAACAATCATGTACTGTGGCTTCCATTGACTGCTGGGAACCTCCAGGGAAAGAGAGGCTAAACGGTTGAGTGCGAGACTGGGACACAGGGCTCCTCTGTGGGCTTGGCGTCAGGGTGAGGACCCCTCTCCGCTCTGGAAGTTCTTTTTGATCAGAGGGAGCAGGTTGTCGCTTTGGTTGCTCTTTTCTGGGCGAGGAGAAAGAGGGAGGGAGGGGACGCACCATTGGTCATGTACAGAGACCTGGCGTGGGCACAGAGTGATGCCACATGCACACACGGGAATGCACATACAATCACTATCTAAAAGGGTTTGCCAACCTCCCAGATAGCCAGCCAGTCTGGCAGCCAGTCATGCAGTTCCAGACATTTGTCATGACAGGCTAATTCACAGTCAAGAGGTGCTTTAGGTCTCTATCTTGTCCAGGCAGAGAGCAAGCACGCAAACATACAAACTCACGCATACAAACACTCGCGCGCACACACACACACGCACGCACGCACGCACGCACGCACGTACACACACACACACACACACACACACACACACGTCACATTTCGGTGTAATCACACACTTGTAAAAAACAATAAAACAATGCCAAAGGCTAAAATGATCACAAAGATGCAGATGCATGATGGATCATATAACAGATGGAGGGAGACTTTAGTCAGTGGTTAAACAGCTGGCACTTTATTTAACACTACCCTACTATAAACACCAATATACTGAAAACAGCTAGAGTACCTGCTTTTATGCTATTTATCTCTTAATATTCCAAATGATCTAATAAAACTGTACCATCTTTTATGTGACAGGGTTGAGAAATGCAGTCTTCATCTTGTAAAACACAACAAAGGCTTCTAATTTCTCTATTTGTGTATTGTCATTTCATCACAATTAGTTTAACAATAATTTAAAGATAAAACATGTTCATATTACATCTTCCAAAATACAGTAATCTATTACTTTCAAATATCCATACTGCTCAAATTTTGGTCAAGAGAGAGAGATAAAGAGGGAGGGTGAGACAGTGAGAGAAAGAGAGATAGAGATAGAGAGCTTATCGGCTAGCTCCAGACAGAGTGCGTGGATCAATGGGCCTGCGAGGCCCACAGTGATCAATGCATTTGATAAAGAATTAAAGAAGAGCCACTGTACATGGCTATCAAAGAACCAGGACATGGCCTAATTATGATTCAACGGGTGCATGCCCATGATAGGGGTCTATGTCTGTGTGTGTGTGTGTGTGTGTGTGTGTGTGTGTATGTATCATGTTGATGTGGTATGTGTTTTTAAAACCAAGCTTTAGCTTATACTTATGTGTGTACATTTTTACATCTGTGGTATGTACCTGTCAAATGACTGATAACAGTTTATATTCATATACATATATATATATATATATACATATATATATATATATATATATATATATATATATATATATATATATATATATATATATGAATGTGTATGTATATGAATATATATATATATATATATATATATGGGGCAGGCATTTCAAACTAGCAAAGCATGAAAAAAACTAAAAAAAGTTCAAAGCATGCTGTCCATGCTTTGAACTTGTCTTTATAATACTGTAGCAATAAACAATTATTTGTATACTAAATGGGTGGGAAAAGATATTAGTTCTGTTTAACTGTGGTTTCAGGTTTGAATGTTGAGCAGTCTTCCACATGTGTGTTTGTGTGTATGTGTGTATGTGTGTGTGTTTAACAAAGGACAGTTTTACAATAGACAGGTAGAACAGGAAGAGTAGAGCATGGAGGCTACTTAACACAAACGAATGTCAGAGAGGTCTGTCTATATTCTGACAGTTGAGTAAGATGGGAAGGTTTTGCCCTTTAAATAGACAGGATAATTACGGGTAAGAAAGAGAGACACAGAGAAGAAGAGAGTGAGCAAGAGAGTGGGCGGAGAGAAACATGATCTGAACTTTGTGACAGTGGGCAGCAGAAAAACACTACTAACCTGATCCTGCACAACATCCATTTATAAGCAAAAAAGGGGCAGCTACAAATTGTAGGGCCTTAAAGGGGCTCAATTATATCATAATATTCCTAGTGGCTAGTGAATGTAATTTGTAGTATTCCCCTTTTCACCATATAATTGAACCTTTTATGACAATAAAACTTTCTTTCTCATTTTTGACCATTTTCGGCTGTAGAACCTTTCTTTTGATTTTGAGATCTGCCACTTCATTTCAAATGTAGGAGCCTAGCACCAGCTTTGGTTGCTTGGCCAAAGGTTCTGCCCTAAAGCATGTATCAGGCACTAATGGCCCAGGAACTGTTAGGGTTATACTGTTATACACAAATAGTTTTGAAGCTGATTCCTTGAGTGAAAAAAAAAGAAATGGAGAATGTGGCAACAATTGTATCAACAGGTTAAGAATCAAAGCTTAAAATCCTTGAACTGTTATTTGTCTAATTTGGCTAAATGATAGCATTTCTTCAGATGCTGTGGAAGCGCAAATGCAAATGAAGGATTTAGTTGCTGACTTCCTGAGTGGAGTCTGGAACTATTTGGTCAGCAGTTAAATCAGAGATATGACAAGTTACAAAGTAACAAAAACAGCTGAACCCCATAAAGACAGCTAATTATCAAGAATTTTAAATGCACACACATATACTTCTGAACATATTTAAATATCAAATCAATGCTGAACTCAAATCACACAAAGGCAGACACATGGCCAACGTAATTAAATGTTCTACTCAAGCAAAGATAAATTCTTTGGGCATTAAGAAAGTGGTGGGATTACTGTAATTTCATATGCAATGAACATTAAAAATTCTCTCATCTGAGGACTTCAGCCTTCATATTTTATTCATACACAGTGGCTTTAAGACAAAAGACAGGGAGATTTGTGCTACAAGGACCACATAAAAATATGACACTTCCAGTCTTGTACAGTTGAATTTATTTGGTCAAACATTAGCATGAGGCATGTTATAACTTGACACACAAGAAAGAGACGCACATGTAAGTGTGGGTAAGTTTGTGTGTGTATGTGTGTGTGTGTGTGTGTGTGTGTGTGTGTGTGGTATAGCTTTTCTCCCTGATGGCTTGATCAGCTCTTGTGATGCAATTGAGAGTGTTTTTTCACTTGCTCGTTCACACACACAGACACACAGACACACAGACACGCACACACAATTTGGAGACTGCTTTTGATCTACACTTCAGCCAATTCAGCCACGACACATACCCACACACTCCATCACACACAGCACAAAGAAACTCCCCACCCAAACTATTTAGTTTCATTAGGTGCAGATTCTTCAAAAAGAATAGCGCGCGGGGGGGGGGACAGGAAGAAGAGGAGAGGAGAGAAAAGAGAGAGCTTGCAGAAGAATGAGAATGCCAAGCACATTATGAGACCTGGAGAAAAACTATTACTGCAAGGAGAAAGTTGAAAAGGAGACAGGAGGAGGAGGAGGAGGACGGCATAAAGGACAAAATGTGGACAAAAAGCAGAGTGAACAATTCCATATTTGCATTTTCAAAATAGATTTTTCCTATATTTTCTGGTGGCCTTTTGAATGTTTAAATCGAAGAGTTTTTTTTTAAACACAAGAGCCTGAACTTCTCTGGAATTAGTATTTGTATTCTGGAGTGGTAAAACCAAATGATTATAGGAATATGTTCTATTAAATACATTTAATATAAATATTGCTGAATTTTTAGTGAATAATGAAACTATTTTTGCTATAAGGATGAGAACATGCACAAGATGTTGAACACTCAAAATTCATGTTTATTTATTGTAAGCAGTTGGCCTAAATGTGCCAGGCAACATTCATCTTTCCAGCTGTCAATATTTGGATATTAAGATCACCAGCCAGGTAACAAGCAACCGTTTTTGTGTATCTTTATCTTGGAAAGTTTATGCCAAGTTCAGTTCTGATGGCTTGGGCCATTATTGACTCAAAAAAAAGAAAAAAAGAAAGATAGAAAAAAAAGAAAGAAAGACAAAAAGACAGAAAGAAAGAAATGAATGTGGTCAAGTCATGATCAGAGGACAGCAGATAGGACAAGATGACAACACCCAAAGGTCACAGCACCCCTCCATTCCAGAGAGAAGGAGAAGGAGGGATGGGGTAGAGAGGGGAAGAGGAGAGGAGGTGGTGCTCAGAGTGCTGGTCGGCAAAAATCAAACAGGACCCAATTATAGGAATCACAACGAGTCAGTGAGCAGGGGAACTCTCCTACCTGGAAAACACCAAGTCATTTATGTGCATTTTTCAATGCATACCACAAGCACAGACTCACGCACACACTTGCACATATGCATAAAGAAATGTTCAAAAGAATGCTTAAGTGCACATTTGTGTATGTATTTGTGTATCATGTGCATACAAAAATGTTCAAAAGAATGCTAAAGTGCACAGGTGCTACATACTCAAACACACGGCACACATTTTTTGCAGTGCAGTTTTGCAAAGAAATACACACAAACTTCCCCACAAACCTAGTGTGGATCCTGATAATTAGCCTGGCCAGACCGGTGTGAAATTACTATTTTCATCTGCTAATGGATGTGAAGACCTGAAGCGAACAGACAGACAGATACGCACATCTCGATTTAAATAATAACAGTGGGAAAAAACCAAAAGACTAACGAAAAAAAAAGACTAATGCTAAAATTTACAGCAATGAGGATAAAATTAAAGAATAAAGTCCTTGCCCTGGATAAAGCTAATTAATTGGATATATGGCTGCTGTGTAAGTAGGAGGAAGTAACATTATAACATTATTGGCCATCTGCAACGCAATGACTGATTGTGAAGGCTAGCTGTCAGGAGGAGGAGGAGACCACTCCATCAAGGACCACAGAGAGTAGGACAGACAGGGAAGATGGTGAGAAGTGGAAAACATGAAGCAATACAGAAACAGAAATAGAAAGCACAAGCAGAAAGAAAGGATGTAAAAAGTGAGAGAACATGGCTAAACAGGAAAAATAAATGGAAGGTAGGGTAAAAAAGAGATGGACCAAGAGAGGGAGAGAGAAAGTGACAGAGACAAGGGGGTGGGGGGGTGACTGGACCTGTGACCTTAGATGAAAGAACCAGTCACTGTGTGTTACAATTAGGGATGGCAGGAGGGAGAGCATAGGTCAAGAGAACAGGACTGCGTATACACACACACACGCACGCACGCACACGCACAATGCTTACAATATACGCACACAAAGAAAGAACCAATCTCAATACAGTGTGGGTCAACTAATGTGTTTTTTGTGAGTGTTGCATTTAGCTGACAGTTGTTATGTTTTTACTATTGCTTAAATAAGAAAATTGGTTGACCTTCTTAAAAATGTTGGCCGGGTTTAGAATACATCAAAGCTTTATCTGTGAATTTATTTCTGAATTTTGAGGGCTGAAAAGCATATATATATTTTTTTTTTTTTACAGAAGATTGATCCTCTATTGCCAAGTCTCACTCACTGCTGCCCAGTAGTTATGGTAGAATAAAAGTTTATCATCTAATTGGAGGTTTAGGTTCATTATATACAGTATGTATATAAATTGCAGGGAAGATTTCCAGGGAACCTGCAACACCTGACTCCTAAAATGATTCATATAGTCCAATATAACTTGTCACAATAAAATAATCAGTGCTGCAGCTAAAGTAATTTTTTTTAATTTAAAACTTATCTAATTTTTGTTCCAACAATGCAAAAATGTATTATACATAGAAAAGTACTAATGCACAATCCCTGATTAGCACAGCCTTAAGCAAGACATGATTTATAAATTATTTTTTATAAATTTAATTTATAAAAACAAAAACAAAACAAAACAGAATAGCTGATTTGTGCTTTGAAGGCTACTCTTCTAACAGCTAATGTGTCCCCCTCCTCTTCCTCTGCCCAAATCATTCGGTTGCTCCCATATTAGCCACTTCCCTAGAAGAATGAAGCCTGCTTTAATTAAATTAAATTATACCTTATGCATGCTAAACAGCAAAGCACCTACTTAGACGGATGGGGATTTAAATGGGAAAGGCTTGGGCCTCTCCAGCTGATAACATGGACACACACACACACACACACGCACACGTGCTAATCAAAACAAGACATCAAGTAATCTAATCTGAATCACTAACAATTATCAGCACATTGGCCTCAGGGCCAGTCGTATTCCTTTGATCAATGTTTTCTATTAAAAAAAGTGTAAACAATTCAATATCTCCCTCCTTCCCTTATGCGAGAGAGCGAGAGAGAGAGAGAGAGAGAGAGAGAGAGAGTGTGTGTGTAGGGTGTGTGCATGTGAGAAAATAAGTAGGTTATTAACCAATTGTCCTTGGAAATGAGTAAGGAAATCAGGAGGGAGAGAGAAAGAAAGAAGAACATAGGGGTGGGTCTTGCTACTTTAAGGAGCTAATCTAAGTGAAGTCAGCCATTTTGCCGCACAACAAGGGACAGTAGAGTGGAGGACCTTTTTTTCGTCACTTAGGAAATATATCAGCACAGCAACTGCTTTGAAAAACTCTTTTAATTTGCTTTCTTCCTCTGAAGACTTTTAACAGCACCAGTCCTTGGAAGGTCCTAATTTTTTCCCTCTCAGATTATGTCAAAACGGTTAGCTCTGTGGCCTACACACAGACAAACACCGTCATCACGCTCATATGCATAAGTGTGTGCACACGCCCCACACACACACACACACACACACACACACACACAAACACACAACAACCACACACACACTTTAAAAAACATCTAATTCAAGGGCAAATTTCTCTTTAAGGATTCAGGCAGCAAATGCAGGGGCTTGCGGCTGCTGCCTTTTAGATATTTCATTACCAAAAGGTATTTATTTCATTTTACCCTCCCCTTGTCGTCACTATTCTCACAAGGCCGTATTTTTTCTTAGCGCCCCCCCTATGCTTTCCTTGAAACTTTTGAGAACGTCACTGAGGTTTTGACCACAGTGCTTTCGCGGGGTAACTCCTGGTCCATCTGTGCCCCCCTCCCCTCCCAGTGTATTATGTTCAGTGGAGCATGCTAGGTTCAGAGCTGGCAATTTCACTCATGTCTTCTCTAGTGTAGTTTGCTCCGGTACAGTGACTCACCCCCCCCTTTTACCATGAATGTACTTTTGCTGACAGGTGTTTGTGTACAACATTTGCTCAGTGTTCAGGGGAATTGACAGGGGCAGCAAATTTGGTCAGGATGTCATAAAAATTGTGCAAAGTCAAGGTGACCAAAGCGGGAGACTCAGAGAGAGAGAGAGAGAGAGAGAGAGAAAGAGAGAGAGAGAGAGAGAGAGAGAGAGAGAGAGAGGGAGAGAGAAGGGAGTAAAGTCCATCCACATTTCGTTTTTTTCTTACTGACATGTTCAGCGTTTGAAGTTCAGTAGTCCTCAAGGGAGTCTGAGCAGAAGTTAATGAGGAAAAGTCTGTTCTCCTTCTCACAGCCTTCTCATAAAGTGTTCACCAAAGTGAAGTGGCAGAGGATGAGACATTTTGGACAGGCTTTTCCACTATTTTGCAAGTGTAGCGAGCAGCAAATACAAAACTGGGGAAGTGACACGAGGGTGTTGAAGAGGCTGTTGGTCACTCTAGTGGCAGTTCCTGCACATTCAAGTGACGCTATAAACACTTCTGTGCACAGAGCAAAGTGGTCAGACAGATCTGACCTCTCTGCAGAACACTGAAGACACAAACTGACCTAAACTGGGACTGAAATAGATACTTCTCTGGGTCAGAATTCCATCCCAAGTCTCTTCAAATTAGCATGAGCTTTGTTACATGTGAAATCCAAACTGTGTGCACAACAAAATTAATTTAGTTATTAATGCATGCACACACCCATTAATGTGTAGTTTCAATAATATGATACGGATGGAACCCCATAGTTGCATGTGATGTAGCGTGCATACGTAATTTTTGCATGCATGTGACAACAGGCCCGCACACTTTGACTCACATCGCAGACGTTTGTGGCCCTGTTTGGTGCAGTGAGAGCCAAGCTGGGGACATTTTTATTGCCGGCCTTCATCGCAGCATCTCTGCGGGCCTGCTCCAGGAGGACTCTGGCTCTCTCCTTCAGTTCCTCTTGACGAGATAGCAACTTCTGGGAGACAAGATAGGGAAAAAGAGTGTGATAACTGAAATAATGCTAATGACAATAACCAGGACCAGGTGCAGTTTACTTAAATACATTGTAAATAAGTTATCTTTTGTTCACTTAACACATATTCTGTAAGCACACATAAATGGATTGATTGTTGGCTATGAGAAATAAGTCAATTTAGATGTCACCTCTTCTATTGACTTTAACTTATTTTCACTTTTCAGATCTGTTCAAAATTGAAGCACCTTGTCATTCCAATTATTTTATTCAGTGGTTCAGAAGCAACTTTTACAACAGTGTTTTTATTCAAATGTATCAAAATTGTAAAGCAGATATTGTGAAATATGCAAAAAGAAAATGTGAATTGACGCCTTTTTCCATCGTTCATTCATTGTTTTGCAATTATTGGGAAAGGGAAAGTTTACTGTGAGCTTGCTTCTTTGTATTTGCCAGTCTTTTGCTTCTGTTAATCTTGATAGACTGTTATAGACTGACTGTATCTTTGCCATTTTTCATAAAAAAAATTGCATTGATGTTCACTTTTAATAACTATCATCGATACACCCCCTCCAAGTGTAACAAATGTTTATGTGAATTTTAGGGTTTTTTTTGTAATTTCTGGCATTTCTGTCAAAGTATTTATTTTGCAAATCTTTTTTTTTATATGCAAAGAAGAAATGGTGGATAGAAGCAGCACTCTGTCCCTGCTGGACTGCTAAAATCACTATTTCTTCCTTGTAAGCATATGGTGGGAAAAGCTAATAGTGACTCTAGAAATATAAAGCATCTTGTTATATAATTCGTCCACAGTCTACTTCTCTCATTAAAAATGTACTCACCTTCTCAGCTGGAGGACTTGATACAGGGACAGGCGTTGGCTCCTTTGAAAATAGAAAATGAGATAAAAGTGTCTCCTGATGTAAAAAAAATTACAGACATGTTAATCATGTATATTAGCTGACCTATTTCTTAAAAAAAGAGAGGCATTATGGGGCCCGCCTGCTACAAGCTGGGCTAACAACCCTGATTGAGTCCTGTAATGTGGAGAGCATGACGGCTTCGACCAGTAAGCAAAACACAAAACTAGCCTTGAATTTGATTTGCAATGCAATCCTGGATAAATTATAAGAAGGTGCATACAGGGCAAACAGGGATTTTACGTTTGACATAGACAGATAAATATTGCCACCAAGCTGTTCATAACAACGAAACATGTTTATCCTTTCAACAAGTTGAATCTGCCCTGGGTGCAGGCGGGGAAGCGTCCCACTAGCTAGATAACAGCAGATCAAAATGGGGTGTCATCACAGTCATAACCCCCCCAGCTGTCCCCCCGCCAGCCTCGTGACCTTTCGACTTGTAAACAGGAAGCGGTAATCTGGGGTTAACCAACGCAGGCAGCAAAGTATTCAGTATGTGCACATGTGAGCACACACTATACAGGTGTGTGTATGTGTGTGTTTGTGTGTGTGTGAGAGAGAGAGAGAAAGAGAGAGACGAGATGAGGTGTGCTCTGTGCAAAGTGTCGCTACGCCTGAGCAGTCACGGTGCCAACTGCCATCAACTGAAGGGATGAGAAATATAATGAAAAATATAATGAAATGTCAAAGCAGGGGGTTCTCCTGGGTGCCTTCTATTGTCGCCACATGTTAAGGGCCCGGCCTTGATGTGTCTGGGTCTCGAGACAGGCGGCGACAACATCTAATGCAGAACGGGTGAATTTCGGTATGGTCATCTCCGCAATGGCATCAACGAGGTCGGGATTTTAAGATTAGCAAGTGCCAGGAGGGAATGGTTGTTCGCTGCTTCCTCTGTCTTATGACTGATGTAGCTGTGAAAGTTCCCATCAAAGCAAGGGTGCAAGGATAAAAAACCTGTCCATTTAGGGCCCATGCAAGTAAACGCTGACAGAATCCTAATACCTGACTTAAGTAGCCAGATGAGAATTAGTGAACAACTTACAACCTGATCCAAAGGTGGTTTAATGTATAGGATTCATAATTTGCTGTGTTTATTCTCCTATAACTCATAAAGAACATATTTAACATTTAAAACCGAACGAACACAGTTCTGTGCCTAGATCCTTGCAGTAGGAGTCTCTAGATGTGTGGCATTGCTTCTCAAAACAGACGATTTAAAAAAAAAAATTAAGAAGCATCAAAAATGAAAGCATTTTAAATAAGTTATACCCATTTACAACTATTCTCAAATGGTACTATAATCAAAACAGTTACTTTTCTTTTTCTTTTTTTTTCTTTTCGTTACTTATAATTCATATTTATATATACCTGTATATACCTGTATATATCTGTATATTGTTTTTTAATTTAATTTTTTTAATTTTTCTTTTCCTTTTTAAATTTTTAAAAACATTTTTGTAACTTTTCTAACTGCTGCTGTAGCACTGTAAATTTCCCCACTGTGGGACAATAAAGGAGCTATTTAATCTAATCTAATCTAATCTTTTCGATTTTGGCCCATTATCTGTAAAAAATATTTTTTTTAATTAAAAAAGGGGGGTCCCTTAACCATCTCAGACTTTTCCATGAATTTATTTGAAATGTTGTTTAAGTAGCAGAAATCATCTCAATAGAGATTTACATCTTCTCAGTTTTCTTGTCTGTCTAATTAATATAATTGATCCTCTTCTCTGTTTGGCTGTGAAGGGAGTTGGGCACTTTTAATGTCACAACTTCATAGAATGATGGCTGATGGTTTATTTCAAGGCACTGTTTCTGAAAAGAGTCTGTTTGCATTTCTTTGTGGAAAGAAAATTTGTGTGTTTATATAAAACCTAGACCTTTTTATCATTAAAAGTAGCAAATCTCACTTTCTATGACACGGAATCTTTAGGATTTTCTTTCACACCTATCTTAAAGTGTTTCTCTGTAGCACTTTAATATAGCAGTAGACTGTTGTGATGTGGTATTTAGAATTGCTTGCATATAATGGTGTTATTGTCTGGACGTTTACCTGTTTCAGCGGGAGATCTGTGTGGGTGACTGGTAGGCAGCTGGTGTCTGAGACAGGCTCAGACTCGGAGTGACGCAGACTGGCCCTCTTCTTCTTGATGAGGTCAGCATCCCTGTTATAGGAGAAGCCCAGTTTCTGATGTGGAGGAGAGGAGGGGGAAGAGGCCCCTCTCCTGATGGGGGACCCTGGCTCCATACCTCCCTCTCTTCTTTGCTCTCCCACTTCATCATTCTGCTGTTTTCCCGTCCCCATCTCTCCATCTACCCTCTGTGTTAATTCGCTAAGGTCTAATGTGTTGGCTTTTAGAAGATTCTGCCTGTCCTCAAAGTCTGACAGCGTTATGTGGGTTGAGTCTGTTGAGAAGGCACCTATTGCCATGCGTGGTGATGGGACAGGAGTTGAGGGTTGCAAAGGCCCTGCTGTTGGCAAGCTGGAATAAACTGCTCCCACTTCTGCCTTCCAACCTGGCTCCACCAATTCTTGCTCGCTGCCTTTAGTGCCATTAGATTCGGTATTATCGCCAGCAGCAGATGGAACAGGGAACGAGTTCCCCTGGCGGGGCTGCGTGTCATTGAGCTCAGCGTAGAATTTATCCTGGCCTATGGAGGCATTTGTATCTGTTTCAAAGTCGCCCACCTTGTAGGTGCTGCGGCTGCTGTTGGCCTCAATCTGCACCACGTTGAGCTCCTCACCAGAGAAGTGGGCCCGGATCTGGTACAGGTAGGTCATTACTGTGAGCTTGTCAGGAATAGCCAGCAGCACCATGTCAGATGGCTCCAGAAGACGGGAGATGCCCAGGCTTGCAAACACATCATATGCCTGCCCCCCCCCCCAAAAAAAAAGAAATGTGAACAAACTTTCACTGTTATGTTCTCAATAAAGTTGGATATAGGAAAGAATATGCAGAAATTACATCACGTATTCAGGGGGATAGAAGGGGGACAACAGCTGTTGAGAGAGAGGAAATCTTTCTGGTGTCAGTTGTATTTCGTTCTTGGTGCATTGCATGTATGATCCATATGTGTATGTGCCCACATGTGGTTGTGCGTGAGAGACACCTTTGGCATGACTGCTGACAGGTCACGTCAGGGATGGTTGTCCCTGATAAGAGACGCAGATACCCCAAGGCAGAGCGCTTAATCCCGGTGTGTGTGTGTTTGTGTGTGAGTGTGTACGTGTGTCCTTATCGCCCTCCTACATCAACCTGCCCATGCTCTCCGTCACGCGTGTAATTGGTCTGATTAGAGTCTGATGAGAAAATACAGGTTTGATTATCAAGCGACACACAAAACCCAATCCCCATCACCAGATACACTGAGACTGAGAGAGAGAGAAGGCATTATCGTAGCCAATGACAGGTAAATAAATAGATTAACGGCGCAAACACAGACACTACCGCCGCTCACACACACACACACACACACACACACACACACGCACACACACACCTACACATACCTCTCTTAGGTATCGCAGCTTGTATCTGGCCTGCTTGATAGTGTTGATCTAATTCCAACCTGCTGCCGCTCTTATTTGTTTCACTGGCTCTGCAGATCTCCTCAGTCTATCAATCTCTCTTTTCCTCCACCTTCCCATCTGATCTTCAGGCCCTTTTTTCCACTTTCTTGTTTAAATAAAAAACCTTTAGTTTCCCTAATGATTGTTTTGAATAACCTGTCTGCTCTGCTTAAATATAAGCCCTTGTCTATCTTCCAATGCAATTTTAATTTACCTAGAGATTATTCACATATGATTCTGTTTTCATTTGGAATTTTTGTAGTAAGCTACTGTTTAACTTACAGGGCATAAGACAGTACTTACCTTTATTTAAAAATCAATTCATATCTGACTTTCTATAATATGGGACCTTTAATGATGAATTGAGATAGCTAATCAGAGTTACTTAAAGAAAAGTATTTCTTAGAGAGTATATTTGTTTGAGCACCAAAGAGTATAATGTGTGCCTGTAGTAGAAAATATAATAGAAAATTAACAGCACCTACACTGCTTGTGCCCACAACTTAGCTACACATCTAATATAGCTATGTGTAGCTATATTAGATGTGAAAGTAGCTGATGTCAAACACAGTTTCTCTAGATTTTTCAGCACTCCAATAATTTAATGATTTATAAATTATTAAGAATGTAATCAGAAGAAAAATAAATAATAAAATAATCATTAGTTGCAGTTAGTTTAGTTTAGTTTCACAACCTCTTAAAAATTAATTGAACATACCCTGCAAAGTGAACTAATAATGTTTACTATGTAGCCAACAAGGACAGCTCAGATTCTTCCAGTTACAAACCCTGTTCAATGTACTTCACTTTATTTCCCCAACTATGTTTGTTTCTATCAGAGATGGCAAGAACTGGAGACACGAAAACAGAAGGAAAGAAATGGAGAATAAAAAAGCTGTGCATTTACCTGTGATTTTTCTCAATTTACAATCAATTATTGTCTTTTGTTATGAAGATTTTTTTTCTTCAATTTTTTCCCACTTTCACCTCTTTTGTCCCATTCTCTTGATGGAAAGGGTAACAATGGGTGGAACATCTATACTTGTACTGGGAAATGAGATGCATGTGAGTGTGTGTATGTGTTTGCCTGCAAAGGCAAGGAATGAAGAAAGAGATGATGGCGGGAAAAAAGAAAAGTGAGAACAGAGGGTTGAAACAAAGGACATTGCCTTTACAGCAAGCCTGTTTAAGTCCCCCCTCCTTCCCATAGCAGGGACAGAGTGTCAGGGAAAAAAAAGAAAGAGAAAAGAAAGAAAAAGAATATGGGGAATAAGAGGGCCTGATTGGGTTTCTAACACGTATTCAGGGGAGCAAAGTGTGCTTGTATTGTTCCCTTTTGCCCAGGGTAGCCTGTGAAAGAGCGCGACAACTTCGCTGCTCAATAGGGACAGAATGAAAGAATGAGAGAGAGAAAAGAGTGAGACTGGGAGAAAGTGAGAGCTGTACGAGGAGGAAGGGGGGAGAAAGGCTCCCAAACTGGGTTTTGTTTCAGGGTCGATGTTAGTCTTGACATCTGCTACAGTCTTTTTAACCTCCATGTCATGCTTTATTCTTTCTATATCTTCTCAGATAGCTTTACAAGAATCGAAGATGTTATACTGAGACATTGATGACTATTAAGGCAAGACCCTTTCTATTTAGATGGAATGTTTCTGAGGTAGCCTTGACCATTTGCGATTCAAGTCCACACAATTTAACCGAAAATTATGTATCACCTAAAAGTAAACCAGTAATGGTGTTTTTGTTCTCTTTTACAAACCTATTTTCATAAAATAATCTATTGATTTCGCAACCATTTTTTAATTCTATTGAGTCATTTCCATTTATTATTTAATTTTGTTATTTATTGTTATATCTATTTTCTATGCTATTTTGTAACAACGTTAAGTCTGGTGATTCACAAAAAGATTATGGTTATGATTATTATTACACTACCACACACAAATAATTATATATTATCATGTAGTACTTATTACTACTACTTAGTAGAAATTTGATCTTTTATCACCTAAAAATTTAACTTCATTGAGCAGAACATCCTGCTGTATGTATGTATGCTTCCCAGCTAGGAAATAAATAATAATGCAATAGCTTTATAGTGTGTGTTATATTATAGACCTAACTACAGTTATTAGTTGCAAGCAAATTATACAGTATATTTATTTGTTTTATATACAATTACAGTGACAATGCAAATTAATAGATGTTCCTGCAAATGTTTATTTTCTCACCATGAATTCTAATTAATTTAAAATGAACAATATGTGCCACGGTCTCTGCTTAGTTTTCACAGACGGTTCAATGTGTTAGCTGTTCTCCGCATAGATATAATATATTCCTCTCCTGCCACAGACCTAGTGTGTCATTTCTTTACTTTACCTCTTTATAAAAGCACTAAATGGGAGAGAATATAAAGATTCAGAAATTATTCCAACCAGATAAAAATGTATCGCTATCACACTATCACTATATAAATACTATCAAAAGTATTTGTATAGACAGAAGAAGTAAACCTAAGAAGACTTGTTTGTGGTAATGCATGATAGTAAAAACACAGTTTATTGCAATCAATTTGTTAATTTATGTTATATTGTAAACATTAACAGTTATATAAAATGTGAATGGTTAATAACATTTATAGGGCGCCTTTTAAGGAGCCTCCTTTATAAGGAGCTTTTATAGCTCAACACTGATTAGAACTACATTTTTGTCCAACAAGTATTTAAGAAAATATGTATTGTTCCTTACTTTCCATCACCCAACTGACAAAAGCTGTGGGTCTGGACCACATGTCATGATGGTCTGCCCCAGGCCGCTGCTAAACACTCCCCCTCATTTCCCTCTCAGTGACTGACAGCTATCTATCGTTGTCAATCAACTCCCCCCTCCTCTCGGCTCAACCCTTCACAGTGGTGCTCAGGGCGCTTCAGTCGGCTGCTACACTATCAGATGGCATGACAAATGACTTCTCCTTGGCCTCATCTCACACACAGACACACACACACACACACACACACACACACACACACACACACACACACACACACACACACACACACACACACACACACACACACACACACACACACACACACACACAACACACATGCAAGCACACAAAGAAAAAAGAAGCGGTCCAAACATGTACATGCAAAAATCCTCAAACAGAGGTGTGATACATGAGACACTCTTCCACAAAATAAGATATCTATTGATAATTAATCAATTTAGAGACTGTAATTCTCCTAAATATTTAATTGTCTCTTTTTTCTACCTACCCCCAAAATTGATTATCCTTATCTGTCATAATTCAGCACAGTCCGACCTCAGTGCAAGGAGAGACCGGTGTTTTAATGTAGTTCTGTTCCTGCTGTCCACTCAATAAATCCTTTATATTCAAATAACTCATAATGTGATCATACTTACATTATAATGATAATATAAATAGAACAAATGAAAAAGGCAAAGTCTAATTCAACTTGAAAGGCAGAAATCTCTGTCTGTCTATATTTAGAGTTGTATGTATCTCCTTTATATTTGGCAAATATATTGATTGGGACCTGAGTAAGTGCAGTGTTAAATTTGGTGTATTTTTTGTACACAACAATGTCTAATATCAATAAACATTTCTATTAAATAACCATTGAACAAAAAAGATGTGATCAACTTGAGGTTCAGGGTTCTGTGACTGTATGTCACCCTATGGTCACAGTGAGTCAGAGATAAGTATGTTTACCCATTGACCTCTAAAAACAAAAAAGTAACTGAAGTTGCTTGAATGAGCTTTTCTCAAGAAATAGCGAAAGAAATTAGGCTTTTGTAATGATCTTATTTCATGATGCTGGATTTTAGGCTTTAAAGTTTACACAGCGTTTAAGGACATTTTCAGAAATATTGATTTATTGATACCCTTGGAAAAGAAGAACATGGCTTCCTTAATGTGACTCAATAAAATTCAACCTGACAAGGACTAGACACCAACTGGGAACACCATTCTTGAGATTTTCTCTGGTCGGGCATATTTCCCAGCTTTGTTCATATATCTGTATATCCCCATTTTTGATGGAGGGATGTGTGTCAGTGACACTGTGACAGTGTGTCTTGTCCATGAACTCCTGCATCTTGCTTGGTTACATTTACAAGAGCAGCTTGTGTAGATCTTTATACAAAGCTGGTCGCAGCTTGCTGGGTACAGTGCTGCAACTATTCTCCAGCTATCACCTTCTCCGCCATATTTCATAATATTCCTTATATCTAACCAATTTCTTCAGGGCTACTTGAGCACCTGGAGGAGGGGTGAGGGGCAGTTAACAGATATGGGATTGGGTTTCTCCCTCTCCCTCCACTGTGGCTATTGTCAACAGGGTAGCATTCATGCCTAACAGGGCCACCAGAGGTTATCGCTGAGCCGGAGTGTGTATGAGAAGAGGAAATCAAGCTACAGGAACCCGACGCATATCGTTCTGTGTAGGCCTTAGGGGCCAGAGAGGGGACAGGGCATCTGTGTGTAAAAGGTGTGTGTAATAACAGGGCAAAAAAACACCTCTGTGCATTTGTGTGTACAGAAAAATGTGTGCGCTATGAGCCAGAGGGACTGAGGGAAATAATGATGTGAACAAGTCTGCACCTCGAACTATGAACATGCAGATATGATGACACAGGGCATATATACAGAGGAAATAGTAAAAGGTGTTTGTGTGCATTAGATTGATGAAGAGAATGGGTTATTCATTTGAGCTTTATAGTATGTGCATGAGGAGACGAGAGACCAAAGTGCCTGCAGTCCTCAAGCAAACATGGATTACAGTTGCTGCACACCAATAAACACATCTATAACCACTGCTGCAGACTGTTTTTACACACATGTACAAACAAAACATTCTACACTCTAATCAACACAAGACAATTCTACACTCTAATCACATACACACACACAGGCTGTTCAGTAAGCTCCCAGCAGGCAGGTGAGTTAAGATAACATCTCTCCTCTCCCAGGTGGCTAAGTTATGCTTTGGACACACATAGCCACTTCCACACATCACAGCAGGGGGGGACGTCTCAAGTAAATTGTCATTATACAATTTGTAATGTAGTACATAAGTGTAACTGTGAGTGAGCACGCACACACACACACACACACACACACACACACACACACACACACACACACACACACACACACACACACACACACACACACACACACACACAGGGATTCATGGCAGATCTCTAAATAAGGCCAAATGGAGATGTGGATAGGAGGGAGCTAAGTGTTGTGAAGGGCCCAGCGGTGGCTGCGTCTTACCTTTTTGTTGTTTTCTTTAATATCCTGAGGATTGAGTGACTTGTAGTCTCTGAAAGAAAAGTGGGGAGAGTCAGGGAGGAGGGCAGCAGAGAAAAAAAAAGTGAGAGAGAGAAAATGAAAGACAGAGAGATAGCAGAGAAAGAAGTGTGTTTAAATATGTATCACATGTAATGGCATTAGAACTGTAACATGCAATTTCATAGCAGTGCAATCAACACAACTAATAGAGTGGAAAATATGTAAAAATAACACACACAGGAAAGCAATAGCACAACACACACACACACGCGCGCGCGCGCGCATGCAGACACACACATTTGATAAATTATCTTCCTGCAGATTTTTTATTTGTTGGGACACTAAATATTTACAGAATTTAAGGAAACACACACACACACATAGAATGACAAAGCACACCCAAGAACAATGAGATTAGCTTTGGTGGCTAACAAGCAACAGACAGACAAAAATTATGTATACAAGGAAACGGCATGATGACAGGTTAACAGTGTGTGAGCAAATATGATGCAAAGGTACCAAATGAGAAGAAAAACCTTCATCTAATGTAAACAAACAAGGCTTAAAAGTTGCACTTAAGTTTCTTTCGAAGGATGTCAACATTCTAGTTTAAACCATGATTTGGCTCATGGTCTTATTTTGAGACGTTATATCATCCTAAACAGTCTCTCAGTGTGTGTCTCATACATTGTATCGGGTCTGAAGTGATGCAGTAGGGCACAGAAGGCCAGCCCATTCCTCCAGGAGGTGGTGAAGTTGGTGATCTTCACACCACGGTAGTTCTTAGTGACCTCGCGGCACCAGGCCAGAAGAGATTGGCTGGCGTTGGGCTTTCCTCCCAGAACTGGGCTTGGGATGGGGCTGGGCTGCAGACACACACACACACACACACACACACACACACACACACACACAGTCGAATGAAGGAAGAAAGAGAGTTTTCGAATGTATTTGTTTAAAATTATTAGGCAATATTTAAAATCTAGTATTACTATTACTGTGCATAGCTCTTCATAGATTGTAAAAGTATCGATGACGAGTGACTTTGGAAAGGTGCATCACTTTCTGAGAAAAGTTTACATTAGAATTAAAATAACTGGTGTTTTTTTAGATATTTTGCACCTGTGCTTAAAACTGTTTACATTATTTTGTAATAAAGACTTTGTAAATCATAACCCTGTATAAGTCCACATTGCCAACCCCAATCCACTTAATCAGAACTCACTTTGTTATTTATCAAAAAGAAAAAATAAGGTTTTCCTTAGCGACCTCTCCCATCCAAATAGCTTTTCAGTATGTGTTAGCATGCTGACATAATGAGCCGGCCAGCCAGCTCACCCGTGCACACACGCACTAATATTAAAGGGTCATTTACAAAGCAGCATATGACCATGGATAATGTGAACATCTTATTATTTAGCTACGCCTTTGAAGTCTTATCTGGGTTGAACGTGTTCACTATTAGCAGCCTTTTTCTCTCCAACTCCAAATCTCACAAATCCTTGGTGGTATGGAGACACTGGTCCTCCGCTAACAACCAGCAAAACCAGTGCTATTCTGAATATTCTGGTTATGGGGGAACAGATATGGGGTAATTCTCTGATTGTTTTTGAAGAGTTTGGTTAGAAATGTAACAAATGTCACTGAAATTTGATTTTATACATTGAAGGACAGTGAACAAAATGTTGAATGAAATGTGTCCAAAAGTATATATGTCTCGAATACTGTTGTATACTAGACAATAGCATTAATATATTACTATGAAGTGTGTAAAGCCTTTAAAAGGCTTGACAATATGCTACTTTCAAATTCTGATAGATTAGAACATTTATGTTATGATAGAGTAGTTTTATTAAATTTCAAGTTTTTATGAGATGCAGCTTTACAGAGCCAAAGAATTAATAGATCCTATGAATAAACTAAGTCCTACAGTAAATCTACCATGTCCAGTCTCTGCAATATTCAAACTTGACAATGACAGTTCAATGGTTTAGTAAAAGTTCAAAGTCAATACTTTAATAGTAGTTAAAATTGAATGAAAGGGATGTTCATTTCACAAACGTTTATAATTGACTACGAGACCAGAACGAGTAGACCCGTTTTTTAAAACACACCGTCAAGGCTTGGAGAAAAGACATCTCACCACAATGTGACTCACTGAGCCGCAGCTCTATAACAAGGTTAGTGGTGGCCAAATAACCCCCTCTGTTGATCTCTTTCTGCTATTGCAAGCACAAGAAGAGACTCGGAAATACTTATCTTGCCAAATTTTATCAGACTAGAACCCATGTCAACATTCTTTTTTGGGAGCATAGAATAGACCAAGTAGAGACAAAAAGAAAACAAAACATTTTAAACAATTGAAAATGGTTTGAGGACATCACGAAAAGAGAGAAATGTGTTCACACTTCTACATCTCACCAATTTTGGAATTATTTTTCATATTTAAATTTAACCCTTTAGATATTGAGCTGTCCTTAATGTTTGATTGATTTTAAGACACCAACATTTTAATTGCATATCGAAAAGACACTAACCAGCGGTGGTCTTAGAGGAGCTGGATGTCTCTTGCCCTTGTATTGTAGTAGTTTAACCTATGACCGTGAGCCTGGATCCCACTGAGATGCCACAAGGGCCAAGATGAAAGAGACTGGAGGCCATCTGTAATAGCAACTCCTAACCTTTGTATCAACCAGTGTGTGTGCTTGTGAGAGTCATGCAGGCCCCCACGGCAGTCTCAGTACAAGGGGATGGTAGTGGAAGCTTGAGGGGCGAACACTTGACATTTCCAGCTCATCTTCAAAAGAGGACCTTAACCTTTCCTCACAGCTTCTCCAGACATGTTTTATGTGGCCTCAACAATGCTTGCATGCCACCCAAACAAATGAATAGGGGAAAAAATATAGAGAAGAATAGAGGGGAAAAATATAAAAAGTAGGACAGGCATAAAACTGATTATCACAAGGAGTGAGAAGGAGTGTTTAAGGTAAACAAGGAATTGAATTGTCTTTTCAACCCTATCATGTCATCTAACATAAATAGTTTGCTGATAACTTGCTGCCAACATATTGTTGTGATTAAGACTAAAGTATTATATACTGGACTAATCTTGCATCTGTCTCCTGATTTGGTGACAGTTTTTGTGTTTGTATTTGTAAAAGTGTGTGTATGCTGACTTTCAGTGTGGTCTTCCTCCAGGCCTTCTGCTTATTCAAGAGACGGTTGAAGTAGCTGTCTAATTTGAGCACTATAATAACCTGGGATTAGACACCAGGTGCTATTAAAGCAATTAGACACACAGAACACTCCAGTGCCGCAGACCCTGTACCCTAGCTGGAAAACACACACACACACATCTGGGGAAAACAAAACGAACATTAGCCAGCAGGACAGGCTCTTATACGCACACACAAACACAAATACATATACAAATGTCTGAGCCAAATAAACAGTTGCACTTAAAAACTAAAGTAAAAAAAAACAATATAAATTGACCAGCTTGGGTGTTTTAAAACTGGTTTAACCAAGCTAATGTGTCATTCTGCAGATGCTTCTATGAGACTCTGCATCCTTTTCTACTTTCCTGACAAAGCAAATTTTAGCAGCGACATGGTATTAATTCAGCAACAGTAGCAGTGGCCTCACACTTGTAACAACCACAACTGATATAATTTTCTCAATCCCTAGCCAAGACCGTTTCATTATGCTCCTTACTGATAAAGGTCTATAAAGGTCTACATGCTCAAGCTTTTATATCCATCAAATATGGAACAAATACCATATCTTGCTTCGCAGTAACCAACCTAAAGACACAAACATATGAGTCAAATTTTTACTAAGCAGAAATAAAGCAGAAATACAGCGCGACTTATCAAACATTTTACTGTGTTGCCTGAAGGAAGGTGTGCACATGAATGTATTGTGTGTGTGTGTGTGTGTGTGTGTGAGTGTTTATGTGTTTGTCTTTTATCTGTCTGTGTAAATAACACTGGATGTGTGTGTGCAACACTGACACAGCCATGTAGCTAGCTTGGCTCGAGGGTAGGATTAGCGGGGAGCATTGCCTCGGCCCACAAACATTCCATATTAAAAAAATGAAAAGGCAACCTTCATTACTATCAGTGGCACATAACCTCCCCTCCTCCTCCTCCTCTGCTACCATTATACACAGCTCTAACAGCCTGGGCGAAAAATACAAGCCACTGACAAGAGATTCCATTATTCCTGATGCCTCAGTGTCAACAACATACATCAGATGGGGCAAAAAAGAAGAAAATGGAGGGGAAAGGGATGTGAGAGAGAGAGAGAGAGAAAGAAGGGGGGTTAAGCTCACTACAATACATGAATGACAAGATAGGAAGAAACCTGGGGAATAGAATCATGCAGTTTCCTGTTGGTGCAAGTGTCAGAAGAAGATTTTTGGTGTCAGCAATGATATTTTGGGAGGGTGGGATTTGATCCAAGGTGTGGAATCATAAGTAAGTGGAAAATTTGAAAAGTTGTCACAGGTAGATATTCGATCTTAAGCACAAACACAATTCTGTAGCAAGGGCTTGAAATCATTGCTTTAAGATCTTGGCAATTTTGTGTTATTTAGTATATTTTTCTATATGACCCAATATAATACCTCTAAATAACCATTTTGTAACAAAACCTTGCTTGATTTCCTGTTCTTAAGAAATAGGAACATTTAAATGTTTATTGCAGGAAAGTCAGCTTGTAATGACTGTAGACTATTGAAGAGTAAGAGACAAAAAATGAAAACAAAGTTGCTTAGTATTATGTACAAGTTAACATTGTGAAGGGTGTGGATGCTATTAAAACTGTCCTTTCAGTGTCATAAAAAAGAGTCAAACACTTTAAGTGGCAGCTTTGTTTCTCACTCTGAGCCATGACGCTTCAATGGAAACTTAACTGGCCTCAACCCAATGATATAAACCAATGACTCTGTGGAAAGAAAAGAGCTTCTATGTCTTTCCAATCTCACTTTCATGGCTTCAAAGCAGTGTCAGGGAGTGTCAGATTTGAGGAGGTGTTGACTCTCATACTCTTTAAAACTTGTAATCCGCTCAAGGAGCCTACAGCAACAAAAAACATGAACACACAAACTTACTCCATATTACAACAGTGTCTACAGTAGGAAATCACATATTCTATATATGCATGCACACTCAGACTCCTATGCATTGATGCTGAACAACAGGCACAAACACAACACATACTAAAATTTAATGTACATACATATAAAGGACAAGCAAAACAGATTGAAACCATACTGTATAGTTGAATGTGGTTTAGAAAAAGTAGGTAAACACAGTAACACCATTCCACCCAGATGTAACCACACACACTGAATATCACTAATTAATTTACATTATTACCTGCTCACATTTAAGAGGATAAGGTTTGTGCAATTAAGTGGTCTGTCCATCCTGCAACTGAAAAGCTCTCATCTGATTGGCTGGGCTCCAACCACCAACATTATTTAATTGCACCTTCAATCAAAACAAGCAATTTGTTTAATCTAGATTTTGTATGTCTGACGTCTTCACATTAAAAAGAGAACGATCACTTTGTGTGATCTTACCCATGAAATTGTGCTTTGGATTTCGAACATTGCCTGCATGAGAGCAGAGGGGAGGAAGCAAAATCAAAAGTTCAATTATGTAAATGGAGATGTAGAGTGGATGGAACAATGGGGAAAGGAGGGGGGGGCAAATGGCTGGAAGAGGAGGGAGAATGTAGCGTGAAAAATAATACACATTAACATACAAAGGAAATATCGCATTACTGTTGTAATCACAACAAGGAAGAGCTCCTTCCGAAGAGAGCCGTGAGAAAAAGCGTGTGTGCATGTAGACACTGTGTAGTTAAGTCAGGCCTTGTGTGTGAGCAGGCAGGCAGGGGGAGAGAGAGAGAGAGAGAGGAGGGAGAGAGAGATAGAGAGAGATAGATAGATAGATATAGAGAGATAGAGAGAGAGAGAGAGAGAGAGAAAGAGAGAATGACAATCCTTTACACCTGAGAGTGCACAGGGAAGTTAAATTTCACTGACTGAACTGCACCTGCGCTACTCTTGAGCAAAGGCATGTGGCTATAAATAAAAGCATCACAATGGTGATGGGGATATATATATATATATATATATATATATATATATATATATATATATATATATATATATATATATATATATATATATATATATATATATATATATTTCCCATCTAGCAGTGAACCTGCAAGCCAAGACAGAGGGCCTTTCGGCAGTTGGCTACTGAGATGTAAAATGCTAAAATCAGGAAAAAGCGTTTTGCTTTTCCAGGACCATTTTGTTTCCAAAGCCAATTCTGCTCCAAAGGCATAACCATGCAAAGCAGCTAAAAAACAGAACAGGAGAGGACAGACGAGGCATTGAAATTGAAATAAGAACCATTCACTGAAAAATTTAAAAAAAAATCACATTATAACAGAGTTTGGAGGAGGCAGCAGACAAAGGAGTCATGCTGCCAGCTCGCAATGTGCCCACCTACCCGCTTGCTCGCCGAACGTGTAGCACAGGGGCATAATGCAGTGTAAGTGTTGGCTTTAGCTTGTCATGGAAACTGCAGTAGCATTACCTACTCTCACACCTCTGCAAATTAGCTTTGGCTGGGATGAAGAAAAAAGACATGCAGGGTGGGCAGGTTTGGGAATGAGTGTGTGTGTGTGTGTGTGTGTGTGTGTGTGTGTGTGTGTGTGTGTGTGTGAGTGTGTGTCCATGTGTGCAGTAAGGGAGGTTGTGGGTGGTGAGGGTCAATGGTATGGAAGCCGGTATCCAGGCAAAACAAGACAGCAACACTATAGTACCAGATTGTGCTTTCACAGTGCATCTCCCTCTTTTTCCTGCTGCATGGGTAACACAGATCAGAAGGATCTGCACAACTCGCAATAGGAGGTTAACCCAGAATTTCAAACAATTCATTAAATAATCCAAGGGCCATCCTCAGCCTATATGCTTTTCCTCCTCTTTTATTTTTTCCACACCTCATCCTTCTCACACAAATAAGCTTTGGAAGAAGGAAGAAGAAAGAAAAGGAGGGAGAAGCAAGGGAAGGGTTCTCATAAATCTATACCGCATTAATCTCCTTTAACTGCCATCTTCAACAAACAAATTAGTGGTGCAATGGATTCAGAGATTAGCTGTGCTGATAACGCTGCCATTTATCAATTAATCTAAGACTGGGCAGAGAAAACTCATTAACGAGGCCACTTTAGGAATTATGTTCTGCAGGAAAGGCTGACTGTGTGTGTGTGTGTGTGTGTGTGTGTGTGTGTGTGTGTGTGTGTGTAGGGGGGGTCTTGACACAGCAGTTGCACCCCCCCAGTACTACAGACTGCCATTGTCCAGCACAGCATGGGCTCCAAAGTGATGAGAGGGGTGATAGCACAGCCAATTAAAATGAACATAATTACAAAGTCACCCCTTTGACTCCTGATCAGAAAACACATGCATCAACACACACATTGGAGAAGGCAGAGTGTGGTGGGGAAAATGCTACATAGGCAGAGAAAAAGAGTGAGTATGATGACAAGAGCTTCCAGAAACACTGGGAAGGGGTATCAATAAAGAAAGTAACAAAAGCATTATTAATTAATTTATTATTTATTAGTTCAGGTAGTCCAAAACTAAGAAAAGGACACTCGTGCACTAGTAATCATGTTATCATTAGCATTTCTGCTTGTGATACAATAAGGGTGGGCTTGGAGTTCCTGACTTTGGTTTCATGCACCATTACCTTAGTAAGCAGTTGGCATCTGCTGACTAGAATCTGTCATCAGATTTTTAAGAATTGTGTCAAGCATTAATTGAGAATGGAAAATGAGAATAAATCTCCACTGTAGATAACGTTGGATAAAAGTTTGAGAATGATCAAAGATATTAGATTTCACTCTTTTCAATGGCTGTTAATAAACTGATCCTGCAATCATCAATATTTTTCTCTGTGAACAGGTGTTGGACCAAAAAAAAGACAAACTGGTGAATAGACATTTATATTCCTACCACCATGCCTTTACCTCAGGCATTCATTTAAACATTGTTTCACTTTCTGGAGCTTCGGAGAGAACCGAGCAGGGATGTAAGACTATATTGTAATGTTTTTTTGGCACCTAAAACTAAACATATTTTGTTAGGAATATCAAAACTTCCAATAAACAAATAAAAAACATATGCACTAAAACAGAACCGTATTCAATTCCGAGTAGGAAACCTACATAGCTACTTACTGGTCCCAACTGCTATATACAACAATATATCCAGTCCATATGAAGACAATATTGAGTGTTCGAACCAACTCTGTGTGTATGTTCTAATTTAATTATGACAAAGACGGGACTGACAAATCTTGAAGTTGAAGTCAACCGATCTCAATGAGAGTGGTCAAATGAAAGCCATGGGAATTATCCCAATCAGAGATCTCCAAATTAAGTGTTGGAAATGCCACTTAGTCATTTCTATAACACATAAGAACACACACCTGCATATCATAGCAGTCCAAGAAAAGTGCTACAGGGCTTTATAAAGAGGCAATTAAAGCTTTATTATTTCTACAGTTGCCCTCTTTTTTCTCAGAGACACAAGACTGCACAGTGTGTCTGCACAGTCAGACAAATTTAAACAAAAATATCTCTAACAACTCATGAGGTAAATTATGGAGAATTGTTGGTTTAATTCAATTAAAACAAGTGGGGGGCACTTAAGTTTGAAAGGAGTAACGTATGGCATTTCTTTGTGAGTGCAGGTCTCCAGAATGTGTGTGGGGTCTTAGACATTCTGGGGTCCAAGAAGTTTTCAAGTGAATGGACTTCTATCTCCTCATCCGAAGCCCCCTTAAACAGCACCCCAAAACCCTGGATCCTTCTGGGTTTAAGCCCACACACACCTGGAGGACTGAGGCAGATTAAGATCAGATTAAGATAAAGTTACCCCTTCTTTGGTCGCTATGTCATTCAAACCCCTGGCCTCTATGGCCACTGGATAGAGGGACACACAAGACAAAAGGGTTTGGTTCATTCACATATACACATGCACACAAAGAACTTTCTGGTCATCCTCATAAACCCTATTAGTCTGCTATAGAGCCTCTCATAGCAGACATCAATCATGGAGGGATTAGTCAATTCCCTCTCTAAAGTAGTGGCTAGGGAAACTTCCCTTCAACTCCAAAGCAGGTCTCTCTTTTAGAGATCACACAGCGATTTGTTTCCATTTTGTTCCATCTTCATCGTTTTCTGTTTGACTTGCTTTTCATTTCTATCCCTCTTGCACTGCATCTCTCTCATTCTCTCCTGCTTGCAGCTTGTGAGGTAATCCTTGGCAGATAAAACTAAGGAGGACTTACCAAAGGCAGATTACAAGCAGCGCTTTGCGGAAGGCCCTTTTACACCAGTCGGTACGGGTATTGAGGAGAGTGAGCTCTTCGCAGTGCTTAACTTGTGAACTTGACATGCACCCAACAGAGGAAGAGGTGGAAAAATGATAGCCGTATTACAGTAACTGGATCAAAATATATCCCCCACAACACGCACGCCGACACACAATTAATTGCACACTGTATACAATTGAGTTTGTATTGGTCACTGAATGCATATTAACATTAGATTTTTTATTTAAAAGGCCCTGTGAGACTTCCCACAAGATCCAAGAACAAACAAAGCAAATAAGAGTTGGGGAGGGGTCCACATTGGGAAAAGACAGACATTGAGAGGTACTGACTTAGTCTTACTTCTCTCAAGGATTATTCTCCTAATATTACACAGCTTATAGAAAGGCCAATGTGGCCAAGGGAAACCAGTGAAGCTTCACATGGACTGCTATAATTCTAAACGTTAAGAAAGACAAAGAATACTCTAATCCATTACTTTACCCCAACAATATACAGAATCTATATATACACTTATGCTCATAAATTTACATGCTCTAGCAAAATGTATGATTTCTTAGTAATTTTTAGAGAATATTAGTAATAACACAAAAGCCTTTCTTTCACTCATGTTTAGTGCTTGGGTGAAGCCTTTTTTATCCAACAACTGTGCTCACTCTTTTTAAATCATGATGACAACAGAAGCTAAACAAATGTCCCTGATCAAAAGTTTACATACCCAGTTTTTAATACCTCGTATTGCCCCCTTAACATCACTGACTGCTTTGACTCTTTCGTGGAGTTGTGGATGAGGCTTTTTATTTTCTCTGATGGTAAGGCTGCCTATTCTTCTTGACAAAAGGCCTCCAGTTCCTTTAAATTCTTGTGCTGTCTTGTATGAACCGCATGCACGAGATCTCCCCACAGTGGCTCATTGATATTGAGGTGAGGAGACTGGGATAACTCCAGAACCTTCACTTTATTCTGCTGTAGCCGATGACAGGTCAACTTGGCTTTGTGGTTTTGATGGTTATCATGTTGGAATGTCCAAGTATGCTATATGCACTGCTTGCGTAGTACTTTTTGATAAAATGCTGCATTTATCTTACAATGAATTTTGACCAAGTGTACCGTGCCCTTGTAGCTCACACATCTCCAAAACATCAGCGACTCACCTCCATGTTTCATGTTAGGAATGATGTACATTTCATCATAGGCCTTGTTGACTCTTCTCCAAATGTCATACTTATGGTTGTGGCCAAAAAGTTACATTTTAGTCCCATCACTCAAAATGAATTTTGAGGCTCGGCTCTGTGCTGTTTGGCATATTGTAAGCATGATTTTTTGTTTGGCAACGCAGTAGTAAAGGTTTTCTTCTGATGACTCAACAATGCAGCCTATTTTTCTTCAAGTGCCTTGTCCTCTATTTCAAATTAAGTCATCTGGAATTTCCTTCGCATCTTGAACAAATTTCTTGACTGTTATTGCAAAAACCTTCTCAATTCCTTGGATATATTCTTATTTCTCTTTGCTGTTCAACACAATTAGCTTTTCACTGCGGATCTTTTGACATTTCTTTTGTTTTCCTCATGACTCAGAATCCAGAAAACACAGTACAAGAGTCTGCCAGCAGCCCAGACATTCACCGAACCATTATACATACTGAATCCAAGTAATTTCTGTTGTCATTATGATTTAAAAAGAGTTAACCCATGAGTATAAGAAACTTTTTTGTGGTATCAATTATATTCTCTGAAAAATGGCCAAGAAAAATTCTGCCAAGCCAAGTAAAATGATGAGCACAACTTTCTGATATTTAGACATATCTAAACTGTATTCCTTCATGTGAAAAATATTATCAAAAGCAACAAATACCTAGGCTCCCACTTAGTGCTATCATACATTGACAAATATATATGAGAATACAGGAGAATACATGATTCATTCTGCACTTTTTCTCTATACTGGCAAAAATCTAAAAGTTTCTCTGACACAGAACATATATTTAAACATTTCAAATGCTGGAAAATATTAAGAAATAGAAAACTTCATATAAGATCTACTTTTTAAAAAATATTCAGCTATGAGCCGTACTTTTCTTTGACCTTTATAAAAAGGTATGCCAAACTTATCAGAGAACATAGAATAACTTTGGCCTAGATCAAATGATAATTGTCCTTCAAGAACATCCCACAGTTGTCACGGCAACCTCGGCTACACTTCTTGGTGTGGATGTGGTCCTTTCTTGCTGCGGACCCCGGTGAAAGCTAATTAAGAAATATCACAGCCTTTTGCGAACTCAATTAAATAATGTTAATTTATTATAATTTCAATTTGGTGTTAGCCTGAACTGAAGGGGGAGGGTATGTGAAAACAAAGTCTGGGAGAAGAAGGAGAGCTCTGGCCTCTGTCTCCCCCTGGTACAGGAGCTATCACAACCTCCAAAACTGTTTAATTGGAACCCTTTGATTAACAGAAGTAATCACACAAGCCCTCTTATTATTAGTAAGAGAGTAGTTATTACCTTCTTTGACAGTTTGTACTAAAAAAAAGCTAATGATTGCAGGTGATATTGACAAACAGTACAGTAAAGCAACTATAAAAGAAAAACTTGCAAAATCCCATTGGCCAAGACTACACCAATCCCAAAATAAATGTATTCAATTTGTCATTAACCTCTATTTTATCAACCTAATGCCAGTTCTATGAAGTACAAATATATTTTCAGGCCCACTAAATGCCATAAACCTAAAGTTGAAGAAGCCTTACTTTTCCTCACATTCTTTTATGTAAATATATATTTAATATAAAACTTTTTTGCTCAAACTTTTCCTTCAAATTATGTCAGCTTCCAACTTTTCTTTATATGAAAATAAGGCAAATAATTCATGAAGCAGAAACTTGATGAAAATCTTAAGATCAGAGCATCTAAGTGTAGAGCGGTTTGACTACAGAATAGCGATGGAGATGAAACTGAAGGAGGAGGAGCAGGGGATCACTGAAGTACCGGGAGGGGTGAAATCAGCCCAGAGAAAAGAGATGGACTGAATCAGACCAGACAGAGCCCACAACCCGCCCAACAGGAACTCTCTCTGTTCATTTAAATTAATCCCACAGACATTTCCACCCTTCCAGCTCCTTCACGGCTAAACTTAAACCTGACGCCTTCACAAGGATCTATATCTCGCGCAGGACAACAGACACATATCAGCATGGGAGCCATGAAGCATCTAATGATGGTTTGAAGTGATACTCTGAGAAAGATCTCACTTTACTACCAAAAAAAGTAACATGCTTTTGAAGTCAAAACTGTAAAATAAATAAATATATCCATCCTTTGTCTTCCTTTATATTCTATGAAACTACAGTATGCAACTAACCACATAGTGAATAACCTGTTTCCTGTTTATGTTTTATTTATAAGTGTGGTTATATACCCTATGACATAGTGAAAGGAACCACAGCATGCTAAGCATCATGGAGGTGTTAATAAAGCCTTTTGGAACCTATGTACTGCAGTTGTTTACATCTCTATCCACTGGCCCTGCAAGGTGAATATAAATCGACATTTACATTGGTCACAGGTCACTCTGCATGGTCTTAAGAGGAAAAACCCCAACAATGGGTAAACCACACAGTGTTTCTCCAAGGACTTATTTTGTGCATGCACAGAGCCAGATAGAATCATGTGAGTGTTTATTTATCGGAAGCCATTTCCACTAGAATGGCTGTGAAAGCCAGATGTCACTATACTTAAAAGAATAAAACAGAAAATGCAGGCTATTATAACTTTGTGGTTGAAATCATATAGGGAACATTGTGCTATGTGTTGTGATAAATGCACGCGTGTGGTTCAGTATTCACATCTTACCCCATAAATGTCCATGTCCATAAATTGCTAGTGCTGATTGTGTGCTTCATTGGCAAAACTCCAGAGCTTCAAGCTTGTTAAGCTTAATGTAAATCCAATCCATATGTGTAATACCTGTCTATAGCCTAAGTGGAGGCACACCATATGTCCTGTAGATGTCCTGATTTTTCACAAGCTGGCATTGAAGTGGGAGGGGTGCTTAATGCAATGACATGGAGGATACAGTTACATGTAAGACAAATTTTAATGGTCTACTACCCCTGAATTCATACATTCTGTGTAGGGAAGTGACATTAATTTAGGATATATAATAAATAAGTGTTTCTTTTCTTTAGCTGCCCCTGTTTTGTGTCTTTTCACACTTTGGCTTGTATTTACTTATTTCAAATTATATACTTTAAATAACAGACTTGTAAAAAGGAATTATCATTTGAGCACAATGACCCTTAGTCATATCACTTTTTTGTTGGTTAAACCACTGCACTTTTGTCACAATTGCACTGACACAATGTGTAAAATGTAAATGTGATACAAGATGTGCTAATCTCCTTTGGTTCGTAACGACATGATTTGATTTAACAAAACACATATGATGATGATGCATGTCCTTCAGGGCAGGTTGTAAATGTATAACCGAGCATGGTAGCTTTCAATATTTCAATTTCTATTCACATTCTGAGATTAGGCTAGTTTTCTGCGTGTGTGTTTATCTTGGTCCTACACACCAAATGTCCACAAGAACAGTTTGCAGAAATACATATGAATGAGGAATACACACATTGAAACCTATTGTATGCAAAAGGTAGAGGTTAGCTGTGTTTTCCGGGAAAGTTACAACTGCCCCAGTACATTTTCGGTGGACTGAGCCTCAGGCTTAAAAACTATAAGAGAAGATACATACATACATACATACGACAAGCACAAGCACACATCTACACTCCATACACGTTCATAGTGTGATGATGCCTTGGTTTCGTCTGGGCCTCTCATAGTGGGAATGTCTCCTCTTAATCCTCTCTGACTTGATACATTCAAAGGTCATCTCACAGCCTACACATGGCTGTGGCATGCGTGTATGCATGCGTGTGCATGCCACAGTGCTTGCAGTGGATGAGAAAAAGAAACCTATTCACACTAGCTGTATATGTCAACAAACCCTGTAGGCCTATCCTTGTTTACCGTGAACATTCTATCTCTCGCTCTCTACTATTCCCTGGGCATCTTCCTTCTCTTCCCCCTTTTTTTCTCCTTTCCTCTACCCTTCACTATCTTCCACCTATTCTCCTCACTAAATGCCTCCTCTTCAATCCTCGCCCCGCAATTCATTCTTTGCATCCCTCCCTCCCGCCACGAGCTCCAGAGGCAGGGGCATCTCTTGGCGAAGTGTGGCCCACCACAGGCCACTGGCTTTGGGTAATTAAAGTGGTTTAGGCCCCCTCACCCACGGTCACAGGCAACTGCAGCTGGGTGATAAAGGCACTGTGCCATAATTACATGGACGGCCAGCATCACCGCCCAGCTACACTAAAACAGTCAGCTAGCCAACTGCATGGGGAGGAGGGACCTGTGTGTGTGTGTTGGTATAAGTAACTGTACAGAGTGTGTTTGCATGTGTGTGCACAGGGGGTCAAACACCCCCTTGTGATCGCTCTGCTGTAGTTAAGCCCCCTGTGTTTAAGCTCCACACAGGCCCATTGAGCCCCTACACACACACACACACACACACACACACACACACACACACACACACACACACACACACACACACACACACACACACTTTAACCCCCACCCACACCGCACCCCCAGGCAATCATTCCCCACCAATGGTCTGACTCCTACTGTGAGTGTGTGTGACCATCAGCCATTTAATTAGATCCAGTCATGATTTACCTAATTTAAATAAATAAATAAACATATAAAAACACCCCAATAAACAAATACCTATATTCAAATGAGAAGCTAGGGAGTTTCATGAGCATAAAGAATAGGACAGAAGATGGGATTGTGCAGGCGGAAAGAAAGCTAATATAAAGACCACTGGATGTGGACACACACACACACACACACACACACACACACACACACACACACACACACACACACACACACACACACACACATACACACACACACCCTTGTGCTTGTAATACCATAATGCTGCAATGAATCAGCTAGAATAATAATACTAAGTAGATTATTAGATGTGAAATTGTAAGATTTGGGGGTTTAGGGTTTATGTTGATGCACCACCATCTGTATTACTTTTTAAACATTTCACATCTGACTTTTCACACAGCAATGCAGTAACTAACATTTATTCTACACTCAAAACTTACGTAACTTTTAGGCAAAGATCAAAGTCCTAAAGAAGAAATCAAACTTAAAGATGAATCCTTTATTGTATACCTACAGAAATACTGCTGAAAAACAAAGTACGGTGCATTTGCTGACCTGAGCTAAGAAGTAACATGCTCAATATACAATATTATTTCTGCATCTATGGTTGTATCAAACCTATTATGTTTTTGGTACTTACATATTTGTACCTATTGAACAGAGTGTTGAAAACTTGATCATATGAAACTCATCAATTGCTTGCCAAAATGTTAATTGGCATACGTAAAACATTGCATACTGAAACAACCCGTTTCATTCCCAGCTCACTGCTGCAAGGCTCTGTCATGTTTTTTTGCACGAGACGTCACTTTTGAAACTTCCTACTACTTCCAAAATAAAACATTTTTACAAGAATTTCTCCTAATATTTCACAAGGCATTAATTACTGGGCTAAAATAGATCATTAGTGAGCTCTGTAGCTTAGAAAATATACCTAGAATTGCATTTCAAACCAGGAAAATGTAAGATTTGATTTGTTGAAAAAGGCCTCATTTTGTAAAATTCTCTGATATTCCACAACTTCCATAAAAAAAACCAAATTCATACTGTAGAGAAAATTCAATCTGAAATCCAGGATACTCTGGAAAGTTATTTATTTCAGTCATTTTTTTATACCACGAGTCTATGTGCCTGTTGTGAAGTTAAATCAGGTTTATTACATTCAAGTGAAGCCTGTTTACCTTGGGGGAGGATGAGGCCAGCTCTCTCCCAATAAATGCTGCCACTGGGCTGGGCCCAGATGGATGACTTTTCTCCCGGTCTGAGCCAGAGCTGGTTTTGGGAGCTGGCGGACTGGGGCCGAAGCCAGGGCTGGAACTTGGGGGCGGGGGAGCCCTCCTTTTCTGGTTGCTGCCCACATCCAGGGAGGGGCCGCCGGCAGGGGTCTGTGTGGGGCTCAATGTCCTTGGCTCATAGAATGGGTTGGATCTAAGAAAGTGGGGAAGGGGGAGACCACAAAAGACAGAGTGAGAAGACAAAAAATATTCTAGAAAAAAGACAAATTCAAATTCAAAGCATAATAATTTGCATAAATAGTGTGGTGTAACATTAATATGTATATGTTCTTTGGCCTCACAAAAAGCACACCAGTGTTTGATACCAGTAAAAACCATCAACCAAACTGTCTACATTGCAAAAAATACATGTAAAAACACTGCCAACATTAAAGATTCCTAGAAAATATAATAAATAAGAAAAAAAATGCAATACATGAAAAGGCATTATATATTATAAAAGAGTGAGACACGAAGAGACATGAAATTGAATGGTAGAACATAGATTGTAAATTGGAAAAATGTGCATGCAAGAAAATTCAAGAAAAATTGTAGATCCACACTTGGCATTTTGATTGCATGTGACCATTAAAACATTTAGCAAGGAACTATCACTTATCAAAACCACTTAAACCCATCTTTGGTTCCAAACGTCCACCGTTAATTAATGAAATTGCTACATGGAAATGAGAGTTTGGTGTAATACAATGAACAACACACACAAGTGGTAAGGTAATAGAAGATGCAGGTGCACTGAGGTCAGGCCTTTGTGACCTCATATCCTTACTGCCCAAGGTGGATTACTGACAGACAGATCAGGCAGGAGCATGAAGGCATACACACATGCAAGCATGCACTGAAATACACACTCTTCCACACATACCAGACTGTTATCAATATATAGCCATGCTTGTTGCACTGAAAGAAGGGGCATGGCCTTGAGACAGTCACTCAACATGCAACTAGCCATCCCTAAACAAAAAATAGAATTGGATAGAGCGGGTGGGGGTGACAGAAAGAGTGAGAAAGAAAAAATAAATAATTAAACTAGGTATCTGCCTGAAAGAGAAGGTCAGACCTAGTTGGTGTCTAACTGCAGAGGGTTAGAGAGTGGAAGTGAAGAAAAGAAAAGCAGGCCGGCCTACAGAGCAGGTTAAACAGACCAGCGCTAGCTAGAAGACATGTGAAAGGCCTCCAGTCAAAACACAGCACTGCCCTCTTGAACTTTCTATTCTGAACAGAACTCCTCATGGTGTAAGAGACAGAGCAAAAAGAAACAAACCAGTCAATAAACTGTCTTTCTTGACAGCTAAAAGGACTTAAACACACAACATTCCCTCTGACAGCTTTGCTCAACAGCCAAAACCTACAAGTTTGTGTTAACAATTTTAGGTACGGCCAGTCTTCTTCAGTGATACTCTCAACTGTGCAGCTTATTCTAAATAGGAAAACATTTCAAATAAGGTAATTTCATGAGTTGCTTATAGAATTTTCTGTTCAAATTCCCTCTTACATGGTACCAAGCATAGTTTGATTGACTCACAGCCTTTTTTTTCTTGGTGACAAAAACAGCTTTTTAACTCAGTTTTAAAAGCAGCAGTTTGACTGCCCTAAGTTATGTTGCAAAATACTGTGACTACTAAGAAATAATAATAATGGACTACTACACCTAATAGGGAGATCTAAATTAAATTATCATTTACTCTGACTATGACCTTATTTCGGTTAACTAACTGGAAAATTGCTGTTCACATTGCGTTTTCTTAATCAGGTTATGAGTGGAATATTACTTATTACTATTTCTGAGAGTGCAGTCACTAGCAGTTCTACATCAATTATTTGAGATGTATTTTAAATTAAAAAAGGAAACAAACCTGTTCAGTTTTTGTTAGGAAACATACTGGTGTATTTTATATTGAATTCCTTGCTGAAGTATACTGGAAGCATTGATACACTGGTATATAGTGATGTAGAGCGCGAAAAAGGAAAGAGGAAGAAGGGAATGCTAAAGCAGGCAAAGCAGGATGAAAGATGGGGAAAATTAAGTAAAAATGAGCAGAGCCTGGGAAGGAAATTAAGGACAGCATGCAGGGAAAGTATTGGGCAACAGGTTGATAGGAGGAAGGAATGACAGGGGAGGGAAAGGAGGGAGACCAGGTTAAAGAATGCAGTATAACAACAGGGCCCTTGTTCCCGTTGAAAGAGCTGCCGCGTCACTCCGCCCTGGTGAGGGGGCTACAAGCACCTCTCTATATGGTAGGGGCTAGCAGGACTAGGCCTGCTAACAGTAACTGAATTAGGAAGCCTGCTTCACAGATGGCCTTTTAGTTCACAGACATGTAAATGTGTAGTTATGTAAGTCTGCTCACAAATAAAAAAGTAAATGCATAATATTCAAAGAAGGCAGCTGATCATCATAACATTTTTCATGTGTCAGCTGAATGTAAAATGTTAGAAAATTAAAAAATGGAATAATGTCTCACTCATCAAGCTCCTCCTCTTCATTAGGGGTGGTGTTGGCATACAAGTACTTGCTCATATCAACAGGTCGCACGCCTTTCCTCTGCCTGGGCTTTGGGGGTTCTGGGTCTGGCTGAGGGTCCAGATCCAGGTCCTGGTCCGGTTCGTCAAAGGGGTTACCTGGTGACGTGTGTGCCTCATGTTCATCTGGCTCACCGAACGGATTTGAGGAGTTATGATCATAGAAGGAGTCCTCCTCAACACGCTGCTGTGAGACCAGTTGATCAGGTGGTTCTTTTTGACAGAGAGAAGAGAATTGGAGATACAAACATTCTATACCAAACTCTAAAAAGAATAGATTTTGTTGCAACAACACAATATCAGTAGGGTAGAACTAACCTGTCTCACTTGCTGTGTCATATATTGCATTACAAATCTTTACAAAGAAAAAGCTAAGCAACAATTCCTCCAGTTTGTTTTATTATGCTAAACATATTATATTTGACTATGCAGTTTTATTTCATAGTTGGTGAACATTCGGTAAGAAAAATAAAACTTGCATTTCAAGGTACATTTTGAATCTTATAGCGGTGCTCACTGGGCAAGAAACACTGAAAACAACTTTGCTTAATTTATCAATGCAAACATGCTATGCATGACCACTTATTTCCACAGGGCCTGACTGTATTAGACACCAAGTGCATGCCTGCATATAGCTGCCACTGAATATAAAGTTGAATAAAATCTTGTCATCGCCTGAAACAAATGAAAGTAAACATATGCAACATTTCAATACTGGTTCAATAAGACAAAGAGAGATTATATATATATATATATATATATATATATATATATATATATATATATATATATATATGTGTGTGTGTGTGTGTGTGTGTGTGTGTGTGTCAACTTAAAATACTTAAAAGTCAACTTAAAAAAGCAAGCAAAAAACACTGAGTGTGTGTGTGTGTGTGTTTGTGTAAGCATGCTACTCAAAAACAAATAATCCATACTTATACATCTGGGTACCCAGATGGTCAGACAAAATATTGGTTTAGCTGTATGACTGTAAGCACTAAAGTCTACCTGCTATTGTTAAGCATAAATACACACATTCGCGGTAAGTGTGCAGTGTCCAAGCCTTCAACCTACATTGATTTCCAGTTCACTGACAGCAGCAAAAATAAACAACTCAACTTTTATTCTGTTATAATTACTTGATAATACAATATAAATCTCATCCAAATCTAAAATTAGATCCTAAATAATGACATGTGCTGGCGGTGTTGAATGTACCTTCTTCATCGGGATCACCGAATGGGTTGAGGTCGTCCTGCTCATGAAGGTGATCATCGGGCACATCAAAAGGATTGGAGCCCATGGCAGGAGGTGTTTCCTTATCCTCATCTTCCAGGAAGTTTAGCTTGTTGATCAGCTCTGTTGATCAGTTGTCAGAGTCCAAAATAACTTTATAAAAGGCAGTGACCGAGTGACAACTAAGTCAAAAACAACAGCTCTGAAACAATTAAACTCCCAAAAAGAGTCTAAAATCAACACAAACATTTACAAACCCAAATATATCTAACTCTGCACTTGGGAGTGAACCACAAGAATAAAGAGCATTCAGTTTTGTACAAGTGATCCCTTTTGCTGGGGAGTGCCGCCTAAACTTCACTGTGATCCTGCGCCACCTCAGACCACTTCAATGTGTGTACAGCAGCAGTGGCATGCTGGGAAAAGTTGTGTGGTATGGAGTGTTACTGTGGGAGTCGGCATGAAGTTGCTTATGGAGATCCTCGCTGGAGAAGCTGAGACTTGTCCACTTTATCTTCATCATCCTCACTGTAGCTCAATCACATGCTGCCAGTGTGTGTGAAAAAATGTGTGTAAATGTGTGAGGTATATGCCAAGAAGTGCTGCTGAGCACCATGTGAAAATCTGAACTTAGAGAAAAAGTGCTGTTTGACTCTGTGTGTATGTGTATGTAATGTTGCTATGTGAAGTAGTGGTGGCTGATAAGGAGTTATGCACTTTTCCTTACTTCTTACTGGCAACATTCATGACCCATTTTAGCTCACAATACATGCACATATGTACAGAGGTATGCATTAACGTTTGTGTGTAGCATGGTTCGTGACTGATCAGTCTTCAAGCAAAAGAACAAGGATGTTTTCTTGTCACAGATCAAGTGGATTTTTTGTTTAAAAGCTTCTAAATACATTTTCATTTTGTTATGTAATTATAGGTTTTTATTTTTTTTATTTATCGATGATAAATGAGGAACTAGCCAGTGAAACCAACTTGTTTAGTCTTTCTGGCAGAAATGAAAAAAAACACACAGTTTTTGCACCACCTACTAGGCCTACTGGGCTTGTGTGATGGGTGGAAATCACAGGCTTACTCTCAATAAAATTCTATCATGATAATTGGCCCACAATAACTATACTATCAAAATGTTGGGATTCTGTGATAATCAATGTATTGCAAGACAGTTCTTCAATGTTACATTACAGTATCTGTGATTTAAGAAATATATATGCATTTATTTACTGCATTCACACAAAAGCCAGGAGACTTGTGTTCATTTTCATACACCTCGCTCTCCAAAAAATGTTAAAATGGGAAAAAATTGATATGAAATTTGGCCTTAGTGCATCAATAACATATTTATTTTTTGTCCCTTTCTAGTGAGCTATTGAAAAACAACAAAGAAGAAATGGTACTCCATTTCTGCAGCATTTCGTTACCTTATCTTTTGAATGCAAATAGATTACAACCAATTTCAGCTCTGTCTTGTCACAGACATAGCTGTTTTCTCTGTACACATTACAACACCAAAGCTGGTGTACTCGGATATTCTATACTCATTTAATTTTGTAGGGAGACTGAAAACGCAGAGAAAAAGGTGTCTTTACAAATTTTGCATGGACATGGTCTTTATATTGCTTATTTTGCCACTTCTAAGCATTTCACCAGCTTGAGGCCCCATGAGAATACCACTGATCCAAAACTTACTGTTAAACTGAAAACAATTCAATTAGGAATCCAAGCAACTCAAGTTTTATCTTCTAGGAAAAGCAATTTGTTTCACAGGAAGGAATTTGGATACCATTACCTGGTTTTGTTCACTACCAATTGCAGTTTAAAAACAAAGAATAGGAATCAAAAGGATGAATACAACACATGGGTTCATGATACTTTATAAAGCACCACATGGACCAAAGTAAACTGTACACATGACACAAACATGACCACAACATGATGACAATATTATTAAGAATCAGGAGGATGAGGAGGGAAGGGGAAGAGAGAAAAGTGGGAAAAGGAGAGAATTAGGAGAAAAAAAATGTTTAAAAATGTGGTAATGAATGATATATACCACATAAAACCATTAACATTCATAAAACTATTAAAAAGAGGAGTCGGGACCACAGGATGAGAGAGGTGAAAAAAGGTGAAACAAAGACCTTGGGAGGAAGCGGCAGGCTTAGCTGTTGCTTTGCGTGCTCGCTTAAGGACACCACCTTCATCATCATCATCCTCATGTAAGCAGCTGAGGGCATTCAACTGGTTTACTATCTCTGTAAACGACAGGCCCATACAGGAAGGGAAGAAGGAATAATAGCAGTGAACACAACAGAATAAGAATTTCAAGACGCACGCACCCATACATGCACACACCCACACCCACACCCACCCACACACACACACACACATTTGCAGACACAAACTATCATCTATTTTAAAGTGTAGAGCCTTTCTATATTTGTAGAATCAATAATATTAGCTAGCTGCAAATGCATACACCAAAACTCAAAAAATACAAATAAATAAATAATAAATCCTAATTATTATTTTTTTAATTTGTTAATTTGTTTTATTTAAATATCACATTTTAGAGCTTTGACACCATGATAACACACACTCAACCACAACAAAGAAAATAATTTTATCATTTTAAATAATTTTTTCATCATTTACATATACTTAATGTAAAAGATATAAAGAGAATATATGTATTATAGGATGTGTGTTGGTTAGCCTAGTGTTAGAGTCACTGGGATAGCTTCCTGGCTTAGTGAGTAGGTACATAGCATCCAAGGGGATATTTGATAGTTTTGGCAGCGTTGTCAGGCGTTTGATTCAGAGATGCATGCTAGTGAAGCATTGCTCGTGGAGCTCAATGCATATACATATAAATGAGACAAAGAGCAGGGAAGGGAAAAGAAGGGAGCGATAGCATGAAGCTTAACATGAAGAGATAGCACTTTGAAAAGTTGGATTAAGCAAAGTAGGAGGCAGTGGGGCCTCAACATATACTGTATGTATGAAAGAAGGCAAGCTGCCATTAGACTACTAGACCCACAATAAAAAGGAGAATGCAAGAAATTAAAAGGGGAAGAGGTATGGAAAGCCTACGCACAGGATAACCTGAAGCCCATGAGCTCTCAGTTATTTATATGTAGGAAAGCACACACACACACACACACAAACACAAACACAAACACAAACACACACACACACACACACGAGAAAGCATAAAACAACAAAATCAAGGAAGAAACAAAGTTGATGCCCCACATAAAGCCTGGGCCTCAGATATTCTGGTGTGGGTTGAACACTCAGGTGGGTTAGAGATGATGAAAAGTCAGGTCAGGTTGGGATCATAGCAAAATACAACAGGATATTTAGAGAATTTCAACAGCTATAGTTGTGTACACGGATTGCTGCTTAAATGACTAGCATGAACAGATTAACTTACCATGAATTAAGCTTCGATACATATGATTATTCCACGTATCTGTCACCAGACAAACTAAAAAAATAAGAAAAATAAAAAGAAAATGACATCTGTTTCTTTTTACCTGTAATCTTAGCAGCCTTCTCCTCCTGGTTAACTCTGTTCTCCTCATCCTCCTCATTTTCCTCTTCAAAGTCATCCAGATTGCCAATGTCTGCCTGTTTCATGCTCATCAGGCTGGCCAGGCTCTGCATGTCCTCATCACTGACCACAATAAAAATGTATACATGAAAACCAGAAAATTGTGTCCATCAGTAGCAACAATACAGTATAAACAATACAATATAATAGTCTAAAAACAAGCTCACTCTTTAAAAATTGATCCATACAGGCTTATACATTTTTATGATGCAAACTCAATAGATTAACAACAGCCAAAGATTAAAAAGGAGAAAAAAAAATGTAATTTGATGTATGAATAAATGAAAATGCATCAGTAAACTTTTAGCTCACAGATGCTGATGGCCAGATCACACGTAAGGATTATCATAGTTCCCCATCCTTCTCTCTGGGCCTCTACCTCTTTCACCACTCGTTCATTTATTTCTTCTCTTCAGACCTCCAGCTCCACACATTACTGTTATAAAAAGACTTCAGCTTCCCTTCTCACATTTTAAGCCTTGTCTCTCATCCCTACACAGCCCTTCCCACACACCCTTTGTCTTTCTTATTCCACTCACCGCCACCACCACTTTATTCACAGATGCATCAATTTCTACAATATTTCTTGTATTTAATGTAGTCTCGTATACACCCCCTTGCAGTCCTTCACACCACTGCATCATAATCACTGTATTCTCCTCACTGTTCTTTGTGTTTGGTGTCTCCCCAAGGCCCGGGTTTCATTTGAACTGGTGTGATAGAGTTTGTTTGTGTGTGGTGGACATCATTCCCCGAAGGGTAAACAAGGGTTACGTGCCATTGACCTGCCGTCCGTGCCACAACAAAGGCCTTACTGCTCTGCTCTCACTCAGTGCATGCTTGTAAGAAACTCTTTAAATTAAGGTCGGTGCTATCAAATTAGAATGAATTACAAATGGCAAATGCTGTGATTGAGAGAGAGTCTTCTCAAAGGAAAGTTAGTGGCTATCAAAGGGAAATATTTGAGAATGAATGAAGGGCTGACTGAGTGGTAGTGTGTGTGCCTGCACTTAAAACTATCTCACAAAGGTGTGTACATGTACGTATTATGTGTATGTATATTATACATGTTACATTAGGGGAGCATGCTGTAGATTAATAACACAAACATAATTGCATTTAGAATCAAATCAAAAGACGCACTAACTTGACTTGATTCTTTACAGAGCCGAGAACACAAACTTGCAATTAATACTGATACTAATACTGGGATTTTTCAAAAAAACCCTGGTTGGAGGTGACATAAAAAAGAGCTGAAACTGGTTTTTAACTAGAGACTAACTTCCTGTTTTTATAATGTTATCTATTCCTTTAGCAGTATCAACATCAGACAGAATGTGCATTACTATGAAGCCAGGGTGAGTGATCTTGCTTATGAAGAGACATTTTGATTAGATTTGTGTGGCTTATTAAAAATTATATTTTGCAGCTTGTGCAAAGACAGGAAAACGTAATATTAACATCACTTTGCTTAATTTGAGACCTCTGAATCATTTCCTGCATCTCTGATGTGCTCCATAAATTAAATACAAATACAATGAAGTGAAACAAAGTGGCTATTTGTTCATAGCGTCAATCCAGTTGAGGATTTTAATCAGTTACAAAGAACATGGGTCAACATATGTGTAGATATATATGATACATATACTGTGTATATACAAATACTGTATATAGACTCTTAAACTAAAAAACAACACACTTGTTGCTTGTGATGATCTACATATTTATAGCATTATAAATCTGCAGGAAATAAACTGTGGTTTGCTGGCTTTCAACCTGTTCTTATTTCTTGTTTCTCAATATTATTATTAGGAAAAAATTAAGAGGCAAAATCGATAAACAGGATTGGAATCAGATTTTATATATAAAAAAGAGAAAAAAAAAACATGATACCATTCCCTGCTTAAGAACAGTGTTACATGTGAAGACTTACGTGGCCTTTCCCTCACGGAGAAAGATGCAGGAAAGAGAGAATTGCAGCGTGGCCGACACCACCTTCTTAGACAGGGGCTTAAATTTGAGTTTGACATCTGTCTGTGTGGGCATGGGACTGGCGTACTGTTTCATGTTTATACTACTGGTGGCCAAGGCTTTCCTCCGCCCCGACGGAGACTCCTGCAAAGAAACACAGGGATAAGGCATATTCAGGTAAAAAATGGGCCCATATTGCAGTACAGCAATCCATTGGAAAAATCAGGAGAAAAAAAGCTGAAAAGAGGCATCTGTTAATGTAAGGTTAGGAAATTATGAAAGATCTAATTGTTTTTCTATAATTTTAGTCAACTGTTTTATAGCCTTCTTTAGCGAACAAGTAGTTGAGATTAAAGTGCTGACCAACATTTAAATTTAATGCAGGGTATAAAGGGATGGGGTACATTTTCATGAATAACTGATTAGAATATCTGGACAAATAATGGTGTGTTTGGACAGTTTTAGCTTATAAATCCAAAGCAACTAAAAGCTGTACCCTCCTGTGACTTTGGTTGTGAAATCCTGATATATCCTATCAAAGGTCCTTGCTGAAGCCATTTTTGCTGTACTTCTTTTCAGAGATGTGCTCTGGGCCAGGGGCTAGCAGTCAAATTGGAATTTAGGGATATGCCACAGACCAGGTGATAAGACTTATAGAATCAGTGACAATGGCCTGTATGTATGTGTATGTGTGTGTGTGTGTGTGTGTGTGTGTGTGTGTGTGTGTGTGTGTGTGTGTGTGTTGTGTGTTGTGTGTGCGTGTGTGTGGCTCACCAGAGGACAGTGTGTGAAACATAAGAACAGCCAGAATGCCTTGTCACTTACTGCTAGATATGGAAACTAAACAGTTGGGGACATTCCAGCCTTTGGGCTGTGCCCCCTCCCTCGAACTAAACTGATGGGTTTTTCGCTCCAAGTCTGGCTATGGAAGCACCACGCTGTCAGTGAATAGAAGACTCGTTCACCTTCTTGCTGTGTTGATACCACTGACATACCCCATTCCTCTATTCTGTTTTGCCTCCTATGTTTTTACAGATTCCATTTTTATGACAGTAAACTGCCACATTTTCCTTGTTCAGTGATATGTGTTTATAAGCATGTGATGAGGAACTTGTGACCTTACAAAACTCACTGGTGTCCCTTCATAAACCATTTTTGAACACACACACACACACACACACACACACACACACACACACACACACACACACACACACACACACACACACATATATATATATATATATATATATATATACACACACACACATATATATGTGTGTGTGTGTGTATGTCCATAAATATGCTATTAAAGTGTACTTACATCTAAATGTATATATACACCACAGAAAAGCTGTGAATCAACCTCTGGGGATTCATCCTCTCATGCGCACAATGCCAAACAAAGCAAGGCAGCAAGTTCTCTTTCACACAACAACAGTTTGAGTGCACATATACATATACACATACGCTCAGGTGTGTGTGGCAGATAAAGCGACACAAGCTCTTTATATTGCCTGTTCCCTCACAAAAACGCACATACCCAAACCTCAGAGGTTCTTACTCTGTGGGGGGAAACTCAATCTCAGCCCTATCGCTGAGGACCACAGGGTATTCATTCATATACACATGCACAGACATTTTCACACAGAGTTAGTATCTGTACTGAGTGGTAAAACAATAATATAGTGTAATATAGTGAGACACTATGTAGGCCAAATAAAGATTAGAAATCTATGGAGTACCAACATGATGTGCAAATGTGTGTGTCTTTTTTACTATTAATAAATATACATAATGAAAAATGCATTTTAAGAAATGTATTTTAATGGTATTACAACACATTTTTAGAGTCAACTTACTGTAGCTAAAAATTATCTTTAAGATGACACAAAAATGTTGAAAGTGAGATATTGATGTTGTGTTTCCAAACACTCAATTCACAGAAAATTGCATGTATTCAATAGTCAGAAACTATGCCTTAAATAAACAGTCAGGACATCTATGAAGATGTAATGTCCCAAATATACAGTAAGCCTCAGGCCTTTTACAATCATTTAAATCAGCCGATCAGAGAAGACACAACATAACCTGTTTTTCTATAACTCCAGAAAGAAGCTTGAAATAAGTGATGTTAACCTATACTGAGATAACATTTGGTACATAAAACTGCCAATATATAATTTTAGGGGTATTACAACTACAAATAAAACCCAGGAAAGCTTAAAAACCACCAGTAGATTGACTGGTGATAGTTACTTCAAGTTATTGAAAGTATCCATTACATTCAAGTTTTACTTTTTTTTTGATGACCATTGCAGGCTGAGGAGATCAGTTAGCGTGTGTAAGCAGGCTTTGCACTGAAGGCTTGATTGTGTGGAAATTCTGTTACCATAGCATAAGAACTATTGTTCAGGGGCATTCTGGACAAAACATAGGTTTCTCTGATAGAAATGATCAGTATCCAAGATTAGAAATGTTTGCTTTTCCAATGTGAATCTCCTCACTCTTGTACACTTTAATCTTTCTCTGTCTTTGCAATCTGTTCTTCACCCCCTCGCACAGGCCAATTATTATAGAACAAACTACAGAAGAATCCCACCAGCTGACTAGAGAGACCACTTGACATTTCGTGCTGACATTTGAGCCTTGTCACTTTGGCTGGAGAACATAATGACGTATCATCACTACACCACCAAGCTTGTCCAAAGAACAGCCCATCAGAAAAAGAAGAAGAGGAAAAATTCTCCCTCTCCACCTCTTATCTCTCTGTAGATTACACCCTGGCTATTATACTAAGCTAATAGCGCATGTAGATACTTTATGAATGAATTCGACAAATGCACCAAACACTTAGGAAGAGGGGATTTAGTAAAAAAGGAGGATGGGATGGTGTAGGGGGAAAAGGGTCTTGGAAAAATTGGAAAAACTTAAGGATATGCAAATACTCAAGCAAAAGAATGAAATAACCATTTCAACAGATTTGAGTAGGGGCACAAACAATGGAAATCTGTTCTATTTCCCTGGATGCTGCTTGTCAATCAATGTGTGTGTGTGTGTGTGTGTGTCTGTCTGAGAGAAGGTGAAAGGGGGGGGTTAGCTGGGATTAGGGTGACTGGGAGCTTGTGACAATGTGTAAAATGAAAAATACAGAAGTTTAATTTATTACAGAGAGGATAGGACTATCAATGTGGTCTGTGTTTCTGAGCACAGAGAATGACTAAATACCTGCGTGTGTGTGTAAAGTGGCACAGTGAGATTGAGATAAAGAACGACAGTCAAAGAGAAGAAGAGTGATGGCTGTATGCTGCCCCCTAGCTGCATCTCTGTATAAATGCTGCTTAGGGCAACAGCTACTTCCAGCACTGTCAAACACTGAGACATACCAGGCAACTTGTGCCAAGACACAAACAGTTATACAAAACAGCACTAAAGGAATGAGCAATCAAACCTGAAACCTTCTCACAGATATTCTCCTCTGCCAATTTTTTCCCCCCACATAAATGTCATTGAATGAGTTGCATTCAGGATGGGACAGTTTGCGTGGAGTTGTGCTGTGTGTTATAGTTCCAGGCCTGCCTCTCTCCACTGGTTGCCAGCTGGCCCTGGATCGATCCACAGATGCTCCCCTGGTGGGGGGGCACGGGTCAGGGCATTAAAAGGTGCCCAGGGGTCCTGCTGAATCCCTCTGCCCTAAAATGCCAATGGGACGGGCTAGAGGAGGAAGGGGTGTAGATCCTTTTGTCACTGAGAGATGGATTAATTAGGCTGAGTGCTACAACAACCTGGCTTCTTTAGACTTGGTGTACCACACACACACACACACACACACACACACACACACACACACACACACACACACACACAATCTGCTAGTAGGTTTTTAACAGAGGTCACCAGTCACATTGTTTTTTTATTTGAACTAATGTAGTCAATGTTCCCTATTGATCTATTTAATACCACTTTTACTAACAATTCACATCAACGATATCAATTATTAAATTGACCACTGTTACTACATATTCTGGTGTTATTGAAGAGACCAACATGAATTTTGTACAGATTGTTGGCAACATGTGTCTTAGGTGATAACTTGTTGATAGAAAATGTGTCAATAGAAAAAGAATCAGGTAAGCATGTTTCTGAGTGAGACGGACAAAGGATAAAAACATGGCTCTGGTATCACAACAGCGATGATAAGTGATGAATCACTGGTTCCAGATCAAGTCGATGATTATCTGACTTAAGCTTGGTGCCACGAAACAAAACTATGGTAAACTGGGTGAAAAAAGGGACAATCAGAGGTCAGACCATTAACTACAGTACATTTGAAATTTCAACTATTTAATATCTTATCTTGCAAATTAATTTAGCAGTTTTAAAGTAATTATTTAAACTACATAGGAATGATCAGAGGTGACCAATATGGTACATCCTCTCTCTTGTCTCATGAAATGTGTAAATTTTGAATTTATTTGATACAAAACCTCTAATAAGAATTACCCCTTCTGAATTGTGAGTAGGCCTTTGTAATTTGTATCCACACCAAAAACAAAAGACAAACTCTATTTAACCAGTAGAATAACCCTGAGGTAGCACAGATTAGCCCATACACCCAACATCCTGGTTCTGGTTGAATTCAGCAGTCAGCAGATTGAAGGTAGGGTGTGTGGGGGTGGGCAGCACACTATTCCTCTCGCCTCAAGGTCACAGTTATTGGAAATGGAGACATCCAATGTGCTCACATCTTTCTTTGCATCCGCACACAATGGAGTGATTCCTCTGTGTCAATTTGGCCTCCCCTGATAACTGATAAGGTGGGCCTTTTTACATACCACCTATGAATACTGCACTATAGGCATTATAGACACACACACACACACAAAGATTAAGACCAAATTATTCATCTGCTACTATTATATGTGAGGATTTATTTTTTTCCCTGAGCAGTGTGTATGTGTGCATTTTAAAAGGCAACAATGGACATAAAAGGCGAGCAAAACTATCACTGTGGTTATGGGAATTACAATAACAATGGTAATAATACTGGAATAAACTGTGCAGATTGATTTCATTTGTGTTGTCACTAGAACACACGCATGTACGCATGCATGCATACACGCTTGCACACACAGAAGTTCCTTCCATATCAAATTAATCAGAGACACACGGGTGTGTGCATGCATGATTAACTTATTAAATTTTGTCATGCATGCATGCATTGTTACGCTGTGGTTGTTTGGATTTCAAAATGTAACAAGAAAAAAAGCGACAAGGATAACAGTCACAGTAAAGTGTAAACTTAAGACATGAATAAGGGGAGCAAAAAAAGAGCATTTAGTAACATAAAAAGGATTAGACTTATTTTCAAAAGGAATGGATGGCAAATTAAAACACAGTATGTGCTGTATTTGTTATACAGTTAAGAGAAACAAGGAGATCCTGGCATGGTATCCTTTTATGCAAAGTTCTATGAAACAGGACAGGGAGATCACTTGATGTGGCACCTACTTCCAGTTAAGGCCCATTTACTCTTAACCTCAGATATGCATCCGGTTTGGACGGGCCACAGCATATCATCAAATGCCCCAGCAGACATCTAGAAATATTGGAAATAGTTCCGGATGTTATTAGATTGGATAGGAAGAACAAGAGCAAATCCGGTCCTTCTAAAAAAAATTAGCATATTGTGAGTTCATAATTTTCTGTAATGTACTGATAAACATTAGACTTTCATATATGTTAGATTCATTACACAAAACTGAAGTAATTCAACCCATTTATTGTTTTAATATTGATGATTTTGGCAAAAAAGTAAAGAAAAAACAAAAATCCCTATCTCAAAATATTTTGCACTGTGAGCTCAAAAAAATATTTTGCACTGTGAGCAGGTGCTAGGTCGTGCTGAAAAATATAATCTTCATATCCATAAAGCTTTTCAGCAGAAGAAAGCATGAAGTGCTCCAAAATTCCCTGATAGCTAGCTGCATTGACCCCTGCCCTTGTTAAAACACAGTGGACCAACACCAGCAGCTGACATGGCACCCCAGTCCATCACTGATTCTGAGTACTTGACACTGGACTTCAGGCATTTTGGCATTTCCTTTTCCCCAGTCTTCCTCCAGACTCTGGTACCTTGACTTCCGAATAACATGCAAACTTTGCTTTCAGATAGGATAAGATAAAACTTTATTGATCCCACAACGGGGAAATTTGTCTGTTACTGCAGCGTTACAGATAAAGAGAAGAAAATAAAGCTGAAAACAGTCTAGTGCTGCTTCTCTGTAGCCCAGGTTAGGCGCTTCTGCTGCTGTTTCTGGTTCCGAAGTGGCTTGACCTGAGGAATGCGGCACCTGTAGCCCATTTCCTGCACACGCCTGTGCACAGTGGCTCTGGATGCTTCTACTCCAGAATCAGCAGTCAGGTCGACAGTCTTACCCATGATTGCAGTCTTGAGTAATGAACCAGGCTGGAAGTTTTTAAAAGCCTCAGGAATCCTTTGCAGGTGTTTCGAGTTAACTCGTTGATTCAGATGATTGGATTGATCATAGCTCGCACCTGTTCATGATATGCTAATTTTGGGTTTTCATGAGCTGTATGCCAAAATCATCAGTATTAAAACAATAAAAGACCTGAAACATTTCAGTTGGTGTGTAATGAATCTAAAATATAACTTTTTGACATTTCTATATTTTTATTAAAAGGAAAAACTGATCAAAACATATTTTTTCATTTTTCAGTTGGAACATGTGTGTCTGTAGGCATTTTGTTTTATAGGTTTTTTTGTATGAGTTTGTCAAAGTCTATTTCTGCTACTATGCTCAATGACATCATATTAGTATAACCTGCCAATTCACTTCATTTCATTTCCAAACAGATTATACCTCTTGCATCTAAAGTGAAAATGTGCAGCCAATGTTCTATGTTTGCCAGGCACAAGACTCCAGTTATCACAGATAATGATAATCAGTAAACAGAGTGTATTTCTACTTTCCTGTGTGTCGTGCAGGTGTAATAAAAGAGAAAGAATTGGAGGTTAAGGGTATAAAGCTAGACACCAAGAGAAAACAGAAAGAGGGGGGAATGCCTTCAATGCAGGGTTGCTTCTGATGGCACCAAATGAAAGGAGAAGAGTCACAGACCAACTAGCTCTTAAAAGGCCTAATCATGACTGGGGAAGGGGAGTGATTTACTGGAGACTGACCTCTTGTTAGCTTGCACAGCCGATCCAAATGCACACAGAAATAAACTTGAGGACTGCAATATTCCAGAGGCAGAACATCATTAATGAAACCTCTGGATATAAAAGCTACACCAAGCAACCTAAACCCAAGTCAGCAGTTGTAGGATTGACTTGAGTGTATGTTTGTGTCATCACTTGCTCTGTTTACTATAATTATTTCGGCCATTTTGTAGAGATGGACCTGACATACACTTGATGCTGAGTGGATCACTGAAACTACACTGTGGGAATGCCAATACAAACAACAACCAAAGATAAGAATAAACAGGGAGCATGGGAACAGCCGGACACTTAAATAGATGCAGATTAAAACTATGTATTGTATTTATTATTATTTGGTTTTACATGATGAATTAATCTTCTTGACCAGTTTATTTATTACTGAATTCTAAAATTTTTGAGGGGCTACAGGTGATGTTGAATCAACTTTCACATATGAAAAGGACAAAATCACAGATTCTTGAGAGATGACAGCTAAATAATTAGGAAAATTAATTCGACAAATTAATTAATTTAACAAATCAATTCTTCAAATGGAATAATCTTTTATTTGTTTTAGCTCTAGTTTATTTGATCAGTCCATAGTGATTTTTAAAAAAAGAAAAGAACAATAATAAATAATTTGATTACTTAAAACAGATTAAAGCCAAAAATCCAGCAGCTAGCACCAGAAATGTTTGTCATTTTAGCATTAGTAATTGTTCCACTAAAATATGTGTTTTTCGTTCAGCTTTTCTAATTAATCTGCATCATAATTCATAACTAGTAAAAATGCTTAGAAACCAAGCTAGTATCTTTTTCTCCATTCATTTCTATCCCTCCCACCCTGCTTCCCTCTCTTTCTCGTCTTATCAGTGTGTCCAGGGTGCCCTCCTCTCTTCCACTCTCCGGGTCTTTCTTTTGGGTGGCCCTCAGTGCCCCCCCACACACACACTCTGACCCAGAGCATGCACTTCAGACAGGGGGCTAATGGGAAAATAAATTACCAGCAGGAAAAAGCCCTGGCTCTGCACTTCTGCTGGAGAGAGAAAGGGACATGGAGGGGGGGTTGGAAAGAAAGAGCAGGGCAGTGGACAGAAAATGGAAAGAGAGAAGGGTAGAGAAGACGAGAGAAGAAGACAGCGAGGTAGCAAGGAAGATGGGGTAAGGGAGAAAGAAAGACATAAGCAAGAGGGTGAGGGGGGGAGAGAGATAGGTCGACAGGATTATAGCTGGAGTTCATCCCTGCTCTATGAAGTGCCTGCTCATCACTTTTCCCACCATTTCACCATCTCTGACCATCATCAAGGCCTAAAATGGCCAATAACATCACCACACACGCGCACACACACACACACACACACACACACACACACACACACACACACACACACACACACACACACACACACACACACACACACACACACACACACACACACAATCTGGGATTGATCACTTCCCCTGTACAAAGCAGAAGTTCAGGGTGGATGATTCACCATGGCGGCAGACATCGGTGAAGTAGTGTGTGTTTAACAACAACTCTCATATGTACATATATAAAGCCTAACACATTATTTAGGCATAAAAGAGGTTGTAGTACAGATACTTTGTGCAGCTGTTTTGAAATGGTTGCGTATGTGTGACAACATCTGTGTCATGTCTGCATACACAAAGCCGTGTACATCCACTTTGGAGTGGTTTTGTGTGTGTGTGTGTGTCTCCCTGTCTTTTATAGTACACATTGACACATCTATTGCATAAATAGGGTCGTAAATCCGGTTTAACTTTAGTGGGTTATGTAAGAGAACAAAGAAGAGCAACTACTCCTCCAGCGACTGAAAACGTCAATGCAGGGTGTCAATTAAACTGCGCCAGTAAGAACAATCCATCAACAATGACACATAGTGGACAAAGGCTTTATTACAATGATAAATTCAAATTTTAGAGTTTAATGGCACCAGTCTACAGAGATGTGACCTGTGCAAGAGTCAGTCTTCAACATATTCATGAAGTGGACAAGTTCAAGGGTGGTGGACAGCTAGTACAGACCTAAATGCTTGTCCCCTATAGTGACCAAATTTGAAGGCTCTGTTATGCTGTCGGGGGCATTTTGCTGACATGGTTTGAGTCCACTTGCAAATCAATACAAAGTCGTTTCTGAGTGATCACCTTTATGCTATGGAAAATTTCTATTCTGGGGGGGGTCTCTTTCAGGATGACAAATTCCTCATCTATAAGGCAGGAGGGGTAATTGGATGGATTGGGGAGTCTAAAATTGATGTGGATAATATGCTGTGGCTTTCGTACTTGCAAGATCTCAACCCTATTGAACACTTGTGGGAGATTTTAGTGTAAGAGGCAAGTGTTAGGGCAGCACTCTCCACTAAAACACTGAGGAGGAAATATATTGTAGAATTGTAGAATCAATGCATGTAATGCACAACATCTAATAAAGTACCTATGAGTGATGTTTTTTCCTTTATATTTGTCACCCATCTCAATCCTGCCTTCTTGTTGCAGTTTCTGTAGTACAGAGAAGAGGATGCTATTATGCTCAAGGATATTGGATGCAAAAGCTCCAACAGGATGGTTCCCTAGAGATATCTAATAATGATTTCCAGGTAAAGAAAACTGGAATTTTTTTTTGGAATTCGATTCTCTGTATTCTCTGAGTTACCTTTATTAAGGATCCATTTGTTTTAGCTGTTTAAGACAGGCTGCTGAGATTTGACGGGGCTATGATAGCGCCCTAATCCAGAGCAAAGCTGATTTGCTGACTGGCCTGTGACAAGAAACAATTGCCCCAAGTGAGAGTCTGCCTCTCTTCCACCCTGCTCCATGACAAAGGTGTACTCTCCATGCTAAGAGACAAATCTGGGGAGACAAAGAGTATTAGCAGGGTGTTGCTCTGCTTCAGTGCCCCTGATTGTGTCAAACTCAAAGAGAATCTAATATGGATTTTTAAAAAAGGAGAGGGAGAGATTAGAATGAAAGAGAAACAATGAACACCTTCTACCAAGGGGGAATTAGTGGAGGGATTGGATAAGGGGCTGAGGTGTCTTAGTATGTGTGCATGGGTGAGTGCTGTTCTTTGGAATTCTTTTTTTTCCCCCAAGAAAGAACAATAGGGTTCCCCAGTTCGGTTTGTTTATTCTGTTTACGTGCATGACACACTCATAGAAAAACATAAACAGCTCCCTCATATCTGACTGTGTACAATGTGGATGAGCCGTGTAGGCTTCTTTAGCCTCTTCTTCAGAGTGTCTTAGACATGTTGTTGAAACAGCAGAAAACGTTAGAGATTCATAGATGACTTATAACCAATAAGAATTAAGGGGTCACCGTACAGCTGACAGCAGACTTAAATCCACTACTTTTGAGGGCTTACACAAGAGGTGCTTGGAAAGATATTTGAAATTTGTATGCAAGAGTAAGATAATTTATGAGATAATTTAA